>JAHZSR010000004.1:0-600000 GCA_025782845.1 Boletus coccyginus | reverse complement strand
CAGGAAACAAATCATCCTTGGGATGAAATGGTTAAAATCACAAAACCCTCACATTGATTGGCGATCCCACACCCTATCCTTCCCAAAACTATTGACACCTCAGAAAGAACCTTCCTGACCTTATCTTCTTCACTGGCTTAATCTTGATGTCGATCAAGAAATTTTCTCTTTGTTCCTGGAATGCTATTCCAATGAAGTCAACGTGTCTCCTAGTGAGTACCTCCCCCACTTGGATTTCAGCAACAAAATCATCAACAAAATCACCCTATCCACACAACTCGCCCAGGAGAATAAACCTGTCAACATATCCCTCTCCAACTGGTGTACAGACTTTCTGATGTCTTTTCTGAAAAGACATACGAACAATTACCCCCACACCATCACTTCGATCATACCATTGACCTAAAACCATTCTTTGTTCCTAAAATCACCAAGGTATACCCTCTGAACCCCAAAGAGCAGGATGCCTGCAAGGCCTTTATTACTGAACACCTCGAAATGGGTCATATTCTCCCCTCAAAATCCCCACAGGCTGCACTCTTCTTTTTTGTCCCTAAGAAAGACAGCTCCCTCCGCCCCTGTCAAGACTATTGTTACCTAAACTCTCATACCATCCACAATGCATATCCCCTCTCTCTTATCCCCAAACTCATCGACAACATGAAAGACTCCACTTGGTTCACCAAGTTCGACATTCATTGGGGATATAACAATATCCATATCAAGAAGGACGATCAATGGAAAGCAGCTTTTATCACCCCTTTCGGCCTCTTCAAATCCACCGTCATGTTCTTCAGCTTTTGCAATGCCCCCTCCACTTTCCAAGCTTTCATGAATCACATCTTTACCAATGTCTTCCTTCTAGACAAGACGATGAAGAACCAACCAAAAAAAAGAAACAGTGGTCCTCAGACAACATGTCTTGTCTCCACAGGCTAGAACACTTTGCTCAAGGGAAGTACAAGAAGTCTACCCTTGGCAGAGTTAGAGGTAATGGAAATAGTTCCAGGTAAAAGGGGAGATATAGTGTACCAGGAGCTGTGGTTTGTTCGCCAATCCTCCACGTAAGTTTACAGATTGGTTGTTAAAGATGGTTTCAGCCTAAAGTCTGGTTAGTAAAGGTGATCCTAGGTGAATCACACACCTAATGGGATCAAGTTAATGGCAATAGGTTGGCTAGCAACCGTGAAAGCTTGTACTTGGATAGTACGAGAGGTGGGCGATTTAGGAACTTGGCCTATGTCTTGCCTAATGCTAATGATTTGTGTATAGGAAACTTGCAAAACCCCTTAGGGTAGTAACTGTAACAAATGTATAGTAGGATGCCTATAGGGAGGTAGTCCTAACGTGCCCTAGCAAGGGTTTGCTTAGGGATGCTAATCAAACGGATAACAGCTTGCCCTAGGAATATGACATTTAGATGGCAAGAAGTTTAGATGTCAAGATGGTGGAGTAATCTGGCAATATGCTGGGATGCTGAGATGTCAAGATGCTTAGTTCTTGGTTGGTAGTTAACTTGACGGTACACTTAGTAGACTCAGAAAGGTTATGTGATTCAATCTTATTGTCTTATCTAAGGAGTGGGCAAGTTTGGCTTAGAAAGGCGAAGTGTAGCCCTTATTTGGTACTACAGGATGCTTAGGTTGCTTACTAATAGGGACCAGATGCCTTTTGTTGCCCAAAAAAGGGGTTTCTCCCAAAAGGATAGTCTTAGGTACTTGTCCTTTATTTAGGTACAAGTCCTAATAGCCTAGTAGTAGTTCTAAACTCCTATTTACTTCGCTCTGGGGTACCCTGCCTTATTAGGTCTTATTAGGTTTCCCAGGGAATCTTTTATCAGATGAGATTTCCTTTGCAGGCCAAAATGCTCCTCTTTATATACATAAATACAGGAGGCTGTGCTAGCCAATCAGAGGGCTTGGTGGCTTATAAATTAAGGCACAATCGCTTACTAATGCCAGGCACAAGCTGTCAAACCCAGGCACACTAAGGGAAAGCACTTTGAGCAAAGGAGTCCAAATCTGGAATACTCTGCCAAAGAGGCTGGCTATGCTGTGCAGGGCTGTACAGACTAATGGGGACAAGGTCACATGGTAGCTAAGGGTCACATGATCACTTCGTCTCACTGGCACTTAGCTAAGTAATCAGATAAATAAAGAGAAATCAAAGAAATAGTTTGCTATGTACAAATGTGCAAGTGTAAGAGTTTGACTAGAGAGATTAATCAATATCTCAATAACCAGTAGGTGGAAAAATCTGGAAAAATAGGGGTATGTAGCTCAGGATAGGGGCTATCCTTCCCTATGGTATCAAAGGATGTGGTCCACAGGGGGCTGTGGAAATTCCACTTCTCGGGTGACTGCTTTGCTATGTGCATGTACATGTATGAAACAAGTTTCATGCAGGTCATCAGCAGGGAACGGAAAACAATTGTCCCCAATTGTCCATGTGTTTAGAGGCTGGGAGGATCAATAAAGTTGGTGATGTCAGTGAGGGTTGTTCCTTCCTTGGTTTTGCTAATTTCTATCGCAAATTCATCCCAAACTTCTCCCACACCATCGCCCCCCTGACCCTCCTCACCTGAAAAGACTATCCCTGGGCCTGGACATCTCTCCAACAACAAGCCTTTGATGCCTTGAAAACCACTTTCTCCACTGGCCCCATCCTTGTTATTCCTGATGTCTCTTGACCCTTTTCTATCATGACGAATGCCTCCCTCCTCGCCACTGGTGCTATTTTCCTCCAAGCAGACTCCAATGGTGACCTCCACCCTGCTGCTTATTTCTCTTGGACCTTTGCCCTTGCAGAATGTAATTATGACATTTATGACCATGAACTCCTCGCCATTATTCTCACTCTTACCGAATGGCACCAATACATTCAAGGCATCTTGCACCCCATTACCATCATCACTGACCACAAAAATCTCTTCTTTTTCAAGGACCCTTGTAAACTTTTCCATTGACAAGCCTGCTGGTCTCTCTTCCTGCAAGACTTTGACATTGTTTGGAAGGTCCTGCCCAGCACACAGATGGCCCCTGCCAACACTCTTTCTCATCATGACCATCTCGATACAACCTTGGACAATGTAGACACCCCCATTCTCCTTGACCCTACTGTTATTAATGCTTTAGACATTTTCCTTGCTACACATATCCGTAATTCTTCTTCTTCTGATCCACTTGTTCTTCGTGCCCTTGCCAACCTCACTGATGGCAATTCCTTGTTTCCTTGTTCCTCCCTCACCAATTGGACCTTTGACAATGGCCATCTCTATTTCAAAGGATGTATGTATGTTCTGCCTTCCTCTTGCTCTTCTCTTCTCTATTCTATCCATTCGTCTCCCCTTACTGGTCATCTCGACTATTTTCGCACCAAAGCCATCTTGGAACGCAATTTTTGGTGGCCTGGACTTGCTTCCTTTGTTTCCCATTTCATTGCCGGATGTTCTGTCTGCCAACAAAACAAAGCCCTCACACACCCTACCACTCCTCTGCTCTTTCCCATCCCTTCTTCTTCCTTGCTCCCGTTCTGACAATTATCCTTTGATCTCATCACCAATCTCCCCCTGTCCCACGGATATGACTCCTTAATGGTTGTGGTCAACCACGGCCTTACTAAGGGAGTAATTCTTGCTCCTTGCTCCAAAACCATAGATACCAAAGGTATCACCCAACTATTTTTTGACTTCATGTTCAAACACTTCAGCCTCCACAACTCCATCATTTCTGATTGAGGTCTCCAATTTGCCTCTGCCTTCACCAAAGAACTTACCTGCCTCCTAAAATATGATGTTCGCTTATCCACTGCATACCATCCCCAAACTGATGGTCAAACTGAATGAATCAACCAGGAGATCAAAACCTACCTCCGGATCTTCTGCTCCAATAATCCACATGAATGGTCCATCTTCCTCACTTCTGCCGAATTCATTCACAACTCCATCCCACATAGCTCAACTAAGACTTCCCCTTTTTCCCTCCTATATGGCTTTGAACCACATGCCTACCTCCTGTTAGGGAAAACCTTTCTCTCTGCTTTAGAAAACTGCCTTTCCCTTCTTGACTTCACTTGGAAAGAAGCCCTTGTAGCATATGAATCTGCCTGATGGATCATGATTCTTCATTCCACCAAGAAATTCTCCTCCTGGAAAGTCAGCGATAAGGTATGGCTTGCTGCCACCAACCTTCATCTTGGCTACCCCTCTTGGAAACTCGCCCCCAAATGCCATGGACCATTTGAGATTTTCCAGGTCCTATCACCACTCACCTACCAACTCTGACTTCCCCTCACATGGAAGATATGTAATGTTTTCCATGCCTTTCTGCTATCTCCTTATCGTCAAATGGAAGCACATGGTCCCTCCTTTCCACAGCCACCACTTGATCTGATTGACGCCGAAGAAGAGTATGAAGTAAGCCACATTGTCTCATACAAAGGAACTCGTAGTCACTATCGGTACCTGACTGCATGGAAAGGGTACTCCTCAGCCGAAAATACCTGGAAACCTGAAAGTAATCTTCATCATGCCCCTGACATTTTTTCTACTTATAAATGAACTCATTATCTTTCCTAATTTCCCTATCTCTCGTTCTCTCTGGGAAGTGGTGTCTCTTCATGAAGTACCCCCTTGCCTATGTTTTATTTCAATTTTCTCTTTATAAACAACCTAAATGTCATTGCCTTCTTCTGTTGCTCCTTCTGCATCTTCTTCTTCTTCACTTTATACTTCCTCCTTGCATTCCAGGCATGTTTTTCCTACTTTGCTATCCATCTCTACCATTCACTCACTATACACTGCCATCCTCGCAAGTCCCACCCTCCTCCATGTCATCGAGGTCCTCCCCCTCTATGACGAAGATATGATCACTCAAGAGCTAGTCCACCTCTTTCATGAGGTCTCTATGATACAACAGTATCACTTCCAGTCTGCTCCTAGTGATTTACCTCCCAAATTTGGCCTACCCTTACGACTTCATCTGGATGCACTTCCCTGGTGCATACTTTCCATTTTACATTTACACAGATTTCATTCTTTCATCGAATGCCTTCCTCCCACCATGATTTACCCCACCTTCCGTCACATTTTCCTCTCTTTGTCCATGAGAGATCGTGACCATTACCTCAAACATGCTCAATTACTCACAGATCCGAATTTTCCTCCTCCTTTTCCAGTACTCTCTCTTGCTGAACGATTGTCTTCTCCTCCCCCTTCTCCTACTCCTGCTCTCTCCTCCACCATCATCGGAGTTGAAGATATCCTGGAAAATGAAGAAGATCATCATTGTGTCAAAACTGAGGCCCTTCACAGGTATTTGCTGGATGGAACTTGCATCCTTTCCACCCCTTCTCACACCAATCCTCTTCCTCGATGACCTGCCTCCTCTCTAATGGAGTACTTTTAGTGTCATCATCTGGGTCATTATCGAGAAGACTGTCCCAACTATTCCTATCCATCCTGCCTCCTCTCGGCTCTGGGTCACCCTACCTCCACTTGTCTTCGCATCCAATGTGACTTTTGCCATTGCTGGGGACATAGTCGTTGTTTCTGCCCTGAGTGAGTCTGCAGACATTGCAATCAACACGGACATATTGCAAATGATTGTCCATTTGAGATGTTTTCTCCTAATCAGGCTGCATTCATCTTCAGCTCCTCTAACGTTCCTCCTGCCAACGTTGCCTAGAGGGATTTTAATCGAACCAGGAGTTTGATTGTACGACGGGGGTAATGTTACAGTCTTTTTACTAGCCAATGGTGTCTACCTTTTTTCCTATCATACTCATATTCACGCTTTCCTAGGCATGTATTGGACCACTTGGGTTTTCGGACTCTTTTTAGTTAGCCCATTAAACCTCACATTTGTTATCCTTTGATTATCCTTTTCTTCTAGTTTCTTCTATATTCTTCGGACAGCTTACTCCTCGGCTGATTCTCTCACATCAGTCTCGTAGTTCCCATCCTCACTCCACAGTACATGACGCGTCCCCCTTACCTAACAATTCTTTCACCTTCTCTCTTGTTCTTTGCTGACATGTCATGTAGTACTTAAGCCTACGCTGCCTGTACTTGTATCCTTACACTTGTTTTGTGCAATCTAGCATCATTCTAGTATCCTTAGGCTGATTGCCTTCGTCTCTTGTTCCTCATCCACTAGTCAACCCTAGGAAGTCTGATTGACTTCAAACCCTTGACCTTCATCTCTCGAAACTCTTGTCACTTGTACTCTTTCAGATGTTGTGTCTCTTCATGAGTATCTCCTGAGAAGTATTCGACCCTAGGACTTCTCTTTGTGTATGCTACATGTAACACTGTGGAAGTAAAGTCAGAGTATTTCCCCCTCCCTCAAACTTGAAAGTTCACCATCAGCTGTGAGCATCCTCGACAATTGCCTAATCAGGAATAATTAGATAAGCACATGCTGTGTCTTGCTCCAACAACTTCATACCATTCACAGTTGGCCAAGGGTCTCCCTTCACCCCAATGCCACCACCCACCACCGATCATTGACTACTTTGTCAAGCTTTACAAGAAGAAAACAGGTACTGACGTCATCAGTAATTTACATTCACACTCATTTGTCCATGCCCCACCTCTGCACAAGATGCCGAGAAGAAGAGCAAGTACGGAATTGGATATTGACTACATGGGTGTTTGTTGTTTCAGTCCTTTCTGCTCACTGACCATTCACACGCCTCTCCAGCTATTCATGTATTGGGTGAGTCGGTTTGCTTGATTGTGCTACACATCCCTGCTCACACTTTGTATAGTGTTCAGCGAGGTGGCCTGTGGAGATCATTGCCAATGACCAAGGTCACCAGATAATGCCTTCATGGGTTAGCTTTACTGAGGATGAGCGACTGTATGTTTCCATATTTATTCATTTAGCATCTCTGCTAATGATCTCTCTAGTGTTAGAGACTCTGCCAAGAATGCCTTCCACACAAATCCCAAAAATACTGTCTTTGATGCCAAACGTCTCATTGGTCGTGAGATGGATAATAATGAACTCAAACAGGATATAAGACATTGGCCTTTTGACATCATTGACAAGGCTGGAAAGCCTGCTATCCAAATCAACTACAGGAGTGATATTTGTGAATTCGTATGTTTTACCCATGCTGCCCGTTGTGCCACAAAACTTAGCTTTTTGTGCAGACATCTGAGGAGATCAGCGCCATGGTTTTGATGAAGATGAAGGAGACTGCAGAGGTGTACCTCAGTGAGAAGGTCACCCATGCCATTGTCACCATCCCTGCCTGTGAGTGCCACATAAAACATTTGAAATTTGATTACCCATGAATGTGTTAGACTTCAATAATGCTCAGCATCAGGTGACCAAGGATGCCAGTACTATTGCCGGACTTCAGGTCCTCCATATTATCAATGAGCCTACCATTGCTGCCATCACTTACAGTCTGAACAAGAAGGATGGCGAATCTCAGATCATCATCTATGATCTTGGTGGTGGTGCTTTTGATATCTCCCTCCTTTCCATCAATGATGGTGTCTTTGAAGTCCTCGCAACTGCTGGTGATACACATCTTGGAGGTGAAGATTTTGACAACTGAATTATTGACTACTTTGTCAAGCTTTACAAGAAGAAGATGGATACTGATATCACCAGTAATTTGCATGCCATGGGCAAGTTGAAGCGTGAGGTTGAAAAGGTGAAGTGGACATTGTTGAGCCAGCAGTCGACCCAGATCGAAATTGAGTCTTTTGAGGATGGCAATGACTTTTCCAAGACACTCACTAGGGCCAAGTTTGAAGAGCTTAACATGGATCATTTCCGCAAGACCATGAAGCATGTTGAGCAGGTTTTCAAGGATGCCAATGTGAAGAAGGAGGATATTAATGAGGTATGCTGGTTGGTATCTTGGACTAGGTGGCATTCATGTAAAGTTGACAGGTTGTTCTCGTTGATGGTTCCACCCATATCCCCAAGGTTCAGCAGCTTTTGAAGGAGTACTTTAATGACAGGGAGCCTTCTAAGGGTATCAACTCCAATGAGGCCATTGCCTATGGTGCTGCTGTTCAGTGTGGTATCCTTTTAGGGAAGCAGGACACTGAGGATGTGGTCCTTGTTGATGTCTGCCCCCTTATCCTGGGTATCAAGATCACTGGTGGTGTCTTCACTAAGCTGATCCCTCACAACACCATCATTCCTATGTACAAATCTCAAATATATATTGCTTTCTCCTATTGATTGACTGCTAAACTAATTGGCTATGTAGCTTCTTGATGGCAGCTGACAACCAACCCACCGTACTGATTCAGGTGTACGAAGGTGAGCAGGCATTGACCAAGGACAACAACCTGCTTGGCAAATTCAAACTGTCTAGTATTCCCCTTGCATCACGTGGTGTCCCTCAAATTGAGGTCAGCTTCAAGATTGATGTGAATGATATAATGAAAGTTAACACTACCAACAAGGGAATGTAAGTACGATCTCACATGCTGTTAGATTAGCTGATTGAATTGTGGACCAGTGGTAAATCTGAGTCAATCACTATCATGAATGAAAAAGGATGTCTTTCCAAGGAAGATGTTGAATGAATGGTTTGTGAGGCTGAGGAATTCACTTTGGAGGACAACACGAACCACAAGCATATCAAATCACTCAACTCGCTGTCGTTGTTTATGTTTGGGCTTGAGTCACAACTTGTGGACCAATCTGGACTGGTTGGCAAGATTGAGGGCAAGGACAAAAAGATACTATTATTGGCCATCAAGGAGATGATGAAGTAGATGGACAATCTGCGACTATGGATGAGCTGGAGGAAAAGTTGGCAGAGAACCAGAGTGTGGTCAGTTCCATCATGAGCAAGCTTTAAGCTTCCTCTGGGAATGGATCTGGAGATTATGATGAGCCTCTGTACAACTCTGATAAGTTATGAGGGATGTTAATAATTAACAACATTTTGTTTGTCTCCTTTGCTGAATCACATCAATTGACAAGGTTTCCATTTGAGGAACAGTGCACACAGTTTCTTGGATTTCACTCTGAACCTACACTTCACCCAAACTGGCACAGTCTCAGTACTACTGTCATTGCATATGCTTCACTGGCATATGCAACAACTTATCATTTGGGCCATCTCATTTTCTCTGTTTCTTGATCTTGTATTAATGGACAGTCATTTTGGATGTGGTGCTGATCCGTGTCAGCATTCCTTCAACAGCAGTCAGGCAGTTTCTCTGCATTGCATGATGTGTCAACACTATGCCACATACACCAGTAGGCCTCAGGTGAAGTGGAGCCTGCCCAAACCTTTTGACTTGCCATCCAAAAGAGCATGTGAGGAGGACAGGAATGCCATTACTGCTCAGCCCACTGCTCATGCGACCCCATCCCCATCCCACTCCAAGTCCTCACAGCACACTCATGTCCTCACAGGCTTAAACAAAGAGGATGTGTTTGATCCTCAAGCTCACACTGCTTTAGCCAATGGTCCAGACCTAGCATCTTCTTAATGTCTGCTCTGGACTCAGTGTTTACCCGCTCACTTTAGGGATGCCTTACCAGAACCCCCTCTTCCTGTCTCCATACAACCCCCTCCTATCACAGTTCTTCCTCATGTCATATTACATGTCTTTGACTCTTTTCGCACCGCATTCAATATATTTGGCATAGCCCGAGAATACTGGCATCATCCAACAGATGATCCTGACTGCTTCCTGTCTTTCAGGGAACTGTCCAACAGACACTCAGATGCTGTCAATGATGAAGTCACACAGCCTTTGATAGTCCCTTCCCTTCCACCCTGGCCATGGAAAATGATGTCTATCTGGTGTTTGATGAGCTGGATGCTATCTGGAAGCAAGCAGAAGTCAGCATCAGAAGTGACTCGCCTGGCCAACACCGTTTTAGCAGCCAAGGACTTTTCCCCTGACGAGCTCATTGGTTTCAATGTCCATACAGAGTTGAGGCGCTTGGACACTTCTGAGAAAGACTTTGACCCAGAGTCACCCTTCTGCAAGGATGGCTGGATGAAAAGTGCTGTCAGTATCTCTGTGCCAACCCGTGAACAAAACACAACAGGGAATGGCAAAGAGTTTTCTGTCTCTGGTTTTATCCACTGCAACTTAACAGCAGTTGTGCATGCTGTATTTTCAGACCCTTCATCTAAGAGGTTCTATTTGACCCCCTTCAAACGGATATGGAAATGCCCATTAAGGGGTGAAGAACAATGTGTATATGATGAGCTGTATACTTCGGATGTATGGATCAAAGCTCATGATGAGCTTTAGAAGCAGTGGTGTACTGACAGATGTACCCTCGAGTGGGTGATCGCTGGCCTCATGTTCTCCTCCGATTCAATACATTTGATGCAATTTGGTCATGCATCAGCATGGCCCATCTACATGTCCTTTGGAAACCTATCAAAGTATATCTGAGCACAACCAAATAGGCCTGGAACATGTCATCTCGTTGCATTTATTTCAAAGGTAAGCCTGCCACTTGGGATTAATATATCTTACATCACCGAGATTAACATGCTGGCAGCTTTCACATTCCATTACTAGTTTCATATCTCGAGTCATGAACAAGAAGAATGTGTCCAATATTGTGACATACTGCAAGTGTGAGCTGGTACAGGTGATCTGGAAGATCCTATTGGATGACGAGTTTTTGGATGCATACAAGAACAGAATTGTGGTCAAATGTCACGATGGCATGTATCACCATATGTTCCCCTGTATTTTTACATATTCTGTGAACTACCTTGAAAAGTACTTTTGTCTTCTCTTTGTATGCACACCTTCACTGAGGTTGCACAATAGGACGCTTCTTGCCATGATCCATGATAAGAGCAATTGTTCCTGTTCTAGATGTCTCATACCGAAGAGCAACTTTACTTGTTTTGATCTCCTGTCTGATTTTGCAATGAGGATGACCAAGATTCAGGAATATCTTCTAGATCAGATTGTTGCTGCCTGTGATGTCATCTATAAGCAGGGGGTTCTCATTAAAAGCTCAATCTCCGAGCACTACCTCAAGCCATTTTCACTTGTTTCTACTTTTGTAAGTGAGCTGTTGCACATACCTCACCTCAAGGGACTGAGGCACTACCCAAAGAACACTTTTGCCGATCTTCTGGGCCACCTGGGATGTAATGTATTCCAAATGTTGATGGTTGACCTCATGCATGAGGTCAAACTTGGGGTTTTCAAGTTAGTTTTGAGTCACCTCTTGTGTTTACTATATAACATCAACCATGAGGCCATTGAAGTTGTCAATACTTGGTGAGTCATTGAAAATCTCATTCTGGACATCTCCCTAAAGATTAAATGGCAACGACCATAGGTACAGAAAAATACCCTCATTTAAGTTGGGATCAATTTGATGGTTTCCTCCTGACGTGTCGGAGATGCGACAGCAAGCTGCATGGCATTTTGAGAACATATTGCAGGTAAGTGATAGCAGCACATAGTTTAATTATGTCTGCCTAACACTTTTCATTACTCTAGTGTACCATCCCAGTATTCGAGGGCCTGTTTCTGCATGAACATGATGATGTCGTGCAGGTCTCATTGTTCTGCCTGGCTCAGTGGCATGCTCTCGCCAAGCTTTGTATGCACACTGAATAATCAGTGTCCTGCCTTGAGCAAGCCACAAGACTCTTGGGACAGCAACTGTACAAGTTTAAAGAGTTTACATGTTCATTTTTCCAGACCACAGAACTACCTTCAGAAGCTGCTGCACGTTGGAGACAAACGGCAGCCAAAAAGGCAAAAACCAATGATGCTGGCAAGCCTCCCCATGCAGGTACAAGCAGCACCACATGACTGAAGACATTTAACCTATGTATTAATGTACAAGATACATGCACTCGGTCACTACATGAACTTGATCAGGGCAATGGGAACCACCAATTCATATACTACCCAGATTGTACATGCTATTGTTATGGCATAGAGAGACTCAGGGCTGACGGTGTTCACTTTTTCAAGGGAGAACTTGCACACAGGCAGTTGAAGATGTTTTATCAAAGCACAAACAAGCAAGATCCATTGAGGCAACTTGCCAAGCAAGAGAAATGCCTAACTTGTACACGCCATGAGATAGATCCTGACAGAATTTACTTCTGGGATGCAGGACCTAAGGAAAACAAACTTCCAGTGAGTCTTTCAGAACATTACTACCTATCTCATGACACCCGCCACATCATCAATTTAGTTCAGTTCTTGAATGATCACTCTGGTGATCCTGCAATCCGGGTGAGATTCTCTCCTAGCCATTGATTATTCACAATTTCAACATTCCTTAGAATTTCATTCTAAAGCTCAAAAGTCACCTCCTTGCTCATCTGTGTAATTTAGATTACAATGGTGATGAACACATCTTCACCCCAGACAAGTGACATACTATTCACTTTGTCAATGGTCTAAACCAGGTACCTACACCCAGGTGCCTCCAAATGAACTTTACCACGTATGACATATGGTGCGCATATAATACTCTGCATCCTGGTCATGGTGGTGTTGTGATGATGTATTCCTGTGAGGATGGGGTGAATGCTCATCCATTTTGGTATGCACAGGTATTAACTGCTTTCGTCTTTTGTGTCTATTACGATGGATGTGAGCATACCAAGGATGTTCTTTGAGTCTGCTGGTTGGGAGTGGTCCCTGGCTACCGCTGGAGTATTCAGAATGCCTGGCTTCCAAAGATAGGGTTTGTTGCTGACTCGCTGGGAGCATTCAGTTTCATTGATCCAGTGCTTGTCATTTGAGCTTGTCATCTCATCCTGGTGTTTGCTAAAGACCAAACTGACTCACTTCTCCACCACGGGCACTTGGTTGGTTGCGGGAATAATGACATCGATGACTGGACTGTATACTATGTCAACATGTAAGCATGTTTCACATTTTGTCTCCTTCTCACCTAATACAATCCAGATTTGCAGACAGGGACATGTATGTGCAGTTCGCTCAATTGGAGGTGGAATATGACATTCAGAACCCAGCTTCAAGTTGAAGGTAATCCAATGACCCAGAGCCTGTAGGTGGATACTAATGTCGAAGACCAGTGGAATGATAACAATACGTCAAGCAGTGAAGCACCCCAGCTAGCAGAGGGATGGAAACCAAATTGCAATGAAATTCCCAGTGGAAGCAAGCCAGAGAACGACATTGATGATGGCCTTGCAGAGAATTCAGATGGCAGTATTGATGAAGATGAGGAGGCAGAAGCGGACGAGTCATCTGACAGTGATGACCATGATTTCTCGTTCTAAATTTTTACAAGTGTTATGTTGTGCAGATATGTTTGCCAAATGCATGATTTCGATTTCATATGAAGCCAATGCTTCTTTCTCAATGAAGCTGGGACTCAATGCTGACAAGGTGCAAGCATGCAAATCAAAGACAAATAATGCTTCCCTGAGTGACTCTGGTACCCCACTCTTTCCCCTCTCCCATCTCTGCCTTTTTGTCCTTGTTGCACCTTCCTTGCATCACTTGTCTCACGAAGCCTTTTCGAGTCTATAGCCAGATGTCACCATGTGAAAATCCCAAGGTTGCACCCGCCTATTGCATTCCTAGACCCAAAAGAGGTCCAGGTGCAATCATTCCGTACACTGGACATTGAACATTCTTCACAACAGTGATCAAATTGGATCTCATAAAGCTTGTCCTGGGTGTGACCATCTAACATGTTGTGATCAAAGGTATGCAAAACATTCTATCAGCAAGCACACATTTCACACGTTCAAGCACTTCGTACAAGAATTGTAACTAGATTATAATTGTTTGGCAATTTACATCATTCAGGAGTGAATGTACCACTAGATTATAATTGTTTTGCAATCTACATCATCCAGGAGTGAATATATCATGGATTGTAGAGTCAGTGGGATAATGTGTGGTTTGCAAGGGCATTATATTTACATAGATTCCCTCTGCCATCTGTTATGCGTAGCATATACAAAGAGAAGCTCAAGAGTCAAGTACTTCTCAGGAGGTACTCATGAAGAGACTCTACATCTGAGAGAGTATATGAGACAAAGGTTTTGAGGGATGAAGGTCAAGGGGTTGAAGTCAGTCGGACCTCCTAAGGTTTACTAGTGGACAAGGAATGGGCGACAAAGGCGATCGAAAGATGCTAGATTGTGCAGAACGAGTGTAAAGATACAAGTACAGGTAGCATGAGCTTAAGTACAATACAACGTGTCATCAAGGAACATGATAGAAGGTAAAGGAACATTAAGTAAGAGGAATGTGTCATGTACTGCGGAATGAGGATGGGAACTATGAGACCAATACGAGAGAATCGGCCAAGGAGTATGCTGTCTGAAGAACAGAAGAGAAACGAGGAGAAAAAAACAATCAAAGAATAACAAATGTGGAGTTTAACAGACTAACTAAGAATAAGTTGAAAACCCAAGTAGTTCGATACATGCTGAGGAAAGCATGAATGCAAGTTCAATAGGAAAAAAGGTAGATACAATTGGCTAGTAAAAAGACTGTAACATTACCCCCATCATATAATTGAACCCCTGGTTCAATTAAAATCCCTCTAGGTAGTGTTGGTAGGAGGAATGTTAGTGGAGCTGAAGATGAACACAGCCTGGTTAGGAGAAAGCATCTCAAATGGACAGTCATCTGCAATATATCCATGTTGATTGAAATGTTCACAGACTTGCTCAGGGCAAAAGTGGTGACTATGTCCCCAATGATGGCAAAGTCGCATTGGGTGCGAAGACAAGTGGAGGCAGGGTGATCCAGAGCTGAGAGGTGGCAGGGTGATCCGAAGCCAAGAGGTGGCAGGATGGACAGGAATAGTCGGGACAGTCTTCTCTATAGTGACCCAAACGATGACACTGAAAGCACTCAGTCAGAGAGGAGGCGGGTTGACAAGGGAGGGGGTTGGTGCAAGAAGGAGCTGAGAGGATATGGGTTCCATCTGGTAGATACCTATGTAAAGCCTCAGTTTCGACATGATGGTGATCCTTCTTATTGTCCAGTATATCTTCAACTTCTACGATGGTGGAGGAGAGAGAGGGAGGAGGAGGAGGAGGAGGAGGAGGAGGAGGAGGAGAAGAGGATAGTCGCTCGGCCAAAGAGGGTATGGGAAGGGGAGGAGGAGAATTGGGGGCTACAGGTAATGGGGTGAGTTCGAAGTAATGGTCGCAATCTCTTATGGGTAAAGAGAGGAAGATTTGACAAAAGATGGGGTAGATGATGGTAGGAGAGAGGCATTCAATAAAAGAGTGGAAGCCATGTAAATGTAGAATGGATAATACGTGCCGGGGAAGTGTGTTGAGATGAAGATGTAAGGGCAAATCAAATTCTGCTGGTAAGTCACTCAGAGCAGATTGGAAATGGTACCATTGGGTCATAGAGACCTCATGAAACAGACGGACCAGTTCTTGGGTGATGGTGTCCTTGTCATAGAGAGGGAGGGTTTCGATGGTGTGGAGGAGAGAAGGGCTTGTGAGGATGGCAGCATAGAGCGAGTGTACAGCGGAGATGGGTAAAAATGTAGGAAAGACATGTCTGGAACGCAAGGGGGAAAAATACGAAGAAGAAGAAGGAGATGCAGAAGGAGCAACAGAAGAAGAAGGCGATGATATTTAGGTTGTTGATAAAAAGGAAATCAAAATAAAGCATAAGTGGGGGGGTACTGCATGAAGAGACACCATTTCCCAGGGAGAAAGAGAAATGGGGACTTAAGGGAGATGATGAGTCCATTTATAAGTTGAGAGGATTTCAGGGGCATGATGGAGATTACTTTCGGGTTTCCAAGTATTTTTGGCCGAGGAGTACCCCTTCCATGCAGTCATCGTATCCGTGGGAGAGCGGAAGGTTGGTGATGAGATCAACAGAAAGTTGACAAAATGGCAGGGAGGACAAGGAAGGGATAGGCAAGAGAGGGGGGGTAGTGGGATGCATGAGGACCTTGTTTTGTTGACAAACAGAACAACCAGCAACAAAATGGAAAACAAAAGAAGCAAGTCTAGGCCACCAGAAATTGCATTCTAGGATGGCTTTAGTGCAAAAACAGCCCAAATGGCTGGTAAGGGGGGACAAGTGGATCGAGTGGAGGAGAGAGGAATGAGAGGAAGGTGGAACATACATACAGCCTTTGAAATAAAGATGGCCATTGTCAAAGATCCAATCATTAAGGGAGGAGCAAGGAAATAAAGGGTCATCATCAGCGAGGTTGGCAAGGGCATGAAGAACAAGTGGGTCAGAAGAAGAAGAGTTGCAAATATGAGTAGCGAGAGAAATATCTAGGGTATTAATAACAGCGGGGTCAGGGAGTATGGGGATATCCACGTTGTCCAAAGTGGTATCAAGGTGGTCACAGTGAGAAAGAGCATTGGCAGGGGCCATCTGTGTGTTGGGAAGGACCTTTCAGATGATGTCGAAGTCCTGAAGAAAAAGAGACCAGCAGGCCTGTTGATGGGAAAGTTTATGAGGATCTTTGAGGAAAGAGAGGTTTTTGTGATCAGTGATGATAGTAATGGGGTGAGAGGTGCCTTGAACGTATTGGCACCATTCAGTAAGAGCGAGAATGATGGCGAGGAGTTCGCAGTCGTAGATGTCATAATTGCATTCCACAAGAGTAAAGGTGCAGGAGAAGTAGGCAGTGGGGTGGAGGTCATCATTAGAGTCTGCTTGGAGGAGGATGGCACCAGTGGCGAGAAGAGAGGCATCAGTCATGATAAAGAAGGGGCAAGAGACATCAGGAATAGTGAGGACAGGGCCAGTAGAGAAGGTGATTTTCAGGAAGTCAAAAGCTTTCTGTTGGAGGGACGTCCAAGCCCAAGGAAAGTCTCTTTGGGTGAGAAGGGTCAAGGGAGCAATGGTGTGGGAGAAGTTTGGGATGAATTTGCGATAGAAATTGGTGAAGCCAAGGAAGGACCGAATGCCCTTGACAGAGGTAGGGGGTTGCCAATTGTGAATGGCAGAAGTCTTTACAGGATCCATAGTGATCTTGCCGTGGCCGATAATCATACCGAGGAAATCCATCTGGGGTTGATCAAAGAGACACTTGGCAAGCTTAAAGGAGAGTCTGTGTTCATGAAGGCGAAGAAAGACTCAGCAGGTTTGTTCATGGTGTAGGGTGAGGTTTCCATTGGTGTGAATACCGAGATCATCCATATAGATCTTTAGCCAATGTTCAGTGATCATGTCGGTGAAGATGTGATTTATGAAAGCCTGAAAGGTGGAGGGGGCATTACAGAAACTGAAGAACATGATGTTGGGTTCAAAGAGGCCGAAAGAAGTAATGAAAGCGGCTTTCCATTGGTCAGTTTCCTTGATCCGAATGTTGTTATAACCCTATCAAATATTGAACTTGGTGAACCAGGTGGAGTTCTTTATGTCATCGATGAGTTTGGGAATTAAAGGGAGGGGGTATGCATTGCAGATCGTGTGGGAGTTCAGGTATCAGCAATCCTGACATGGGCGAAGGGATCCATCTTTCTTAAGTATGAAAAAGAATGGAGTGGCTTGTGGAGATTTAGAGGAGAGGATGCAGCCAGTTTTGAGGTGTTTAGAGATGAAGGCCTTGCAGGCATCTTGCTCCTTGGAATTCAGAGGGTATGTCTTGGTGATCTTTGGGACAAAGGATGGTTTGAGGTCTATGGTATGATTGAAGGGTCAGTGTGGGGGTAGTTGTTTGTATGTCTTTTCAAAAAAGACATCAGCAAAGTCAGTACACCAGTTAGGAAGAGGTATGTCAGCTGGTTTCTTCTCTTGAGTGAGTTGTGTGGACAAGGTGATCTTGTTGATGCTTTCACTAGTGGGATCCAAATGGAGGAGGTACTCACTGAAAGATGCATTGACTCCATTGGGATACTGTTTTAGGAATAAGAAGGATATTTCTTGATCAATGTCAAGATTAAGCCAGTGGAGGAGGTGAGGTCAAGAGGTTTCTTTCTGAGATGTCAGTGATGTCAGAAAAGACAAGGTATGAGATCTCCAGTCAATTCGAGGGTTTCATGATTTTAGCCATTTCATGCCAAGGATAATTTGTTTCCTTCCCAGGAAGATGACCATAAGTTCCAGTTCTTCAGGTTGACCAACAATATGAATGATTGGTTTGGCCTTTCATAGAATAGTGCCTTTCTTGTTTGTGGTACCATCAACATTGTAGGCTATGATGAGTTTAGGTAGGCATTGCATAGGGAAGTTGGCATGGGTCAGAATTCTGAGGTCAATGAAATTTCTGGTGACACCAGAGTCGACAAGAGCAGTGGTAATGACGATTTTGTTTCCAACTTGTAGTTTCACAGGAAAATGAAGAGTTTGTTCATTTCGAGAAGCTACAAGTACATGACATATTTCATGGGAAGAGGACATCAAGGTGACTTTCTGGTTTAAAAATCCTGGTTTACATGAAGTACGGAAACTTCCTCCATCTTCAGCTCTTCATAACACATCTGGAGTACTTGGAGAATTTCGTTTTTGTCTTTTTCCTGTGTTTTGAGGGAGTTGACAAAAGAAGCGAGGGCAGTGGGTGTTTTTGTGGTGGTGGTAGTGGGAGCGGGGCAAGGTGTGGTTTCGGTGGAATGAATAGAGAAAGGACAAGAAGGGGGGCGAGCAGTGGTGTTTCTGGATTTAGTACATTGGGTGGCGTTATGTTTGATGTTCCAGCAATGGAAGCAACATCCTTCTCGAATGTATTTCACGCATTCCTGAGGGGTGAGTTTCGAGATGGTGAGGGCATTGACATCTATGGCATTGGGATCTCTGGACGAAGAGGGGCGAGGGGAAGAATACATTTTTTCTCCTTGTAGAGCGAGGATATGCATTTTCTGTGCATGGAAAGTTTTGGCCTGGTCAATCCAACCATTAATGGAGTTGGGAATGACCGCCATAGAGAGGATCATGGTGGTGAGTTGTTGGTCAAGCCTGAGGGAGAATTGGTCAATGAGGGTGGTATCATCAGTAATTCCAGCACGAGCAGTGAGATTCTGGAAATCAGTGATGTATTTCTGGAAACTGTCTTCAATGATTCCATTGGGGTGGCGGAAGGATTTCTAAACTAGTTTGGAGAGTTTGTGGTGGGCAGTGGCTTTGGTGTCGAAGGGGTAAAAAGTGGATTCGAAGTTCTCAGTGAACTAAGCGAAAGTCTTTTCACTAGCAGGGACAGTGACGTCAGCCATCCGATCATATCACATCTTTGAGAATGAGATGCCACATCCTAGGCTCATCTTGTTTAGGGTGGTCATGATACATTCGGTGTCGGTGGTATACAGGATAGGATTGATGGTAAAGTAGGCACACATGGCCTTAATCCATTGAACAGAGTCAGCAGGTTCTCCAGAGAAGTCAGCCAGGAGGGCAACTTTTAGTTCAGTGGGGCGAGACATGGGAGGGCTAGGTAGATGAGTGGGGATACGAGGAGGTGCTGGAGTTCGTGGTTGTCTGGGAGTGTCTGGGGATCAAGGGAGTACTAGGGCAATGGTCTGATATGGGTTTTCAGTGGCATGAGGGGGTTCTGTAGTCTCAGAATCATGGAAGTCAATGTCGATGTCAGAGGTTTGCTCAGGTTGCTTGGGTGGGAGTCTGTAGGCTCATCGAAAGCTTCGGCCAGAAATTGTACCAACAGTGGGAATGTCCTACTCCTTGATAGGAGGGACAAAAGAAAACACTTGTTCTTTTGTTACATGTAGTGTACACAAAGAGAAGCTTAAGGGTCAAGTACTTCTCAGGAGGTACTCACGAAGAGACTCTACATCTGAGAGAGTATATGAGACAAAGGTTTTGAGGGACGAAGGTTGAGGGGTTGAAGTCAGTCGGACTTCCTAAGATTTACTAGTGGATGAGGGACAGGGGATGAAGGCGATCAGCCTAAGGACACTAGAAGGACACTAGAAGGATGTTAGATTGTGCAGAACGAGTGTAAAGATACAAGTATAGGCAGCATGAGCTTAAGTATGATATGATGTGTCATCAAAGAACACGATAGAAGGTAAAGGAACATTAAGTAAGAGGAATAAATCATGTACTACAGAATGAGGATGGGAACTATGAGACTGATATGAGAGAATTGGCCGAGGAGTATGCTGTCCAAAGAACATAAGAGAAACAAGGAGAAAAGAACAATCAAAGAATAACAAACATGGGGTTTAACAAACTAACTAAGAATAAGCCGAAAACCCAAGTAGTTCGATACATACTGAGGAAAGCATGAATGTGAGTTCAATAGGAAAAAAGATAAACACAATTGGCTAGTAAAAAGACCATAACACCATCTGTCTATTTCCTATATTGATGAACTTTTGTTACAAGTGAATAGCATGATCTGTACATACATGTGATGTTCTCATTCTGACTTGTTACCCTCATCCTCATCCTCATTTTCAGACACCACACAGCGTAACTTTTGAGGGGGGGATTGCATTAACCTCCTCATCTTCGTGTTGACCCCCGGATGCAGAAGCACCATCCTGATCATCGGCACATCTTGGACTGCCTTCCTTTCTGATGTGCTCAGCCTATCACCAGGTCCATGATCTGACTGTTCATTGTTGTTCCCACCATCCATGTTCACAGGCAGTTTTCTTTTGACACCTGCATGGGTGTCTAGCCTAGCTCTGTCATTGTTCATCAGGAAAAAAGGTTTGTGGCTGTAGCACCCATAGCACTATCTTGTCACTATGCATACCACATGTTCTATATAGGCTATTGTAGACTACTGTAGTAGCATCCAGAAACCAGCCATGCTATAGCACACTATGTAATGTTCTTGTTGTACGAGTGAACTATGTCGTATGATCAGTGTAAAGGGTCATCACACATATACATCTAGAGGATTGATACCAAGGCTATCTGACAAGTTTACATTAGAGCATGTTGAGTAACGTGGCTGGCGTTGTCTCCCCATGAATGAACTTGCGCAGCGTATAGCACATAGGGCTGCAATGTACTCATCAGTATTAGATCCACTCTCTGGAGATCGGATCTCACTACCCACCCATCCATCCATATACACTGATGTGGAGGTTGATATTAAGATTCCTAAAAGGTGAACAATTCAATTAGCTCTATGATGATAGCAAATAACAACCATACTGCATTATTGTGCAACCTATACTGTTCAAATGTGCGAAGATCAATGTATCTATTAAGGTAAAAGTATTGAGCCTCTGCCAACACATGACCTTGGATCCATTGAGAGTTGACAGCTCCACGTGAAAATGAGGGGATGAGGTGACACTGTTGTACAATCTGGTCAACTGGAATGACTTCTGTGTTTGGAATCTGCTGCCTAGTCGAGTGGCTGAGGTGAAACATATTGGAATGGTTGTCATACATACATCTGCATGGACTTGAACCAATGGACATAAATGAGTGGTTGGTGGTACATATGTTCCAAGGTGTGAAGGGAGTGTGAAGAAAATCCACACTTCTGCCATGCGCAAGCCTGTGAACACATTTAGTTTGAAAGCAGTTGCAATAAATCACTCACTGTGTAGTATTTCTCGATCTGACAAGTCCACACAGTCTGTCGTGAGGACCATGTCAAATCTTGCCAAAGTGGGGGGTTTGTGGGTGCCGTTCAGGTGTAGTGGGTGCACACAAATTCTTGAGTGATCCTTAGATGGTGCATGTTCATTGGGTGGTAGTAACAGCACTAGGTTAGTAAAGACATCAAAGTGATCATGGATAGTCAGTGCGCAGAATTGGTGTTCACCGTTTATTGTTCCTAGAAAATCCTTGAGGGCGGGGAGGAAGGACACTGCGCCATGATACTGTTCCAAATATTGCACTGTTTTTTTAGGAAGGTGAGGCTTCAGTGCAATGTGGTATAGAGTGTGAGTGGGAATGGGTTCAGCCAGTGTGAGTGCATGGATTGATGATGCACATGGCCCACACTCATCATTCCCAGAGCCCCTAGTGAGGGGAGTGATATCAGTGGTACTGTTGTGCCAAATGAGATACTGGTTGAACCAGATGACTGCTTCTTGACATTGCAGCCATTTGGTCATCTGGATCATATAGTCTTTCCGGCTGCTGGCTGCATAGGCTTTCTTGACATAGTCGATGTGGAGACACTCCAAGCTTTCAGTATTAACCCCATCCAAGCTCCCAACATTCTTGATTGTATCGATGTAGTGAAGGAGAGAGTGGACTTTTGGAATGTTGAAGTGCTCATGGAGATCTAGCTCGATAAAAACATCCTTAGCACCATGAAAGTCGTCCAAAGCTTGTGATAAAGCTTGGATAGTTTCGTCCATGTGAGATTGATACTGCGCAAGACAAATAAAATCAGTTAGACTGCGAGCGGCTCAGAGAATACAGGGTTTGGTGGTAATACAAGGCAACCAATGAAAACCTGTTGAAGTTACTTGTGATCAGTGCCGGTCCACTGTCTGATTTGCAAGATGCCATTGTTGAAATGTCGAAGGCCTGGAAAGATGGGCATGGCATGAAACCAAGCATCAAAGTCATCCGAACCAGCAATGGTGGCACACCATTTTTTCAGGTAGTCCTTGAAGAGCCCTTGGTGAAGCTGATGTAAGATATCAGAAGAAATGCAAATGAATATGTTGGTATGAGGGAAATCAGTCCAGAAGGATGAGAAAACAGGCTGAAGGCCTTCAGCGATGAATGACAGGGGGTACTGGCCAGTGGCTTGCATGTGAAGTGTTTGTTTGGTTTGTGTTTGGTTGCAGAGTGCAAATTCCTGGTTTGTTCCTCATTGGTTTGCAGGCACGATGCACTTTGGACAGTGATTCTTGGTGCAGCAGGCTACGAGACACTGCTTGGGGTGGTCTCCAATGTAGGTTGCAAGAATTGGGAAGACTCATCAAATCTGTGCATCCATACACATCATCTTTACACCATTTCAGCCTGCAGCCACAAGAGGCTGCAGCAGCTGCCTCATGCAGTAGTGAAAAAGTTGGTAGCTGGTGGTGGAGTTGTCCTCAAACGAGGTGAGCTTCGAGACCGGTAAGTACCCCAGCAAAATAGTGCCATGCTGGGATGGCTCACGTCATACTTGCTTGGACAGGTTACCAATGCTGAGATAGACTGGCCAAGCAGTCTTGTCACCCTTAAAGTGAAACAGATGGATCTTGTCTAATGCTATAATCACTGGTGTGATGGTAGCACCAGATGATAAACATTCCTTCATATCGGGTTAGGTGTGTATCTGTGACAACGGCAGTCTCCTTACTTGGGTTTGCCACCACCAATCTCCCGTCCACATCTTATCATATCGGTGCATGTGTTCTCCTTGATCCACATAAACCTTCTCTGGTGTGTATGCCATGCTATCATCAAATACAGGATTACCTATTAATTCTTGAACACAGGCGACAGGATCTCTCATCCACAGCTCAAGCTCCTCTAAGTCGGTGTCATTGGCAAGTGGACCATCTGGTGTGTTGCTTTCAATTGGATTGAGATCACCGCACGTCTGGATCATTCAGCAGGTCCATTCCAGCCCAGTGGGCAACTGATCAATGAGTTTCAAGAAGGTATGACTGCTACTAAAGGTGGAACACATGCAATTCTTTGTCTTCCTGAAGGTCATTTTAATCCTTTTTAGATAGATGTGCATGGTCTACCACTTACAATAGGGAGCTTCAGGAATTCATTAGTTGTACGCTGGTTCACACTTTTGATCAACCACTGTACCAGCTTCTATTCATTGTGATCTGCAAACAGTGCATATGTTTCTTTTTTGGTGCTGTCCTGAAACATCTTCATCCATTCGAAAGAGGTTGTGTGGGTGCCAAGAACATCAGCAGCAGCATGCGAGAAAAACTCCTGGGCAAACCAAGAAAAAGGGAGTTTGCCTCCATTCGCTTCTTGTACCCTACCATCTCCACCATCTGTCACATTGACTTCACACGAGGTGTTCGTGTGGTCTTCTTCAATACAGTAAGCCATTTGTTTCATGGACACTCCCCTCTCAAGTGCTAAGCTACCATCCTCAGATACAGTGTATGTGGATGCTTGTTTAGTATGAGCATCTCACTCCCACTGTGCATAGCATTGCTGGGAGTGCATGGTGTGTCAGCGCAAAGCTCTGGCAGTTATGAAGGTTCATTTACAACACCTGCACAAATTGTGTTGATGCTGGCTTCTTTCGGAAGGAATAATAGGTGTTGGGGGAGGGAGAGTGGGACAAGGGCCAAATTCAGTGGGCTTGTAATACTATTTTCCATTGCTATACCTGCCCTCAACCATAGCCTCTGTGCTATTGTGGTTTCCTTGGTGATCTCAACTGCATGACAGAATCAGTAAGTAAAAATTTTGTTGCCCCAAATACTGATTACTTGTACTGATATGTAGGTCCGTCTGCATCTAACCTTTATTCCACAACCACACTCAGTCTGACCTGTGCCCCTATGCTCTAGTGTTAATGCCGACGTAAATCCAAGCTTGACTCCATAAGTAACAATTCACTCCACCCCCACTTCTGAATGGTTCTGCTATCCTATCATATGGTCCAGTTCTGATTGTTCATTCCACTCGTCTTCCTGCAGGCTCTAGGTCCCCATCAGAGGTGAGGTATTGCCCTGCATGATGACCCTTACCTTACACCTTCTTCCCTTCAGGTTTGTTGTTTCAAACAACCGCTCTTGGCACCATTGACCTGCATGACATGCTGACAAAGCTGAGCAAGGTCCCCGTCTTCACTCAGCAGCCATTCAGTGACGATGCATTTAAAGTGTGAGTTACTGCCCACTCTTTCATAGTTCTCAACCCCCTTCGGACCCGTACCACAACTGTCGCTCATTGCCAACCTCTCTCGTTCCCTTTGGTCTCTATTCAGACTTTTTACACACTTTCATTACCACTTCAATTCTTTTTCATGTCTCTCTCGACTCTCAAGCTTTCCTCACTTCTTTTTTCTAATCTTCATTCCTCCCTTATTGATTTACTCTATCTCTAACCCCAAATTCTTTTAATCCAACACAGATTATGGCCAAGCTTCTTGATGAAACACCACAGCCATGAAATGCTGTGGTAATATCGCAATCTTTGTCTGGAGGCCATGTCACCTGCATCCGTCACCCAAGTGAAAAGGTTTAGGCCATGCGAGGTAAGCAGCATGGCCAATCGTGCTGTTCAACTATTGATATTTGGCAGAGGAACATGAGCAAGCCAAGGCCACTCACAAATAAGATGTCCTTGCCAAAGCAAAAAGGCACGAAGAGCATACCCTCAGGTGTGACCAAGCTGCAAAGGCAGCTCAACAGGATCCCCTCAAGACCCAACCTACTGTAGTGCAAGGTATGCTGAGGTCATCCCAACTATGGTTGACCACACAGTATGTATCACTTTCTATTATTAACCATTCCACTGGCATGTAACTACCATTTTCATTTTATAGTTTATGTCTTGTCCAACTAGTGGCCATGGTATAGCTCTGACCTGTGCGAATCTCCTGAACCCACCGCTTGTCACACATCAGGGCATCATCCCTCCTGTTTCAGGATTGGGCCACAATGCAAAAGTAGAGGTATCTGCCAAAAGGAATTGCCTTCCTGGACACGATTGACATGTTCAGACAGCTACTGCCACATCTCCGCACTTATGGCCCCAAGTCATTGCATCAAACTGAGATGCTGCTCATTCTCCCCAGTCACATCACCACAGACACATACTTATACAAGTGGCCACATGAGCTCACTCCTGAACCCATACAGGAAAAAGAGTAAGTCACAAGGACTACATCAAACAGTTACATTGACTTGAGTTACAGGAACCACTGAGAAGACCAGCCACTCCTAAGAAAGCAAGTCCACTGTATCCTTGAGAGCGATGATGATGAGCCATCCATGGGTGCAAAGGCCACAGCAGAAATCACAGCAGTGGTGACCAAGGGTGAATGCCAAATGACAGACACCTCTAGGCTGTCTACTGGCAGTGCAGTAACTATGCAGCAGGCCCACTCTGTTCTGAACCTCAATGGTGGCCAGCCTCCAGCGGGGGGTCCAAAGCCTTGTTCAAAGGCTGGTGACTATGATGGTCCCATGCATTGCATCCTTGACACTGCCATTCAATTCTATCATGCTCTTCTACTCACAGAGATTCCTTTTCCTCAGCCACATGTAGAAATTGAGTGGGCAAAGACAGCTTGGGACTTAAGCTGCCAGTTCTACTATGGGACTGTCACTACTCACAATCCAGACATTCTAAAACTGGTCAGTAATTTCTTTGGCCAACATGAGACAAACTAACTATCATTCAGATCAAGGCACAAGCTTCCAACCTGCATGCACAATTCAAAATGAATGCTCACTCGATCATTGTGATCATGTTTGGATTTGAGTCCGGTGCTAGTTCCACTACACAACAGTTGAACTGAAACCTTGTGACAGTGCTAAAGTCCAACTTGGCATTTGTGTTCTATATAAGTTTATTTGCTTCAAAACGTGCCCAGCCACCTGTACCTACACTCATTGTCCAACATTAGGAATTCCGACCCCCCCCTTGTCGGTATTTACAGAAACAAAGGGGTTCAGCAGGTCATCAATGAAGTCCTATTCCAGAACAAGACAGATGAAGGAATCAAGTGGCCTGAATATTATCAGCCATTCCCTATCGCAGGGTATGCTTTGGCTCTCACAGCGGTAGGAGTCCAATACTCATCAAGAGATCATACTGACAATTATAGATTAGGTTGAGTGTGCCATTGATGAATGGGTGTTCAGGTCATGTGAATGGATTGCATTTACTGAAGAAGCCTACCTGCCCATTTACAATATGCACATAGATAACCTGGAATTCTTCAACAAGAAAAACCAAATGCTGAATATCCTACCGACGATCATGAAGGAGGTCTACAACAATGGAAAGTAGGTGAATGTATTAACCTCTGCATCTAATCACTAACTCATTGCAGGTTGCATGCCGGCGTTCCAATTATTCAACCAGTGAATACTGTTACTATATCTGCTGCAGTGATCAATGACATCATCAATGAATTTGATCAAGAGCACTTGCAGGAAAGTGACAAGTCAGAGATACAGGATGATGCTGTATTGACAGATGAAGCTGATGCAGATGTACAAGATCTGGACTTGCAAAATATCGAAGAGGCAGGGGATGAGTAGGTTGAAAGTTGAAACAGATGAGTGCATTGGGGCCATGGTTGGAATGGGGTGTGAGTTCTATTGTTGCTGATAGATGCATAGTATACCCCTATGAGATGCTATATTGTTCAATGTAGTATTTGTAGACAATATCACGGTGTGCTACAGTTTGCTATCATAGAGTCTCTTGATTTGAAGTGGCTACAGAGTACTATAAAATGGGAGGAAGTCTATGGACTCTACAGGGACTACAAGTGCTACAAAGTGCTATGTAGCATTTGTGCTTTTTCCTGATGCAGATTGGTCATTGGGTGGAACATCTGACCTAGTTGATAGATGAGCTCACCCAGTCAGAGATGACAGCTCACCTTGAGGTGGTGGATCCTCCACAGCCTGCAGACCCGAGACTTGGACGGTGGCACACTTGATGCTAGGAGCTTATATATTCCCATGCATTTTCCATAATCCTTGCTGAGAGCCCATCACAGAGATTCATGCAAGATGTATGCTGATATCTCCAAAGTCGAATTATTGCCAAGCCACTTGTTTTAAGGTTTATGAAGTAGTTAAGCGATATAGCATGTTGCAGATGAGATCTTGCTGTAAATTCTTTTGGCACACTGGTATACACATGTTCATCACCCTGAGTGAGGATCAAGAGTGGTGTTTTCTGAGTTGGAGGCATGGCAGTCCAGTCAGTGCAACCGTGGGTCATGTCAGCTTGGTTGTAGAGGTTATAAATCAATATCCATAGATTGGAATGTGTTCAGTCACGTGTCGGCAACAGGGATACATATGATCATGGTGATTATGTAACCACATACTTCATCCATCACTGAAAAATCAAGCGGGCTACAAGCCTATATAATCGGATTATAATTCACATTTTACACATAATCTCTCATAATCTGCCAATGCAAATGATAATGTCATATATAGGATTAAATAGCTTCTTGATTTTTCCAATCATCACAGATATTGTCCAAGTGGACATTTGTGTGGATTCTGTCTCTGGAAGATTAACTGCAGCATAATATTTGGAAAGCCCACTATCTATCCCATTGCTGATGAATCGGCAGTAATACAAATGGTGATGTGGTTCCAATTCAGGAATATGTATATTCACACCAGGTTTAAATGATTTGGAATGATGCCTGATATTTCATTGACTACTATACATAATAAACAAGTGTACCAGTAAAATACAAAGGGTAACAAGCTTCAAGTCTGAGTCACGGCGGTCTCATGGAGCAAGTCATTGGCAGAGGCATTGGCACTGCTAGGAGTGGCTGGAATAGCTAGTGTTGTTGGTATTAATGGAGGTGTCTGAGTCATCACATGGATTAGAACTTGAAAGATTGATGCCGGTAGGAGTAGGTGGCAGTGTTGGTGTTGATGAAGGTGTTGTTGTTCTGAGCTCATTGCATGAGTCAGAGGGATGAATGGTGGTGGGGTAGCATCATTGTGCTAGTGGTGGTGTCACTGATTCCATTCCAGCATCATGTCATATGTAGAACAGAACAAATTGGCCAGCAAGAAATGCACGAGAGTAGCTCTGCGATACAAGCTAAGTGTGATAGGGATAAGGCAGCAGTGAGAAAGGAAGCTTGAACGGTGGTGGTGGTGATGTTGCCAATGTGGTAATACCATCATGGCATCACAGTGTGGCAGTGGTAGCATTGTCATGCCAATGGTGGTGTCATCCATGCCATCATGGCATTGCAGTGGTGGTGTTGCTAATGGGCCATCACTGCATCATGGTGCGGCAGTAGCTGCCAGTGGTGTCACTAATGCCATTATGGTGTTATGCTGGTGGTATTGTCAATGCTCATGTAGAAGAAAAGATTGAAGATATCTGAGGCTCAGACCCTCGAGTGGGCCTATAAGTAAGCACAAAGAATCAATGCTATTGGCAAGTTCTTGGGATCCCAACTCACCCTGCATGACTGACTGATATGATGGCAGCAGCCCTTGGAGTGGTTATGGAACCTCTTGAGTTTTCTGACTCACTCAGGCTGTGCTGCCACTTCATTGGGTTCTACAACTGGCAACCGAGTCAGTACAGACAGCACAAGGGTGTGGCAACCAACACACCTAAAGTGTCCACACTACTAGTATCTCAGTCATTCCAGATTACAACAGACTACGTTGCATCATGGAGGATGACTCAAGATGAAACTTGGAAGTGTTGGTTACACCAAGTTGACTTATCAACCCATTGGAATGCATCTAGGCCAAATTGGATGAAGCAGATGCATTGCACATGTTATGGACTTGGAGGAACTTGAACGTTGAACATTGCTAAGGTACAATACACAAGAACAGACTCAAAGCATGGTGCCACTGGCAGGAGTCGATTGAAGCCTTTCTATAGCTGGATGTCATTGTGTGTGAGGTTATCTCGGGAAATCCTAAGGTTGCATCCACCTATTGTATTCCTAGACCTGAAAGAGGTCAGGTGCAATTGTTCCATACACTAAATATAGAAAGTTCTCTGCAACAGTGATCAAATTAGATCTCAATCATAAAGCTTGTCCTGGGTATGACCATCTGACACATTGTGACCAAAGGTATGCAAAGCATTCTATTAGCCAGAGAAAATAACCACACATTTCACATGTCCAAGCACTTCGTACAATAATTGTAACTAGATTATAATCATTTGGCAATCTACGTCATCCAGGAGTGAATATATCATGGATTGTAGAGTCAGTGGGATAATGTGTGGTCTGCAAGGGCATTACATTTACATACATAGATTCCCTGTGCTATCCATCTATTTCCTATATTGATGAACCTTTGTTACAAGTGAATAGCACAATCTATACATACATGTGATGCCCTGCAATGGTATGGAATGGTCAGGAGATCTTGTACTTTATGAGTATTTGTGTCCCAACAGACCAATCCTTCAAGGTCTATCACTCGCCTGTACCTGTCCCAATCTCTCACCCTGCCAAAGGAACCTCACATCCAAGCCACTGGCCAATCTCCCAAGCTATGTCAGTCTCCAGATACCTCCAACATCTGTGCAGTCCTCGGCCTTGCCCCGCTCCTTGTACCTATCTCCATCATCATCGCTATCCTCACCAACAACCTCACAGTACTAGCATTACACCAGCCACCTTTTCTGCCAACCTTGCAACCCATGAATTCTTACTCTTCACAGGAGGTTGGTGTTTGTCTCAGATGATCGGCATCTGTGGACTCTTCCTCACAAATACTCCATCACCCCAGTGGCCCCTCTTTTTTTCTACTGGGTTGTTCTAGCTAGCCAATCATGCACGTCGATCAGTATGCAGGATCTCTGATATCATACCTACCGCTTGGGGAATACTGTAGGCATCTGTATGAAGGCAATCATAATGTGTAACAGTGGGTGGTTGTATTGCTAAAAGTAACGCATAACAGTGGGTTTGGTTGCTAATTTTGTGAGCATAATGCAGCCTTGGGCAGCTGATTGCTTAATGATAGCAATGTAATGCATGAGAAGTTATAGAAGAATTAAGTTTTTTCTCCATTTTGCTTGAAATGCAAAGTACTGCACAAAATGCACAACATAGCCTTCTTATCTCACCTGAGTCTCAACCAGTTGCTAGTCAATTATTTGGTCCATAATGCCAGTGAGACCACATGATTGCTAATGCTAGCAATGTAACACATAACAGGGAGTCCGGTTGCTAACTTGGAGTCAGGGGTAGACTGTAATGCACCCCCCCTGGTTGCCTTCATACAGACGCCTACAGTAAGATGCTGCCTGTATCTCCCAAACCTGTCAGTATGATGGACAAAGAGACATCCTCATCATCTATCTACCTGTTTTATGCAAACAACTTAGGACTGACCACTGTTGCAGGCTCTCCAGATTATCTGATGAGCATCATTGCATCACACAAGTTTGCAAAACACCTGTTTGAGGTGTGGTGCCCACTTTTTTTGTTTTGTTTTCTGCCTCACCTGCATTGACTGCTTGTGGACTCTACAAACTTTGAATAGCACACTGCTTGGCAGGAAAGGGGGCTGGACCATCTGAGATACCCACCTGTGGTGCTCATGGGGGAACAGGTATGTGGCTACATGAACCATGACCTGAGCGGAGGTTGATTGCAACACTTTATGAGCCTGTTGTCTCACCTTGTCTTCTTTGGGGCCACAGTAAGTGCTGCTGAGATAGCTTGAGCCTTTAAAGCAGAAGTTGAGAGGGTTCTGGGGATGGTGACGCCAAATGGGGTGTGCTATATAAAAAGGTTCAGCTGGTCTGATCAAGTTTTATAATAAGGGAAACAAAGATAAAGTGCAAGGAATGTGCCTTGAGTCCAAGATAGACACTGCTAGTGGCAGCAATGATACTGAGCACATCTGATGAGAACAGCACAGAGCGTAAAGTGTGTCTGTAGGCAAATGAAGGTCGATCAGAAAAAGTATCATCTGTGTTGATCAGAAGTAGTGTGTGCTTGGTGGCCATGGCCTCACCACTTCCTCCAGTCCAACCAGGTCATTGCAGGCAATCCTAGGTGGGCAAGTCTTCAAGTTGGTGGTCAGTGCTGCATACCATTCAACAGTGGCCCAATTCAAGGACAATGCCTGGGGATGGCCATACAGTCTGGCTGCAGAGGCTCACCTAGTGCTGCTTTTGAAGGGGTCAAAATGAACTGTGGGATACCTCAATGACTAACTGGCAAGTCCATTTGGAGTCCATGCTATAGCCCAAAGGTTCATTCCATTTGCAGCTCAGAGTATAACCTGGTGCAAAATTCTGATCATAAGAGCATTCCAACATATTCAAACGTTCATCAGTGGTGGGTTAGTGGTTTGCAGGGTGGGAAAAACTGAGACTGGGAACTGCCATCCATACCTTGCGTGGAGCTGTGGATATCTCAGGTCAGACTACGCAAAAGATGGAAAATATACAACATCCATATGGTTGCAGAGGGAGATAAAGGCAGGGAATAAGTGACTGGTTGACCTTTGTGGAGTGGGGTGGTGAGCGAGTGAGGATATTGTCATAGATGAGAAGGTAAAGATGGATTTAGAGACTATAAGGGATAATTGCCAGAATATCACTGACAGATGAAGGGAATAAATGGATGATCAAAACATCACTATCAAATTCCCAATTTCCATGTAAAGTGGTTGGAATGGCAGTCCAACTGAACATGGAAAGCACGCAGTAAATGAGTGTGTCAAGATTTGTGTTGCTAGTGATCTGTGTCTCCATAGAGAAGGAGGAGGGATCCATGAAAGCATAGGTAGCGAGGGTGTGATGAACGTGGGTGAGAAAGTAGATAGGGGTTCTTTGTCACTGATGGGAGGATGTGGGGGAATACCACACTTGAGATAGGCATTATTTACACAGTCTATCTTGGAGGAAGGAGAGAAAAGAGACTAATAATGGAGCAATAATAGCCTCTGCAAAAGGGAGAAGTGTAGAGAGAGAATTGTATGTGTGGGCATGACAAAGATTTGATGCACAGCTAACGGGTAATCTATCGAGTACAATAAGTAAAGTATTAGATGCAAAATGAAATATCTCACCTCAGTGCAGTTTGGGGAACAAGCTGAGGTGCTCTATCATATGAGAGCAAGTTTAAATGGCCCAATGGCCAGGTACAAACAATTAATGTACAACATAACGTCACAACAAAACAAATAATTAAGTCAATATCTTGAGACACAAAGATATCTGTCCAAGTCCTTGTTTGATTGTTGGCAAACAGCTTGACCTCAACTGACACTTCCCCTTTAAGCCAGGCACAGTCCAAGTGTGGCAGCAAAGTGCTTTGCCTTTGCATTTGACAATGCCTTGGTCAACATGTCAGCAACCATGTCATCTATTGAACAGTATGTTAAGTTAATGGTGCCGTCTTTAATAATATGATGAATGAAGTGGTACTGGATGTCAATGTGTTTGGTATGTGTGTGAAATTTCCCATCCTTCACAAGTGCAATGGCAGATTGGTTTTCACAGAACAGCATGGTGGTATCTTTGACAGGTCTGAAGAGTTCACTGATGAATGAATGGAGCCAGATGGCTTCCTTGACAGCATGTGTAGCTGCAATATATTCTACTTCCATGGTTGACAACACAATGATCTCCTGCTGTTTGACAGACCAGTAAATTTGGCCTTTGTTTAGCAGAAAGGCATAGCTCAAGATTGTATGACAGTCTTCAGTTGAGTTCCCATCAGTGTCTGTATATCCTACCATACCCTCATCCTTGTGACCAGGCCCATATATGATGCCCCAGCTTGCTGTATCCTTGAGGTAGCAAACAACTTGCTTCGCAGCTTCCCAATGAACCTGTCCAGGGTTCTCACTGAAATACAACAGCACAAAGGTGGCATAGGCGATATCCGGATGACTCCCAATTGCAGTGTAGGTTAGAGATCCTATAATCTCTTGATAGGGGATATCTCACATATCTGCGATTTCGGTTGCAGTTGTCGAAGACTGGGACTTTGAGAAGTTGATATTAAGATCCATGAAAATGGACAGAGGCTTTGCCTCTTCTATGTGATAGTGTTTGATAATCGACTTGATATAGAACCTTTGTAAGATTGCAAGCGAATAAGCTTCACAGTCTCATTTGATCTCAAAACCTAAAAGCCAGTGGATATCTTCAAGGTCATATACTTCGACAAACAACCTGAGCTTAGCCTTGGTCTTGTCAAGTAAATCAACACTGCTTGATGCTAATAACATGTCACTGACATGCATCATAATGATGATAATGTCACTTTCCTTTCAACGGAAGAAGACAGCATGATCAAATTCACAATGGGTGAGACCTTGGTCTTGTTAAGTAAATTAACACTGCTTGATGCTAATAACATGTCATCAACATGCACCATAATGACAATAATATCACTTCCCTCTCAACAGAAGAAGACAGCATAATCAAATTCACAATGGGTGAGATCTTGGGAGGTTAGAATGTCACTGAGCTTCTCATACCAGTGAGAGCCACTTTGCTTGAGCCCATAAAGAGCTCTGATGAGGTGGAGAACATGTTGTTCTTGTCCTGGGATAGCATAACCTGGTGGTTGTCACATGAAAATCATTTTGGCAGGATCAAGTCTGCCATTCAGGTACATGCTCTTGATGTCTAGCTGCTGGATCTCCCAGTTGTTGATGGCAGCAGTCATGAGAATGGTTTGGATTGATGAAAGCTTTGCAACAGGGGTGAAAGTGTTGAAGTAATCAATGCTAAGTACTTGCGTGAAATCTTGAGCAACTAATCCGGCCTTGTAGCATTCTATCTGGCCCACAGCATCCTTCTTTATCCTGAATACCCATTTACTACCAATCACATTCACTCCATCCACCTTATCGATGACAACCCACATTCCAGCAGCCTTGAGGCATTCAAGCTCCTCTTGAATCATTGCATCCTATTTTGGCCAATCTGTCTGACATCTCGCCTCTTCAACACTTCTTGGTTTCAGTCCCTCAGCATCCACTACAGCAGCTGCCAATGTAGCCATGCTTGGCTCCTTAACCTCATTGACAATGGCAGGCAAGCATTCCAGCTTGTTTCAGGTCAGTACACCAGTGGGAAGAGCTGGTTCTCCTCTATGACCAGTGACTATACCTGCGCTGGCAAGAATATCATGCACATAGTAGCTGGGCTGTGAAATCTGGGATGAGCAGCACAGTGCAGTTTCAGGTGCTGCACTGACAGTTTTTGGTACATTCTCATCTGTTTTTGCCATTACTGACTTGTTATCATTTGTAGGAACCTGTGCATGAGGTGTGCTATCGGTGGCAGCATTGTACTTGCTTGCTACACCTCTATACTCCCCCTCAAGCCCGTTGGCGCCACCGACAGTGACATCATCACTCCCATGGGCAAAATAGATGTTGCGCTCCACTATGACAGTTTTCTTTGATGGCCAGAGGACCCAGTGTCCTTTGCTCTGTGAGTCAAAACCTATCCACCACCTTTCTGTTACCTGACTGCTTAGCTTCATGGTATTCTCACTTTATACCCAGATATGGCAACTCTAGGGATGGCATCAGGAAAACAATAAGACTTTGAGATAGCTAGCTTTATATGTCATTGTATTTGGTGCCAACCATGTCTTTTTAGATCATTATGATTGAACCATTGATATCCAAATGTAGCTACTGGAAGGGTTGGCATGCATGATCAAATGTGGTATGCCAATAGAGTTGACAAATACCACTGATGGCTATAACCCATGGTATATATGTTCAAATGGATCAGGCAGACATATATGAGGATCTCCATCTCCTATTGTAGCTACTTGTAGCCATGGTACATATATTCCAATATGGCATGCTGACAGAGTTGACAAATACCACTGATGGCTATAACCCATGATACATATGTTCAAATGAATCAGGCAGGCATATATGAGGATCTCCATCTCCTATTGTAGCTGTTTGTAGCCATGGTACATGTGTTCCAATATGACATGCTGACAGAGTTGACAAACACCACCGATGGCTATAACTCATGATATATATGTTCAAATAGATTAGGCAGGCATATATGAGAAGCTCCATCTCCTATTGTAGCTGTTTGTAGTCATGGTACATGTGTTCCAATGTGGCATGCTGATAGAGTTGATAAACACTATCAATGGCTGCAACTTATGGTACATGTGTTCAAAAGGGTCAGGCAGGCAAAAATGGTGATCTGTATCTTTAATAGTAGCAACATGGTACATTTGATCCATTGGAGCAATGTGGTATTTGTGGTGTACTGAAAGAAGGTGTTTCAGATAGTTTAACTATTCAATGTCGATCCAGATCTAGGATCTTGTTCTGTTCAAACCATGTAAATTTTAAATAGTAACCATCTCCTAGTAAGCACTATCTACACAGTTGAAGGTTCAACAATTGATTCCCTAGGTGCATTGTACTCTGCATGTTTTTGCCTGATCCACACCAAGGTACTATTCTTTGATGGCAAGCATTCAGTATCAACATAGAGAGGAAAGATTTGCCTAAAAAATGGTATTAATACTCAAAGCAAACCCTCCTCAAAAATTACTAGAAAACTGACCTGTTTCACCAGGTCATAAGCTGATCAACTTCTTCTTTTTCCTTGGGATCGTCAAGTAGTTCAAGGACAGAATTGTAGAAGTGTTTGGAATCTGTCACAAGATTGGTGCAAGAAAAAACTTGTGTCAAAGTCAGTGCAAAATGGGCCTGTGGACAATGAATTAATACAATTCAAATTGACAAAGATATCAGGTATCATCTGCATTACAATGTAGGCGATGGAAGCCTTTGTGACACTACACATTTCATGAATTTGTACATTATCAGATCTTGTGGCCCTGGGATCTTGGTCCACAGAGCTGGGTGAAGTGAATATGTGCTTGTATGCCTGAAACAAAGTGAGCTCACAGAGTACTCAATGGATGTCTGAGCTCTTACTGAAACTAAAAGGCCACTTGGAAGGAGGCCATTTCACAGATCCTCAGCATTGTAGGTATAGTTTGCATACAGAAACACAGGCCATTGATCTCCAGTGGACTGAATCTATCCACTGATCAGCTTGGTCCTAGTCCTATGATAGGTAAGTAATGCTGCTAACTTCATACTTGCCACTCACTCAGAATTCGCCCAATCAAGACCTGCTGGGCAAAGAAGAGCACCAGTGCACTCATGACTAAAGCCATGCCCTAATTTCATATTTCACAGTATGTGGGAGATTCAGGGACTGGCCCTTGGGTGTGATCCAATCAATGATTGCACTTTTCATTCCTTTGGTATCATCGGCTCTTGCACCATTTGACCCCTTTTGGATCTAAAGCACATCAATGGTCAAGTGACTTCAGTAGCAGTGCATACTCATGAGGTCAGCAATGAGTATGACTTCCTCCTTACTAGACTGCATAATGTGAGCCTCTTAACTAGGTACCATCCAGAGTAGCTCACGGAAAGCTGCAAACTTCTTACATTTACTGAATGGAGGGGTTGTTAGGCCAAGCTTAAGGATAATGTTCTAAAGATATTGGACTCACTGCATCAGCAAATCCTGGTTTTTGCCATAGTGTTCATAGTACTCATAGTACTCATAGTATTTATAGTGTTTTCATAGATGATTCATAGTACTCATAGTACTCATAGTTTATAGTATTTTCATAGTGATCTCATAGTATCCATAGTATTTCCATAGTATTCATAGTATTCATAGTGGTACTCATCCCAATCCATTTTTTTAAATACTCTTTAACTAGTACACTTTGCTATATCTTTTTGCCACACTTTTTACTATACCTTTTGCTACACTTTCTTTACCACACTTCATTAGCACAATCAGAGTTACTATCCAGTGCTGTCCAGTATCATAGTACTCATAGTATTATCATAGTCTTTCATAGTGTTGGCTAAAATCATAGTATGTCACAGTATAATAATGATAGTAAAAAGTGAATCAAAAAGTGTAGGGTTAGGATTAGCATGAATTAAAATTAGACTTAGAATTGCAATGTCCAAAGGATGGTGAAGAAGTGTGGCCAAATGTGGTAAAAAATATGGTAGGGTGTAGTGAAAAGTGTACACAAGTATCAGAAAGTGTAGCAGGGGTGGACAGAGATATTTAATGAAAAATGTAGCAAAGTGTGGTGTCAAAGGTCAGAGATGTAGTCATATACATCTAATGGTTTATACTATGCAAGGTCTTGTGGTCTAATGATTAATGTGTTTGAAAATTGTCATTTTGGGAAAGTCTTGAGTTCAACTCTTGCCACTGACATATATTTATAATTTCCATTTGATCATTTGAACCTATAGTAAAGAGTACATGAAAAGTATAATAAATATGAGTGTAGTCTTGAAATTAAAATTAGAAGTGTGTAAAAGTGTATTATAGAGGTTGGATTAGAATTAGACTTCAATGTATATTAAAAATGTAGGATTGGGATTAGGATTAGTAGTATACTACAAGTTGAGTAGGATTAGGGTTAGTAGGTGTATTAATCAAAACATTAATTTTTTGGTTCATTTTTTACTCAACTTTATTACACTATGACACACTATGACAGACTGTGATAGACTATGAGATTACTATGACATACTATGACACACTATGACACACTATGAAATCACTATGACATACTATGATAGACTGTGACAGACTATGAGATGACTATGAGAGTCTATGAACACACTGTGAAACACTATGATTATAGCCAACACTATGAAAGACTATGAGAGTACTATGAGAGTACTATCTATATGGACCCTCACTATGAGCACTATGACACTGTCCAGCACTGTCCAGCACTGTACAGCCAACCCTTATTTTGCTGATGTGAGTAGTAAACGATTCCAGGTTTTCGCTTTTGTTTTCACCAAGTGTTGCAATGTCATTTGTAAAGGAATTGCTAGGTTCCTTTGGGTGCAGAGACAACAGCACAAGGGTGATCCCAGTGAGGAAGAGTACTCACTTGCTGTAGATGACTTGCAAGCTAGTTGCTCAGAAGTTATTCACATCGTGATATGAAGTAAAGAACTTAGATTGTGGGCTCTGAAGGAGCCGGGTTTATATAGTGTATAGCGATTGTGTGTACCTATTATGAAAATATCCTAAAAGGATGAAGGCTGTGTAATGTGCAGCAATAGGCAGCCAATGGCAGATAGTGCGCAAGATATGGTGCAATATGCCAAGAGAATGGTGCAATGTTTCACCATAATGATATAATATGACATTATCATAAAGATAAGAGATAAGGATGACATCACTGGATGTCATGGGTCTAAATGAATTAGTAATCATGAAGAGCGATCCAGACAGATTAAGATTTAGCTAACGGAATCTAAATATTTCAATACTCCACCTTGCTATTCATGATGGAAGGGATGAATATGGCATAAGAGAAAGTTTCTTCCGGTTTTCCTCAAAATGTTGCCATGTCAGATTCTTCATAAAGATATCTGCAACTTGTTCGTCAGTGGGAATATAGAAAAGTTTAATTTTCCCATCTGTAACACATTCTCGGATATAGTATTCCAGAATTTCTATGTGTTTTGAATGACCTTCTTGCACTGGATTAGCAGCAAGGAACATGGCACCTTGATTGTCACAAAGCAGAGGAATGGTTTTGAGGTTAAATCTCAATTCGGAAAGAAGGATCCGAATCCAAGAAAGCTGTTTCGCAGCTTCTGTCATTCCAACGTATTCTGCTTCTGTTGAAGACAAGGTTATCTTCCGTTGTCATCTGGAAAGCCAAGAGACTATTCCATTGCCAATGAACATTGCATAGCCAGAAGTGGATCGATGAGTTTCACGATCTCCAGCCCAATCTGTATCAGAGTATGCCATGATGCCGGATCGAGAAGATTCATCATATGTAATGCAGAGATCCTTGGTACCAATTAGATACTGCACTATATAGAGTGCTTTCTGCAAATGTTCATTCAATGGATCAGTGGAGAACTGTGACATTTTGATAACAGCAAAGGCAATGTCTGGGCGATGACCTGCACGAAACCAGTTTCATGCATGCACATAGCAAAGCAGTGACCCGAGAAGTGGAATCCACACAGCTTCCTGTGGACAATACCCCTTGATACCATAGGGAACGATAGCCCCTATCATGAGCTACATACTCCTATTTTTCCAGATTTTTCCACCTACTGGTTATTGAGATATTCATTAATCTCTCTAGTCAAATCCTTACACTTACACATTTGTACATAGCAAACTATTTCCTTGATTTCTCTTTATTTATCTGATTACTTAGCTAAGTGCCAGTGAGACGAAGTGATCATGTGACCATTAGCTACCATGTGACCTTGTCCCCATTAGTCTGTACAGCCCTGCACAGCATAGCCAGCCTCTTTGGCAGAGCATTCCAAATTTGGACTCCTTTGCTCAAAGTGCTTCCCCTTAGTGTGCCTGGGTTTGACAGCTTGTGCCTGGCATTAGTAAGTCAATGTGCCTTAATTTATAAGCCACCAAGCCCTCTGATTGGCTAGCATAGCCTCCTGTATTTATGTATATAAAGGGGAGCATTCTGGCCTGCAGAGAGCATCTCATCTTCTACCTCAGATAATATCATCTGATAAGAGATCCCCTGGGAAGCCTAATAAGACCTAATAAGGCAAGGTACCCCAGAGTGAAGTAAATAGGGCTTTAGAACTACTACTAGGCTATTAGAACTTGTACCTAAATAAAGGACAAGTATCTAAGACTATCCTTTTGGGAGAAACCCCTTTTTGGGCAACAAAAGGCATCTGGTCCCTATTAGTAAGCAACCTAAGCGTCCTGTAGTACCAAATAAGGGCTACACTTCACCTCTCTAAGCCAAACTTGCCACCCCTTAGTTGAGACAATAAGATTGAGTTATAGTAACCCTTCTAAGTCCACTAAGTGTATCATCAAGTTAGCTACCAACCAGCGACTGAGCATCTTGCCATCACTAGGACAACCTACCTATAGGACTCCTACCACTATCTTGTCTAGACTTACTATCCTAAGGGATCAGCCTAAGTCTACACCTCCAACCTTTAGTTTAGCTCCTTAGTACACAAGAAGACCGAGTTTGCTATAACCGGCTGAGTGACTAAGCGACCTGACACGACCATCTGCTTACCTAAGCACCACTTCTGGACGCAATATTCCCAGGAGTTTCCTACACTGGATCCATTAGCATTAGGCGAGACCTAGGCCAAGTTGCTAAATCGCCCACCTCTCGTACTATCAAAGTACAACTTTCCACAGGTTACTAGGCAACCTATTGCCATTAACTTGAGCCCATTAGGTGTGTAATTCACCTAGAATCCCCTTTACTAACCAGACTTTAGGCTGAAACGATCTTTAACAACCAATCTGTAAACTTACGTGGAGGATTGGCGAACAAACCACGGCTCCTGGTACACTAAATTTCCCCCTTTTCTATTTGGACTATATCCATTACTCCTAACCCCGCCAAGGGTAGACTACTCATACCTCCCTTGAGCAAAGTGTTCTAGCCCGTGGAGATAAGACACGTTGTCTGGGGACCACCGATTTTTGGTTGGTTCTTCGTCGTCTTGTCTAGAAGGAAGACAGCGAGTTCCCAGCATAATATACAGCAGTGATCTGATCACTGACTGATAACAACTGTAGAGTTGGGAGGAGGTTTCCATGGTGAGTGGAGCAGGGTTGTACCCAAAAGGAAGCAGGGTATGAGCTACTTTGGCATTGTCGAGTCTAAAACAACCAATGACCTTTTCAGCATAAGCAACTTGGTTGAGCTTCAGTGTTTGCTTAGAGCGGTTGCGAGTAATCCGCATACCAAGATATTCAGTAGCAGCTCCTAGATCACAGCTTTCCCATTTGCTCATAAACTCTTTCTTCTTCCTTAAAAGATAGGAGTGGTTGGAGCCAAGGAATAAAGCATCGTCAACGTAAATGACTAAGATAATAATGTCCTGACTGTTAAAATAAACATAGACACCAGGATCTTCATGTGTCCTAACAAATCACATAGCTAAAAGGGACTTGTGAAGTGCCTTGTTCCATTGTAGGGCAGCTTGTTTCAAACCATAGATTGCCCTTAGCAAACGACAAACTTTCTTCTCCATGCCGGGTTGTACGAAACCTTCAGGCTGTTCCATATAAATTTCTTCATCAAGTTCTCCAAATAGGAAAGCAGTCTTGACATCTAGCACTTCAATTTCCCAATCTTCAAGCACTGCAATTGATAGAAGAAGTCGAACAGTCTCGAATCTTGCAACTGGTGAAAAGGTTTCTTTGAAATCTATCCTGTAGACTTGTGTAAAGCCTTTTGCTATAAAGCGAGCCTTGGTTTGGCCATCGCTTTTGACAACATATACCCATCTCCTTTTGACAGGTTTTCGTCCAGGTGGAAGGTCAACCAATTCCCATACTTTGCACTCTTTAAGTGACTTAATTTCTTCTGCCATAGCAATCCTTCATTTGGTCTGATCTTCTTTTGAATGTTTCAGAATGTCTTTATAGTGCAATGGTGTTGCAGCCATGGATACTGCAGAGGCCATTAAAGAGCCAAAGAAGTGTGCACTATACAGTGAACCAAGATCATCTTCCTCGTTTGTAGGAATAGATGTTTGAACTTCTTGTTCAATCTTCACAGGAGGTCTAGCTCCATATGGATTATCTGGAATAATGCATGGATTGCAGATATGATTACCATGACGAGGTTCATCAGGTATAGGTTTAGGAGGAGAAGAAGAAGGAGGATGAGGAGGCTGTTGATCTCCTCGAGGAGGAAATTGTTGATTGGGATCATGACCATCCATAGGTGAAAAGAGGTAATGATGAGTGACCGGAATATAATCAGCTGAATTAGAGTCTTTATTTTCATCTTTATCCTGGTCTGAAAGGTTGTCTGGAATAGAAATCTCGGCAGGTTTGTCTTCTAACTTTCCAGCACAATAGGGGAATACAAGTTCATCAAATGTGGCAGTAGAAGAAACAATTACTGTTCTTCTCCTAGGAGACCAGAAATGATATCCTTTTGTTCCTTTTTCATATCCAATGAAGATCGCTTCCTCTGCTTTTGCAGCTAGTTTATTAGCTTGATCTTCTTTTGGAATAAATACATAGGCATGACATCCAAATACCTTAAAATAGGAAACATCAGGTTTACTGCCATTCCACTTGGATATGGGAGTAGACCAATCAAGACGATGCATAGGCTGTCTATTATAGATGTGGAGAGCAGTCTCAACAGCATCTTGCCAGAAAGACAGTGGCAAACAGGCATGTTGGTGTATAGCCTCAGATTTTTCAAGGATTGTGTGATTAAAATGTTCAGCACAACTATTTTGTTGAGGGGTACGAGGTATGGAAGTTTGATGCTCTATACCCTTGTACAAGAGGAACATCTGAAGAGAATAATTAATGTATTCCCCCCCACAGTCCGAATGTACAGAGCAGAGATGAAAACCAGTTTGGTTCTCCACCCAAGCAATCAGATCCTGAAGTGCCTGTATAGCATCGGACTTGGAGCGCAAAAAATGCAAGCTACCAAAACCGGAAGTGTCATCAACAAAAGTGATGATCCATTTGTTACGAGAATGTGACAAAGTTGGCATTTCACACAAATCAGTATGGATGAGGTCAAGCATGCGAGAAGAGTGTGAAGACAAAGCAGGAAAATCCTGCTGATGTGCCTTGCCAAGCGCACAGCCTTTGCAAGTAGGAATAGAAGTGGGTGGCTGGATGGCAGGAACACCCATCAAATGCTTATGAGCATAACAGAGAGCATTCTTGGATGGATGTCCAAGACGGTGATGCCACAAGTCAAACGACTTGAGATCCTGCAAGGAGTTAACCAATCCAGTAGGAGTGATCAGAGAGGACTGAAACCAGTGGAGCAGAGAAGGTGGAAATAAAGCAGACACCTGTATTGCCACCCTTCCTTGATTGTCCCAGATCATGGTCTGATCTGTGATCTCACAGGAATATCCAGAGTCCGTGAGAGTAGTAACCAAAAGAAAACAGTTACAAGCATCAGGGGTATACCAGACGTTCTTGAAAATGATGGAAATGGTCCCTGTCTTGTCCTGTTTGAATATCACAGTTCCAAGACCGTACATCTGCGTGACACTATCATTAGCAGTGCCACAAAAATGTGTCCCTTTCTGCAAATCAGAAAAGTCATTGAGATAAGGCAAAACGTGATCAGAACATCCCGAATCAATGAGCCAATGATTCTCAGTATCGCGATCTTTCGCGCCTAGGGCAAAAGCCCCTGAATAAGCAGAATCATAGTAGTATTCGCCATCAGGTACATTATCATACTCATCATCTGATCTAGCATTATTGTTATGCTCTTCATGGAGTAGGATGGAATGATCTACACACCCTTTCCAAGTACCATCGCATTTCGCTAGAAATCTCCATGGAAATTAGCAACAACTCCATTTGGCTTTGATTTTACTCCTCTCTTAAAGCGCTGGGGGAGAGGAGCCGGATTGAAAGGACGAGGAGGAAGCATGACCGGTACCAGAAGGTGCCATGGGTTCTTCAAAGTCCCCTGCATTCACAGTATAGGACTCAGCATTCCATTGGTCATATTCGATCTCCTGTTGAAATTTGTCAACATCCATCATCATACCAGTCGTATCACCGTCAACCATGTTTGCAAAACTTTCAAGCTCATTTGCTCATGCTTTTCCTTTTCCTTTGTGGTTCATCTGTTTTTTCAAGGAAGAAGCATGGGCACCCTGCAGATGGCTTATAAGGCTTCTTTCCTCATTGACTTCTTTGAGTCAGACGAGGGCGATTAGATTCTTGTCCAAGACGACCATATAACTCCCAACAGTTTGTAGTTAGGTGGGGTTTCCCGCAGTGGTCACAAACAGGATGAGAGGGAGCACGCTGAATTGTATTGGTACGATGTGCATTGCTCGGAGCAGGTTCAAGGCGGTGAGCCAAGGATCTCCATTGCAGACGAGCGGTAGAGCGAAGTTGTGATTCCTGAAGTATCTTAGGAATAATGGTATCGGTAGTGAAATTGGCAGCAGTAACTGTCTGCACGATGGTTGATACGAGTGGTTGGTATGAATGAGGGAGTGAATTAAGCATAATCATGGTGTGGAGATTGCCAGGAAGCTGTAGTCCAGGCATGGACATTTTGTAGAAGGTGTTCGTCAACTTATTTATTTGAGTTGGAATATCTTCAAAATCACGATGGTGATGTTCCGAAGGGTCTACAATGTGCGTGTTAAGCACTTTTACGAAAGCTTCATATTGGCCTGTGATGCTGGTGGGAGAATAAAGGGTTGCGAGAGCATCCCAAAGGTCTTTCACAAGGGAAGGATAAGCAACATTCCTGACGGCTACATACATCTCCTTCATGAGATGTTGCATATCTGCATGAATAAACATGCCGATTAATGCTTGTGCTTGACAATCCAATGAAATCCAAGCGGCTTGAGCATCAGCATCAGCGGATTGCTGAGCAAAAGTAGAAGTTCTGTCAACTACGTTCCACCATGTTGCCATGGTGAGAAGGTTGCAGACTTGTTGATACCAGATGGAATAGTTTGAGGCACCTGCAAGAACTGCAGTGTGGGCTTGAATAGCGAAGTTGATTGAGAAAGACATGATGTATCTGTTTTAGAAAATAAAGATGTTGGCAATGAAAGTCTGCAAGAAATTCTGATTAGCATGCATGACAGGAAAGATAGGAATGGGAACTGGAGCAGGAGGAATAAGAAGGTCTATGACAAGGTCAACATCTCCTTGAGTGTCTTCATCATTATTATTGTCTTCATTGTCTTCATCCTCTGTGGTATCATCTTCTACTTGTGGCGTGGTGTTAAGATGTTGAGCAAGACGTTGCATCAACAGTAATTGTTCTCTCCTTACTTGTAATTGTTCTGGAATGTTTTCATCAGAATGTACAAGTTTTTCACAAAGTTCATAATCGGTATGTGCAAAGAAATGAGGGTTAGGGATAGAAGAAAATTATCCATTTCTAGCCCTAAAACCAACTCAAAGACGATTGTGAGAAACATAAGGAGGAATACAATTATTTACACCATGTGCCGCTAAGTGGAGATGCGAACCAGTCCAATAATCAAGATGTGCGGGGGTACTCCAAACGTATCTGGGCTTTACGTATTTTACGTATCGACCTCCTAATTGGGCTGGCAATGGCCAAACATCTACTGGGAATGATAACAGGTCATTGACCTGGGACAGGCAGTATTCTTGGTGCCTGTCGCTGCTCTTCTTCTCTATGGCCTTGTCTAGCAATGTAATGTCCTCTGCGGTAAGGATCAGGGACATTGCAACCAATTTCTGTGAGAAGGCACATATGATCAGTTCCCAATTTAATCATGATGGAATACCACAGGTTCTTCCTTTTCCACACTCATCGCCACCTAGCATCAATCAACTCATTCCAGATGTGCTGCATGGGAACATCAGATTTATGAGGCTGTCTGATGAGGGAGAGGGGAAGGTTGAATTCATGGTGCACATACTGGTGCCAACCATCCTTCCAGATAATGTCTCCCTCAGAGTTGATATAGCATTCAGGATGCTCAAAGAGCTCCTGTTGAATGTTTCAGTCCAAGACTTCGTTAGGTTTCAACAATTCATAGAATTCGATGAAATACTTCAAGAACGTGTGATGATCGCGCTGAATAATCTCGAAGCCTTGGTTGTAGACGGGGTGAGCAGGAGTAGAGTGGTATTTCTCCACTGGAAACGCGTAACCAAGCTCTTCGTAAAAAGACACAATGGGGTCATTCTAATACATAAGTCCTTCCTTAAAAATAATGTCCTGTTCTGGGATGTACCGGATGGGACCTTCTTCAACAACAACCTATGATAAAAGATCACCCCGATATAGAGTGGGGATCAGGACGACCTGAGTGAGACAAGATGTGACATCTAGAGGATTCCGAGCATCAACATGAACGAGGGGTACTTCTGGTCTGATCAACAGATCGGGAACATTCTGGTATGTTACCAGATTGTTGGTGTTCGTGTCTCTATAAGAGACGGTTCAGTGGCTCTGGATCCTCGTCGGCGGTGGAATATCCCTTGGAAACATCACTAGCTGATTGTTCAGAGTCGAGTCTATTTGCAGGGGGTTCATCGCGAGGTTGAGATCTATAATTTCATCTGGTTCCATGATCTGGTCAGTATCGAAAGTCAGATCATTCGGATCGACGGACGTCTCCCTTAGGGAGGAAATGTTATTGGCCAAGGACACGATATCTCCATCGGTCCTGATTGGAGAGGTCAAGTATCCATTGCTGATGTCTGTTAATAGTGACTCCACGAGGATGAGAGGTGATACCGAAGTAAGACCATGGAAGATTTCTATTGACGGATCTGTCAAACCAAGGTTCGATGTCGGTGGATAGATTAGACAAGGCGAGGTCAAAGGAGAGGACTCGTTCCTCAGAGGGAACTGGACTGGGTGTATTGGGCATGGTTGTGCTAGGCGTTGGTGGGTGGAAGAAGAGGCAGAGGTCATGATAGGCCTAAGTGTGATGTAAAAGCACAGGGATAGGATGTGTAGGAGGTGAAAGCGGTGGAAGATCAGTCCATAGAGAATGTGAGAATTGTGGATGGGTGTGAGAAGTCAGAGAATCAATATACGGGACAGAGTTCAGAGGAGGAGTGCAATAAGGAGGAGGATATGATGGACAATAAAAAGTTCCGGGCAGAATTGGAAATTTGGCTGGACGATGATGGTTTGTGCAATTCAGATGAATGCAACGATCTTTGCACAATATAGGACAAGAGTCCTTATCAAAATCAGAGTGACACTTCCAAGTGCAATGGTGGGTAGGAATAGGAACTGGGGCTTGACTAACCTGGGTAGGAATGAGATAGTTCCTAGAAGCCAGGTTAGCATTCATCCGTGTAATCATGACATGGGTAAAAAATAAATAGAGCTTTGCTAACAATAGTAGGCCAGGGTTGCCCTAGATCCATTGGACCTGACCCATGAACCCAAACATCATGCTCATCATTATTAATACAATGTAGAACAGACCAAGAGCAAGAGCATCATACATCACAAGGTGGGATAATGATATCAAAAAAACAACCATTTATGCCTAAGCAGGGCTCATAACCTAAAGGAATTGCTAGGTTCCTTTGGGTGCAGAAACAACAGCACAAGGGTGATCCCAGTGAGGAAGAGTACTCACTTGCTGTAGACGACTTGCAAGCTAGTTGCTCAGAAGTTATTCACGTCATGATACGAAGTAAAGAACTTAGATTGTGGGCTCTGAAGGAGCTGGGTTTATATAGTGTACAGCAATTGTGTGTACCTATTATGAAAATATCCTAAAAGGATGAAGGCTGTGTAATGCGCAGCAGTGTGCAGCAATAGGCAGCCAATGGCAGATAGTGCGCAAGATATGGCGCAATATGCCAAAAGAATAATGCAATGTTTCACCATAATGATATAATATGATGTCATCATAAAGATAAGAGATAAGGATGACGTCACTAGTGTAGAACAATGATGTCATGGGTCTAAATGAATTAGTAATCATGAAGAGCAACCCAGACAGATTAAGATTTAGCTAACGGAATCTAAATATTTCAATAATTTGTAATTAGTGTTTGGATATTGCAGAAGGCATGCACAATGAGGCTGAAGTGGCATCCATGATGCATGAGAGGGTCTTGTGTTATTCTAAGAAAGCACTCAGGTTGGCAACAGGATTCACAGACAACCTACATATGGGTGCTTCCTGGGCCCCAATTCCAATGCATTTGCATGGAAATGTTTGTTTCCATTTGCTGGTGATTCAGAGCTACTAAGGTTTGAAGATTCACTGAGCATGGAACTGTAAATTAAGACCTAGGAGAGTGAAAGGAGATCTGTGACAATCCAGAGGGCCTGTACCATAGCCCTTTTATACCTGAGTGCCAGGAGAGTATTGAGCAACTGTGCAACAGTTCACCACAGGTGGAGAACAAAACCCTTGTCCATCCCAGATGGAGTTTTTTTAACTGATAACAAGGATGAGAGAATATGGGTCCATTGGTTCGGAGTGTGGCTTTACTGCAATGAAAATTATATTGAGATGCCATGTTGGAAATACATATGGATGGATGGGAATAAGAAGGTATTGCGGGTGGGTGACCTTACAATGTTGGTATGATATGAGAAGAGAGGCACGTGGCGATATATCGTGTGGCTTACCTAGTAGTGGCCCAGACACGCAGTTGACTCCTCAGTTGGTGGAGTACTTGGTGATTTCATACATAAAAAATACACAAGGCAGTGCCAGTGACCCTTTGAGAATTAAAATTTATTGAGTAACTGTTCAATTGTTCTCCACTGGCAGTAAACCCTCTTTTTTTCTTTTTTTCCTGCCAATATTGATATCCTCAAGGATGAGAGAATGTGGGAATTAGCTCAGAGCATATATGGCTTTATTGGATCATCTCAAAGTCACTGTGAAAATGAATTTTTAACCAAGTAGAGGTAGTATGATCAGGATGGAGGCTAAATCTAATCAATAACTAGAATCCAGCCCATGTTGTTGAATAGAAGGATCCCCCTCTCAGAAACAATAAAATAAACTGTGTCCTCCTAGGCCCTCCCTCTTTCAAGTTTGATGGCTGGCCAATATATTTCAACACAGGTGGTGATGAGCAGCAAGTGGGACAGGGCATATGAGCGAGGACGACCATGTGCTCAACTGTCTTGTGCTATTGTGCTGCTTCACATGGTCACAGAGCTGTTCATCTGGCATGGAGAACAGTAGTGGATGGTGGTAGGACATTCCTGGTACGTCACCATCACCCATCAAGGTACATGGACTGTCTTCAAGTTCTCTAGTCCTCATTATTTATCACTCTACTTCTCTCATCCTCATGCACTCAACCTTGTTGGTTGGGTCATTGAGCTTTCAGTGCATCTCATCACCATCCTTGCCTGTACTCCCTGCATGCCCTCTCAACTGCCTTGACACATCTGTCTCGACCCTCACCTCACCATCACCCTATGAATGTCTGGACGATGCTTGTCATCTTCCATCATGTCCACAGGGTCTCTTGACACTCTCACTGGGTTTGTCTGCTCGCTGTCTCTGTCTGGGTTATTGTGCAATGTGCTTTGTACAGTCTCATCTGTGGACATATCTACTCAACTGTTCATGTTATTAATGTGCTCAACAACTCCCATTATCCACCTTCCTACCCATGAGCTCAGTGTGTCTTGGTGATGCGCATGCGCAGCACATTTTAAGATGATGGGGTGGTGGCGCTGACCTGCACCAAAATGTTTGGATGCGGATACATAGTTATTGTATATGTGATACTAGACATTTGACCCCAGATTTGAGTTTTTACTATATTTCCACGGTCCAAATGCTTAGCTAATTGAGGGACATATAGACCATAGTGTCTAGAATATACCTCTATTTTTTTCTTATTTGTTCATTTACAGGTTGTGGAGAAACAAAATGATTTCTTCCAACATACTTTTATTACTACCTATAAATACATACTGTAGCAAACCATTTTCTTAATATCTCTTTTACCCTTAAGTACTTAGCCAAGTGTCAGAGAAGCAATCGGAGCATGTGACCTCAGTTGTAAATCACCTGACTCAGATCATGTGACCTTGCACAGCATGAGTCATAACAAGTCAAAGTGAGTCAAATGAGAACTAATCAAAGCACTGCCCCTAGACTAGCAGAATGATCATGTGAGCTGCACAGAATGAGTCATTGCCAAGCCAAAGGCTATTTTTAGCTTATTGCAAGTCATTTTCTGATCATGTGAGTCAAAGTGAGTCAGTATAAGTCAATATGAGTCATATCTTGGCACAGCCACCTCGGAACCCAAGGTAGCACAGCCACATGTAAACTACTATATAAGGAGCATGATTCAGCCCCATTTGGATGGTTGAAAATCTTAGAGATAGTTCCAATAGAACTCAATCAACAAGTGCTCACAAGTATACCCCTCTACAAACAAACAGTAAGGCTGTGTAGAGAAGTTTCCCATGCTATAAATAGAACTACTTAGACCCATAGTTAGAAGTATACTGAATCCCTTAGGATAGGGTTAGTTAGGACACCTTTAGGGAAAAAACCTCAGAGCAGGCAATTAAAGAAAATAGATCTCCAGCTAGTAGGGAGACCTAATAGTTCATTAGTACCTTGGGAAAGGGTCGAGTCGATCATTGAAGCTGATTGCCAACTCCTTAGTACATAATAGAATCAGTTTAGGAAAGACTATTCTGTATATCTAAGCGACGTGTGTGAATTAATAGTGAGAGTGAAGCATATTTACGCTACCTATTCAATTGAGCATTCCTAGCCAACTGGAGCTAATTGGAAGTCATTGAGAGTGCATCTTAGGGAAGTAACCCTAGTTGCTATGAAGTACCCTTCTAGTAACTCAAGAGTTGTCTAGACTATTTTCCCAACTATCCATTGTACATTTCATACACCACCACCCCAACTGAAAATCAGACCCTCAACATATTGCTGAACCCCAATCCCCCCCAACCTTGTTGAACATTGATGAATGAACCACATGCCTGATAGTCAACCCCTTTTTACAAGATTGATACTTGTTTCTAGTATCAACTCGACCAGGGAAGAGTACTCTCTTCACCTCGCTTCAAGTTTACTATCTGTGGAGATAAGATTGGTTGTCTGGTAAGCGTTTTCTTAGTGTTTCTACTGATCTTATCTAGAAAGAAGACAACTGAAGCCCACCACGAGGGGTTTCAGCAACATTATCACATTACAACAAGTTCCATTGGGAATACGCAAACTTACCTCTAAGTACACAACAAGACACTACAAATCATGGTAGGCACAGGAGTAACACCTACCACATTATCCAGCCACAGAAGTCGAGATGCTCCTGACAAGTTTAAAGGGCACTACTCTAAAGTCAGATGATTCTTATGGCAATATGAGCGATTGCTCACCCAGTACAACATTATCACCAACAAGGAGAAATGCGAAGGGATCTCCAACTACTGTAGCAGTCAAGTTGGATGACTGATCGAATCCCTCAATGAATATGAGAATGATGATTGGGATGGAATGAAAGCAAAGATCCTCCATCTCTATGATGCTGAGCGAGTAGATACTTGGTACAAAAAAAGTGACCTTAGGAAGCTCACTCAGAAATATGCCAAGAAGAGTCTGGACAAGATATCACAATGGATGGCCTACAAGTGCAAGTTTACAGTAGTTGTGCAATGGCTAAAGGCTGCCAAGGTGATTCAAGATGAAGAATACTGCACTTACTTTTGGAAAGGAATCCCTAAGTACATGCAAGAGAAGGTGCAGATACACCTACTTGCCAGTAACACTGGTGTAGATATGAGTAAGCCCTTCCAGATTAGCAAAGTCAGTCAGGTCATAAACCAGCTACTATATTGATACAAGTTCGATGAGAATGGAACTGACTCAAACATGAAAAGCTCCTCTGAAGAGAGTAGCACTGATTCTGACTCTACTATAGATTTGTCTGATGAAAGTTCAGATAATGGAGGTCAAAGAAGGAAGAAGAAATCCTTCAAGAAACACAAGGATAAAGGAACAAAGAGAACTTCCAAGAAACAGGCAAAGAAGAAGCCTGAGCCGAAGAAAGAATCCAAGAAGTCCTCAGATGATGTTGATTCACCCATAGATCATATGAGTAAACTCAAGCTTGATGATCCTGCTTATGCAAGAGCTTACATCAAGGCCCTTAAAGTAGAGCCTTTGATAGCAGACATCTTAGAAAAGCCTAGATTGAAGTCTAATACATTCAAGGAAACCTCAAGTAGTATACAGAATACTACTACTACTAGGGAAGTACTACAAAGGTCTACAAATGGTAGGAATAAAGTACTACCTAATACTCGCCCACCCTTTAAATGTTTTGGGTGTAATAGTCACGACCATCACCTAAGCAATTGTCCCTGCATGCTAGAATTAATAGACTGTGGTGAATTAGTATATGATCGACGAGGTATGGTAAACTTATCAAGAGATCAAGGCCTGCTCAATAGAAGAGCAGATGAGTCAATAATCGAAAGCTACCATTGAATGGTTGAGCAGCGTGCACGGAATAAGAAAAGAGCGCAAACTAACCTTATTATGATTGATCGCAACAGCTTGAAGCATGGATCGTCGAATTATATTGTATCTGGAATATTGGTCAGTGAAGAAGAAGAATCAGATAAGGATGAAGAGAAATTATTCATATCTTATTTGTCGATGGACAAGGATAATGAAGGTGGCATTGACGAAGTCTTGCAGAGCTACACTGTCGTGTGATCTCAGTGCGAAGCCAAGACCACCCAAAAAGAAATAATGGACGGAGTATATATACCTCCCAAGAAATTGGGAGGTAGTCAGCACCGAAATGAGGTGGTGATTAAGAGCTCACCTAATACTCACAACAGCAATGCTAACGAAGCATCACATCCATGGTCGAGTCACCAAAACAAAGGAGATGATCAATCTGAAAAGAAAGATCAATATCAGTGCAAGTGGTGAAAGAATAAAGAAGATGACTTACCAGACACTTGGGATGATCCAAAAAGATCCCCAAGAGGTGAGAATGAGAGGGCAAAGTCGATTGAGCGACAGGACAACACCCAGAATGCTCCTATGCCATCCAAAGGCCAGAAAGTAACAAACGGTGTCAGCGACGAGCGATCAAAAATGATCGACTTACCTCATCAAGCAACGACCTTCCCAATGGGAGCATCAAGGGACGTTCGATGACTGTGTACTGACGTGCACAACGATGAAGATGTAGAGATGCTTGATATCTCTGAGAGGAAGCAGGGAGGGAATGACGAAAAAGGAAGAAGCATGGAGTTTCCCGAAAGAGTTGACAGAAATAAATCCCATGCAAGTGGACAGCCTTCTAAGGAATATTCCAGAAATATGACAGTGCAGCACATGGAGTTATCCGCTGCCACAAACCCTTGTGACGTGCTGACTAAAATACTTGACACTAAGGTAGAGCTGACCACGGGAGAAATATTAGGTAATTTGTGGGAATTGACACAAGCATTAGCTGATCAGATCAGATTTCAACAGGTGACATCAGCTAATGCCGCATTATAAGCACAGTGTGACAAAATGAGCCAGGACCATGGGCCGTTACTGACGTTCCTGTCTGCATAGCTAATAAAGTGTATAGCGCCGTAGTAGACTCAGGTAGTGAAGTCAATATCATTACTAGAGAACTATGGGAGAAATTGCAAGTACCGATGGATATTGATGCTAGTTTAACACTACGTGATGCAAACGGGGGTAATGGTGAATTAAAAGGACTGATTCCTGATCTAGCCATCCAGATAGGAGGACTAACTACTCATAGTAACTTTTGAGTATCTACAGATTGTCCCCTCGACATACTACTTGGCTGCCCTTGGCAGTGGCAGAATGTTGTCTCCATTGACAAGAAATTAGATAGAACATACCTAAGATTTAGCTACATTAATGGCAAAGATAATCAGACCTTAGAAATTCTTGTACAGCCATCAGCTGTCAAGAATGGAAGTGCGCCACTCATAATAGGAGGGCGCAGCTCCACTCAATCTTATTTGGAAAGAATAGTGGAGCCAGAGATCTAAAATGAACCAAAAATGGAAGTGCACCCAGAGCATGAGGCGCAAGAAGATCACAGCCCAATAATAGTACAAAGAATATTTAATCGTGAGCCCCCAGAGGGAGGGAATCTCTGGGGCACGATGCTGAAACAATCCTATCATCTAGCCGATGCTTATCAGACTCTATTCCAGCCCAAACCATCCCTCACGAGCTATGAGCAGCCCCCATCCAAGCTCGATAATGTACAACTCAGGATGCTTGCCTCACCTGTGCATGCCCTGATCAATAATTGTTTAGCTGATGTCATAGTATTGAACTCCATGCAGTATGCTACACTGCGATCTATGCTGAATAATGTGGACAGCAATTACCAATTAGTCTACATACTTCCCACGGAGTTACCCAAAGTGGATATGGAATCCAATAAGCGATGGGTAAGCCTGCCCACTGTGGCACTATCCAATGATGCCTGAAAGATCATATCCCCTGTCCTCTATGCGATGTTTACCCGATTGGGTAATTGTACCACTCCTTTCCTCCCTGGCTACCAAGCGCAGCTCGACTACCTCCTCGAGCAGGAGAGCTGTGCATTGCCTCCTCCCATCCTCACCCCTCCTCTCCAACATGATGATCCCCCTTCCCTCCTCTCTCTCCTCCGAACCAGTGGACTGAGATGTGAGCTCAGTCAAGCTCGGGAAGAAAAACAGATCACCAATGAAGATGCCAATGATCACCTGTGGAAGGTACCAGGTGAGAGAGTCTTGGACTTAGGGCTAACTAATATTCCGTTGACTATCTCTCCATCAATGGGGAAGTTCCTTCTTCTCGCCCCGTCCAAGGAGGATGGGCATCTCACGCTGCACTCAGGGTATGTCATCACCCCGACTCCTTCTCCAACTTTTATTACAGACTACCCAATCACCGAAGAAGATAATTGATTGGAGACTGGGAGTATCACCTCCTCCTTATTGACATGGAGCTCCAACATCTCTCAGTATCTGTCGCTGCTCAGCAGAGACCTGGACTGCCCCAGGAAGCTTTTTTTCAGCTGATCTAACCCTCTCATGGAGGAAATATTCGACTCCAATCAGTTCCACATGAGGACAAGTCAGAGGTTTGGAGTCCTTCTCTTTGGGGAAGGACATTTCAATGGAACTAACTTGTTCAAGATGAATGGTAACTATGGGACTACCTATTTCCAGGCGCCTTTCGAATACAACCCCAACTATCACCTTCCCCACCTGAAGGGAAAAATCACATCACCATGCATCGAAGCGGTAATATTTCATACTTCGACTTTCTACTTATCGCTAAGGAGGTACCTGGAACAGGCCTGTGACTGGGATGGAGCGCTGAGGAGTGAGCAGTTGATGCAGCATCCCCCCACAGTATATTTTGGCCACATTCCATTCTATGAGTTACACGTTCTCCGACTCCAAATCGACCGCTACTGCCATCTCGAAGACATGTGCAAGTTTCATGCAGACACATACTATGTCTTACAATCCATTCTCACTGTACTAACTCTCCTGCAGGCATTCGACTACCTGCAAGAGACTGCTGTGGTCATTTTTATTGATGATACCACCATCGCTCCTGCTTTGGTACACCAAGGTGAATTCTTCTAGCAATGAGCACCCTCCACCAATCCCCTTTTCACCCTCAAAGAAATCAGCTTCTTACAATCAGCAAGCGGAATACTCTGCTTCATGGGTGAAGTGGAGTTATCTGATCTAATTGATCAGATTTTACAGATTCCTCTCACAGATGAGGATCTCGTCACCCAGCTCCTCCATGACTTCCATCTCAACAATCTCAACTCCCTCGCCAGTCACTGCACTACAGAAGCGCAGTCGCTCTATCATGACATGTGCCGTCTCCATGCAAAACAAGAAGACTATTATTGGCAACACAGCACTTCAGAGATCATTGCGCTGCTGTCTGTCCCTCAGGGACTGATCAAGTATACCTCAATCCCCATCTAGTATACTAACAATTGTTTTGTTTCATCTTTTATGCCTATCATTCTAAATTTTTGGAAAAACCAGCATCTTAGACACTCTCATATGTCTTATCTTTCCCCAAGATAGTAAGTCAAGACCCAAGCACAGTTGCACCCCACGCTTAATCGTTTGATAGTTTCGTGACATATTTTGACAGTTCCGTGATGTCCATTGACAGTCCCATCTCTGAGACTGCAATATCACCTTTACTTCATTCCTCTCGACTGTTTGTCCCCTCCACGACTTGCTATGACTAGTCTTTCAGTTCATCACTACCTATGTTTGACAGATATTTGTATGTACAAATAGTTACGATGTACCATACCACAGTTGCACTCAAGTGATGGTATACTAGAGTAGTCCACAATCAAATGTATTGTCAAGGTCAACGAATTGTGACTGACACTAAGTTACATTAAATAGAATATCCAAGGGACTAGGTATACAAAGTAGAGGGCAACACAGCCCGAGACAAATCACACAAATCAAATACTGTACATGAAAGTTTAGGATCCTGTCCCCAAATAGGAAAGACAAAATGCTGCTCCCGAATCAAGAAGGTGTTATGCCTGCTGGTATTTGTCCCTATTTATCCTATATTTATCCTTATTTTTCTGGGCTTTCTACAAAGCATTTCGCTAAATAGCCCCTATCACACTTGAACTCTTTACCACTTGCTCAACCATGCACACATGACTATTTGATCACATGACATCACACAACATCATGTGCCCATGCTCACGTCACTTCTTTGCTGACATGTACACAGCCACATCACATGACTTATCACTTATCACTTATCACTTATCACTTATCACTTATCACTTATCACTTATCAATAAGTCACCTTCTTATCTATGACTCATGCCAACTCACGTGCACAGCCCTATGCCTCATGCCCTATGGCTATGCTTATCTCTGACTTGTCATGACTCCTTATGACTCATGTACACAGCCATGCACTGCCTTATGACTTGTCATGACTCCCATATGACTCGTATGCACTGCTATCTACTTTATATAGATACTGTATAGTACCAAACATGTACAAACCCTAGATAGTATATAAACCCCCAAGGAGACTGTGACTGATCCTCCCCAGTCTTGTCCTTCTGGAGTTCTCCCATAACCCATATGCGCTTGACCAACAGGTTAACTAGTGTGGCTACCAACTAGCTCTAGTCAAGTGTGCCGCTGGTTGGCCTTGCTAGGATACAGCAAGCCCCCGGTGGGCATTGGTGTTTCATTAGGACAAGACTATTAATGATCTGCAGTCCAGCTAGCTGCTCGCCTGTGTAGCCAACAGTCGAAAAGTGTAGGAGTAGGTCCCTTTGTGTCATTGGGATCAGGTCCTTTGCTGTTGACTTGGGTACAGTCTAATACCCCATCATAGGTTAATGGAGGCAGCACCCTTCGGATAACGAGGAGTAGGTGGACGAGGCAGAGGCCTTAAACAACACTGATCGATCTGGTACCACAGTGTCCATCATCGTAAAGAACGAAGAAGACCTATCAGTGGTCAGGCTTCCCTCTCCAGCCCCGGCTCTACAGTTAGAGAATCAGGAGGCAAAGTTTGAGGAGTCTCCCTCAGGAGGTGTCAAACAAAGTATCAAAGAGGCAAGTGATGCCCACCCTCACAGTCAGGGTAGAGTAGCGAACGGACAAATAACGTCCACCTTCTCCGTCTTGCAGGAGCAGGGAGAGTACTCCATAAAAGAAGATTCAGTCGATCCTAATGACTACGTCCCCTCGCAGGCCGAGGATTCCATTTAGTACCACGTGGACGAAGTGCAGTTCCACGCCATCACAGAAGCCATCAGAGGAGTTTTGGTAGAAGATCGGAACACTTCCCTTTCCTCCTACGTGACTCAGTCACCGCCCAGAGGGACATTCACCTCCTTGATTAGTAGTCAGGCCTCTTCAGTCCAATATTCCCCTTATCCCAGCTCATGCCAAGAAGGCTTGATATACATACCCGCAACACCGGTTCGCTCGCCAACTCCGCTTCCCATTCCAATAGACTGGAACTACATCCTCCTTGCGGATCCCTCCATTCACCCGATTACCGAAACAGGTGACTCAGAGGATACCCTTATTCCTGAGGTTGGTGCAGTTTGTGTTGAGGTTGACCTTCAGTCAGAGGTTGATGCAATACTTGACACCACAGTTGAACTGGCTCATAACCAGGCTGCTGCTCAGCTTCAATGAGATCAGAATTGGGCCCACGTACTTAGAGCACAAGACAGAGTTGAGGACAGGTTACAAGGTCTCAATAGGATTGAGCAGGAGGCTCTTGTTATTCCTCCTCATGCTAATCACATGCCTCATCGGTGGTATAGAGGTCACACTCCTATTTCAAGGATACGTGTTAGGCTCGGAACTCTTCGCCCCCACAGATTACTTAGAGTACCTTCACGTTATCATCAGGATTAGAGGAGTAAATAGAAACTTGAGGTTCTTTGTGGTATTGCAACCATTAGTCCTGTTTGGACAAGAAGCAGGTATCTTCGTAAGAAGAGAAGAATTTAAACAACCACTTCAGGTAGTTCCGAATCTTCCAGAAGAAGAACCCACGCTGTTACCACACCCTCTCAGAAGAGGAACCACCTTCGGATTCCCAGTAGTAAGAATGCCAATCAGAAGGCAAGGAGCTTTCATCCTTCGCTCAACTAATCCGTCACCACAAACGGATTCTTCCTCTTCCTCATTCGGAAGTATTTCCAAACACTTCACTTCACTTTCACACTGGTTGTGCTCCCAAGCTCAGCCAGCTACCCTGGAAGCAGTCACAGCTCCAAACTCATTTGTCGAATCTCCGGAAGAGATTGAAATCCCAGAGCAAAGGATTGAAATTCAGATCCTGGAGATAACCATAGACTCCGCCCCTCCTTACGACAGGGCTCGTCTCCCCAGTTATCAAATGCTTCCACCTACACCGGCTAACATGCCAGCTAATTGTTCAGTCAGCAACTCATCCATTACCGAAGAACGACTGTCGTCATCAAGCAAACAGTCTCATCGAAGTTCTTCCAAAATAAGGACAAGTACACTCCTTAACTCACCAGGCGGTACTCTTGAACGAAGACAAGGACAAGGTATTCAAACGGAGTACGCACCATTTCAAAACCAAGTCCTCTCATTAGTCGAAGCACGCTACAGAGACGAGCTTTACCGTCTCCAAGCATTAGACGAAGAAATCTCCATAGATTGCACACAGTAATCCCATGCCCTCTACCAAGAGTTCATTGAGATGCTGGTAGCACGTCTCGAGAACAAACAAGAACGAAGGTTGCAGAAACCAATAGAACATCCACACGACGCCGTTCATGGTATCCTTGCTCTGTCAGAACAGAACCTTCAAGTTCAGAACAACTACCTTAACAGGTTAGATGAACTAGGATCAAAAGGATCTTACTTTGAAGCACCACGAGAACTCATCTCTCATTGTAAAAGGATCAGATGATTTAGGCAAAGAACCGCCTTCATCATTCGTAGACTTTTCCGTTCCCTCAAAAACGAAAGAGATTAGAAAATCCAAAAACAGATGTGGATCTTCACTGTTACTATCCTGTTTATTGCCTATGTTATAACTCTTATTCTCGCATTCATTCTCTTTCTTGTTATTCAACAAGTTCTGAACAAGGCACCGGTTGCCATTGAAATTAGAAGAGAAGTCATCACTGTTAGAGACTGATCAACTCCTGGCAGAACTCCGGAACTCCAGAGTTGTGCTGGTGGGTTAGGACTTCGGCTTCAGCTTATATGCTGCGCCCTTGCTGTCGTTTGTGTCCTGTATTTCGGAGTGAAGAGGAATGGAAGTAGCGAAAGGAACAGGAGTCTATCCAAGTTGATAATCTAGCTACTGTACACGGAGTGTCTAGGAGTTTATATACAGAGGAAAGTACAGTATTAGTAAACAGATGACGGAGACGGAGGACGGAAGATAAGAAAGCCAGTGCTGTGCTCCGGCAGGACGAATGCCGGAGCTGTGCGAGCACAGGTCGGAGGTATCTAAGGATCGGAACTAGACTATGTATGGAACAAAGGAATATCGTAAGTACAGAGTGTCAGGAAGGATTAGTCAGAATACAAATGTCCGGAGGAACGGAGGTACATATAAACAGAGAATGGACTGGAGATCGCTCCTGAGGAGCGGAATTGTGCCTGGAGGGCCGGAGTGTGCTAGGGGCTGGCACGATATATGACAGTCGCTCAGCTAACTTGCTGGTCCTTTATCATCTGCAATGCCCTTGAACTAAACAGGCTGGTTGGCCCAAATCCAGATCCAGACGCACTGCAAGTAGTCCGTGGTTGGGACAACGTTGCCGATTGGGACACAGAAGAAGATTGGAAATCAAACCCAAATTGGGACACAGGTCTTGAAAACGGTCAAAACTACGTTGATGACCCTTGGGACCCTATTTCAGGAAACTACGATTCTTTAGATTGGGTTGAATGATTATTTTGTAACCTATTTGTGGCACAACTCGCTGACGTGGCAGGTCACTACTTTTCTCAACACTTTCAAAATCAGTTTCTGGAAACCAATGGGTACACATACAATGCACCACTGGAGGACACTCCCTCCTCTCCAACCAAAGACCCATCAGGTCTTATTACTCCTCCTAACGAACAGGAAAATGGAGCAGTAATTTGGGAAGTTGGATCGGATGACGAATTCCCCCAATAAAAAGTTTGATCTAGTCCAACGTCACAAGAAGTTATCAGAAGCACAGAAGAAACGCTTCCAACAACACGTTATAGCATCAAATAGACAGAAGGCAGGCTTCTTTCCCACCACTTATGCTTCCATCAGAAAACAGGCAAGACGTCTTAGAAAACAAAAGAAATAGACAATATGGCGTTCAACCCAGTTCACTTCAGTTCCATGCAGTTCCTTGCAGATCTGTATGCCATACATGGAGAAGATGAACGCTTCGCATTTGTAGCTTCGCAGCTTGGCTTAATGACAGGTCATTCTGCTGGACTACAACAAATAGCCACAGCATTACAGCACGAATTGGATCAGGCAAATGCTCAGATAGCAGCCTTGCCAGCACCAGGTGCACCTAGACCTTCAAAGAAGGTTGAGGTATTCGCCGATCCCGGTGAATTTAAAGGTGAACTTGGGAAGTTCGAAGACTGGTGGCTAAAAATGAGAACATGGCTCAATCTAAACTCTGATATCATTCGCCCACAATCATATGCAGCTGTTGTTGCTGTCCTCTCTCATATGACTGGACCACGAGCACTCATATTCGCTCATCCACGGTTAGAGAAAGAATCCACTTACACATGGATAGAACTAGAAACAGAAATCCAAATTCAATTCTGACTGACTGCAAAGCCGGATTGGGCATTGGAAAAGCTTTGGAATCTGAAACAAACTGAAAAGATGAGAGCCTGTGATTTCGTAGATCTGTTCCGCAGATACTACCAGGAATCGAAGATCGGTGTCACACATGCAATCAACATTCTGGAACAAAACATGCTCCCATCTATTCGCGAAGAAATCATTCGTAACGAAGACCGAACTGATGATATCGAGGAATACCTTAACTTGGTTGCCACAGTTGGACAACGGACAGAGTTGATCGGCTTTCTTCAATGAAGAAAGTCCAGACACGCATCCTCATCTAACTGGTCCAACCTACCTCAAAAATCGTCATATTGAAATCTCATGGCAATGGATATCGATGCTCTTCAATACAGATACAACTCAGAGAATGAATCCTCTGATGATGAAGAACTTGTTGCCACCACCACATCCAAGAAAGTCAGAAAATTCAAAAACATGAAGTCTAGAGGGACTCAGGGATGTTTTAACTGTGGAGGTTTAGATCATTGAATCAAGGATTGTCAAAAACAATCGATTAAATGTGATCACTGTAAGTGGCACCAAGGAAAGCATCACAAGGATTGCTCCCAAGCACGTCATCTGCAAGCCCTTCTAGAAGAAGAAGAAGAAGAGTTTCCAGATTACATCCCATCAGAAGATGAATTGGATGATGAATCAATTTCCAGAAAGGGAAAAGGAGATTCAGAGTGAACGATCTGGGTGTTCATTCTAATACCGCATCTCTTGTTACTGACTCTTATTCTACTAACTTGTGAAGTAATAATACAGACTTGACTCATAGCCAAGTGGGGTCTCTAGCAGGACTAGAGCTCGGTCGGGGCTCTAAACCGATGCTTAATTCCACTTTCTCTTGGCAAAACCCAGAACCAGTCGAAGAATAACGGGTACGTTCTTTGAACCCTAGAGAGATTAACCTGGATATTTCTATTGCTCCCACAAACCGAAAAGAATCCATTAAACCAGCTACAGCTCTCTTGGACTCTGGAGCTAATACTATTTATATAGACACTAAGTTCGCACGACAATTACGTCTTCCATTGACAAAATTGGAACACCTGATTCCAGTTTACAATGTTGATGGAACACGGAACTTCGCAGGTTCCATTACTCACAGTGCAGATATAATTGCTAACTATCAGGGTCATGCCAAACAACTAAAAGCTGAAGTTACAGACCTCAGAAGAAATCAAATGATTCTTGGGTATATGTGGCTGAAGCAGCACAACCCTGATATAGATTGGACAACAGGAGAAGTTCGCATGACACGTTGCTCTGAGCAATGTGCTTCTCTCTGCCACACACCATGGATGGAAAACATATGTAACGACGAGCGAGAAGCCCTTCGTTGCATCCATGCCATAAAAATAGACGCAGAACTAGACGAACAACCAAAAAAGGATTCAGTGGAAGATTTAGTACCAAAAATCTACCACTCCTTCCTAAAAATGTTCACGAAGAAGGATTCTGAATGAATACCATTAAGAAAACCTTGGGACCACGCGATTGACTTGAAAGAGTCATTTGTGGCTAAGAAAGGTCAATTAATTCCCCTTTCCGTCACAGAACAACAAGAAGTCATGGACTTTATTGAGGATCAGTTAAAGAAAGGATATATTCACCCTTCTAAATCCCCACAAACATCTCCCGTGTTCTTTGTTCCAAAGAAAGATGGTCGCAAATGCATGGTACAAGATTATCGTTATCTCAACGAGCACACCATTAAGAACAACTATCCACTCCCACTCATCTCCCAACTTGTTGACAAGTTACAAGGATCTAAATGGTTTACCAAAATAGACTTACGTTGGGGATATAACAACGTACGGATGAAAGAAGGTGATGAATGGAAAGCAGCATTCGTTTGTCATTGCGAAAGTTTCGAACCCCTTGTCATGTACTTCAGGCTCTGCAACTCCCCCGCCACCTTCCAAACCATGATGAGTGAGATCTTCACTGATATGCCAGAAGTCGAAGTCTACATTGACGACATCATGATATTCATGAAATCCCTTGATGTCAAAATCCATGAACGACTCATACTAAAAGTATTACAATACTTAGAGGACAATAACCTTTTTGCCAAACCAAAGAAGTGCACCTTCAGTGTCCAGGAAGTAGAATTCCTTGGCATGTACGTTTCTCGTAACGGTATCAAAATGGACAATTCAAAAGTCCAAGCCGTCCAGGAATGGCCAATACCCACAAATGTAAAAGGTGTTAGAAGCTTTTTAGGTTTAGCAAACTTCTACCAACAGTTTATCAAAGACTATGCACAGATTGCTAGATCTCTGACGGATCTGACGAAGAAAGATGAACCTTTCATCTGGAATGAAACTTGTCAAAAGGCATGTGATCTACAACAGTACTTGCGACTCTTCACTGCTGAAAAACAGGATTCATGGGCTGACTGACTCCCCATGGCACAATTCTCATATAACTCAAAGAAGCAAGCTTCCACAAAGAAGTCTCCCTTTGAGATTACCAGGTCTTATGTTCCTAAAATGGGCTTTGAACAGCGTATAGTAAAAGTACCAGTTGCTGATACTTTCACATCTGAGATGCAAGATATGCTCACCCAAACTAAAAATAACCTTATTGATGCACAAGCTCATATAAAAGAACAAGCAGATCGTCACTGGTCTGACATTCCTGTTTACGCCATTGGAGATGATGTCTGGCTTTCTATGACCAACCTTAAACTAACTCGTGCTTCTAAAAAATTAACAGAATACTGGATTGGACCTTATACCATCACTGATCTGATGGGTAGTAATGCAGTTAAGCCACGCTTACCAAAAACCATGAGAATTCACCCTGTTGTTAATGTCTCTTGTATCCACCCATACAAAGAACATCTTGATGGTCAATCTTCATTTAAACCTGGACCTGTGCTGGTCATGGAGGAATGAGAGGAAGAATATGAAGTTGATCACATCATTGATTCACGTTTCAAGGGCAAACACCTTGAATATCTGGTCCATTGGAAAGGATATACTGAGGAAGATCGTACTTGGAAACCATTGGGTCACTTATCAAAGGCTCAGGCAGCCATCACACTCTTTCATCATGCTCACCTCAGTGCCCCTCATCGCATTCGCTTAGCCCAGGCTGAGTTCCTTGCATCCTTTATCAATTTCAGACTGCTGTCCATGGAGACCCCTTTGGATCACCTCCCCTTTAGTCACCTGGAAGTTGACTTATAGGAGGGGGGTAGTGTTATGCCCACTGGTATTTGTCCCTATTTATCCTATATTTATCCTTATTTTTCTGGGCTTTCTACAAAACATTTCGCTAAATAGCCCCTATCACACTTGAACTCTTTACCACTTGCTCAACCATGAACACATGACTATTTGATCACATGACATCACACAACATCATGTGCCCATGCTCACGTCACTTCTTTGCTGACATGTACACAGCCACATCACATGACTTATCACTTATCACTTATCACTTATCACTTATCACTTATCACTTATCACTTATCACTTATCACTTATCACTTATCAATGAGTCACCTTCTTATCTATGACTCATGCCAACTCACGTGCACAGCCCTATGCCTCATGCCCTATGGCTATGCTTATCTCTGACTTGTCATGACTCCTTATGACTCATGTACACAGCCATGCACTGCCTTATGACTTGTCATGACTCCCATATGACTCGTATGCACTGCTATCTACTTTATATAGATACTGTATAGTATCAAACATGTACAAACCCTAGATAGTATATAAACCCCCAAGGAGACTGCGACTGGTCCCCCCCAGTCTTGTCCTCCTGGAGTTCTCCCATAACCCATATGCGCTTGACCAACAGGTTAACTAGTGTGGCTACCAACTAGCTCTAGTCAAGTGTGCCACTGGTTGGCCTTGCTAGGATACAGCAAGCCCCTGGTGGGCATTGGTGTTTCAGAAGGAACTTTGTGGTTTTGTCAAAACTGCAGATCAGCGGTCCCAAAATAGGATAGATACACAGCAGACATGCTGACATTAATTTCGCTTATCAAGTTACACCCTACCAGACTGCGCTGGCTCAAGGAATACACCAAATACTTTAAGATCTGATCAGATATATATAAACCTGACCTCGCCCTTAGCAACCGCGGGGTGGACTTTCCCCTTTCCCCCCACCATTGGTTGAGGTGCAGAGGACCAGGTACAGTATGCCCCATCCCCTCGATAACTCACTGGCCTACTAGAGAACCACCCCCCCTAGACTCATACTTTATGTATGGAGAGAAACCGACTAGGATGAATATTGCCACCCCTGATTGGAATAGTCAAACATATGTACATGAGGTACACCCCCACCTACTATACACTATGAAGGACACCCCATACTGTATCATTACCATATTCCTACATACCCCTTTGTATTTCCCTTCATGATAACATGGAAAGTGTAAGCACAATCCTGCCCGAATAAGTAGAGAAGTCAAACAGTTGACTGGCCAATGAAAATAACCCAACTATAAGTGTTTCCATTCCCTGCAGAAACTAGCTCCACATATAGAGAAAGATATATGAGGACATAAACCGAGTCTTCAGGTAGACTACGGTACACAAATACACGATAACCTTGCCACTTAGTCATACGACACAATGAGCACAACCTCACTAAGCTAAGAAAGAGAAACACATAGTTGTTGCTACGCTGGCAATAGCACGAAGCTATGTACCACCACGAGTACGATGAATACAACTGTGAATAGAAGGATTCCTTATTATGGTAAAACAGGAGCACTAGAAGCATAGAGTATAGTTATTTGACCTAGGCAGATCCCGTGTGATCCTAAGACCATATATAGGCATAGCTACAGACTACGATAGGACCTAGACTCTTATGCGTGACATCTAAGGGACAGATCTCACACCGTATTAGGACAACATGCCTACAAAAGGTATACTAGCTATTAGTAACTGCCTGCCTAATGAAGCAGTGGAATCATTAGCAGCCATATAGATCAAGACAATGACTACCAAGGTAATATACGAAGAACATAGTAAGGATTGGGGCTTGCCCAAGGATCTAGATGCAGAGTCTATAGGATTACTTACCCGATCAACATCACACTCATGTGTATGAACCTATGGAGCATATAAGTGGGTTGATCAATGTATCAAGCCAATCTCTATCCCAATTCCCCAGGAGTTTAAAGTCACCAGAACATTTCCGTATGATCCAATGACAATATTGGAACCCCTGATTGTACACTTTGGCCTACAGAGGCCTACTTAGAAGTTTATCCAGGAGCAAATAGACAAGATATTGAAGGGTATGGAATCCTATCAATTCTTGTGGCCTGAAGAACAAGATCTGTTTATCTATACACTGATCAAGAATGAAGCAGCTATAGCCTTTGAAGACAAGAATAGGGGAACTTTTAAGGAAGAGTACTTTAGCCCCTACAAAATACCTCACATACCACATAAGCCATGGCAGGAGAAAGGCATATGACTTGCCCCTGCATTGCGACAACAAATCCTAGACCTGCTGCAACTTAAGATAAAAGCAGGAGTCTATGAATGCTGCCAATCCCCCTACAGATCACGATGGTTCTGTACATGGAATGAAGAGAAGCAGAAACTGAGAATAGTACATGTACCTGCAACACAGTTCAAGACACCAGATGCTTTATCCTGCAGGCCACTTGAAGACCAAGCCAAGATAGAATCATATGATGATAGTTGGCTTGATGAAATTGCCTTGTTCTACGCACATTATGGATCCAGATTGTGTAAGAACAATGGTATAGAAGAAGGTATCTTTAGGAGCATGACAGCATATGTACTGTCTGCCCAAGAGAATCAAGATACTACCCTTAAGCAGATATATGAGTATCTGACCAATCCCGAGCCCATATCTGTTACGAATAAATTTCTACGAAAGGTTACCAAGTACTTCATAAAGGCAGGATGCCTATTTAAGCAAATCAAATCTGGACATCCTCTCTTAGTGATATTTGATCATAGTAAGCAGAAACAGATTTTGAGCCAAGCCCATGAGTCACTAGGTCACCATGGTGAGAAAGCCACCTGGAAAAACCTCAGATGCTGCTTCTATTGGCCTCAAATATATCAAGATGTATGACATCATGTGAAGTCTTGCCATGAATGTCAGATTAGAAATACTGTTAAAGTCCATATTCCTATTATCACCCCACCACCCACCACCATATTCACAAAGGTTCATATAGATATCATGCACATGCCTATGACAAAGGGGTATCACTATATAGTGCTGGCTAGAGATGACTTATCTAAGTATGTTGAAGGCAAAGCCCTACAACAAGCATCTGCCTGAGCAATGGCCCAGTTTGTGTTAGATGATATTATATACAGGTATGGAGGTGTGTGGAGGATAGTCACAGACAATGGACCTGAGTTTAAAGAAGCCCTATCTGACATACTTGCACAGCATGGAATCCCCCAGGTGTTTATCAGCCCTTATAATTCACAAGCTAATGGAGTGGTTGAGCAAGGCCACTTTGCAATCAGAGAAGCTTTAGTGAAGGCTTGTGAAAGGAAGATACACTTGTGGCCAGACAAGCTACAAGCAGCCTTATTTGCAGATAATATTACTATACGACGATCAACAGGATATTCTGCATATTACCTTTTACATGGAGTTGATCCAGTATTGCCTTTTGATCTATGGGAGTCAACCTTCTTGGTTGAAGGATTTGACCAAGAACTTTCCCATGAGGAATTATTAGCACTATGGATAAGGCAAATAGAACGATGGAAAGAAGATTTGGAAAAAGCCATAGCAACCTTATGAGATTCTAGATTGAACTCTAAGCACCAATTTGAAAGGCGATTTGAAATCAGATTGGTGCAAGGAAGCTATGCCCCTGGAGACTTAGTACTAATCAAGAATACAGCAATAGAGAAAGAGCTGAATAGGAAAACTAAGCCTAGGTATCTAGGCCCATACAAAGTAATCAGACAAACTCAAGGAGGAAGTTACAAACTAGCAGAAGTTGACGGAGCTCAACTGGCTAGACTGATTGTAGCATTCAGAGTAATACCTTACATACAGAGGTACTCCCTAACAAAGTTAAATAAAAAGGGAGAAGATCCTGAGGTAACCACAAACGAAGAAGACACATCATCAGAAGATGGAGAACAATATGAGTGCAAACTCAATAAACTACCCACAAAGTCTAATACTGCCAATAGTGACAGATCTGACACAGAATCAGATATTGACTGAGACTACACATACCACTAGCCCCCTATCAGATTGGCAAGTTCATTTCCGCCGACAGAACTTGCATATTCAAAATCGATTATGGCAGGTTACCTATCATTGGGTAGCTCACTTGTTTACTGAGCACCCCATCCGAATTTACCACTCTACATTTGGTCTCATACCCTTAGCTGAGCCAATCACCCGTACAAACTATATAACCATTCCTAGGACTAGTCTAGAGGAGACTATAGTAATACCCTCAGCTACTGAGTGTACTGAGTGTAGATCTGCTTGTAAGAACCTACAACAGATAGAACATGATAGAGAAGAACTATGGGCATTAGAAAAGTATATTCTAAGAGCCCTAGACCCTAATCAGGGAAGCACAATATCAGACTACCTAACAAGTCCAGCTGCATCACAAGACTTGTCTGAAATTGGCTGAAGCAATGTCAAACAGCAACAATCCATTCAGGAACTATTCTCACAATATATTAAGGGATTCAGACATGCCAAATATGCCTAGACAGGTCCATCAAGGGCCACAAGAGCAAGACCCGCCCCCATATCCTCATGCCTCACTCCAAATGAGGAACAACGAGTTCAAACGGCAGAGGATAATAAGAGATCTAGCTCTACTGAATGGAGTCTTGGAAACCCATTCCCAATGAGCACATTGGAAAGGACACCAAACAATGGTATTATTACTGAGTCTGGCTGGAACTTACAAGGCCAAACAATATATTCACAAAATGTGCCGTATGTGTTACCTAATTCATCAGATCAAGAGCAGGATCCACAGACAATTGACCTAGCATTACTATGGATATCGCTGATAGACTCTATCTAGCTGCGTATATTACTTAGGCAACCGTTGAAGCTGTAGAACTTACCACATTCCACCATTGTCCACCACATTTCATCAATCCTGCCACCAGTAAGCACAACTTGCCATCCAGCAACATGACTCATCCCTTTCAAGAAGACAATCATGGCTGAAAATCTGTGTTTCCATTACAACCAAGCCATCGGAATGTTCATTTACGTGCACAAACTCAGCACCCATACCAGCTATGCCATGGGGCACGAGTTCATTTGCCCTCCCAGCAGTAACGATCAGATCGCACTATATGCTTGGATGGAGAAAGATCCAATAATTGTTGGCCACCTATCACATGTCATCAGACATTGGCAAGATTGTATTGATGTCCAACTTACCCCCTTACTCTACTATTACCACTCAGCCGATAAGATCCCAGACAAATTCCTACTTCATATCCCCCTTGATCTAATCTGTTTAACTGCTGTACAGTCATTGATACACTGGTTCCAGTTATGGATAGATTGATGGCTTCGAGTAGATAAGTGCTCAGATCACCTCCTCCCCATATACTATTTTCCCACCCTTACACCAATGCTAAATGAGGTGTACCTCAGACCCCTCACTTCCTACAACATTCCTAGTACATCTGTAATTGTTACAGTCCCATTCTTGCTGTAGGAAACTATTGCCCTTAAATACTGTTATAAACAATAAGGAGCACTAGCAACATGGCAGAACCGGCTGACACTGATGTAACTATCTGGAACTTAAGTTTGCATTGCAATCTATGTGATCAAATCATCAACACACTACATGACTGGTTGCATGTCACACCTTATGAGATGATGATCATACTCCCTCCTATTATCATGCTACTGTACATGTAGAGACCAAAGGGAGAGAAAGAGGAACCCTTTGGGCTGATTGGCATTGTCAGCATTGCCTAATCATCTACCAATATACTACAGTATTTGTTGAGACCTACAACAACTTGTATATCCAAATGAGAAGTTTGGATGTTAGTGGAAATCTGTCAGAAGAAGAAAGATGAACAGAACTTGTGGATTTGCTATCACCACCATTTCAGCCAATTGCAAGAAGGACCATAGCTGAGATCCTTCGTCAATTCACTGAACAAGAGCAATCCCCACAACCAGATCCTGACCCTCCAGAACACAAAGTTCAAGTTAACGAAGGTACTCTAGTCAATATCACCAATATTATTTCTCGATCTTGAACTAGCTACTAGTCAAGAAATTTCCCCTGGCATAGCCATTACCTTTATTCCTATCTTCAGTATCTACATATTATTGGAGATCAGTGCCCCTAAATACCATTATAAATAATAGGGAGCTCTGACACAAATAGGACAGTTAAATTACCTTATTCAGTAACAGCCATAATACCATCAGACACAAATGGCTGATGCTAATGGAATAGTACAGGAAGTACTAGATCTTCGCAAGCAACAGCAACTGCTTGAACATATCCTATAATTCCTACACACTGAGCTCATGCACCATGTTCGTGAGCAAGGAGAAGACAACCAAATTCAATACCATGCTACTGTACAAATGATTACTCAAGGTCGAAACCAAGGAACACCTATAGTGCAATGGCATTGTATCTACTGCCATGCAATCTACAGACATGCCCATCTTTGTAATCGGTATCATAATGACCTATATTCCCAAATTAGGCAAGCTGACCCAATTAGGCATGGACTGGTAGAAGATAGAATGGAGTTAATTCATTTCCTAGAACCCCCATTTCCTCCCATAGCAGACATGAAGAGAGTTCTTCGTGAATTGACTCAGAATAAACCATTCCCTGAACCAAAGGAGGAAAAAGCTCCCCCTCTTAATCAGGGATGATTGTTTTCCATTCCCTACGGATGACCTGCACCAAAATGTTTGGATGCAGATATATAGTTATTGTATATGTGATGCTAGACATTTGACTCCAGATTTGAGTTTTTACTATATTCCCACGGTTCAAATGCTTAGCTAATTAAGGGACATATAGACCATAGTGTCTAGAATATACCTCTATTTTTTTCTTATTTGTTCGTTCACAGGTTGTGGAGAAACAAAATGATTTCTTCCAACATACTTTTATTACTACCTATAAGTACATACTGTAGCAAACCATTTTCTTAATATCTCTTTTACCCTTAAGTACTTAGCCAAGTGTCAGAGAAGCAGTCGGAGCATGTGACCTCAGTTGTAAATCACCTGACTCAGATCATGTGACCTTGCACAGCATGAGTCATAACAAGTCAAAGTGAGTCAAATGAGAACTAATCAAAGCACTGCCCCTAGACTAGCAAAATGATCATGTGACCTGCACAGCATGAGTCAGCATGAGTTATCATGAGTCATTGCCAAGCCAAAGGCTATTTTTAGCTCGTTGCAAGTTATTTTCTAACAGGGTGAGTCAAAGTGAGTCAGTATGAGTCAGTATGAGTCATATCTTGGCACAGCCACCTCGGAACCCAAGGTAGCACAGCCACATGCAAACTACTATATAAGGAGCACAATTCAACCCCATTTGGACAGTTGAAAATCTTGGAGATAGTTCCAATAGAACTCAACCAACAAGTGTTCACAAGTGTACTCCTCTACAAACAAATAGTGAGGCTGTGTAGAGAAGTTTCCCACGCTATAAATAGAGCTACTTAGACCCATAGTTAGGAGTATACTGAATCCCTTAGGATAGGGTTAGTTAGGACACCTTTAGGGAGAAAACCCCAGAGCAGGCAACTAAAGAAAATAGATCCCCAGCTAGTAGGGAGATCTAATAGTTCATTAGTACCTTGAGAAAGGGTCGAGTCGAGCATTGAAGCTGATTGCCAACTCCTTAGTGCATAATAGAATCAGTTTAGGAAAGACTATTCTGTATATCTAAGTGACGTGTGTGAATCAGTAGTGAGAGTGAAGCATATTTATGCTACCTACCCAATTGAGCATTCCTAGCTGACTGGAGCTAATTGGAAGTCATTGAGAGCACATCTTAGGGAAGTAACCCTAGTCGCTATGAAGTACCCTTCTAGCAACCCAAGAGTTGTCTAGACTATTTTCCCAACTATCCATTGTACATTTCATACACCACCACCCCAACTGAAAACCAGACCCTCAACATATTGCTGAACCCCAATCCCCCTCAACCTCGTTGAAGATTGATGAACAAACCACATGCCTGATAGTCAACCCCTTTTTACAAGATTAATACTTGTTTCTAGTACCAACTCGACCAGAGAAGAGTACTCTCTTCACCTCGCTTCAGGTTTACTATCTGTGGAGATAAGATTGGTTGTCTGGTAAGCATTTTCTTAGCATTTCTACTGATCTTATCTAGAAAGAAGACAGCATGGCACATCATAACTATTCATACATATAAATATCTGCCGTGCATAGGTAGTAGTGAACCAAAGCTAATCATACTAGGTTGCAGAGGGGACGAACAGTCAAGAGAAATGAAGTAAAAGTGATATTACAGTCTCAGGGATGGGACTGTCAACGGACATCACAGAACTGTCAAAATATGTTACAGAAGTGTCAAACGATCAAGCCTGGAGTACAACTGTGCTTGGATCTTGACTCACTATCTCAAGAAAGATAAAGCATATGGATGCGTCCAAGACATTGGTTTTTCCAAAAATTAAGAATGATAAGCATGTAAGAATGAAATGACACAATGGTTAGTACTCTAGACAGGGATCAATATATACTTGAGCAGTTCCTGGGGAACAGACAGCAGCACAATGATCTCTGAAGTACTGTGTTATCAATAGTAATCTTCTTGTTTTGCATGGAGACGGTGCATGTCATGATAGAGCGACTATGCTTCTGTAGCACGGTGACTGGTGAAGGAGTTGGGATCATTGAGGTGGAAATTGTGGAGTAGCTGAGTGATGAGATCTTCGTCTGGAAGAGGAATCTGTAGGATCTGATCAATAAGATCAGATAGTTCCACCTCACCTATAAAGCAGAGTGTTCTGCTTGCTGATTGGAGGAAACTGATCTCCTCAAGAGTAAAAAGAGAATTAGTAGATGGTGCATGCTGCTGGAAGAACTCACCTCAGTGTACTGAAGTGGGGACAATAGTAGTACTGTCGATAAAAATGACTGCAGTGGTCTCTTGCAGGCAGTCAAATGCCTGTGGGAGAGTTAATACTACTAAGACAGATTGTAAAACATAGTTAGCATCTGCACAGAACTTGCGCATATCTTCTAGATGGCAGTGGCGATCGATTTGGAGGTGGAGCACATGTAACTCATAGGATGGGGTGTGGCCGAAATAAACTGTAGGGGGATGCTGCATTAGCTATTTGCTCCTCAGTGCTCCATCCCAGTCGCAGGCTTGTTCTAGATATCTTCTTAGCAATAAATAAAACATTGAGATATGGAATATAGCTGCATCAATGTACAGCGATGTGATCTTCCCCTCAGGCAGGGAAGGGTGATAGTCAGGGTTGTATTTGAAAGGTGGCTGGAAATAAGTAGTCCTGTAGTTTCCGTTCATCTTGAACAAGTTGGTCCCATCAAATTGTCCTTCTCCAAAGGAAAGAGCTCCAAACCTTTGGTTCGTCTGAGTATGGAACTGGTTTGGGTCAAAGATGCCCTCCATAAGAGGATTAGATCTGCTAAAAAATATCTTTCTGGGGTGGTTTAGGTCTCCGCTGAGCAGTGATGGATACTGCAATATGTTGGAGCTCCATGTCAATAAGAAGGTGGTGGTACTATCAGTCTCTGATTGACTATCTTCTTTGGCAATTGGATACTCTATAATAAAAGTTGGAGAAGGAGTCAGGGTGATGACATACCTCAAGCACAGCATAAGGTGCCTGTCCTCCTTGGATGGGGCGAGAAGAAGGAATCTCTCCATCAATAGGGAGATAGTCGGCGGCATACTTGTTAGTCCTAAGTCTAAAATCCTCTTGCTCAGTACCTTCTGTGGGCAATCATCAGTATCTTTGTCGGCAATCTGCTTTTCTTGCTGAGCTCAACTGAGCTCACATCTTAGTCCACTGGTTCAGAGGAGAAAGAGAAGGGAAGGGAGATTGTCGTATTGGGAAGGAGGAGAGAGGATAGGAGGAGGCAGTGTGCAGCTCTCCTACTCAAGGAGGTAGTTGAGCTGCGCTTGGTAGCCAGGGAGGAAGGGAGCAGTACAATTTCCCAATCAGATAAACATTGCATAAGAGACAGGGGATGTGATCTTTCAGACATCATCAGATAGTGCCACAGTGGGCAGGCTTACCCATTGCTTATTGGGTTCTGCATTCACTTTGGGTAATTCTGTGGAAAGTATGTAGACTAATTGGTAATTGCTGTCTACATTATATAGCATAGGCCACAGAGTGGCATACTGTGCTAAGTTCAAAATAATGACATCAGCTAAGCAATTATTGATCAGAGCATGCACAGGCGAGGCAAGCATCCCAAGTTAAGCATTATTGAGCTTGGGCGGTGACCTGCACCAAACTGTTTGGATGCGGATACATAGTTATTGTATATGTGATGTTAGACATTTGACCCGAGATTTGAGTTTTTACTATATTCCCACGGTCCAAATGCTTAGCTAATTGAGGGACATATGGACCATACTGTCTAGTATGTATCCCTATTTTTTTTTCTTATTTGTTCATTCACAGGTTGTGGAGAAACAAAATGATTTCTTCCAACATACTTTTATTACTACCTACAACTACTTAGCAAACCATTTTCTTAATATCTCTTTTATCCTTGAGTACTTAGCCAAGTGTCAGAGAAGCAATTGGAGCATGTGACCTCAGTTGCGAATCACCTGACTCAGATCATGTGACCTTGCACAGCATGAGTCATAATGAGTCAATATGAGTCAAAGTGAGTCAAATGAGGACTAGCCAAAGCACTGCCCCTAGACTAGCAGAATGGTCATGTGACCTGCACAGCATGAGTCATAATGAGTCGGCATGAGTCAGCATGAGTCATTGCCAAGCCAAAGGCTATTTTTAGCTCATTGCAAGTTATTTTCTGACAGGTTGAGTCAAAGTGAGTCAATATGAGTCAGTATGAGTCATATCTTGGCACAGCCACCTCGGAACCGAAGGTAGCACAGCCACATGTAAACTACTATATAAGGAGCGCGATTCAGCCCCATTTGGCAGGTTCCCTCTTTTAGGAAAAAGGTTCCTACTTGAGTAAATCTCAACCAACGAGTGCTCACAAGAGTACCCCTCTACAAACAAACAGAGAGGCTGTGTAGAGAAGTTTCCCACGCTATAAATAGAACTACTTAGACCCAAGTTAGGAGTATACTGCATCCCTTAGGATAGGGACAGTTAGGACACCTTTAGGGAGAAAACCCCAGAGCGGGCAACTAAAGGGAATAGATCCCCAGCTAGTAGGGAGACCTAATAGTTCATTAGTACCCTGGGAAAGGGTCGAGTTGAGCACATTTAAGCTGATTGCCAACTCCTTAGTGCATAATAGATCAGTTTAGGAAAAGCTGTTCTGTGTGACTAAGTGACGTGTGTGAATCAGCAAGCGAAAGTGAAGCGTATTTACGCTACCTACCCAATTGAGCATTCCTAATCGACTGGAGCTAATTGGCATCTTAGGGAAGTAACCCTAGTCACTACCGAGTACCCCCTTTTAGCAATCCGAGAAGTTGTCTAGACCATTTTCCCAACCATCCAGTGTACAATTCGTACACCACCCCAACTGAAAGCCAGACCCTCAATAGTTTGCTGAACCCCCAATCACCCTCAACCTCATTGACGATTGACGAACAAACCACGTACCTGATAGTCAACCCCTTTCTACGAGATTGATACTTATTTCTAGTACCAACTCGACCAGGGAAGAGTACTCTCTTCACCTCGCTAAAGGTTTACTACCCGTGGAGATAAGATTGGTTGTCTGGTAAGCGTTTCTTAGCGTTTCTACTGATCTTATCTAGAAGAAGACAACGCACGACCACAGCATATGCCGGAGCTGCAGGGGGAGCAGAAATCCTCACGATGGAGGAGCTCCACTCCCGCCTATGTCACATTGCCCCCTCGTTCATCCGAGACATGCTGGCCAAAGGCCTTGTCGAAGGAGTGAGGCTTGACCCTCTAAATGAAGGAATGGGTCAATGCGAGTCGTGCGAGTATGGAAAAGCCGTGCGCAAACCTACAGGGAAGATGCGCGAGCCCAAACGCCAAGCCACATTTGGCGATGAGGTCCATAGCGACGTCTGGGGACCATCACCAGTTGCTACACCGGGACACAAGACATACTATGTCTCGTTTACGGATGACCATACTCGTTACACCAACCTCCACCTTATGGGAGCGAAGTCGGACACCTTCGAATCCTATCGTCAGTATGAGGCTTGGATGGGGAACCAGTTTACCACCAAGGTCAAACGGCTTCGATCGGACCGCGGCGGCGAATACCTGAGCGATGAGTTCAAACGTCACTTGAAGAACAAGGGGACGGAACACAAACTTACCACCCATGATCATCCACAATCAAACGGTGTTGCTGAGCGACTCAACCACACGCTCGTCGAGCGCGTGCGTACGATGCTACACGCCAGTGGTCTCCCCAAGACGTTATGGGGAGAAGCCATTTCGCATACGGTCTGGGTGAAGAATCGAACCCCTACGAAAGCGCTCGAGGGTGCAACCCCATACGAGCTCGTCTATAAGCGCAAACCAGACCTAAAGAATATACCTACCTGGGGTACTCGTGTCTGGGTACACGATGCCAGCGGCACGAAGCTAGATGCTCGCGCACAAGAAGGCTTCTGGGTTGGGTTCGATCCAGAGAGCACTGCCCACCAAATCTATTTTCGGGATGGTAACAAAATCGGCGTCGAGCGGAACGTGTCGTTTGAGCGGCCAGAGGGTGTCGTGCTGAGTCGCCAAGCAGACATGGCCAAGGACAGGCCAGCAAACAAGAAGTTTGTTAGTGAACCGGACGCAGACGCAGACATCAGAGCAATGGCACACGTACCTCAAGTAAAACAACCTCAACCAGCAGACCAGACGAACGCTGCACCCGAACTTCGCCGATCGACTCGCCAGCGTACGGAATCACCGTACATCCGGATGCTCCATGAGGGCGTCGGATCGCACGACGGACAGGAGGGTGGACGCACCCTGCCCCGTGGTATTGTCAGCGTCGAGGGTGTCGATGGCGAGGGGGAGCAGGATGGGAACGATGGAATTAATGCGGCGACCGCATGGGAGGATGAAGGTATCGCTTACGCAATGATGGCAGGCACGTGCGACGAGGAAGTGTTGGAACCACGCACCATCGAGGAAGCACGTGCAAGACCTGATTGGTCGCGCTGGGACGAAGCCATCAAAGCGGAGATGAACAGTCTCAACGAGGCACACACCTGGGACGTCGTCAACCGGCCATCCAAGGGAACGAACGTCGTCAATTGCAAGTGGGTCTTCAAGATAAAGAAGAACTCAGCTGGCGAAATCGACAAATACAAGGCCAGACTCGTTGCCTGCGGATTCACCCAAATACAAGGAGTTGACTACTACGAAACCTACGCACCAGTCGCCCGCCTCGCTTCCATCCGTCTGATCCTCGCCATCGCCGCCCGATATGACTGGGATATCGACGTTTTCGACTTCCACAGCGCCTTTCTCAATGGCCATCTCGACGACGACGAGGTTATCTACATGGAATTACCTCCAGGCTTCGACAAGGACGGCCAGGACCTAGTCGCCCGTCTACGCGTCGCTCTCTACGGTTCAAAACAAGGCGCACTCAAATGGTATAAGCGCTTACGCGGCGAACTCGAAAACTTAGGGTTCGTCTGCACGGAGGCCGACTGGGGAGTGTTCGTCGCACGCATCGGGACTGACCTACTCATCGTCGCATCGCACGTCGATGATTGTACCGTGACGGGGAGCTCGAAAGAGCTGATCAAAGCCTTCAAGGACGAGATCGGGACCCGTTTCAAGATCACCGACCTGGGTCCCATCAGCTGGCTACTCGGGATGAAGATCGTGCACGATCGGGAGGCACGGACCATCTCCATTTCACAGGAACCATACATAAAAGCCATCCTGACAAAGTACAACTTTGACGACATGAAACCGGTCGCCATCCCAATGGACCCGAATGCCCAGTTCTCTCGAAACCAGTCCCCTCAGTCCACTACCGAAGTGGCGAAGATGCGCCAAGTCCCTTACCGCGCTGCGCTCGGCTCGTTAATGTACCTTGCAGTCGGTACTCGTCCTGATATTGCCTTTGCCACCTCAACGCTCGCTCAATTCATGGAGAACCCTGGTTGGGCGCATTGGGAAGCACTCAAACGAATCTACCGCTATTTACTCGGCACGAGGGGTTGGAAACTAACATACGGCACGCAGAAAAGCAGCCTCGTTGGCTATGCTGATGCAGACGGCGCGTCACAGGAACACCGGCATGCGATCACTGGATTCGCATTTCTCGTAGACGGCGGAGCTATTCTTTGGAGTTCTCGTAAGCAGGAACTAGTCACGCTGTCGACTACTGAGGCCGAGTACGTCGCCGCAACCCATGCCGCCAAGGAGACCATCTGGCTTCGACGGCTCATCGCTGAAGTATTCCAACCGCTTGAACAGCCTACCACTCTGTATTGCGACAACCAATCGGCCATAGCGCTGACAAAGGATGGTAGCTATCACGCGCGCACGAAACACATAGACATTAGGTATCATTTTATTCGTTTTACAATTTCGGACAGCTCCATTCATTTACTCTATTGCCCTACTAATGATATGGTTGCCGATACACTTACTAAAGCTCTTCCCTCAGTCAAAGCCAAGCACTTTGCTTTCGAGCTAGGGCTTCGTGCTTGAGGGGGAGTGTTAGATTCCGTTTATAGTTACGCTTACTTAATCACGATGTTACCTCGCGCCCGTTCCTTTACGGTACACCTCAGTGAACTCTCTATTCACTGAGGTGAGTTAGCTAGTATCTCCCCATTGCTACCTTTACTTACCCTACTGTAGATCCAACAGGTAGCTACACTAATCCAATATAGTGAACTCTCTATTCACTGAGATCCAACACGTGCGCTGGTCAACCTCAACCGGTTTCCCCTCACTCGTCTGCCACTGAAAGATTCAGAGGGTCGAGATAAAGGCAGGCTTGTGAGGGTCGATCAGAAGACTCATCAGTTCTTTGCAGACGTCAGACATTTTAGTTTGCCATGTTAGTGACACTGTGTATCGCTGCCAATGCAAACCATTCATCACGCTTGAGAGAGCACAATCAGAATGTCAGCAATCTAGTCCAGTGGTGGTGGTTTGCTTTGTAGTAGTGGGCACTCAATGCTCAGGGCCATGGGTTGCCCCCACCATATAGTTACATACTTCAACTACATCAGCAAAACAACCCTCCCTCTGTCCAGAGCTGTGAGAGCTGTCCAGACTAGTCTAGCAAGGTTCCCAACTGGCTAGAGCTGGACAGAAAGTGCAAAAAAGAATCTGCCTATAAATTTGTTCTCAAAATTTCACAAGGCAATTTTCCCATCAAATAATACCATTTGACATAGCTTTTGTGACATTTGAAGTTAATTTGATTGTGTAGTAAGCCTAGACTTTCAGCAGTGAAAGTGTCAATCCACTGATGTAGTGCTGTAGTACAGCCACCTGAGAATGTGTTGGGCAGCTTCGCCATACCCAGGATTCCCACGGAACAGTCCCAGTTCCGATGAACGATTGAGGACCGATTTAAGGTCACATGATGCTCCCTGAGTCACATGTCAGCCCCTGAGTCATGAGGTGGTTGAGGGATTTTCGCCAAGGTCAAATTTTTTGGGTGGCATATTGTGCGCCACAGCTGTGCTCGGCTGTGCCGCACATCCAATCACATCAATTCATGCCAGTGGCTACCCCTGGGTACAATTTTCCGGCTTCCGACGCCGACCCCTGGGTAGCTTCTCGGCTCGCCTACCGGCTCGCCACCCCTGGGTATGACCAATTTTCCCCCATTGGCATTGACATACAGTCACGTGCACGATACATCTACTCCTCGTCTCACCTCGTAGACGGTAGAGATCCCCCTTGTACCCGTACGTCGTAGTAGCCTGTATAGAGCGTGATCCAGTTCTGTTCGACTGCTCGTCTTAGTGATCCCGCCGTCGGTCACGGCGGGCTTCCAAACGCCTCATGTTAGAGACGTGTGTTCAGCCCGGGGGTGTCGTCTCCCCGGCTCCATTGGTTCGTGATCCCCAAAAGCGCACTTTCTGACTAGAATCCGCTGTTGATGAGATTGTCACTGTCACTCTGACACCATCTTACAATACAATAGATCACCTGTAGTTGCAATTGAACACACAACACTATGTATTAGATAACTCGACGAGAATACATGAATCTGTGTGCTACCGGAATTTATGTACGTGTCACACAGCAGAGCACCGGCGACCACCTGGAATATTGGTTCATGAGGCTTCCGAGTCCCACCTGTGCGACACATATCGGTAAAATGCCTCCACTTCTCTTCGATGACTACCCTGCTCGACCATGCACATATTTGGACACCGCAGCTCGTTGTAGATCAGGACTTCCGGGAACACTGCTACTTGCTGGGTTTGGTCATAGACGGCCTGTAGTGGTGTCCATAAGAACTGTGACAGGTCGTTGCTTGTCGGATTGAGTGACAGTGCACTGGAGTAGTATCCAATGGCCTCGTCGTGCTTCTTGAGCCCCCCCGCGACATCGCCCAGCTTCTCTAGCTTCTGCACACAACATCACTGAAGACCATTTCAGTTCTGGGATGTCGCAAATGACGCGGTAGATGACAAACCTTGGAACCTTGAACTAAACCGAAAGAGGGTTACTATCCATCTTTGAATCATCACGGAGACATACCTTGGTTGCGATACTTGATTCTTCCACTGAGCCACTAATCAACATTATGCCCGCTCACTCCACCAGTACAACGTCCGGGACTGTGGGACCGAGGGACAACGCAGTAAAGTAAGCTGCAACCGCCTCATCCCGTTCCCCGACGTTCGATGCCTCGTCTCCAACTCTCTCTAGTGCCTTGATGGATCAGTGAGTAAACTCTGATGGCAGTGGCTTAATATTCTATCCTGATGTACGACAGCTGAGACTCACCAGCAAGCCAGCCAGTGATAAACTTGTTGGCTCTCAGTACCATCGTTTACGGTATTCGCGAACTTCGAGAAGACATTCGGCAGTACCCTGTATGCAGGCTTTGTGCATACAGGGATTCGCACTGATGTACCTGCTGGAGTGCATGGTTGAGATCATCAACTTTGCGCTGAGCATCGGCAAATTGGACGCGAAGTTCTTGATTGGCCTGCTCGAGATGTGTGATTCTACTGGCTAGTGGACTATGGAGATCAATGAAACATAGGTCTCAGTGGGGTGTATATGGACGCACTTGAGCATTCGTTGCGTGTATGAAAATCAGCACGAAGAGAGTTGATGGTGTTATTGAAATAATCCTTTTCCTGATTGGCTTGCGTTGGGATTCGAGCGAGCTTGTTGCAGAGTTCTTGGACAATTTTGTCGAGATGCTACCTAGTAGACGTAAATTCGAGGCAATACACTGTCGGGGTAGCAGGCGACATACTCGAGCTCTCCTCTTGTGCCGCAGTAGCAGAAGGATGGGATTCTCCTGATAGGTTTGTTGAGATTCGCTTTTCTTTCGTCTGGTAGACATGGGTATCAGAAACCAGAGTGAGGGTATAAATGAACGTGCTTGGATTGTCGTCAACCTAATCAAACTGTGTGCTGGATTTCTTGCGTGCGGGGGGACTGCAACAACGAATAGAACGGTTTGTGCAGTTCGTTATGCAAGTATACTCACATTGCCCAAGGAGGGAGAGGGAAGGGTGCCACAGAGTACCCGAAGGGTGATGCCCTTGGTGACGAAGTCGGAGTTTGATGACAAAGCCATGGACCAGACGATAAGTGTACCCAATGACAACCCCGATTTGCTCTTGACTCGTTGGGTCCAAAATGACAGTGAAGAAAGACTGGAGGCTGCAATGGATGGGCCGTTTGCTTGGGGATTGTTACCTGCTATGAATGGGCCATTTGTGGACACGTCGACATGGTGGATGTAGCTGCCGAGCGATAATGTTATCACTAACCCAGGTGAGGTACTGGTGAAACACCGAGTGGACGAGTCACACAGCACGATTGTATGTGGCAGTGGCTGCTCCTGAACTTGAAGGTGGTCCATGGAGGGAGGGTGTCGAAACCAAGTGGTCGATGTCGATGATCAATAATCGATGATCGCTGGCACACCGAAGTACACTTCCAACCCCCAGTGGGAAAAATGTGCATGAACCCTGAAGCAGAGCCAGCACTCGAACTCAACGATGGTATTAACGATGTGGTTCAACACAGACGACGGAAGCGATTTAGGATGTGAGATTTTGAAAGATTACGATGTGTTCCCTTGTAGCATTCACACGCACACACACGTCGCACTGCCAATGTTACTCCGACTTGCACATGAGATGAAGATTGTCAGAGCGGTGACTAAAAAGAGATCATAACCACTCTGATCAACCTGTGGCCTTGCCATCTGTGTTGGTGGCGATCCCATTTCATTCCACCTAATTGTCTGTCTGATGACATCACTGTCAGATGTGGGCTCAGACTTGGAGCATAACTTCAACTAGTCTTGCGACCAGGTACGATGCTCCTGTATGACGGTTTTTTTCATTTTGATGGTGCTATAGGGTTTTCGTTTTCACCTCTACGATGCCACTACTAGTATCTGGTGTCAGAATTGTCCCCAGTTCGACCACCTTCCTTTTGGACGGGCTTCGGGCGCTCTGCTAGCCCCATCTGGATTAATTTCGTCACCACAGCAAGGGGAGCCTGGCCTATCTCATAATCTACTACCCGCGGCATCCAGATGAGTCGCGATAACTCCTTCGGCAAAGCCCGTTTGCTTAGTAATCTAGAAAGTCATGATGACAGAAACACATGTTCCCGATCAAGCGCTTGCCAGGTCATTGTTCACAAGTTCGCGAATCAAATAACCTTTGCATTCGTATGCCTAACAGTGGGTCAGAAGAACATGGCACGGCCCAAATTACATTTTTCTGGTCAGAGAGATGCTGACAAAAAGCCCTTTGAGCGTGATGTTCAACTTATCAGGTTTGGCTGTGCGAAGGGGTTCTCGCACTGAATGCGTTATTATTAAGGGGCAACGGCGGATGCGATCATGATGTGGCGCATTAGTTGGAGCAGCCTATCCCCCGGTCCAGTTTGTCCACTGGCAGATTTTGCGAAAGGCTGCTACCCGCCACAAAATAGTGGGAATCCTGCGGAGGCCAAAAATCCTTATATGAAGAGGCTATCATGTCGGATTATTGTTATCCACCCACCGCGCCTCACATGCCACCATTTCATCGAAAAGGTATTCTGTTTACTCCATACTACACTACATCTATCTGACTCGGACCCACTTTTGTAGCATCTATCGTACTTCTCTTACCTGCACTTTACCCAGTGGATTTGGCCGCAGCAGTTAATTTCCCTCAATGTTTCGAGAATGTGATCAGCTGCGCTAATGATTCAAGCAGTCAGACTTGTGTTTCCATGACCATTTCGAACATAACCGCCCTTTCGTTGCTCCGTACGAGCAAAGGCACCTCCGTCATAACCACGGATGAGGCCACTGCGCTTTCATACACTGGCTGTGAAGAATATTGCGGAGGCGGCCAGCAGCCATTCGATTGGAACACATTCTCCCAGCAGTATGCCGCATGGCTCCTGCCGTATCTCGCTCTGCTCTCGCAACTCCCCTTTGGCGCTCGGCGCAGGATGGATAATCTCATGTCTGCAATCTTGACACTTGGATCTCCAACTCTTGCCGGCTACTCGTTATACCTGACCCTCCTTAATGGACGATGGGTCAATGACCAGCTCTTTTCAGGCGTCAACTATCCCAGTGCCGCAGTCCGCCAGTCTGTGGTGCGGGTTTTGAACGGTCTCCAACAGGTCCCTTTACGCATTCACCCTGGAAGATCTGCTCTATTCGAGTCTCTCGTCGTTCACCCGGATAATGACAACTGGTGGGCCACTCTCGCAGCAGAGCTCGACTTCCTACACGCATGGTCAATCGCATCAGCAGCATCGATCACTTGGGTGGTCATTGCTTATTTGCTTACTGTTGCTGATTCGCTCTCCAGTATTGCGGCCAACATTAACTCCGCCGGGGAGGGAACAGTACTTAGTCTGGGAACTGGTTCGGTGTGGCTTTGGCTGTTACCGATTGTTGTGGGCTGGTTGGTCCTTTCGCCCAAATGTGACTACGATCGCGTGCATGCCTCGTATCACAAGGCGAATAGACAGGTGTTCGTAGCAAGCTCTCGCGACCTCTCTGCAGACCCTACCCATGTCACCACCAACTTCGGTTTGACCATCACCTCCAGTCCGGAATGGGAGTTGTATGACAGAAACATCACTTCCCCCGACGAATCGCGGATTCCTCCGATATTCAACTATGCTAGAACGTTATCATGGTCTCGAACTGTCTACATGACTTCACTATTCTATCGCGCAGCTTGGCGAAAGGCCAGCCATCGTATTGGCGTTGATGGCGGGCGCATTCCTTGGAGTGTGCTCGATGATGTGCCCAGAGAGAGCCGACTGGGGAACCATGATCAGATCATTGATTACTGTCGCCCCGATGATCACGAATATCCCGGAGTTAATGTTCTTTGGCCGCGAGGCGTGCTCTTTAACATGGTCGTGGCATCCCTCATGTCGTTGCTGCTTCAATGGGGGACAACAGTGGCAGCCATTCTCACAGTCTGGTTCACCCCCACCACCGTAAGTCGCTCCATATGGAGAGATGATTCACTGACTTAATATCGTCATCCTAGGGACTCGGATGCCGTTCCCTTGTGTACATGATTTACGGGCTGATATCTACCACAGTGTGGATTTTGCTAGTTTCGTCCGGTGTGCTTGGATATCATGCACATCGTCATCTAATCGATGACCTGCCCACCCCTGACACTAGCACGGAAGGCGACGGGCAACGCACCCCATTAGTCGGCGGCAGTATTTCTATACCATTGCAGGACATTCAACCCCCAAATGCCGTCGTAGGAGAATGTAGCTCGCCCAACACTGACGAACTGGCGAGTGTCACCATCCTCAAATACTCTCATGTAGGGCAGATGCATGCTCGGACGATGGAACAAGTTGCAGATCGGTTACGGTGGATAGGGAAATCACTCGCCACTGTCAATGCGATAGGAATCATCGCCAATTCGATCTTCCAATACGCGGGCGTGTACAATAATTGTTACTGTGATGCTAGTGTTTTTTCCTGGGGTGTTTCTTACGCTTTTGTTGTCATTTCCCCCATCCAGAGCGACTTCGATATAGCGAAAAAGGCTTGGATTGGTGCCCTCGCGCTTGCTTTCACTAGTTGTACGTTTTTTGTCGGTACGATTTATCTCGTGAGGGACTCGTTGCCTTTCTAGTGTCTTATTTTTTGTATCTATCAACAAAAATCCCCGGGAAGGGGATGGCCTGTGGCGTTCGCCATGGCCCTGGAAAGGAACCAACTTGAAAGGTGCAAGTGTCGAAGTTCCTATGGAGAAATACTTTATAAGAAGCAAAGCAGCGTGAAGTCTCACACTGCATGAGACGTGTCACAGTCTCACAGGAACGGAGTCCCACGGAGTTATGCATCTGCTCAGGCTCAGAGTGCAACTTCAACTGGTCTTGCAACACTAGGTACGCATATGTTCCTGTATGACGTTTGTCCGTTTCGATGCCGGGTCATAATGGGCTTTCGTTTTCACAGGCTCTACGGCACCACCACTACTATATCTGGTGTCAGAATTGTCCCAGGTTGTTTACCTTCCTCAGGAAGCCTCGAGCGTTCTGCTAACCATCTGATTTGAATCTCGTCACCACAGCAAGGGCATCTTGTGGTCTACCCACGGCATCCAAGCGATGTCACGATGTCCCTCAACATGTAAGGGGCTAGCCCGTTTACCCTAGCAAATTGACTTGAATATCTTTGTTCCTGATCAAGCACCTGCCACTGGTGGGTCATTATTCGCACAAGTTCGTGAATCTTGAAACAACTTTGTATTTGTATGCCTACCAGTGGGTGGCCAGAAGGACGTGGTGCCGGATTACATTTCTCTGGTCAAAGAGACTTGGATTCTGACAAAAAATCTTACGAGTATGATGTTCAAGTTATCGGGTCTGGTTGTGGGAAGTAGCTCTTGGCACTGACTGCATTATTGTTGGTAAGGGGCAGCAAGTTTGCTCCAGGTCCTGCGAAAGACTGTCACCCGCCATCCTGTGCACTGGTCAGAAATACTTATATACTATGGAGAGGCGATCGGTTGGATCATTGTTATTCATCCACCGAGCCGCACATGCCACTATTCCACCGGAAAGGTATTTGGTTACCTCTGCCCACTACATCTATCTGATCCGTCTTTGTAGCCTCTATCTTACTTCTCTTACCTGCATTGTACCCAGTGGATTTGGCCGCAGCAGCTAATTTCCCGCAATGTTTCAAGAATGTGATCACCTGCGCTAATAATTCAAGCAGTCAGGCTTGCGTTTCTATGGACATTTCGAACATAACCGCCCTTTCGCTGCTCCGTACAAGCAAAGGCGCCTCCGTCGTAACCACAGATGTGGCCACTGCGCTTTCGTACACTGGCTGTAAAGAATATTGCGGAGGTGGCCAGCAGCCATTTGATTGGGACGTATTCTCACAACAGTATGCCGCATGGCTCCTGCCGTATCTTGCTCTGCTCTCGCAACTCCCTTTTGGTGCTCGACACAGGACGGACAACCTCATGTCTGCGATTTTAACGCTCGGATCTCCAACTCTTGCCGGCTACTCGTTGTACCTGACCCTCCTTAATGGACGATGGGTCAATGACCGGCTCTTTTCAGGCGTCAACTATCCCAGTGCTGCAGTCCGCCAGTCTGTGGTGCGAGTTTTGAGCAGTCTCCAACAGGTCCCTTTGCGCGTTCACCCTGGGAGATCTGCTCGATTCGAGTCTCTCGTCGTTCACCCAGATAATGACAGCTGGTGGATCACTCTCGCAGCAGAACTCAACTTCTCACACGTATGGTCAATCGCATCAGCGACATCGATCACCTGGGTGGTCATTGCTTATTTGCTTACTGTTGCTGACTCACTCTCGAACGTGGCACGCAACATTCAATTCAGTGGGCAGGGAACTGGTTCGGTGTGGCTTTGGCTGTTACCGATTGTTGTGGGCTGGTTGGTCCTTTCGCCCAAATGCGACTACGATCGCGTGCACGCCTCGTACCACAAGGCGAACAGACAGGTGTTCACAGCAAACTCTCGTGACCTCACCGCAGACCCCGCAACTGTCACCCCCAACTTCGGTTTGACCATCACCTCCAGTCCGGAATGGGAGTTGTTTGACAGAAACATCACTTCCCCCGATGAATCGCGGATTCCTCCGATATTCAACTATGCTAGAATGTTATCTTGGTCTCAAACTGTCTACATGACTTCACTATTCTATCGCGCAGCTTGGCGAAAGGCCAGCCACCATATTGGCGTTGATGGCGGGCGCATTCCTTCAAGTTGGAGTGTACTCGATGATGTGCCCAGAGAGAGCCGACTGGGGAACCATGATCAGATCATTGATTACTGTCGCCCCGATAATCACGAATATTCCGGAGTTAACGTTCTTTGGCCACGAGGCGTGCTCTTTAACATGGTCGTGGCATCCCTCATGTCGTTGCTGCTTCAATGGGGGACAACAGTGGCAGCCATTCTCACAGCCTGGTTCACCCCCACCATCGTAAGTCGCTCCATACGGAGACATGGTTCACTGACTTAATACCATCATCCTAGGGACTCGGATGCCGTTCTCTTGCATACGTGATCTACGGGCTGGTATCTACCACAGTGTGGATTTTGCTAGTTTTATCCAGCGTACTTGGATATCATGCACATCATCTGATCGAGGGGCAACGCACCCCGATAGTCGGCGGCAATATTGCTATACCATTGCAGAATATTCAACCCCGGGCCCCAAACGCTTCCGCAGAAGAACGCAACCCGCCCAACACCGACGAACCGGCAAGTGTCTCTCATGCAGGGTGGATACATCCTCGGACAATGGGACGATCTGCAGATTGGTTACGGTGGATAGGAAAATCACTCGCCATTGTCAATGCGATAGGAATCATCGCCAATTCGATCTTCCAATATGCGGGAGTGTACAATAATTGTTATTGTGATTCCAGCGTTTTTTACTGGGGGCCTTCATATGCTTTTATTGTCATTTCGCCCATCCAGAGCGACTTTGATTTGGCGAGAAAGGCTTGGATTGGTGCCCTCGCGCTCGCTCTGACAAGTTGTGCGTCTTTTGTCGGTACAATTTATCTCACGAGGGACTCGCTGCCTTCCTAGTGTCTTTATTTTTGTATCTATCAACAAAAATCCTCGGGAAGGGGGTGCACTGATGGGCTCGGTGAATATTTGACTCGCAGCGCTGGCTACGGTCACTCGAAGTGTTACAATCTTCTGCACTGTTATGGCGTCATCTGCGCATTTATTCCTGCCACAACACCATGCACGAGTTCGGAGACCGCAAGCCGTTGTAGATCAGGAGTTCCGGGAACGCTGCCACTTGCTGGGTTTTGTCATAGAGACGGCCTGTAGGTGTCAATAAGAACGTGGCAGGTCGCAGATAGTCTCCTCAACCATCTGGCAGTTGTATCAACATATTGGTTACGAAGTTGTCCACAACCAAGAATGGCTTACCGTGAATGTGTGGATCAAGAGATTGCTCCGACCTTATGAGATGATGGGTCAAGCTTGATGGCCAGATAGTATGGATCAGCAGGGACCCGTTTAATGTGACGTGAAACACACTCCATACTCCCTTACTCCGCTCAAGGATATCGTTGTTTGTCGGATTGAGCGACAGTGCATTGGAGTAGAATCTAATGACCTTGGCGTGCTTCTTGGACTCTCTCACGATATCGCCCAGCTGCTCTAGCTTCTCGACACAACGTCATCGAAGATCTGGGGAGGTCTGAATTAGCCTGGGCCACGTCGCAGCTGCAATGACCAACTGAGTTCCCATTCCGGGCGCTCATTGCGCACACCTGCATCCTAGAAACACTCGACAGCCTCTGTGAATTCTAGAATGTCGCAAACGACGCGCTAGACGACAAACCTTGGAACATTGAACTAAACCAAAAGAGGGTCACTATCCGTCTTCGAATCATCGTGCTCACTCACTTCATAAGTACAGCCTCCGGGACTGTGGGACCGAGCGACAACGCAGTAAAGTAAGCTGCAACCGCCTCGTCCCGTTCCCCGATGTTCGATGCCTCGTCTCCAGCTCCCTCTAGTGCCGTGATGGATCGGTGGATAAACTCTGATTGCAGTGGTTTAATACTCTATCCTGATGTACAATGGCGAGACTCACCGGCAAGCTAGCCAATGATAAACTTGTTGGCTCTCATACCGTCGTTTACGGTATTCGCGAACTCGAGAAGACAATCGGCAGCACCCTGTATGCGGCTTTGTGGATACAGGGGTGTACCTGCTGGAGTGCATAGTTGAGATCATCAACTTTGCGTTGAGAGTCGGCAAGTTGGACGCGAGTTCTTGACTGGCTAGTGGACATGGAGATCAACGAAACATAGGTCTCAGTGGGGTGTATATGGACGCACTTGAGAATTCGTTGCGTGTATGAAAATCGGCATGAAAAGAGTTGATGATGTCGTCGAGGTAATCCTTTTCCTGATTGGCTCGTGTTGGGATTCGAGCGAGCTTGTCGCGGAGTTCTTGAACAATTTTGTCGAGATGCTACCTAGTAGACATAAATCGAGGCAATATACGTCGGGGTAGCGGGCGACATACTCGAGCTCTCCTCTTTGCGCGCGTAGCAGCAGGATGGGATTCTCCTGATGGATCTGTTGAGATTCGCTATTCTTTCATCTGGTAGACATGAGTACCAGAAACTGGGTTAGGATGTGAACGAACTTACTTGGATTGTCGTCAACCTTATCAAACCGTGTGCTAGATTTCTTGCGTGCAGGGGGACTGCGACGACGAATAGAGCGGTTTGTGGTTACTAGATAGTCCCACGAGGTCGTGTTGCACCTAGAGTTCGTGTTTCGACTTTAGCACACACAATTCAGCTCGGAAAACCTCGAAACCTCGGACTTAAGCTACGGGGAGCGTCGTGAATGGGGCCATGTAATTTTCTTGAGAAACTCTGTTGAACTCAATGTACGAGAATGAAATTTATGCTGCTCGAGGCAGCAATTTATCACAAAACCCTACACACTGGACTCGAGAAGCCTAACTACATCACTGTGAGCTACAAGATGATGCAAAACATAGCCAGGATACTGCCAAAAAATTCTCCGAACATCCTTACCCATGAGGATGAGCCATAAATTGAGAAAAGCATCAATGTGTGACATAGGAGTGACTGCTTCCGGAAGAGGAAAACATGATTTTAGCCTCCGTCATGCCGAGTCTCAGTGCCGTACAATCAACAATGATATGGAAGTGTTTAAATGAATGTCTCGTGACATTGGCACCACTGATGCATGGGCCTTCAAGTTTACATTTCGACGAGCCTGTTCACAGGCGCCATGAGCTCGACCAGCAATACCACGGTTCCGAGTCACAGGCGCTGTCTCCTCGACGCCGCCGTCTCTGACTCCAGCCAAGATGAGTGACAAGTTGATGAAAATCTCTCTCGCCCCTTCCATACCCGCCCGTCGCACGTCATCCCGACAAAGTACAATATCATATCAGACTCTGGACCCATGCTTTCCACAAACTCCTCGAAGCCCTCTGTCGTGCCTCTTCTTTGCGAGCTAATTGCACTTACCTATGTCCAGCTTGTTTTTCGAGAATTTGCTTATTTGTATTTATAACGACCTCTATCTTATTGTACATTCCGTCCTACTTACAAGTCACATAGTATCCAGCCCTCCTGTTCTTCAACATTCGATGCTAGGTCAGATATCCAATGCCGAGCTGCAGCGACTCGGACCTCGATGCTCAGTGTGCGGAGTTGTTTCCGGCATCCCGGCATTGTGTGACGAGTTGTGACACACCACAAAAAAAAGCACGAACACTAGGTACAAGCCAACACGCTCTCGCGGCAACTCTCCGCTGCCTCGATGTCTTCATTCTTGAACGAAAAAGTTGTATACACTTATAGCTGGGACCCTACGCTACCCCCGTGTGTAAAAATGATTCGAAATTTTATTGTGCTTGGTGAGTTATAGTCCATCCTCCAAAAAAACACGAACTCTAGGTAACATCTAGTACCAGTTTGTTATGCGGGAATACTTACATTACCCGAGGAGTGAGCGGGAAGGGTGCCAGAGTACCCGAAGGGCGACATGAGTGTACTCAATGACAACCCCGATTTGCTCTTGGCTCGTTGTGTCCCAAATGACACCGAGGAAAGACTGGAGGCTGCGATGAATGCGCCGTCGCTTGCCAGGGCGATGCATCTGGGGTTGTTACTGCTATGAATGGGCCATTTGTGGACACGTCGACATGGTAGATGTAGCTGCCGAGCGATAATGTTATCACTAGCCCAGGTGAGGTACTGGTGAAACACCGAGTTGACGATACGTTTGTACATGATCGCTAACTTTGGCCAAGTCTTGGACATGTTTGTTCTCAGACTCGTGGCTGTATAGTACTGATACGACAGTCACAGTTTTAGCAACTCGTTCAATTCACGATTCCTGGCAAGTGGTAGGAATCTGAATTTCAAGTGTTGATCGAGTCGCGACGCTGGAAAAGCTCTTTGCTATCCAGAGATCATTGAACCCGCATCCCCATCACTGGGGCAGGGCACGGGGGGCACAGGCCCGACAAGTCGCACCTAATTTCAAGCAAATTAGCGCCCCGCCGCACCAGAGAGACACCTAGTAGGTACGCTAGTGCGGATTGTTGGAGTGTAGGTCGTCTTTAAATAAAAAGCTGATTTGTCACGGTGCTAGCCCCGGAACATCATCTCCTCCATCATCCAGCTGCTTTCTTTACCATGCACAGCCATGATTTCCTCACTCGTTCTGCGCGCCCCGGCAAGTTGGGTGACCTCGAGCAAGCAATTATGAATCACCAGGACGCTGTTGACCTCACTCCTCATGGTCATCCCAACAAACACCGTTATCTGAACAACCTTGGCAACTCCTTCTTCACTCGTTTCACGTGGCTCGGTGATCTGAGCGACCTCGAGCAAGCCCTTTCGAGGCACAGGGATGCTATCGACCTCGTCCCTGATGGTCATCCTGACAGACGCACCTGTTTGATCAACCTTACCAATTCCTTCCTCTCTCGTTTCAAGCACCTCAGCGAGCTGAGTGACCTCGATGAAGCGATTTCGGGGCTCAGGGAAGTTGTTGACCTCACTCCTCGTGGTCACCCTGACAAACACACCTGCTTGAGTGACCTCGCCAATTCCTTTTTCACTCGTTACAAGCACCTCGGCGAGCTGGGTGATCTCGGGCAAGCACTTTCGAAGCACAGGGACGCTCTTGACCTTGTCCCTGATGGTCATCCTGACAAACGCACCTGCTTGAACAACCTTGCCAATTCCTTCCTCGCTCGTTTCAAGCTCCTCGGCGAGCTGAGCGACCTCGATGAAGCGATTTCGAGACTCAGGGAAGTTGTTGACCTCACTCCTGGTGGTCACCCCGACACGCTCACTTGTTTTCACGATCTCGGAAGTGCCCTTTTTGCTCGTTTCGAGTACTTCGGCGAGCTGGGTGACCTCGAGGAAACGATCTCGATGCTCAAGGCAACTGTAGGCTTTGCCCCTGATGGTCACCCCGGCGCACCCACCTACTTGCATAGCGTCGCCAAGGCCTTCCTCGCTCGTTTCCAGCACTTCAACGAGCGGAGTGACTTAGAGCAAGCGATTTCGAGGCCCAGAGTAGTGGGTTACCTCAGCCCTACTAGAGATTACACATCCCTACGCCACCCCACGCGCGGTGTGGAGAAATTCAAGTTGTATCACCCCGAGCACCCCGACGAGCGGGGAGACCTGGAGCGAGCAATTTCAAAGCTCAGGAAAGCTGTTGACCTCGCTCCTGATGGTCTCCCTGACATACTCACCTGTTTGCACAACTTCGGGAAGGCTTTTTTCACTCGTTTCAAGCGCCTCGAACGGCCCAGTGATCTCGAGCAAGCACTCTTGTGGCTCAGGGACGCTGTTGACCTCGCCCCTGATGGTCACCCTGATACACACACTTATTTAAACAATCTCGGCACGACCTTCCTGGCTCGTTTCGAGCACCTCGGACAGCTGAGTGACCTCGACCAAGCAATTTCGAGCCTCAGCGAAGCTGTCGGCCTTATACCTGATGGTCACTCCGACGCACCCGCTTGTTTAAGCAACCTCGGCGGGGCCTTCTTCGCCCGTTTCGAGCGCCTCGGCGAGCTGAGTGACCACGAGCAAGCGGTTTCGAGGACGCTAATGACCTCACCCCTCGTGGTCACCCTGATATACCCATCGGTGTTGGAGACGGCCGAGGGTGGCTCGGGACCAAGCTCTGCAGCTTGCTGATGAGTCTACGAGGCACACCGTACTCTAGTCTTTAGCTGCCCTGACTCACCCACTTGCTGACTAACCACTCGCTCTCACCGATCTCTGTGGGGGCCCTACTCCAGTATAAACAACCATTGCGTCCATTTTGCATGAGTGGACTTTGTCTCCCCAATCATGATGCATTGCCTGAAGGTATTTGACATCATCCCATTGTCACGTCCTTGTGATGAACTCGTCTTTCTTTCAGCATCTGGAGCAATGACGAACCACAAGGGTCCCTTCAACGATCGTGGCTGCACATGCCGAGGCGGGAATGTTGTTTGCGGGGTATGCAAGAGTTGTTGATATAAGAGTCGATGTATACAGTACGCGTGGGTTGGACGGATGGGGGTCATGCGTAAACAGAGCACCATGTTCGTGCCCGACGTCCCTTCAGTAGGAACACTGAATGAGGGCGATAGGTCGTTGATGCGTTATACGGAGCGCGTTGCTTGTGATCCGAGTGGCGGCAATGCCACAGTTCAGACGTTCAATTGGCGCGCTGATCGTCACCACGCGGCGGGAGTATACATCATTTTTGCGATCGCCCTGAGTTTGTGTAGTGCAGGATGATCATACCGTTTGTTAATCACCGAGAGAAAATGTTTATCTTTCGGCTGCATTCTAACACCGACAGGACATTCATTCCTTCGATCCCCCTCACATGCGATCTACATTCAAAATACCATAAACCCTATTGATACCAAAAGAGAAAGAATCCATTTGGAGTTCCGACGTGGCGATCTTGAACGCGGTTTACAAGTTAATGTTGATGGGAGAGCAACCGAGGTTGATCAACCCGTTCTACGTTACGGTAGAGAACGATCAGCAACGTTCGCCTTCACCCGTGGGCTCAGATGGAAAAAAAAAGGTCGACTTACAAAGTTGTTGTTAGTGCAACAAACAGGCTGCTGCGTGCACGAAGCGCCAGTTCCCGTACCGAGAATTGTGAGCGGAGAGCAGCCGAACCCGAGGAGACCAGTGACGTCAGGAAGGGCGATCCCGAGCAGTCCGCTGAAGTAGTTGAGCGTGGTGGAAGTCGACTGTGGGTCAGCCCATGATTAGCGCAAAGGGTGAAATGCGGGGAAATCTCACACTTTGGGTCGTTGCGCAGCATTGCATTGAGCCGGTGTTGCATTGGGAGACGCCGTCGGTACGAGCTTCGAGCTCGCTGGGGGCGGCAGCAACGACAGCAACGAAGGCGGCGATGGGGAGAAGAGTAGAGAGGCGGAAGTACATCTTTTTGATGTTAGAGTGACTGAGTTGGATTGGTCGAGAGGCGATAGGATGCCTTTTGCTGATGTTGAGCTGTTCTATGACTGGACATTTTATACAGAGAGGAGCTTCTTCCCCCCACCCTTTGCGCGCTCCTGCACACAGCCCGTTTTCCCAGCGCATATGCCAGTGCAATAAGGTCGGGCGTACCTACCTGCTATTCCGTTACAGCAAACCGACAAGGGGGAAAAATCATATATTTCTTGAACTGTCGAGACTTACGGGTGTCGTGGTTGGCTGGGCATGCCATATGACCACAGCTCAAACGTTCATTGGTGCTCGGACCGATGAAAAAACGCAATGAATATGGCGAGGAGCGTTCGGCCTCATTATTCCCGCAGGGGCTCAGGGAAAACATGGAGTGAGACGGTCGTCCATCATGTAAAACTAGCGACATATCAGTGCCTGGGTGAGACTGATCAGAATGCAACGTATATGAATATCACCAAGACCCGCTGTAAGACGGTACATGAACATCATACGTACTTCGGAATTTCCATCACTGGCAACTCACTAGATTCAATAAACATAGCCGCCGTGGACCATAAACGTACCGATTGATCAATCCTCAGGCTAAGGCGGCCCATAACGTTATGGCCTAACTGGGACGAAATCGCCCCCCTCGAGAACCTTAACCACTTTGAGATGTGTTGGCGTGCCGTGATTTGATGGGGCCAAGAGCATCAGGCCTGAGGCCGTTGAGTGGTCCGATGATGACGGTCAGGAAGGGGTATACCTTGGTCAAATGATGGTGCCAATCGTGACTTTGATACCACACAGTGCAGTGTCAACAAATGAGGTCACGCGGCACCAGGTTGAGATGTGGGTGAATTATAAAAAAACATTTAACAGTGCCTTGAAGTTTCTGGATGAGTCGAGATTGCTCACCCCGGGTTGACCACATCCAATCAAGAAATGGCCAGTGTGGGAACGCGTCATTGAAACTGGATTTCGGCGCTTGAGCTTTAGGTCTGGAAGACTCGACGTTCACGTTCTTGAAGGGACTCTGGGTCGGTGAGTGTGACACTTCGATGGCTGGTGGTCTAACAGCCACGACTTTCCAGGGCTTTCCATTCGTTTATCAAGGAGCGGGGATTTCAGCTGGCACTGGTCACACCCGACGTCCTTTCAGCGGAAATACTCATACTCTGAATGGGGTTAGTAGATCGGCGTTGCGTTACGCGGAGCGGTACCTCGGGGGCCTGCTTGTGATCCTGCGGTGCGGAATACTCCGAGAGGCAAGGCTTGCCGATCAGTGCGCTGTTGCTTGTATGTCACGCGGGAGTCCACATCATTTCCTTTTGTGATCCGAATCGTTCTGGATTTGCGTGTCTCAAAATGATTGTACCATTGTGGTTTGATCACAGGGACTCGGGGGAAAATGTTATGAGCTGATTATCTCTCAATGAAGCCATTTTCCTTTCAGCCACATTCTAACACCGACAGGACATTTATTCATTCGCTCGCAATCCCTTTACATAGGATCTACATTCGAAATACCATAAACCGTATTCAGGCCACAAGAATTGAAGAGCCGATGTAGTGAACTTGGACACAGTTTACAAGTTAATGTTGATGGGAGAGCAACCGAGGTTGATCAGCCCGTTCTACGTTACGGTAGAGAGTGATCAGTAACGTTGCTCAGAAGAAGAGAAGGTCAACCTACAAAGTTATTGCCAGTGCAACAGACAGGCTGCTGGGTGCACGAAGCACCAGTTCCCGTACCGATCACCGTGATCGGGGAGCAGCCGAACCCGAGGAGACCGTCGATACTGGGAAGGGCGATCCCGAGCAGCGAGCTAAAGTAGTTGAGCGTGGTGGAAGTTGACTGTGGGTCAGACCGCAGTTAGCACAAGGGGCGAGAGCGGGAAGGGCGGGGATGTCTCACACTTTGGGTCGTGGCGCAGCATTGCATTGAGCCAGTGTTACATTGGGAGACGCCGTCGGTACGAGCTTCGAGCTCGCTAGGAGCGGCAGCAACGACAGCAACAAGGGCGGCGACGGGGAGGAGTGTAGAGGGTTGGAAGTACATCTTTTTAATAGTAGAACGAGTCAACGACTGAGCTGGATTGTTTGAGAGGCGATAGGATGCTTTTTGCTGATGGTGAGCTGTTTTATGACTCGACCTTTATACAGAAAGGAAGGCCCCTTCCCCCACCCTTTGCACGCTCCTGCAAACAGCCCACTTGCCCAGCGCACATGCTGATGCGATGATGTCGGGCGTACCTATATGCTATTACGTTACAGTAAGGCAACAAGGAGAGAAAGATACCATATATTTCTTGAAATGTAGGAACTTACGAATGTTGTTGCTGGCTGGGCATGCCATACAATCACTGTTCTCTGGTCACGGTGCTTGGACCAATGAGAATGCAATGGAGAATTTGGCCTCATTATTTCCGCAGGGGCTCAGGGAAAGCGTGGACGGTCGTCCATACAAAACTAGTGACACACTAAGTGCCTGGTGAGAAACCGGCCAGAATGCAACGTACCTGGATATCATGACTTGCGGTGAGACGGCTCAAGAGTATGGTCTCCGTCCGACCACCAGGGCAAATCACGGAATGCGATATAGGCGGGGACCACAGTGGCGCACCGATTGATCGATCTTCATGCGGCCTCCAACTAGCCTATCAGGTGGCACTGTGTGCCAGTGTGAAAATGGATGTTCCGCATTCTGGCTGCAATATCAGGTTGTGGCGATGTAAAGTCAAACAAATACCACGCACATTCATTTCAACTACCGTCTCCCTTAGCAGGCACGCTAGTGCGGCTACTGACTTGTGGTCATGGTAGGGGAATAACTGGACACAATGCTGCTATATTGAGACAGGCGTCACTATCAAGGACCCTTCCAGAGAACTCAGGGTTCGTGTTGCCTTCCCGGCGACTAAGAACGACACTTACGATTTCTTTCAAGGGAAAGAAAAGAGATGGCTGAGATCTGAGATTCTGGACACTGGGCTGACCGAGAACAAAACAGACATTTCGTGCATACTAATAATGACGTGCCCGTGACCCTAGATAGTCATATGGAAGCTGAGCGCTGACTCGGAGTCCTGTATGTAAACTGTGCTGTGTACGAGGACTGAACTAGTGATGGGGTGGTGCGCTCGAGCTTCAAGGACGGGCGGACAGCTAGATGTGGCAAAGACCAAGGTAAGTATTTCAGTGCGAGTAATTAGCAGGGATCCGACCGGCCCGGGGTGTCCAGTTGGACGAGTATTCCCTTTGGCATGACGGGCCCATCAATGCTGCTTATCTTGTCTCGTACTATGTCTGTTCTCGCCATCTAAAAAGTGAAGGGAGAACGGGATCCATAGGCTCGGGAAGTTCGGAACACGTGTCGAACCGATATCAAAGAAGGTAAATCATAGAAAAAGGCAGTTTGATGTGCTGGAGACCTGGACCCAATGGCCAGCGACCGGTGAGCTCAGCCTGAGGTCTAGGCAGCGTCAGTGGTGCGCAGGCTCCACATTCCTCACAAAACGTGCATTTACATCCTTTTCCCAGGACGAGTCACAGCATCCTGGCAATGACACATGGAGGTACTGTTACGGTATGACTCTGGGAAAGTCTTTGACCACATGGTGAAATGATGAGATCCAGCCTGAGAAGGTCACTGCATTTCCGACATTGACTCGAGCTCAATCCAAATGAGCAGCCCTCCGCAAGGTGTGTATGCTACCAACCTACAACAGAATCGTGGGTACCCTCTGCGCGTTCCCGAGCCAAGCAGTAAACTCGGAAGCCCGTACGACAAGGAGGGCCTTCAGATTGGGGATGTTGGCTACGTTGACGACTATGGTGGATTCATCCGCCTTTTCAACATACGTTTTCCCCTCCCGGACGAGACTCGTGCCAGTGGTGTTCCTCCTTCCGTCCCCACTCAGCTAAAAGAGGCGCCCACCAAATCTCCGCTTGCTCTGCCTGGAGACCATTTGTTCATGACGGGCGTCAAGCGACAGCTCGAGAACTCGAGGTCCGTCTGTATCAGTTCAGACACTGCGTCGAACACTAATGTCACCTGGTACTATTCTAAGGGTGGCCTACAAGTTCATCGCAACTTCTAATACGGGCGCCATACTCATCCTCCCATCAGGTGCAACTCTTTCCGAGCTCCAGAACAAACAAGACTTGGAGGCATTTTGGGATGTTGCTACAGAATGTGCACTCCCGTGGTGCAAATTCGCTGGTCGGGACTCCCTCTACCTCGTCACCGGCGTCTATACAACCCGCTCATGGACCTTGGCGTCGTTCGACAAGGGTTGGCTTGATGGAGAAATCCTTGTAGAACAACCTAACGGGGAACCTGGTCACGAAATGGGGGCGTACAAATGGGGGTGTGCGTTTCAGACGGATTTTCGACCAGGTCCCAAGAACAACCGCTACGAGAACCAAACCGTCCTCATAAAAGGCTTCAAGATGACAGTGAGATTGGCTGGAAGGTTCGCTGAGGTCAAGCACGTGGCAGGATGGGAAAGCACCACCTTCGCCTCGTTCGGTATAATGCTACTTGCCCTTCTTGCGAAACTGTTTGCCATGTCTCCATCGTGGCTACCTCGAATTGCCAGTAGGTCTTTTTGACATTTCATTGTACTGCGATGCCGACTTGGTGCAGCTGTCGAGTACAATCCGCGCTTATCTCAAGTTGGTACAATCATTCGAGACACCGCATCTCCGACGACTAATCCGTCATACAGCCCCTCCATTATTCGGATCTCATCAACCATTACTTATTGGACAAGGTCTGCGTGGTAGACTGACAAATATCACAGTATACTCAAATCATCCTTGTTAGAATTCCAAAGCTCAAGTGGCCATTACTCATGATGATGTATGGATAGACATGTTGCAAAAGGTGTGTTGTTGTGCCCATGTCTCAGACATGCATGTGTTGACCATTTGTCCAGCTGTCACACTCGGAGCTGATGGAAGAGGACACACTCAGAGAGTTTTTATCAAGAGAATACAGTTGCCACTCTGATCGTAGCAAGTATCGTGTTGCTATATTAACTGCTACTGTTAATTTTTTCCTAGATGCTGTTTATCTTCAAAGCCAAACGTAGGTGTTCGCTCTCTGACGTCTGACTTGTCAATTAAGCTCCGTTGATAGCAAGGACACCAGCAGCACACATCATAGATCGGATTCTCTGCAATCCACAGCTGTGGGTGATGATGTACAAATTGTGATTACACGTGTGTACTTTTTGTTTTTGGCCTCACAGAGAGGTGACAGTCATCCCGTAGATATACGGGCAGAAAATGTCACTGTTGGTCTTGGACGCATTCCCGTTGGATTCTATGTTCGGGTCGAGTTTTGCGAAGGCATGTCCAGACAAACGAAAAACAAGGCTGCACCAGTATATGATTGCGTTATCCAATGGGATGACCGGATTCACCTGTGCGGAACCCTCGAGCTGTCCTTGTGGTCCATCCGTGCTGATAACTATTTAGGCCCTCTGATCCGTCCACCATGGTCCGACTGATTGTTTGTGCATCTTTCGAATTTGCTCCGATGTTGGGAAGAGGAGAACCCCTCCGCACATTGGACATAAATGTAGGTGAATTGCTCGATCGGACTGACCGTAAGGATCAAAAATTTCTGTGTTCACATTGCAAGCACTGAAGTGTTCACAGCATTCACATTCCCCGATATGGAGTCGCCGTGTTCTTCGCTTCTTGTCGCTGTGCAACGGTGGCAATCCAACCACCTGAAGCCTGGGCCAAGCCAAGTCGATGGTACCGTATGTGAATTGTTGTTACTGCCACCGCCATCTCCCCTGACCTCCCCTTTTTTTGTTGCGTGACCAGAAAGAGTCTTCAGTGCTCGCAGAAGTGACGAAAGAAACGGATGATGGGCACGACGCTCTCCTTTGCTACCAAAGAGACCGCAACGAAGAAGATCTCGCATCATCCACTGCATGTTTCGAGCGTGCTCTATCCAAGTGCCCTGACGGACACCCGTGTCGCGCTGCTGCCCTGTTCAACCTCGCCAAAGTGGAGTTTTTCACCTATCAGTCCCATGGCACATCCCGCGACTTTGATAAGTCTATCTCTCATTATCAGGAAGCACTCGAGTTGCGCCAGGGTGATCACCAAGATCGGCCAATGACATTGCTGCACCTGTCCCAAGCTCTTTTGTATCACTATGGAGCAGTGGGAGATGAAGCATCAACCAAAGGCGAATTGCGCAAGTTCGTCGATGAGCTAATGGAGACTTGCCCCGAGGATACCCATGAACGTCGTGCTGCAGCCCTCGTGCTTCAGACGTATGAACGATTTAGGCTCAGGGACTCTGACGATTTGGCTGAACTTGGGAATTTAATATCAGCCTTGGACAAGGCCGCACAGGAGCCTCCAGACAGCTACTTCGACAGGCCTATCAGATACAACAACCTTGGGCTCGCGTTGCAGAGACGCTTTCAGCTCCGTCGTGTGGCCATTGACCTTGATCTGGCCATTGGCTGGCTCGAGAAGGCCACACAGACCATCTCCAATAACCACTCGGACAAACCCAACTATCTGAGCAACCTCGGAAATGCTATCTTGGTTCGTTTCCAACTACAACATGCGGTACCCTTGACAAAGCAATTGTGAGCCTCGGGGGGGGGGGGGGGGGGGGGGGGGCGGCGCGGCTCATCCCAAACGCTCACCCCAACAACCATACTTGGTAAATAGCCTCGGGCTCTGCATCGTACACTTGGCTCATTGGAGATGTTAGTAATTTTTAGCCAAAGAAATGTCCAGGTCCGAGAACGCGAAACGCACATTGGTTATTTAGCGACATCCCATGTACCCACGATTACCTCCGTTGTAAATCCTCCATGATCTCGAGTAGTCTAATCCATCGTCATGTCTCAAAACGTGTGATCAAGACCAAACAAGCTACTGGCTACCTTACCTGGATCGTTTGATCGAGTGGTCATTCTTCCACTGCGCCCCGAAGTGGCGGTACCGGCGCCGTCCAACGACTGAGACGTAGTACATATGATTGGATTCGATGAAGACGGTGGTGCAAGGGATCCTGACACTCGCACCGTCAACTCCGTCGTGACAGATTAATATATTGCCAACGCTCGGCGCGGGCACCTTCCACTGACGCGACTCCTTCCTCGAAATTGACCCCTGCCTGTGCATTGTCAGTGGCCGTTGATGACCACCTCGTATTTCCGACAAAAACCATTGCAAAGACGTACGCATGTTCGTTCTGCTAGATGTGTCTGGGTTACTAGTTCAACTGCAACTTATGGAGGTGCGCGTGGCGTCCAATCCGTGAGAACGAGTCTGGCTCACCTTTCGCACTACATCGACATCGTTGATGCTTTACTATTTGCTCCGCGGATGCATTTTGTTTATCACTGTGGTGCTGGCCCGCCAGCGGTGGTTGAAAAAAGGTGATTTATTACAGTTGGAGTATCGTCTTGTCCAAGACTGACCACAGCCTAGGAACACTCAAGAATAGAGTCGACTGTCATGATACAGAAACACTGGGGGATGGCGCCGCCCGGAGGAGTATAGCGCAGGACGAAGCACAAGATGACAATGGGAAATGGTCTTCGAGTGAGTACAGCGATCTTCATGGACGCATTGATGTGATCGTTGACTCACTTTGAAGATGATATTGTATGCCGAATTGATGGCCGCGGCGGACTTATATCCTCCCTGGTGTTTCTTGATGGTGGGAAACATATAGCAGGTTCTTGCCATGATGACAATAAGGTTCGAGTTTGGAAGATGGAACCCAATAGCCGACCTGAGGAGACCGAGCCATCTGGCATCGAACATGGCATTGGTATCGCGATAAACGCTATCGCCGCTTCCAAGGACGGAAAATACATCGTCAGCGGAGATAACCATGGAAAGGTGATGATTTGGAACGTGGCGATGTATCCGAGTCGGAAGGTGGGAGAGTTGACAGGGGAGGGAAAGATCGAAGCGCTAGACATCTCCCCGGATTCGTTGCGCGTTGCGTGTGGATCAGAGGACGGGGCGGTGGTTGTATGGTGCATCGATAAAAAGGAACGACGTGTAGGCCCACTGAAACACCAAGGCTCCGAGTCACCAGTTTCGTCGGTCAAGTTCTCACCCACGGGTAGTCGCATTGCCTCCGCTTACCATGTCGTTGGCCAGGATAACTGCTCGATTCGGATCTGGCACAGTCGCTCCGGAGCACTACTAGAATCCCTACCCATCGTTCAGTCGACCTACTCGATCGCTTGGTCCGGTGATGGTCAACGACTGTTTGCTGGTGGCCCTAGTGGTTCGGTCAAGTGTTTCGACGTCGTAACTCGTTCCCTTCTTCTCGAATGGGAAGTCCCTTTCGGCGACCTCATAACCTCTCTTTGCGTAACCCGCAATGGTCAACATCTTGTCTCTGTTTCGTCGGGACGCACAAAACAAATGGATGTATGGGATATATTGAAGAAACCTCCTGGTAAAACCCTTCCTTCTTGTAATGGGGTGTCTATCGCAAGCGTCTCGCGGGATGGCGCGTGTCTCGCTGGCGTCAAGGGAAGCGGTATTGATATACGGAACCTCTCGACTGTTATTGATAGATTCCACCTCTTCCACGTAAGCATACACGATCTCAACGACTTCTCGGATCTAACTCTCCTCCTCAGCGCCTCTCTCCCCTGACCGGACAGTTTGAGCCCGTAAGTCAAGCACTTCGGGTTGGGTCCCACCTTCACTCATCGTGCCTTGGGTGCAGTTTACGTATATCAGTAATACAGTATATGAAGCATGGAGGAGTGGAAAATTGGCGACGGCCGAGGAAGTACTGTCAAAGGAAATTGAAGATCACTGCTATCAAGACCTCATTCGGTATGAACGTGCTAATCGTGCTCTTGTTCGGGTCCGGCGGAGGAACTGGACCGGGGCGTTGGAGGATGCTGATGCGGCCACGGTAACCTGGTCTCCACCTATGGTGTTATACTAATCCAAGTGTACCCACAGCATGTCGATGGTCAGACACCGTTGGTAGCTTACGTCGCGAAGGGTCTCGCACTCAATGGGCAAGGTAACATCGATGAGGCAATGAGTGTATTTGGGTCAACACTTTGTGGTTGTGATGATGACACCAAACACTTTGTCGAATGCGTCAAGGTAAGATGCACCATCCAGATAGATCTTCCATTTAAACGCTGAGTGCATAGTCCATCGCCTTTCTCAACGTCGAACGTATCAATGGAGTATATTGCGAACCTGATATCCCGTTCGATTCGTCACTGTATCGATTGGTTAGGGTAAGTGTGATATGCACTCCGTCGGGGTCTTCAGCGTTAACAACCGAATGTGCAGGCACGGAGGCATTTTCTACTCGCGTGTCGCCATATGAATGGAAAGGACTACAAAAACGTACTAGAATCGTTGAAATCAGTACCTGATCTAGGCCCACTTCTCCATCTTCCCGGAGCAAGGACTCTTTCGCTAGTGAGTTACTGTTACTTGAAGTTGTACTTACTGGGATGCACTAACACGCGTCTGGAAGATATTCGATTGGGATCTCCATGGTCTGATTTCTGATATTCACGAACTGAGATGTCGAGCCCTGTTCGAATCTGGCCACATTCTAGGGGTGCCCAACTACTTTTCCGCAAAGGGGGAAGACCTCAGCGAAGAGTTGGAAACCATACGTGCAGAACTTAGCTCGATCAGTGGTGAGTGAGAGCCCGCGAGGTAACAATTCCCCGATTTGACAGTCTCTATCGATTTTAGAAGGGTTTGGCGACCAAGCGAGGCGCCAACGTAGGCATAATGAGGCGATTGCATGGTACACTGAAGCATTAGTTCTCGCTGGGTGTCCTTCGGGTAAGTGTGTAACTCATCTCCATTGCACGTATTCAATCGGTCCATGTCAGACATCGTGGGCAGAGGAGGTATTGGGACACCCCAAATAAAAATCGATGTGGCAGTGGACCCTGAGAAAGACAAGGCGATTGCACAGTGCTTAGCTTCACTCCCTCGCTGCCCTCAATGCCTCGCTCATCTCCTCGCGAAACGAAGCGAGGGAGAAGCAGAAATGAAATCATGGACGAGTGCCTTGACAGACGCGAAATGGGTAATGTTTTTGTCGCATCTCCGCTGAGATTGTTCTCAACAATGAATTCTGTAGGCAATTGGAAGTGATCCATTGTACCCTTTGGGTTACCAGAATAAATATATCGCACTGCATGGCATGAAGTGTTACGAGAAAGCATTCGTCGCATTGACAGACATGTTCCAGAGGTTCGAGAGTTTCAACGATACGGAGATCTGCAGTAACTATCTGCCAAACTCGCCTTCATGTTAGAGGTTAATTAAATTCTGCAGAGCTGCACAAGAACTACTCCGAGACGCTCATGGAAATCGATAACATAATAAAAGCAATTTTCGACGCGTCTCCATTTGTGCTCATCCATGGCAAGGACGGTCGTCTTTGCAACCAGAAAGAGCGAAGACGGAGATTCAAAGAGGATCCGATCTTTTATGAACTAGTCTCGTCGATGTCCACGGCGCCAGACCCGGTCAATATCAAGGCAATGGTGGAACACTATTTCCTCTATGTCATGCTTTCTCATACGTGGGATGAACGCGAACCATCATTCGACGATGTCTCTGGACACTCGGTCTATGTTCTCGGGAACGAGAAATTGCGCAATTTTTGTGAAACCGTTCGGGATGACTACAAACCTTACCAGTGGTCATGGAGCGATACATGCTGTATCGATAAAAGGGATAGGGATGTATACCAGAAGTCAATCCGTTCCATGTACAAGTGGTACAACAATTCAGCACTTACTCTCATCCTCCTTGCCCACCCATCCAAGTCAAATCCACATTCTTCCCGTTATCTCGAACATAATCGATGGATGTTTCGTGCATGGACACTACAAGAGCTTCTGGCACCCCAAGTCATCCGTTTCTACGACCACACATGGAAACTATACCTTGATGACAACAACACCAACCATAAAACCTCACCCAAGATTAAACCAGAGTTGGCGAGAGCCACTGGCGTCGATGAAGATGCTCTTATCCACTTTGATCCAGAAAAGCTCCCCGTGCGCCAAAGGCTCCGCTTAGCCTCGACTCGTGAAGCCACGGTGAAAGTGGACATCGCATATTCTTTGATTGGTATATTTAGCAGTGACATCCATGTCGAATACACTCGTGAAGCAGAAGATGCACTCGGACTCCTCCTGCAAGAGATCGTGAATCGCCGAGGGGATGTTACAGTGCTGGACTGGGTTGGGAAGCCCTCAAAGTTCAACAGCTCTATCCCTGCCGATATCTCCGTCTACAGCCAGGCGCCATACGTACTACCATCCATTGCAGATGCCAAGCTTGACCAACGGGTCGGGGTATTGCGGGGTACACTACCGGAACGAGAGGTCGCTCGTTTCTATGACCACCTTACCACCCTGGGTTTACCACGTTTCGCCGATCGTCGCCTCAGTCTTCCGTGCATCACATTTTCTGTTATCGACATAGAACCCGATACCCCGAGCGGCGCAACCGAACAAAGTGCTCCTACCTATCTTGCCTCGACTGAAGCTCTCGGTAAATTCAAGTTCAAAACTGAAGACACGTCGTTCTCCGAGTTGCGACAGGGGAGAGTGGTACTCGCCTATCCGTGGATCCACGATCTCCTCGCTCGGATTCATCACCTTGGAGGAGATGAACATACCCAGGCATTAAGGCTGATCGCACACCTGGAACATGGATTCAAAGCCCTTTTATTCAGAAAGCAGTCCCATCAGCAATACAGACGAGTAGCTGCTGATGAGGAAATCACAGTTCCGACGTGTGAGTTGACTTCCTTGAAGGATATCGGTGTCGAGGTATTGGAGATATGGGAAACGTTGTGACATAGTTGATAAATTGCCGAGAAATGGTCTAGCTGGGCCGACGACAACTCTGCCCGGCAGGCTTGGCTCGAGAGCGCTTCGCCCTCCCATCCATCCTCTCTCTGTGTGTCCCATGAGCCCACTCAGTCACACTGTACTTAGTCAGTACGATGTCACCCATCCCTCACTCGCGTACATAGCAAGCTATTGGTACATTTTCGTGCTAGTTAGCAGCCAATCAACGTGTATGGCATTATTACCAAAAATAAATGTAACAAGTCACACCTCTCCTTCGCCATCGAACTTGATCTCGTTTAGATTGTAATTGTTAATTGAGGGACGGCTTATATCCGTCGGCGAACGTTGGCCATGGTCCGTCTTTCTCTCAGTTAATCTCGGGATGTGGACCTTCTTCCTACGCCTTCGTTCTGTGTTGGTGCTATTGTCCATCGCGATGGCCGTATTCCCAAGCAGTAGTACGTGTGTCATCTGGCCGGTCCGAGTGGCCAGGCCGACACGGATAATGACCATGTAAAACGTGATGGAGATGATAGGCGTGACCTGTTAACCAGTAATATCGATTCAGCGGGACTCTCCTCATCAGCGAGCGAGGGACGATGGGCTGACCATGTCTAGAACTACGTATTGACCATTTGATTCAGTGACAAAGCAAACCAACGCCGCGACCAGGGTGACGGAGTAAATCGCACCAGAATCGACAAGGATGTGTAGAATCGGTCGCAGTTGGGACCGGTGGTGACCACCCAGCCTCGAGAACTGCCGGTCGACATACCAGATACGGAAAATTAACAGAACTGGTAAAAGGGGAAACGAGTTCAAGAATACACATCCATCGAAGGGGAGGACAACGTACGGCTCGTCAACAAGTTGGTCGCCAACGTCGTTGCCCAAAACGACGTGATCCATCGCCCGAGGGCCCCACCAAATACCCCAATTTGCGTCGAGTGCTGTGCGATCGTGGAGCTCGTGATTCCAGTTACTTTGGGAAATATCGTCAATGATCTGTCACTCCCTAAGCATGTTGCACGTACCAGCAGTGGCACACCAGAGTAACAAAGGTAAAATCATGACGAGTTTAGATTGCCACACCTTGTAACAGCGGTAAAGCTGCAACGCACTTAGCGGGTGACGAACATCATCTCGACAAAGCAAAACTCACAATAACGCTGTCCCCCACCGCCGTCTGTGCACTATACACGTAGTTTTTTGCATTGAACGTCCATTGCGATATGTCGGAAAAATACGCAACGGGCCCTCCTGGGTAGGTGTCTCGGTACAATATCAAACCATACATGACCCTTATGATATTGATCACAAGGTGCTGTATACCACAAGAAATCAATCTCTGCCCAATGCTTAGCAATGAAAATGAAAAGAAATGCGCACCGTTGTGCTGATCAGCAGTAACAAGCACGCTACCGTGAACATCTTACGGTTCACTGGGCGAGTGGACCGTTGGGACAACAACGTCCAGATCGTTCCTCCGAACATCAATAGTGAGAAACCTTGTTCCGAACGACGTTCAATATCCTTTTCCTCACGATTTATTTTCAGAGGGTCTTACCATACAAGAGAGCCTCCAGGAGCGCAGAGAGGAGCGCTGCCTTGTCCAGCGGGATGCCATTGGCAATCATATTTCAGGACACGCACTAACAGGGCACCCAAGCGAACGTGGAGACGAGATAACAAAGTGACAGTGGGGGAGTGCAGAAGGGGCGAGACGAAATGTCAGGGACACACGCTTCCGATAGTCCGGGCCCACTTGTATATCCCACTGGCAACATCATCACAGGTGGCTAAGCAACCACGCTGCTGGCGCCACTTTGTCAGTGCTATGCATTCCATGTCAGTGGCAGTGGCGCTCTCGTACAAACCCAGGCCGCGCCCATCCTAACACATTATTTCCGCTGGCCCCAACCCGAAGATCGAGGAATTGCCTGCCAACTGTAGACCTTCAAGTGGAAGCGTCAACGATCCATGTCAACATACCATACCCATGAATTTGGAGATGCTTACCAAGAGTATAGTGGATGACGAGAAGCAGCATGGCCTCCCATCAATAGGAACTCCCCCTTATCTCCAGCAAGTTACGAGGTGCGGAAGTGATGTGGAGAATCATCGCTACTTCCACCGAGGCTTGTCTAGACCGTCTGGGATCATCGAGAAGGGATTGACACCCAGACAAAGTCGAAAATGTGCGTAGTACTTGAAAGTTGTTTGATTCTTTGAAGTGCAGCTCCTTGTGATTGATATTGAATGGCCGCACTGAGTGGGCGACACTGTCATATCGTGACCCAGGTGTGACAGGCGGATGAGACGCCTAGCAGATTGGTCATGGCCGACTTCATACTAGAGCGCAGCGACCAACCGATCCCCGCCGCGAGACCACCCGTCGTCAGCTCATCGAGTTTGTGCAGAGGCGTTGTGATGCTTTGCGACTGTTACGGCTGACTCAAGGGTGTCCTACTACACTCGCTCGTCCATTCAACACCGACCCGGTTGAATGGGAGCTTCCAACCGGGAGCTTAGGCTGGGTCAGTTACTCCAGCAAGAGGATCCTCCTTCAAGATCCCCTATTTTTGACCGTCTAATTACCTTCCCGGGTGGCTGTCTGAGGCGTGGACCCGGCCATTCCTTCGATCACATTCCGACATCCGTTTTATGGTGTGTACTATGTTCTTTGACTCCGAGCCGGACATCTGCGACCAGACCCTACAACCAGATCATTTCCGTTGGGGTCAAGTAAGCGCTCATGTTTGATCGGTGACTTCGAATGCGTGCCCGTTGGGGGTATCACTAATCCCGTCGTAAATCAAACTATCTCACAACGTACCTACTCTTGTTAGGATCTCAGGAATTGCGCGGGATGGTTTCTGGTGTGTGTAGCCACGATTGACTGTTTTCTGAGGTGAAACCCGGATCATAGTCTTGTCTCGTACTGATTACAGTTTGACCCTGTCTCATAGGTTGTTTTTCCATCGTGATACGTTACTTGCCGCAAAGCAATAGATGCAATCCATGAGTTTCGTGAAAGCTGCACTGAGTTCGGGTTTGAAGATGCTTACATGCATAAATCAACCCCAGTGAGAGATAGAAGGTTGGACATGTCGGGTTGACATCTGCTGACGTGTGCACATTGCGCGAGCATATGTTCGTGCTCATGTGATTAGATATAATCAGTATGTGTTGTACATCAAGCGTAGAGCAATAATCATGTAAACTGTGGGGCGCTGCCAGCACCTGCGGAAACATTGGATACGAGTCTGTCGGATCCCGAGGCCCATCTGACTTTCTGGTACAGAGGAGAGAACTAGCATGCAACTGTGGCTCTGCCAGAAAGAAAGAGTTTGGCATCCACCATATCACAGAACTCTTCAGAGGCAATGAAAAGACGATAGTGTCCGTCGGTATCCGCATGGTCCTTCCACTGCAAGATAATATCAGCAGCACCGCTCATCTTCAGAACTCGAGCAACAGCCATTTGAAGATTACAAAGTCTCGGGATGGGTCCATTGTTCAGCTTCTTGCCTTCAGGTCCTTTTCCGAACTGAATTTCATCGCCCTCCCTCAAAGTGATGTACCCGGGGGCGCGAGTATTAGGATTGGTAGGGACCATTCGAAAGAAGTATTTGACCTAATCAATTGAATGGGTCAGTAACGACGATGAGGCATCAATGAAATCACACCTCTCCACCCTCCTCCTTCGCCTCGATTCCCCACCGCAAGTTAACGTACGAGGTATGAGCATCCTGCTGCATATTCATGGTATTGCCGATGTTGTTCAGATGGCTCACAATGTCGTCTCTTGTGGCAGCACCGGCAAACATAGCTATACACTTCAGAGTTTCTGGCTAAATGAAAGTTGTGAGGAAACAAGTAGCGATTGCAATAGCTCGATGCAAACCTTTCCGTGTACGGAAATTGGAATGATGTGCGCGAGAGCAGGAAGAATTCCATCATTATCGAAAGGCACAAACCCCGTGCCAGTCAACAGACAGGAATTCCCATCACGTCTAAATGACTGCTTGGTACGGCGATAAAGAGGATAGTATGGCACCGAGCTGATATATACGCACCAATGCCTTTAAGGACTCTTGGTTTCGTTTTCCAAATTTCCCTTCTTCGTTGACTCGCTGAAGGAGCTTGTCCGTCTCCTCGTCGATGACATCACTGACGGAAAACTCGGTACTTGTCCCGGACTTTCGTCCGCCTGGATTCATGACTGCCATGTTGATGATCGTCAAACGTCTAAAAGCGATTGGGCAGTTTTACACACATGGGACACCAAGATGAGTAAAGAACTCCGCTGCCATGTCTAACACAGGCTGGAAGTTGACGTCTTTGTGATCTAATCCTCGAAACAACACCTCGAAAGACCTCTGCGCCGACACGAAATCCTCCTCCTTCAGACTTTCGACTGTGGCAAAGGAATGTGAGCCTGTACGATAAAGTGATTAAAGTTCTTTGACAGACTATTTTCCTTTAGCTTTTCATCACAGGTCCCGAGTTGTTTCCAGAAGTGATCTAGCACCTCACCACCGAGTCTTTGTGATTCCACGATGAGGAAGTACAAAAGCTTAGGAGTGGCGGCATGTAATTTGTCACCTTGTTTTCCTGATACTTGGATCCGTTTCGGATCACGCCAGTTCAATAAGTCGTTCAGTTCGAGGACTGCCAGAGGGTGATGATACATTGTTACTGCATCGCAGTTGTTTAGTATGGGAATTAGGGGTTAGTCGTGCGGGTGCAGTGTATCATTTCGATCGATTCGTCTGTCACGCGTCACACGGACTGCATCAACGGTGCCTTATCGGAGTCATCGGGCACGCTCGGCCCGCGATGGCTTTGCGGCGTGTCGTCGACCCTCGCGGCGATTTTTGGACGGCGGACAAGGCCTGCGACATGTCGACTGATCGACGAAACAGGTAGGTAGATCAGATAGTAGTAGACCAGATACTAATTCACTTGCTCTGAGCCCGAGAGCACGTGCCGTCATCAAGTAAGGTAACTACTCCCTCTCTCCACAGCAGCTGGGAAGGAGCACGAGTGCTCCAAAAGTTGTTTTCAGCACTGTTTCGTGCTAGCTAGCAGTCGATCGTGGTATATGTCATTATTGCTCTATGAACGACTTGGCCTGGCAGTGCGGGGTGAGTGACGATAGCCTGAGGACTTCATCAACCATCGCAAAACGGATCCAACGAGATCGACAGGACGGCAGTCCCGTAAGATGTGGGGTCCGGAAAAGTCCAGGAAACACGAGTCGGATGGTGCAGTCAAGAGTGGATACAGACTTGGAAGGTCACACCTCTCCTTCGCCGTCGAATTTGATCTCGTTCGGACTTATTGAGGGACTCGTTATACCAAGTGGCGAACATTGATCAAGGTCAATTTTGCTCTCGGTCAATCTCGTGATGTGGACTTGCATCCCACGCCTTCCGAGTCGTTCTGCGCGGAGATCGCTGTCCATCATTATCGAGATGTTTCCGAACGATACGTGTGTTGTCTGGCCAGCCCGAGCGGCCAGCCCGACACGGATAATGACCATGTAAAACGTGATGGAGATGATAGGCGTGATCTGTTGACCAGTAATATCGTTTCAGTGGGACTCGTCCTCAGTTAGAGAGCGAGGCACGATGGGCTGACCATGTCTAAAACTACATTGTGGCCATTGGATTCACTGACAAAGCAAATCAATGCCACAACAAGGGTGACAGAGTAAATCACGCCAGAATCGACCAGGATGTGTAGAATCGACCGCATTTGGGACCTTCCGTTGCTAGCACCCAGCTTCGTTACCTCCCGGTGGACAAACCAGATGCGGAAGATCAACAGAACTGGCAGAAGAAGAAACATGTTTGGTAACTGAGTCACACATCCATGAAAAGGTGAGTACGTACGGGTCGCCAACAGGTTGGCCGCCAATGCCAATGCCCGAAACGATGTGATCCATTGATCGAGGGTCCCGGCATAAACCCCGTGTCCTGTCGTGTCCTCTGCGGTCAAGCCACTCATGAGTCCGGTTACTTCGGAAATATCGTCAATGATCTCAAGCACCCCCCGAACATGCTGCACGTACCAGTAGTGGCAACCCAGAGTAGCAAAGGGAAAACCATGACGAGTTTAGATTGCCACACCACGTAACAACGGTAAAGCTGCAACGCACTTAGCGGTTGACGAACTTCATCTGCAAAAACAAAACTCACGACAACGGCGTCCCCCACCAGTGTCTGTGCAGTGTATACCAGATTCTTGACGTAGAATGTCCATTGCGATACGTCCGAAAAATACGCAACAGGGCCTCCTGGGTAGGTGTCTTCGTACAATATCAAACCATTCATGACCCTTATGATATTGATCACAAGGTGCTTCATATCCGCACGAAATAAATCTCTGTCCGATATCTAGAAAACGAAGAGAAACACGTACCACTGTGCTGATCAGCAGTAGCAAGCATGCTACCGTGAACATCTTGCGGTTCACTTGGCGAGTGGACCGTTGTGACAACAGAGTCCAGATCGTTCCCCCGAACATTAACAATGAGAAACCTTGTTCCCAAGAACGCTCAGTATTCTTTTCCTCACGATTTATTGTCATAGGGTCTTACCATACAAGAGCGCCTCCAGTAGAACTGAGAGGAGCACTGCCTTGTCCAGAGGGATGCCACCGGTGCTCATATTTCAGGACGTGCGCTAGATTCCGGAGCCAACAAAAGGGAGCAATGGGAGAAGTGTCGATGGGAGAGGTGAACCAAGGGGGAGGGGGATGTTTCCGTCAGCTTCTACTTGTATACCCCGAACGTCGTCGCAGGTGGCAGTAGCCATGCATGGGTTTTGTCGAGGTTATGCTGCTGCTAACGCCCTGGTGCTATGCATGCCATATCGGTGGCGTGGCACTCTTGGAACAGTTAGCCCGTCAATGTAACCACTTAAGAGTGTAATGGATGACGAGAAGCTTGGCAGCAGCCCTGCCTCTGAATCCCAATCAATACTTATGTAGGAACACCCATTTTCTCAGCAAGTTGATTGGAGGCTCCGAGGAGCTGCGGAAGTCATACAGAAAATTCAAGTTAGTCTTTGTTTCGCTGTCACTTCGGCCGACGCTTGTCGACTCTGGACCCTCTGAGAAAAGCATGCAGATTCAAGTTAGTGGATCAAGACTCAAATACCTACTCTGATTCGACGTGGTTAAAGTCAAAGGTCATTCAAGAACTATTGCAATGCCTTCCTCGTGCACCTTTGAAAAACGCTCAAGTCCTTGCAAGCAAGTCGAGCCAGACTCGGACTAGCGGCATCCATGAATCTTTCCTCGGCTATAACATACACCCTGCTCGCAGATAACCCCAGAGCAAGTTATCGCTGCCTCCTAATTCCTGCCAGTGGCGAGGCATCCTACTCTCGAGGCTCGACGTATTGCCGTCCACTCTGACTTTGCTTGGATCGCAGCTCACACTTTGCTTGGCAAGCTTAGTTCCCTTCCGGGGCCGGAGAGTGCGGCTTCGGGCCCCCCGCTCCGAGCCATTCTCACTCACTCCTCACACTATTAGTCCACTCATAGTCACCGCGTACAGGGTCACCGTGCATACCAGTCTACCTTTTGTCGGTTTTGTTCGTGCCAGTGTCGTTTGACGCTCCCTTCCAGATTTCGTTTTGCCTCTGCAATAGCTTTTCAAAGACGCTGTCCGTCTCCATCCAAGCACATGTCAATTTGCCTTTCATTGTCTTCCTTGCTGAAGCGCTTTTTCGTTGAAGGCCTCGAACAAACTTGGGCTTCACTCGGACGTTTACCTGTTGACGCGCACCGGCGCGTCCAATTTCGGTGTCACGAAGTATTTCTGGGCTTACCGAGACTATCGCCCATGGGGTCACAATCTTCCCATTCAATCACCAGTGTCCGGTCTGCGGCACACCTCAGCAATGGAAACACAAAGCCCACAACAAGCGGCCCGATTCCTACGTTTTTGAATGTCGTTATCGTGATTGTGGCCTCGACCCCAATTCTGGTTACAGTAAGTGGTGCGACGTCGTGCCTTTGTTGATATCAGACTCATCCAAAGTAAAACACGATATTCTGGATGGCTTGGTTTACAGGTCTCGCGATAGATCCGACTTCAAGTATAGACACCGAGATGCTCAAAGACCTACATGGATGAACGGAAGCCACCCAGCAAACGACGCGTTGCTATGTCGAAGACGCCCAATAGCCTGGTGTAGCGCTCGTGCAGCCTCCCGATAATCCGGCCTGGTGCAGTTCCGAAACAGTTGCCCGTATACGTCCCTTGCCACACGAGGCGCAAGCTCATCGTCAATCTTCCACATCGTCCCAACGACGCCCCCATACCCCACGAACAACATCCCCGCTGCAATATGGATGGATTCGTTGGAAAGATGCTCATCGCCCATCGCAGTCTGACATGCGGAAAGAAAGGCAAGCCCACCACGGGGACGTGACACCTCAATGATGTCGCGCAAACTCAAGCGGCGTCCATCGGCGAGGCAAAGTCCACTATTAGTCGGGCTGGCGGCATCTTGGATTCCGTGACAGGCAAAATGGACCCAGTCCGCCTGATGCATCAGGGAAAGCACTTCCTCAGCCGTGCCATCAGAGGATTCCACGAGGGTAATGTGTACTGAAGGCGAATCCCTGATTACCTCCCTGATGTGTGTCAACTCGGTGGCAACACCTGAAAGGTGATGTAATCCATCTGAGGATGGCTGGCGGACGACTAGGAGCCGGAGATCGCCGCTAGGGGGCGTGCTGAAGTCGGATGGTAGCGTAAGTATGCTGAGAGTAGGGATGTATGACGAGACGACAAAGTCAGATACATGATAACCAGGTTGCGCATGCTGAGTGTCATAGAGACCGGCTCCGTGGATAGGAAGAAACACGAAAGGGCCAGTCGGACACCAGAAAATTCGTGATGGGTCTCCAGGTGTCTGTTCGGAGCCAGATGAACGGATCAGCCATGAACTCAAGTGACATCACATCACGTACTTGGAAGGCTAATGAATCCAGAACTGGTCTGACGACGCCCTTCCACAAGTTAGATAAGAGAAATTCCCAGCTGTCGCCCTCCGGTGTTTCAGGATCCCAGGTGTGTAGGTTGTGTGGAGAAGCTATAAGCTTGGCCTTCCTCTCGTCGGGGTGTATGTCACGAGAGTGACCAAGCAATTTCTCCAGCATGTTCTGAAGAAACGTGGATCGCTCAAAAGTGAAATTGGGAAGCGGGACATGGACTACATGATCAACGTCAGCAAGAACAATTAATGCATCGCAGCGGGTTTCTGCAGCGTTGAGGATAACCACCGGTCCAGAGTGTGCCGAAGCTCGGAGGCGAAAAAATTCTTTGTGGAGGAGGAATCGCCCGAAACCAGGAAAGCCTCGGATCTCGTGGAGAAGTTTATCTCGCTCGATGGCGAAAGTACGATGTCTATGAGCCTCCACTTGCAAGGACGGTGTCGCATGATGCGATGCACTTTGAGTCTGTTCCGAAAGTGCGGACAAAGATTTTTCGTGAGCGGCACTAGCATGCTCTAATGCGGCAGACAGTTCCCGTAGTCTGCGAGCATGATCCGGATAAGCAGACGACAACTCTTCGTAAGCACTACGAAGCTGAAATAGCTCTCCCCAAACGATCGAGCGTCCTTGCTCAAGCCACTCCACAGTAGTGTCTAGGAGATCCAAGTCCAGAGCTACTGCTGCTACCTCCCGCATCACATCGGCACCACGAGCGAGTTCAGAGTAACGGTGTGTAAGAGAGAGGCCAATCCATGGGAGTTGAGGAAGGAGGGTAATGGCAACATAGCATGCATCAAAGAGAGAGTGGTGGTGTATATCACGAGCACTCGATATCCATGCCTGTGATGCACGAAATCGAACACTAATGGGGCCGATGGGGGCTGACGCAGCATGGGAATATAAGAAAATTGCTTGCTCGACGTCACTGAGCTGTCCGAGGCGCCGGAAACGAAGGACTAAACAGCCACCAAGGTTGTCAAGATAGTTGAGCTTGTGAGGGTGACCATGCGGAGTGAGCTTAATAGCATCCCTATATGCCGAAATTGCGTCCTCAAGGTCACTCAGCTGGCCGAGGCGCTCGAAACGAGCTCGGAAGGAGGTACCGAGGTTGTTAAGCTGGCCGGGCTTGTGAGGGTGGCCATGCGGGGTGAGCTCAACAGCATCCCTGTGTGCCGAAATTGCGTCTTCGAGGTCGCTCAGCTGCCCGAGGCGCTCGAAACGAGTGAGGAGGGAGGTGCCAAGGTTGTTAAGACGGCTGGGCTGGTCAGGGTGACCATGCGGAGTGAGTTCAACAGCATCCATGAGTGCCGAAATTGCGTCCTCGAGGTCACTCAGCTCCCCGAGGCGCTCGAAACGAGTTCGGAGGGAGTTGCCAAGGTTGTTAAGCTGACCGGGCTTGTAAGGGTGACCATGCGGAATGAGCTTAACAGCATCCCTGTGTGCCGATATTCCGTCCTCGAGGTCACTCAGCTGCCCGAGGCGCTCGAAACGAATGAGGAAGGAGTTGCCGAGGTTGTTAAGCAGGCCGAGCTTGTGAGGGTGACCATGCGGCGTGAGCTCAACAGCATCCCTCAACCTCGAAATCGCATCCTCAAGGTCACTCAGCTCTCCGAGGCGCTCGAAACGAGCTCGGAAGGAAGTTCCAAGGTTGTTAAGCTGGTCGGGCTTGTGAGGATGACCCTGCGGAGGGAGCTCGACAGCATCCCTGTGTGCCGAAATTGCGTCCTCGAGGTCACTCAGCTGCCCGAGGCGCTCGAAACGAGTGAGGAGGGAGGTGCCCAGGTTGCTAAGACGGTTGTGAGGGTGACCATGCGGAGTGAGCTCAAGAGCATCCCTGCGTGCTGAAATTTGCATCCTCGAGGTCACTCGGCTCCCCGAGACGCTCAAAACGAGCTTGGAAAGAGGTGCCAAGATTGTTAAGCAGGCTGCACTTGTGAGGGTGACCATGCGGAGTGAGCTCAACAGCATCCCTGAACCTCGAAATTGCGTCTTCGAGGTCACTGAACTCCCCGAGGCGCTCGAAACGAGCAAGAAGGCAGTCGCCAAGGTTGTTGATAATGATGGGCTTGCGAGAATAACCATGCGGCGTGAGCTCAACAGCATCCCTTTGCTTCGAGATTGCGTCCGCGAGGTCACTGAGCTCCCCAAGGCTCTCGAAACGAGCTCGGAAGGAGTTGCCGAGGTTCCCAAGATGGAAGGGTTTGTCAGGATGACCATGCGGAGTGAGCTCAACGGCATCCCTGATCCTCGAAACTGCGTCCTCAAGGTCACTAAACTCCCCGAGGCGCTCGAAACGGATGAGAAGGGAGTTGCCGAGGTTGTTGAGACGGCCAGGCTTGTCAGGGTGACCACGCGGAGTGAACTCGATAGCATCCCTGAACCTCGGAATTGCGTTCTCAAGGTCGCTCAGTTCCCCGAGGTGACCGAACCGATACGATAAAGCCGCACCCAGATCCCCTAGACATTTGCTGTGTCGGTCATCCCCAATCGAATTAGACCTGAGCAATTCCTCCAAAATCGTGATTGCCTGTTGCAGGTTGGCTAGGTCACCAAACCGTTCGAAGCGGTGCAACAGCTGGACACTCGAAATGCATGGGTCCTCGTCTAGTGAGCGTAAAGCTGAATGCTGCTCCACCGATAATCGGCCATCCGTCCGAACAGGCTCCCCTCTATGTACAGCGCACAGTTGCAGCACGAAAGTTGCAGCTCGGTTTTCATGACTGTCTGTGGTGCTGAGCTCCATCGCCTCATGCAGCAACGCCTCAGCCCGTGCTTTCTCTGCTTCATCCCTCTGCTTCCCGAACCGTACGCAATGCACCAAGGCCAGCTGAAGCAACGTGGAAGGCCGGTCCAAGTGGCCGATAGGACGGGCAGCAAGTGCATCGCGATACAAGCCAAGAGGAACCTCGAGGGGGGTATTCATGTCCTCGACTTGACAGAGGATGAATTTCACCATCGCCAGGTTCGATTGAGCAGCCGCAAGACAACGATGGTCCAGCGGACAGATACTGAGCGCCGACTCAAATTGTTCAATAGAACGCTCCAGGTCCCGTTTCTCCCCATGCTTCTTGTAACGCGAGAGAGCCCTGTGGCCCTGGTTTGTTGCGTCTTCTAGCTCACCTAGGGACTCTGTGGCTGACTATGGTACACACTCATTAACGAGCAACGTGTTGACACAGGTCGCCTACTCACGCAGTGAGGGGCAAGGACCACCGACGCTGACGAATCGTTGCCCTCGCTCCTCCAACGTTTTGCAGTTACCAAAATAGATGAACATGGGGACGTGACATCCCCATCCATTGGGAAGAGGGCAAACGCTGTTATTGCGTAAGTACCAAGTATCCAGGCCATTGCGCAAAATCGCATCCCACTCACGAACGTCCTTTGCACTGCAGCCCAATAACTCCTTCACGGTAAATGGCAACTCTCGCAGCTGCTCTCCAGCACCCAACGTGGCCTGCAATTCGAAGGATGCATATACTTTAAGGCAAATGGTGGCCGACGGATCCAACGGTCTACGAACTCTGTCAGGACTAATCCCAGTTGGAAAACTGTGTTACCTCACATTGGGATCGGCACATCCCACATGACGACATCGTGATTCACCGACGAACGCTTGTTTTCGGTTCTCCATTCAAGGCCACTGTGGTGTACCAGCATAAAACCCGGCGGGGACTCGTCTAAGGCCAAGAGCGACATCTGTCGCTCGGATGCCTACCTTGTCATTAGTAATCTTTGCGAGCTGCGTGAAGAAATGAACTTCGTACTGGTAATGGCCATTTTTTCAATGCTGTCGGTGTGCATTGCAGCGCCTGAAGGAGTGGGCACATCCTGTGCCAACTGGTCCCCGGGCCCAGGGATTTCTTCTTTCCCTTCCTCTTTCCCTCCGCATTCGGGGTGAGGGTCAGGAACGCCAGGGGTTTGTACGCCGCCCTGTGGCAGGATAGGTCAGTTGATAAACTAGAAGCAAGGTATGAAAACTCACGGTCAGGACACTAGATGTCTCCGATTCCAATCGTGGACGTTGACTTCTGATGCTCATACAGCATCCCATCGTTATTTAGAGCGGGAGGCTGGGTTGTTGGGAAATGCAATGAGAGACATACCTAAGGCGCTTTTAGTACGACCGCATCATTGCGAAATTGCGTGATGCTGGCCGATGGCAGATACAGATAGCACTATGTGGTGACCGGGGGGGGTGCGGCAAGTCGGAGTTCAAATTTGGTCGATTGTCGAGGAACATGTTCAAGACCTTCAATTTGCCTTGACCGTTGTGGGCACAACAAAGTGAGAGCTTCAAGGAGCTTTCTTACGCAGAATTTGGGATCAGATTGACTCGCCCATCGTTGATTTCCTCCAGACAACCCATCCATCTCAATCATGCATCTGGTGGAGTCCCACGCCGAGTTCTCCGTCCTTTGCTTGCACGCTACTAGTAAGGGTCAACAGAACCTCGCCGATATCTGCATTCAGTCCTACACCCCAACCCTGTCTGCCCTCGTTCGTGCTAGGCGGCGCGATCCGTCGAGTTCTGCAACTCAACAAAAAGCATTTCATCGCCATAGGGAAAGCGGTCAGCGCGTCGCTGGCCTTTCCACATTCCATTCACACGCATCGATGGAGGAAATCGTGCATTTCCAGGGTCGAAGAGCTCGGGAAGAACGTTTGGGTGCACCTTGCGTGTCATGGTCTCCAAGTCTGCATTCGCTCTGCGCGACGGACACATCGGGTGCGATTCGAAGAATCCAGAGTTTGCACATCTCTCTGCGTGTCACACGACTGTTGGGGGGCGAAGAGACTGGACGAGGTGATCCCGTTTCCCGTTGGCGATGCAGTTCGGTGGGTTCCATTCTGTGATTGGGACGATGCGGACGGTGGACGATGGTGAGACAAACAAGATCACGTCGACTTTCTATAGATATATGGTGGACGAGTCTGAGCGTCTTGATCATACCCGTGCAGCGTTCGCGCTAGACAAGACGATGAACTCTGCATCTACCAATCAGTCAATGGCGTAGCCATACCCAGACGGGAATTGCTGTGCATCTTTCCCAGGGGCGCCGCTGCTCGCCACCCGACACAATTTCCGAGTCACCGTGCATAGTAGTCTATATCATGTCACAAATCACTCTCTTCTCTTACTTACTCGCACTGCACAGCCATGTACAATGACAGATGTTTGTGTTGAGATATATCGGTGTACAAAATTTGGAAGGGTCATGGACTGGTAAGTGTCAAGGGGCGTTTAGTTCATTTTCCGTGCCATCTAGCAGTCTATGAGCGACTCAAGAGTGGTGGTCAGATAAGACGTCATTGACCATTGCAGAATGGTTCAGACGACGGGTTCGAGAGGACGGGGGTGTGGTATTATGTGAGATCCAGGAGACACGAGTCGAATAGCAGGCAGTCAGGGATGGATGGGATGATTCAGAAGGTGGGATTTTCGAAAGCATCGACGACTCGTTCCTTGCAAGATAGACCTGCGGCATAAATAGATGTAATGGATCACACCTCCTCTCCTCCGCAGTCGAACTTGATCTCGTCCAGGCTGCTCTTGTGAACCGAGAAACTCGTCACATCCATCGGCGAGCATCGACCACGGTCGTGTGTACTCTCGGTCAACCTCGTGATGTGGACTTGCATCCCACGTCTTCGTTCTCTGCGCAGATTTCTGTCCGTCGATATGGAGATGTTTCCGAGTGATACGTGTTTCGTCTGCCCAGCTCGAGTGGTCAGCCCGACACGAATGATAACCATGGTAAAACGTGATGGAGATGATGGGCGTAACCTGTTACATAACCAGCGATATCACTTCAGTGGAACTCTCGTTAGCGAGCCGGGTACAATGGACTAACCATGTCCAGAACTACGTATTGACCATTGGATTGAATGACGAAGCAAATCAACGCCACGAGAAGGGTGACGGAGTAAATCGCGCCAGCATCGACAAGGATCTGTAGAATCGGCCGCAGTTGGGATCCTCCGCTGCTAGCACCCAGCCTCGTCAACTTCCGATCGATATACCAGATACGGAAGATCAACATAACTGCCAGTTAGAGGGGGAACAAGTTCAAAAATACACATCCATGAAGAAGCGACTACGTACGGGTCGCCAATAGGTTGGCCGCAAGCGCCGTTACCCAAAACGACGTGCCCCATTGATTGAGGGCCCCGCTAAAAACTCCGCTTTGCGTCGTGTCCTCTGTGATCGCGCCACTCACGAATCCGGTTACTTCAGAGATGTCGTCAGCGAGCTCAGTCAACCCAAAATGTGTTGCACGTACCACCAGCGGCACACCAGAGTAGCAAGGGGAAAATCATGACGAGTTTAGACTGCCATACCACGTAGCAGCTCTAAAGCTGCAATGCACTTGGTGGATGGCGAACTACATTCACAAAAATAAAACCCACGATAACGCCGTCCCCAACCACTGTCTGTGCAATGTATACTTGGTTCTTGACGTAGAACGTCCATTGCGACACGTCTGAAAAATACGCAACAGGGCCACCTGGGTAGGTGTCTCGATGCAATATCAAACCACACATGACTCTTATGATATGGATCACGAGGTGCTTCACCGCCAGAAGAAATCAATCTCTATCCGATACCAAGCCATGAAACACGCACCGCTGTGCTGGTCAACAGTAACAAAAATGCTACCGCGAACATCTTACGGTTCACTTGGCGGGTGGACCGTTGTGACAACAGAGTCCAGATCGTTCCTCCAAACATTAACAGCGAGAAACCTTGTTCCAAGAATGTTCAGTATCCCTTTCCTCGCGATTTATCGTCAGAGGATCTTACCATACAGGAGGGTCTCCAGCAGTACAGAGAGGAGTTCTGCCTTGTCCAGAGGGATGCGACCGGTACTCATATTTCGGGACGTGCACCAGTAAGATACCTAAGTGAACGCGTGTGCCCGAGACAATAGAAGAAATGGTGAAACGTGGAGGCAACACTACTTCCATAGGGCACTTGTATATCCTGAACGCCATTGTAAGAGGCTGTGGCCGTACGCCAGTTTGTGGCTGCTGTGCTGCTGGCGTCCTAGTATAATGGATTCCATATCAGTGACTGGCACTATATTTCGCACAAACCTAAGACTTGAAGGACTCGCCCAATGACCCTGACATATGTATGTATTGTTTCCGTTGATCCCAACCTGAAGATCGAGGAATTATCTGATTGTATGCTGTGGAGCGTCAGCGATCTACATCAACATACTCATGAATCTGGAGATGTAGCCATGAGCATAGTGGATGACGAAGAGCAGCACGGCCACCCATCATAGGAACTTCTCATTATCTACAGCAAGTTACGTTATTGGAGGAGCTGCGGATGTGGTGCAAACAATCACCGTTACTGGAAGAAAGAAGTGTTGTAACTCGTGGAACGCAATTGCGCATTTCCAGGAAACCCGACTCGGAGGATCGACACTGGTATCGGGAGAATGGTCAGACCTGCCCATACATGCTGTACAGGGGAGGCAGTATCATATCGATCAGGAAAGGTGGTGACGCACAGGATCTCCCCACTTTGAATATTCCTGCAGGTTCGTGCCTTCTGCTCAAGCCTTCCCAAATTACGCTCTGAATTTTCCTTCTCAATTCCTTGCCTGGGTTTCCCGTACTCCTCCTTCATCTTCAAAAACAGAAGTACTCTTTCGTCACCCTCCCTCAGGTCCGCGATCTTCTTGCTTCTCTTTTTCTACCTCGTATCCGCCCAACCTCTAGTTACTCTCCACGCTGCAATCTTTTTCGTGATGTTGATAGTATTCCCGGCGTAGGCCATCTTGGATGAGGTAAAAAGGATCTTTGGGCAAATTTGACACTATTTGTCAAGGATCCTAGAGGTACCTGTACTTGTCGCTGCACCGGCGAATACAGCACCAGCGATGGAGGCGGTGGTCAAAACTGTCACGACACAAGTAAGCGAGTTGGTGGTAATAGCTGCTCAACCAATACACTAATGGCAAAGTCCACAGCTCAAATTACTACCAGTATGAATTCGAAAGATTTAACAAATTTCATTGACATGGAACAGCAGTTAATTGGGCGTACCTGCAACCCTGTCGCCGGCACGTACTCCTGCCTTCTTCATGCCAGCAACCACAACTCGTACCAACTCCCTCAGTTTACGGTGTACTGTTTAACACCACTGAATCATTGGGCCATACCGGCTCCGGTAGGGGTAGGGTCGTAGTCATAGGCATGCTGTAATAGCGATGGCAGAGTCATCCTTCCAGAGCAGGTTCTCTGGAAACCAAAATGGGCATTGAGATAGCGCCGGTACGACTATTTTTCGAGAGAAGGGTCAGAACGCTGCTCTGGGGGCTACAGCTTGATCAATGATGATGACATCGTACCTGGTTTGGTCGAGGTGGAATGGAAGCTATGACTCGGAAATCCATAAAATCAGGAGATGCAAATGCCATTGTAAACAGTTCTCTGCAACACGGCTCCAGCACAGATAACCTTGCAGACAAGAACGGAACTGGACCGTGACTGGATGCACTTAGTTAAAGTTAGTTTCATTCCTCGCTTCATGTTGATCTCCCTCCTGAGGCTCTCGCAGGTTGTGTGGCTGGGATACGAAGGGCTCCAAAGCAATTCAGGATCGTCAAAGTTATATGCCGCAGCAGATGACGTTGTAACGGTTAGAGTTGGGTCAATTATGAGCCCACCGTGTGCAGACAACCTCGGCATCTGATAGGCCAGTTGGAAAGTCGGTTGAATACACAGCGTGGGAGGCTCCTAACAGCAATTTGCAACTCAGATCCTAAGAGTACGATTTTCTTGCCCAACAACCGACCGCCTCCCCAGATCAGTGTTTGAAGCCATCGGGACACAGCTCAAGATACTACACACTCGCCAGATGGTCCATGGAGACATATGTATGCGATACCAACATCTTCGTCAAGAAAGACGAACACTGCTTCCAACAGTCCCCACTTGTATATCCCGACATCGTCACGAGTGGCTGTGGCGCTCTCTCGTGCCTCACCCATCCTAACACATTGTTTCCGCTGACCCCAACCCGAGTGACTGTAGACCAAAGCGTCAATGATCCATGTCAACATACCCATGAATTCGGAGATGTAACCAAGAGTACAATGGATGACGAGAAGCAGCGTGGCTTCCCATCAAGAGGAACTCCCCCTTATCTCCTTTTTTTTAATTGAATGGCCGCAGCTGCTCGCGTCACACCGTGATCCAGGGTGTCGGACAGAGTACGGTACCACCAGACTAGTCGGACAGGCCACAAGTCATACTACGTTCTTCCATCTTCATGCTGGGATCAGCGGAAACATTGTCAGAACTCAGAATGGGTGAGGCTCAGCAGGTTTGTACGAGATGGAGTGCCACGCCACTGATATGGTGACCGTGTGCATAGCACTAGGGTGTTAGCGGCAGCATAATGGCTACAAACTCATGCATGGCTACCGCCACCTGCGGCGATGTTCGGGATATACAAGTGGAAGGGCCAAGCGGAAGCAATGTTACCCCCGGTTCATCCCTCCCCCATCGACACTTTTCCCATTGTCCCTTTTGTTGGTCCCTGCACACCGCTTGCTAGCGCACGTCTGAAATATGAGTACCGGTGTCATCCCTCTGGACAAGTCCGCGTTGCTCTCAACGCTACTAGAGGCGCTCTTGTATGGTAAGCCACTGACTATAAATCGCGAGGAAAAGAATACTCAACATTCTTGGGAACAAGGTTTCTCATTGTTAATGTTCGGAGGAACGATGTGGACGCTGTTGTCCCAACGGTCCACTCGCCAAGTGAACCGTAAGATGTTTGTGGCAGCATGCTTGTTACTGCTGATCAGCACGGCGGTGCGCGTTTCTTTACGTTTTCTGGATATCGGACACAGACTAACCTCTTGTGGGTGTAAAGCACCTGATAATCCATATCATAAGGATCATGTATGGTTTGATATTGTACCGAGACACCTACCCAGGAGGCCCTGTTGCGTATTTTTCGGATGTATCGCACTGGCCATTCTACGTCAAGAATCTGCTGTATACTGCACAGACACTGGTGGGGGACGCCGTTGTCGTGAGTTTTATTTTTGCGGATGAAGTTCGTCACCCGCTAAGTGCGTTGCAGCTTTACCGTTGTTACGTGGTGTGGCAATCTAGACTCATCATGATTTTCCCATTGCTACTCTGGTGTGCCACTGCTGGTACGTGCAACATGTTTTGGGGGGTGCCTGAGATCATTGATGATTTTTCCGAAGTAACTGGATTCATGAGTTGCGTGACTGCAGAGAACACGACGAATGGGGTTGATGTCGGGACCCTCGATCGATGGATCACGTCGTTTTGGGCAATGGCATTGGCGGCCAACCTGTTGGCGACCCGTACGTACTCACCTTTTCATGGATGTGTGACTCAGTTACAAAACCTGTTTCTCCTTCTGCCAGTTTTGTTGATCTCCCGCATCTGGTTTGTCCACCGGGAGGTAACGAAGCTAGGTGCTAGCAACGGAGGGTCCCAGCTGCGGTCAATTCTTCACATCCTGGTCGATTCTGGCGTGATTTACTCTGTCACCCTTGTTGTGGCATTGATTTGCTTTGTCAGTGAATCCAATGGCCACAATGCAGTTGTAGACATGGTCAGCCCATCGTGCCTCGCTCTCTAATCAGGATTAGTCCCACTGAAACGATGTTACTGGTCAACAGATCACGCCCATCATCTCCATCACGTTTTACATGGTCATTATCCGTGTCGGGCTGGCCGCTCGGGTTGGCCAGACAACACACGTACCGCTCGGAAACATATCCATAATGATGGACAGCGATCTCCGCGCAGAACGACTGGGAAGGAGTGGGATGCAAGTCCACATCACGAGATTGGCCGAGAGCAAAATCGACCATGGTGAATGCTCGCCGCTTGGTATAACGAGTCTCTCAATTGATCTTGACGAGATCAAATTCGACGGCAAAGGGGAGGTGTGACCCACTACATCTATTCATTCTGCAGGTTTGTCTTGCGGGGAACGAGTCGTTGGTGCCTCGAGGGTCCTATCATCCGAGTCTGCACCCACTCCTGACTGTGTGCCAAGCGACTGGTGCATTGGCCAACTTACCCCACACCGACCGCCATCAGTGTTGAAAGTCATCGGGACACAGCCCGAGGCACTACACGCTCGCCAAATGACGGTCCATGGAGACATACGCGATTGGCACCAACATCATCTTGGTCAAGAAAGACGATACCACAGCTTAAATACCTTAATGTAGTGTACTTGAACATGTTTATGGACGACTTGAGCTGGTGGTGCGAAGTGAGTGGGGGAAGGATAGATTTCATCGCAAAACGAATCAAACGGGATCCAGAGGACGGGGGGTATCATAAGTGCAATCCAAGAAACATGAGTCAAATGGCACGGAGACGGTGGAACCATCGAGGCATCCACAGGCCCGTCCCTTGCAAAATAAACCTACGGGATAGATAAATATAATGGGTCACACCTCTCCTCCGCCGTCGAGCCCGATCTCGTCCGGACTGCTTTTGTTAACAGAGAGACTCGTGGTACCCACCGGCGAGCGTTGACCATGGTCAATTTTACTCTCAGTCAATCTGGTAATGTGTACTCGCATCCCATGCCTTTGCTCTGAGCGGATATTTCTGTCCATCATGACAGACGCGTTCCCGAGGGATGGGTGTGTAGTCTGACCGGCCCGAGTGGCCAGCCCAACGCGGATAATCACCATGTAAAACGTGATGGAGATGATGGGCGTGATCTGTTAACCAGCAACATCGTTTCAGAGGGACTCTCCTCATTAGCAGCGAGGAAACTTGAAGGTGGGCTAACCATGTCTAGAACTACGTATTGACCATTGGATTGAATGACAAAGCAAATCAACGCCACGAGAAGGGTGACGGAGTAAATCGCGCCAGCATCGACAAGGATCTGTAGAATCGGCCGCAGTTGGGATCCTCCGCTGCTAGCACCCAGCCTCGTCAACTTCCGATTGATATACCAGATACGGAAGATCAACAAAACTAGTGGAGGGGGAACAAGTTCAAAGACACACATCCATGAAGAAGTGATTACGTACGGGTCGCCAATAGGTTGGCCGCGAACGCCGTTGCCCAAAACGACGTGATCCATTGGTTGAGGGCCCCTCCAAAAACCCCGCCTTCCGTCGTGAGCGCTGCGGTCATACCACTCACGAATCCGGTTACTTCGGAAATGTCCGTCATCAATGTCAACCACCCGCCATTGAACGTGTTGCACGTACCGGTAGCACCACACCAGAGTAGCAAAGGGAAAACCATGACAGGTTTAGACTGCCATACCACATAACAGCGGTAAAGCTGCAGCGCGCTCAGTGGATGGCGAACTTCATCTACAAAAACAAAACGCACAATAACGCCGTCCCCCACCACTGTCTGTGCAATGTACACCAGGTTCTTGAGGTAGAACGTCCACTGCGATACGACCGAAAAATATGCAATAGGGCCTCCTGGGTAGGTGTCTCGATACAATATCAAACCATACATGACTCTTATGATATGGATCACGAGGTGCTTCACCGCCAGAAGAAATCAATCTTTGTCTGATATATGGAAAACGAAAAGCGCACCACCGTGCTGATCAGCAGCAACAAGCATGCTACCGCAAGCATCTTACGGTTCACTAGGCGAGTGGACCGCTGGTACAACAACGTCCATATCGTTCCTCCAAACATTAACAGTGAGAAACCTTGTTCCCGATCACGTTCAGTATCCTTTCCCTCACGATTTATTTCAGAGGGTCTTACCATACAAGAGCGTCTCCAGTAGCACTCCGAGGAGCTCTGCCTTGTCCAGAGGGATGCCACTGGTACCCATGTTTTGGGACGTGCACTAGTAAGACACCCGAACGAACACACGTGTTCCCGAGACAACGAAAGGAACAAAGGGGAAAGAGCGGAAGGCAGAGAGGTGAACCGTGGGGGAAACACTTTGCATCAGGTACTCCCATTTGTATATCCAGAACATCATCGCAGGTGACTTTAGAAGTGCACGGGACTGCGGCCACCATGCTTCTAGCTCCATTGCTGTGTGTTCCATATCAGTAGAGGCTGTGGCACTATCTTTCATACAAACCCAAGGCCCCGCCTGTTGTTTCTGCTGAATCCAACCCAAAGATGGAGGAGCTCAACATACCCGTGAATTAGAGGTAACTTAACCAAGAGCCTCGTAATGGATGATGTAAATCACCAGGGCCGGACATTGGCAACTCGCCCTTATCTAGCTGTGGAAGTTATGCGGAGAATCACTGATAGTTCTACTGGCGCTCGTGTAGACCGTCCGAGATTATGAAGGGTCGCAATATTGAGCACTGACATCGACCGAAAATCATTGAAGCAAGAAATGTCGTAACTTGTGGAGCGCATTGCGCAGATCCTGGTATCGAGAGAATGGTTGGTCCGGTGACCGAGACCTGCGACGTCGACCAAAGGCACGACTGAAGATGGCCGCCCATGAACGGAACGAGACGTTTACCTTGGCAACACAGTTTCGATTCATCAAGTCGGCAAGACCTGTGGGAATATTTATTTACTAGAGGACAGCACTACAAGTAGTACAAGCTGTTGTCGTACGTTGTGGAGTATATAGTGTAATGACCTGGGCCTAACCATATTCGGACTCCCATTGGAGAAGGGGCGAGTGACACCAGGACCAGATCCCCTCATCACACCGTCTCCTCAAAACCTCGGCGACCGCCCTTTGTCCTGGTATCGAGGAACGAACCTCTCCGACCTTCATACATCAAATCGTACCCATCATGTGATGTGTGGGATGGAACATCACCGCAGGCGGTCGAAGCCATGCAAGAGTTCGTGGCCATCGCGCTTCTAGCGCCTCACTGCTATGAATCCCATATCAATAGCTGTGGCACTATAACTCTTACACACCCCACGGCCCGTCCACTGTTTCCGCTGACCCGAACCCAACACGGGTTATCTAATTGTAGACCTTGGAGTGTCAATAATCCATGTCGTTATACCCGACCAAGAGCGTAATGGAGGAGCTGTGGATGTTGTGCGGCGAAACACTGTTACCTCTACCGACGGTTGTCTGGGCCGTCTGATATCATCAAGAAGGGTGTCCTAACATTGAGCGAGCCGCTGGCATCGAATGAAAATACTAAAAATCAGAGGCAAGAAATGTCGTAAGTTGTGGGGCGCAATTCCACAGATAGGATAGACACTGTACCATCGAGAGAATGGTGGGCTAAGACGCGAGATGTACGAGCCGCGTTGCGCGTACTTGGGGTTGAAAATTCAGCCAGTGGGGTCTCCACTGCGTCGGCAACTACACTCCCCTTCTCTGCGGTCGAATTTGATCCCGCCGGAACGCTTTTGCAACTGCCGGGACTCGTAAAACACATCGGTGAGTGTTGACCGTGGTCAACTTTACTTATTTCTGCACGGTACGTGTGTCATCTGGTTGGCCCGACATAGATGAAAATCATGTACAACGTGATGGAGATGATGGGTGTAACCTGGTAACCAGCAATAACGTTTCAGTGAGACTCTCCTCACGAGGAAGCACTGAGGCACGAGGTTGACCATGTCTAGCATCACGCTTTGACCGTTGGTTAGACTTACAAAGTAAATCAGGGCCACGAGAAGGGCGAGAGAGTAAATCGGCGCCGGCATCGACGTGTGCAGTCGACCGCAGTTGAGACTCCTGGTGTCCATGCAGCCTCCTGGCCTTCTGGTCGGCACACCAACAGAAACTAGTAAATTAATTCTTCAATACTGATTGTATGACTACGTACTGGTTGTGAACAAGTTGGTTCCCAACGCCGTTGCCCGAAACGACTTAATCCATGGGGAGATGGCCCCACCGAAGACTCGGTCTTGCGTCACATCCGATGCGGTATAACTACTCAAGACCCCAGCTATTTCGGAACCCTTGTCAGTACTTTCAGTCTAACCCAAAAACACGATAGTGATCTGATACATCCCCACCGTCGCCTTCGTCATGCTCGACACGAACACACGCGTTTCGATTCGAGGTCCTGGAGAAGGAACCGATTGTTGTTATTCAGGTAGATTTTTTAAGAGCGTAATATTGTTCCATGGCTTCGAGGGAGACGCGAAAACCAACGAAAGAACTGGGCAACGGTGGTTAGTGTTACAGTGACACTTGACGGTCACACTTGCACGTGCCCGCTGGGCACAGCCGCATCGAGCTTGAGCCTCGAGTCCGACTCGGAGTCGAGTCGTCTCGGACCTCTGATGGGCTCACAATTAGCTCTTTCTACGTATGCACGGGCTAAAGCAGAAACAGTAAGGCCTTTCTTCGGATCACTCCGACAACGGTCGTGGACATTAAAGTTGTCCATGCCGATATCATCACTGATCCCATCTTCAGGTTCATGATCAAAGTCATCGATCACTAGCAGGCGTGATGATGATACGATGCAACGGCCTTGGGGCCAGCCCTGCCCTGATCATCTGTCGCTTCAAGAAGTCAATACGTATCCGTGAGCTACATTTTCGTGCTGGCTAGTAGCCTATCGATACATATTATTATTGCTGTATGGCTGGCCAGCTCAGACCCCCGACACGCCCACGCTCTGGCTTGGCATGCGAGGGGCGAGAGATGGAAAGATGCAGCTTCATCCACCCTCGCAAAGCCACCAGACTCTAAGACGCAAGTTTCAGGTAGAGTGAGGTGAATGATACATAGTCAGGGACGAAGATCCGAATCAGACGGGCTCGTCAACGCGTTAGCAATTCGTCCTTCACACGAATCACGCTTCTAGTTCTTCCTCGACCGATTTCATCTCGCCCGGACCGCCTTTGATACTGGTGATGCTCGTAAGACACATCGACGAGTCTTGACCATGGTCGACTTTGCTCTCGGTCAATGTCATGACGTGGACTTGGGTTCTCCGCCTTCGTTCTGCGCTACCCGGATCGTCATCTGTAGATGTGTTTCCGCGCGGGATATTAGAGATACGGTTGGTGCGACTAGCCAATCCGACGCGGATGATAACCATGTAAAACGTGATGGAAATGATGGGCGTAACCTGGTGACCAGTAATAATGTTTCAGTGGGACTGTTTTCATTAGGAAGAAAGGCACGAGGGGCTGACCAGGTCCAACATCACGAATTGACCGTTGCTTTGACTTACAAAGCATATCAGCGCTACAAGAAGGGTCAAGGAGTAGATTAGGCCAGCATCGACGAGGATGTGTAGAATCGGTCGCAATTGGGACCGTCGGTGACTGGCACTCAGCCTTTTGTTCATCCGGTCGACGTGCCAGATACGGAAAACCAACAGAACTAGTAGATGGGGAGAAAGTTCAGAAGGGCTGTTCAACATCAATGAAAATGTGTTGACGTACGGGTCGCCAACACATTGGTCGCAAACGCCAAGGCCCAAAAGGACGTGATCCACTGCGAGAGGCTTCCCACAAAAACCTCATTTTGTGCCACTTGCGATGCGGTATACGGAGATCCGATGCCGGTTACTTTGAAAAAGTCGTCAATGGTTGGGATAGCTCCAAAAATGCGTCATACGTACCACCGGTAGCACACCAAAGTAAAGCAGGTACAATCATGATAAGTTTAGATTGCCAAACTGCGTAACAGCGGTAAAGCTTCGGCGCACTTAGCGGATGACGAACTCCTTGACGACAGAGGGAACAGTACGCTTACAACAACGCCATCGCCTAAGAGGGTTTGTGCGGCGAACACGTAGTTCTTGGATACGAACGTCCACTGGGACACGTCGGAAAAATACCCGATGGGACCTCCTGGGTAGGTGTCTCGGAACAATATCAAACCCTGCATGATTCTAATGATGTCGATGATGAAGTGCTGTATACACCCAAGCAATCCGATCTCTATCTGATGGTTACGGATAAGAACGAAAAGAACACGCACCGTCGTGCTAAACAGCAGCAATAGGCATGCTATTGTGAACATCTTACGGTTCACTGGGTATATGGACCGTTGTGACAACAGTGTCCAGATCGTTGCCCCGAACATCAACAACGAGAAACCTTGATCGACGAACAATTAGTATCCTCTGCCTACGATCCGTCATTACCAAGTCTTACCATACAAGAGCCCTTCCAGGAGCACAGCAAGGAGTTCTGCCTTGTCCAGAGGGATACCACTGGTGCCCATATTTCAGAACGTGCACTAGCAAGACACCCAAGTGAAGAACGAGGTGAAGGCACAGAAGGGGATGAAAATAAAACGGGGGGAAGGGGGCGCAACACTTATTAGCAGTCCACAATTATGGCACTCTATACTTATCACGTATGACCAAGCATCGAAGCACTTAATGATCAATATTGTACGTACAATCGGCCACCGTGTAGGCGGCCAAAAAAAGGCCAACCCTGCTCATTGGATAGGGAATCCGGGGAAATATGACCAATTGGAATTTAGTAATCAGCAGCGCCTCGCCACCGATACATATCACAAGACTCGCCGTGACATTTATGGCCAGTGGTGAAGCTGTGGAAGCGATGCGGAGAATCGGGTAGGTGGTCTAAATTGATCTAAACCATCCGCGATCATGAGAAGGATGTCTCGCCGCTCGACCAGGCCATGCTACATTTGTCGTAAGATGTGACTCGGAAGACCCTGCGGAGACTGTGTAATGATCGGGTTATGCCGGGCCATGACGGCCGCGGAGACGGCGCACTCGACTAAACCCAGCCTTCATGGAGCCTCATTGAATGAACCCGGTCCACATCGAAGACAACCGCGACCGTCCTTCAACATGCTCCCCACTCCCTTTCAGCTGGGACTGCGACGCTTGTGAATACAGGATTGGGTCTGAATTCAAACACGGTGACGTCAATGTCCAACGCCCATGGCCATCGCAAGCGGTGCTTCTCCCGCCACTTGCTCACTCAGGCTAGCCGCTTTCGATGGGACACTTGGATGTCGTCAGGCGGTGGTCCGTTCTTCACGCTCCTTGGGAGATCTATAATTGTCACTTGTAGATTGACGCTACTGATCGGTTTGTTGGATTTAGCCAAGGAGCACACATAGTCATAGTCCTCGTGCGTTCTACGCTTTGTCCCTACCTACACCCATCACGTATCCCGTTAGCTGCCTGGAGGAGCGCGCCAGCATGGCGTGGATGTCGAACTCTGCCAACGCATGTGATGCAAAGGTGTATGCAAAGAACGGAACGTCGCCAGTTGAAACAATTGGTCATGGTGCGAGTACCCCGTGCATGCGTGCTCCATCCATACTCGATCGAAATTGAAACGCTCTTTCCTTGTCAACAGGCCCTAAGCGACCTCGCCCCAAACGTGTTTGAAAGAAAGTACGTCTGACCGCCCGGCAAGGTCCGAGTCTGAGGCTATTTGTTCCAGTCGTGGCTCGGTATTCCTGCTCGTTGCTGAACCCCCCCTCACTCGCTTGAGTGGCACCAGTTTGATCGTATGCGCCATGGATGGAGGTGCCCCTAGGTTACACAACGGCGATGTAAGCGACGGGCTGGTTGTCGGCTGTTGCACACTCTTATGCTGCCCAGTAAAGTGGCTCGATGAGGATGTCCCATGTAAGGTTTCAATGCATGGCGCTAGAGGGCAAGTGCCTCGTCCAAGTTTAGACTCGGTTGCGTCTGCACGTTGCTCATAACGTACCAGCGAGACGAGCTCTATCTTGTTGGGAAACAGTCCGTAGATATAGCGGTGGGTATGCGATCCTACTAGTACGCAGACGAACCCACGGAGTGTTTGGTGCAAACAAGGCTTGGCAACACACGGTCGCTTGACTTTAAACCATTACAATGGTGTCTTCTGCGGCATATAACTTTGATGACTCTAAATTACTCTGGAGCCCTATGCACTCTGGGCACGCAGTCTGCGAAAGGTTGAGGAGACAGATCAACTTGAAGCGAGGACTAAAGCTAAGTGCGTCCATTCCAGTCCCGTTCCTGTCCCACCCAAGGGTTGTCTGAGCTGAAGCCGTTGCAGAGGACTACAATGATCTCCATGCCTACTCGGTCTCCACTTACACCTTCTGGCTCGATCTGTGGGATTTCATGGGTATCATAGCTTCTATTCCACCTCGACCGGACCAGGTACGATGTCGTCGTCAGGCTCTAGCTCCTGGAGCAGCGTTCTGACCCCTCTCACGAAAGATAATCGTACCTGGCGCTATCCCTGAACGCCCATCTTGGTTTCCCGGCACGCGTCTCAACTATGCAGAGAACCTGCTCTGGAAGGACGACTCTGCCATCGCTATTACAGCGGCCTACGAGTACGATCTTATCCCCAGCCCGAGCCGGCAAGGCGCAGTTCAGCGGTGTTAAGCAGTACACTTTCCATGAGCTAAGGGAGTTGGTGCGCGTTATGGCTGCTGGCATGAAGATGGCCGGAGTACGCGCTGGCGACAGGGTTGCCGGTACGTCCAATTCATTGCCTGTTACATGTCGATCGATAGTGGTTTGAGCTCTGAACTTTGCCGTCGGTGTATTTCTCGAACAGCTATCATCACCAACTCTGTTACGGGTGTCGTTATAGCTCTCGCCACCGCCTCCATCGGTGCTATATTCACCAGTACCGCGACAGATATGGGTACCTCTGGGATCCTTGACAGATACCGCCAGATTCGTCCAAAGATCCTTTTCGCTTCATCCGAGACGGTTTACGCCGGAAAAGCTATCAACGTCACGAAAAAGATCGCAGACGTAGAGAGTGACTTGAGGTTGGGTGGATATGGGCTAGAAAAAGCTGTCGTCTTGCGAAGCGAGAAGACCGGGGACATTGTACAAGTCCCTAACTGGTGAGTACGATGTTTCCAACAGACTGACGACCTTCTGAATCCACCATTCCCATGTACGATCAGCATCACTATTGATGCATTCTTGACCCCGTCGTCTGCGACTGAAGACTACCCATTGACATTTGAACAGCTCCCTTATGATCATCCTTTGTACATACTGTATTCTTCGGGAACCAGTGGTCCTCCGAAATGCATTGTGCACGCTGCTGGGGTGAGTCCCCAGTTCAACTGACTATCGACTCGATGTTCATGTTACGTCTCTCCTGGTGTTCCAGTAGGGAGCGCTCATGAACAGCAAGAGGGACTTGCACATTAGCTTTGAGTTATTACCAACTGACGTGTACTTTCAGTATACCACCGTGCGTAAATGCCTTTATTACGATTTGCAATCTCATCTTAGTCACAGACTGCATGGATGATGTGGCCATTCATGCTCTCGGGCCTTGCGTGTGGAGCACACATCATATTATACGAAGGTTCTCCGTTTTACCCTGATGTGAGGGAATACCTGAGATTCATCGATTGGATGGGGTAAGACATCCTTGCGCGTTTAAATTTAAGTTATGTCGGTTCAGTCGTGTAGCGTGACAGTCCTTGGTACCTCGCCGCGATTCCTCGCAGAACTGCAAGCACGCAATATCGACCCACTCTCCATCGCTTCGCCATCTGTGCCCTTTGCTGGTCTCCGCGAATTAACGGTCACTGGCGCGGTATTGACATCTCAACTCATGACCTGGACCCATCGGGCTTTCGGCGGGAACTTGCATATTGGCAGCTCGAGTGGAGGTACAGACGTGTTTTGTTCTTGTTAGTTTTCCAATCTCTGCTCCTGACGAGACAAGCACTGATCTCAATGAGCGGTGTAGTCGTGACAGCCGTGCCATCATTTCCTCTCTATGCCGGTGGTAAGTCCCTTCCCGTGGCGAGTCCTCCACTTTTGACACCCCCGGCTACAGAACTCCAAGGCCCAGCCCTCGGGATGGCTGTCTCCATCTATTCCCCATCTGGTCAAGCCATCCCTGTCAGCTCTTGCACACCCGGAGAACTCGTCATCACTCGCCCACATCCATCGGTTCCTCTGTACTTTCTGAACGATACTCCTACACACGACAAATTCCTCTCGGCATATTTCCGTTCTTTCCCACCTGGCCCTGATGGCACTCCAGTGTGGCGGCATGGCGATTTTGTCATTCGCAACCCTGCCACTGGCGGGTTCGTTTTCTTGGGTCGAAGCGATGGCGTTCTCAATCCCGGTGGTGTGCGGTTTGGGAGCGCAGAAATTTATAAGCTTGTCGACGGGGGGACTGCGGGGCTGGAAGCTGTGGAAGATGCCCTATGCGTGGGACAGCGGAGAGAAGGCGAGGGCGACGAAAGGGTCCTCCTGTTTTTGAAGATGAAGGAGGGGTACAAGGGGAAACTAGGCAAGGAATTGAGACGGAAAATTCGGAGCGTAATCCGGGAAGGCTTGAGCAGGAGACACGAACCTGCAGGGATATTCGAAGTGGGGGATATACCTGTGCGTCGTCACCTCTTCCGACCGACATGACGGAACTGACGGCGTGCTTGTTTTCTTCTGGTAGCACACGGTGAACGGCAAGAAGATTGAGATTGCGGTGAAGCAAATCATCTCGGGCGTAGATGTCGTCCCGAGCGGAACGGTTGCGAACCCAGAGTCGTTCAAGCTGTACTACAAGTACAGAGATTTCGAGAACGTGATGAGAGAGGAGGAGGGTGTTGATGTAGGGTCTGGGCTTGGAAAGACCAAGACCAAGGGAAAGCTATGAACGACTCGTTACTGCATCTCATCGATCCTGTGCGCTGTTGCCTTCCTTTGTCTTGATCACGGTCAACGTCCTTTCCTTGCGGGTCCAGGGGTATCCGGAGGGCTGTGGAATCGTAAACTTTGAAATTGAAAGGTCCCGGGAAACCGGCCCGATTTGGGTTGATGATCGCTGCCTCCTCAGAGTTCTGTGCCAAAAGCCCCTGTCAATGCATCACGCACTCCACATAGAAGAAATCCTTCTCGGTGTCTTCAGTTCCTGCTATACTGATGAATATTGCACACACCCAAGACATCTGCGTCAGTATGGAAATGCTGACCTCGCCGCGCTGGCAAGGACATGCAGAATGTTCAAAGACCCGGCATTAGACATGATCTGGGCCGAATTGAATGACTTGACACCTCTGGTACGGTGTCTCCCAGATACGTCATGGGTGAAATTGAAACGTGTAAGGCAATCCAGGTCTTACATGCCACGATGGATACTGACGAAATTTCATGCAGGTTTATTCACTCCAGACACGCCTCGAACAGACCGACTGGGAAATCATTTTGGGTTATGCACATCGCGTGCGAGCCCTCCCTACGACTGTGTGATTCATCGGGATTGGCTGCAGAATGTATTGAAGCACTCTCCAACCCTCCATCTCCCACTGAATTGATTTTTCCCAATCTTCGGGTCGTCGGGCTACATGGACCCCAGGCGACAATCCTTCCCTTGGTGCGGCACCTCGCAAATCCCAAGCTGACAAGTATCTCGTTTGGGTTTGTGGAGGAGCTTGGCGCTGCTATCGCCACTTTTGGAGAGAGATGCCCAGTCGTGACGAACTTTGATTTCTCAGAGCCGCCTCACGCCAACACAACTTCGGGCCTCATATGTCGTTGGCAAAATCTCTGTTCTGTCCGGTGTTACGATGTCAGTCTAAACATCGACACCGTCCTTCATCTCTCTTGCTTGCATTACTTGCGTTATATGGGCTTCAAAGTGCAGGATGCGGTCGTCGATCGAATTCACACCATCCTATTCTCTGGCTCTATGCTAACCTTCCCGGCGCTCGAACATCTTGGCCTTACTTCGGGTTGTTTGACCCCTATCTGTAGGCTCCTCCGTCATCTCCGCACCCCGGAGGTTCATGACGTTTCTGTCAATGTTGATGCTCGTCCGACTGCGCCTGATCTCGTGGCGTTTTTGATGTCTCTCCAAGAAGCCTGCACACATGCATCCCTGAACAACTTCTTATTCTTTGTCGACTGTATTGACAACGAACAGAGTGGAGTCCCTTTGGAAAATACAGCTCTGTATCACATCACTTTCAAACACCTTCGTCCTTTAACGGCGTTCCGGAACATCAAATCCATCAGGTTCTACATGCCTTGCGGTGTGCATTTGAACGAACGCGAGTTGCTGCGTTTAGCATCTTCGTGGCTCCATTTGGAAGTGTTTCAGACGGCCGTCGAGGACCACGACTGGCCGGAAACGAGCGCCATCACTCCAGGGGGATTCTTACAGTTGTTGGAAAGATACAGGTCGCTCCGAGTGCTCTCCTTCATGTTTGACTGCCGTGGGTACACTGAAGTTCCCCAGGGTCACCCGTGGCGAGGACTCACCATGCCGAAAGACTCGTCCATTCACCTCTTGAGCTCCCCCATCGAGGAAGAGTCTGTCAGGGCTCTCAGTGTTTTTTTTCCACGTTGCCCCTTACCCGTATTTCGATCTGACTACCGACTGGGGCGATCGCATTCCCCATCATAGTGAACGACCTCGGTCGGTGTTACGTGATCTGTATGATGATCGGTGGGAGCGTGTTTGCATACTTGCTCGTGTACTTTGGGAGGAGAGGGGGAACTTGAGACACTCCCTGGAGACGCGATCCTCGTGGGGTTAATCACAGTGACCATGGTTTTCATTATAAATTGATTTCATCCTCGTTCGACAGGAAATTTGTGATCTGCACTGTATAGTATTACGCCAACTTACTGGTTGGACCGCCGGCGTTGTGCAATTTGAGGTGGGCGCGAACCCCTATCTGGAGGCTCCTACGTCATTTCCGCCCAGCGGAGGCTTGGTTCAGGGCGCAATCATGTTTGTACGAGAGAGCGAGGTGAGGTTCGAGGTGCAGGAGCGCATAGTACTCACTACGACCCCGTGTTATCATCCGAATTTTGGACACCACACGTACCCGTGAATCAGCGATCCACCGATTGGCCCGTATCAACGTTGCAGGCCAAAGATGTGAAGCCAGGGACGAGGTTGACGATGTATATCAGCGAGAGAAACGGGTGAGCGAGAGACGTGTGGAAATGCGGACTGTTTGGAAGGGGGGGTAGATCTTGGAGTCATTGCTCGTGTTCTTGTCCGTGCGGCAGAGACAGGCGGTAGGGCGAGAACAGCGCTGCACTGCTCACCCGCGTGCAGCGATGATGAGGGTCATGGTCCGGCCGGGCCGCGAGCATGTGGCAGTGACCTGATCCGTGCGCGCTCAGTAATGCACTCCACCGCGCGGGAGCAATAGTCAATGGATCTGGCAGGTCCATGCCATGCCGGCCAGTCTGAGTTTCTGCGCACAGACCCAGGCCTTTCCCCCTTAAATATCTCGTCACCCACACTGCACCCACGTTCACTCCCTCACTCCCCCATCCCGCCATCTTTTTTCTGCACGACATGACTGAAATGCCCACCGAGACTGCACCTCGCCGATCGAGTCGGATTTCAGCACAGGCACAGCCTGAGGCACCCCAAAAGAGGGCCCGAAAGGGAGCGTCTACTGCCGCCAACGGTTCCGCCAAGTCAGGGTCCACTCGAAAACGGCCGTTGAAAGAGGGCCAAGAAGCGGACCAAGGCGGCGACGCCGAGCGCGAGCAAGATGCGAAAAAGGTCTGTTGCGTGTCGAGCGCGTGTGTCGAGTCGAGGTCGTTGATGCCAGCCCGTTGCCCTTCATTCCCGTTTTTCTTCTCTGTTGGTTCCCTATTTTTTTTTTCGGACGATGGTGCGATTGGGATAGGCAAAGCCTTCCGTAGAAGAGGCACAGGCTGCGGTGGATGGGGCGGCTGAAGAGCCCTCTGCAGCTGCAGACCCACCGGATACATCCATGAACGTCGACGAAGAGACACTCCCATCGCTCGTTCTAAAGAACGAAAAGGGCGAGGACCTCGACACGGCCTCCCTCACAGCAGAGAAAGGTGTCGTTCTTTTCCTTGTCCCGAAAGCAGATACGCGTGAGTATCCCGTCTTATGCACGACCAGACATCGTCTTGACGTCTCTCGGGCAATGCGATAACGTGATGGGCTGACGGATGCAATTCGGTTGGTTATTTGTAGCCGGTTGTACCGCACAGGCGTGCGGCTTCAGAGACGTCTGGCAAGAATTTGCAGCGCTCAACTATGATGTTTACTGCCTCAGCGCAGACTCTCCCGCCGCTCAAACAAAGTGGCAGACAAAGGTGAGTTATCGTGCAAGTAGACTCAACGTCCTTGACATGTTCTGACGTCTTCGTCTCGACACGAAGAAAGCATTACCGTACCAGCTACTCTCGGATCCTCAGAGAACCCTCATAGGAGCCCTCGGTGCTGCTGATGGTAACAGGACCAAGCGTAGCCATTTCGTGTTCGGGAAGGGGGGCAAACTACTTGATAAGAAGATACCTGTCAAACCTGCAGACAGGTGAGTCTCTCATTCGTCGTTCTCACCCACTCCTTCCACTGCTGACCTCTTTCGACGACGAAGCCCGCGGTTAGCTCTCGAGTTCATCAAAGGACTCGCTGATTAGGCTTTTGGAGGCTGTAGGGCGTGTGGTGTGATTGATTTCGCATGTTCCATCTTGTACTATATAGTATCGTAGATCTCAAACTTCATGTTGTGCTCGTAGTTTATTAGGAACTGTGTGAACTTTCCTACAGTGTGGCGATTTTGACGTCCCTCGCTTGATGATCAGATCGATCAAGTCTCACATGAATCCTGCCCGGAGCCGTGTTTCAAAGCTGAAAAAACGATTCTTCGATGTCCTGTCTGGATCTGTCACACTTGTTCCTCGAGGCACTACTCTTTTCCTAGAAGGACTTTGCGCTCAGGATGACCCAGCAGTATGCTTGGATGCAATCACTAGGGGTGCTCACGGTCTGTCCTCGGTGCAGTCCTCGATGCAGCTTGACTTGTCCGTTCAATTCATGAACGGACTAGGTTCCGCCGTCCTGGAGTATCTTCTGAGAGCTTCCGATATAGGTGGCGACGCTCTGAACAACTTGTTCTTCCATGTGGTAGAGCCACCCATCTTTTGGGATACCCTTGTTCGCGCATTCCAACATGGTGCGTTGCACGAAGGCGCTCAGTTGGTGTTTGCCAGGGTGCTCTCCCGCCTCCTGACTTTACAAGACCGGGACACCACTCCCTATCGAAACGTAGCAGCTCATCCATACATTCAAGCAAGCCTCGCCTCGTCGTCCAAACATGAAATCAGAGAAACGGGACACCTCATCAAACACATTCTCTCTACAACCGGCTCTGTCACTGTCTACGACCTTCTCAACGGGCCTGGCGGACGCCATGATAACGACCCCGCCGAATTCCGTGAGATCGCCATTCTCCCCACTGCCGACGAGATCTTGTGCCGACAGCCTCCCTTCCTTCGCACACTTAGCATATCAGACACACCAGCCAAGGTTTACTTGGACAATACCTTCCGGATGCTCCGTGAGGACATGCTCTTTGACATCCGTGAGGAGATACGACCCTCCACTTCCCAAAAGGAGCCTCTTGGTCATCATGTCACTCGCAACGTGTCTATGGTCGGTGTCTATACAGGGACGGACGATCGGAAGACTCGCTGGGGCGTCCAGCTGCGATGTGACAGAGACTTCAAGGATCCCCGTGGTTCGAAGATCCTGGGGCATCAGTCTCTCGTTTGCCTCACTTCTGGTCAAGAAATCGTCAGCTTTGGGACAGTGAACCGCGTGGAGACACTTTTAGCTTCCAATCCCCCAGTGATAGTCATTCAGCTCGATAGCGCAGTCAATACAAGAAAGACCCTCACCGTGCTTTGCACTGCCAAGACTCTACAACTCACCCAACTGGATGCCACCACGTTTTCCTTTGAGCCAGTGCTGGTTGCACTACAAAGGATGGATTCCGTTCCACTCTCTCAAGAAACTCTATTCTGGAAGCCAGGGACGCCTATCGCGGCCCTGCGGAGCAGTGCTGCACTGTTACACATTGCCAATGTGGTTGCTTCAAACCTTTCCGTTGACCTCAGAAGCCTTTTGAGCTTGCCTACGTCTATCCGCCTGGACGAGTCCCAAGCGAGATCCCTGATCTCCGGTCTTACGAAAAGTGTTTCGTTGATTCAAGGGCCCCCAGGTGGGCTTCATCGTCCTGATATCAAAACTCACCTCACAGTTCCCATAGGAACGGGGAAGTCTTTCATAGGCACCATTATTGCAAAAGCGATACATGACAATACTGATCAAACCATCCTTGTCGTTTGCTATACAAACCACGCGCTGGACCAATTCCTCGTGGACCTCCTCAAGTATAATGTTCCAGCCAAATCCATAGTGCGCCTCGGCGGTCGTTCAGACCAGTCAACAGAGCATCTCTCCCTCCAGAAACAACCGCGCGGACGATTTCGGTATGATTTTGATGTGATCGACGAGCTCAGATGCTCTGCGGCGGATCACGAAGACGCCCTTAAAACTCACTTTCGCACGCTACTAGATATGGACGACCAGACCCTGATGTCGCATCTAGAGCTCGAACACGGCGATATCTTCAAAGTATTCTCCGTGCCGCTGGAGACAGAAGACGGAATGACGCTCGTCGGGCAGAACGGAAAAGCCATCGAGGAGACGTATCTCTTCTCACGATGGGCCCGGGGCCGAGATGCCGGCGTGTTGAGTGGCGACCCTCGCATCCAAGCTTCCGCTCGGATTTGGGGTATGGACCACTCTGCCCGTCAGCAGCTGCTAGCAGCGTGGCGGCGTCAACTCGTCACCAAGGCCACGGAGTCGATATGCGAGGCCGGCCTCGAGTATAACGAACTCCAAGATGCGATCGGGCGAGAGTTTGGAGAGTCGACTGTCGCGATTTTGCAGCAGAAGCGGATCATCGCTTGTACGACCACGGGTGCCGCTATCTACGCTGAAGCGATCAAGTCACTCGGTCCCAAGTCCCTCTTGGTGGAAGAAGCCGGGGAAATCCTCGAGAGTCACGTCTTGACTGCCTTGTCGCACAACGTCGATCAGATGGTTCTCATCGGCGACCACAAGTATGTCTGCGACCTCACGTCGGCCATTTGTTGCTCAACCCACCCCTTTGCAGGCAATTGCGTCCCAAGGTCAACAACTACGAATTGACCGTCGAAAGCGGCGAGGGATTTGACCTGAATCGGTCGCTTTTCGAGCGTCTTGTGTTCAAGGGTTATCCCCACGAAACGCTCTCGATGCAACATCGGATGCGCCCCGAGGTCTCTGGTTTCGTCCGCGAGCTCACATACCCAGAGCTTATTGATGCCCCCTCGACCCATCAACGACCCGACATTCGCGGGGTCCATTCGAACATCATCTTTGTAGATCATGACTATCCTGAAGACGACGACGCGTTCGTGGGCGACGGTGCAGATGAAGGGATGACATCATCAAAGCGAAACACGTACGAGGCACAGATGGTACTCAAGATCGTACGGTACCTCGCCCAACAAGGGTACAAGGGCGAGGACATGGTCGTTCTCACCCCATACCTTGGCCAACTTCACCAGCTCCGTGATGCCCTGAAACGCGACTCGGATAAAGACCCGATCCTCAACAAACTCACACGTGCTGGCCATGGACTTTTGTTGATGATTTTGAGCCCAAAGCCAGGAGAGGCGGAATTCATTTGGCTACGATCGGTGAGCAAGACACCCACGATGTACAGCGTTCGTTTCACATTCTGGCTCAGATAATTATCAGGGGAAGAAAGTAATATCGTGATAGCCAGTCTGACGAGATCGAACAAATGGAACGCCATCGGGTTCATGGACGCTCCCGAGCGTCTCAACGTCCTCCTCTCACGGGCCCGAGATGGTCTCATCTTGATCGGCAACTCTGACACGTTTTTGCATTCTAGGAAAGGAGGACCGCTCTGGAGGCGGTTCTTCACTCTCGTCAATGACGCCCGGTACCGTTACAATGGGTTCCCCGCCAAGTGTGAGAGACACCCTTGGCGTGTCGTACTGCTCAAGCGTGCGAGCGATTTCGACGACCTCTGTCCGGACGGTGGATGCACAGAACCATGGTGAGTGGTATCCACCGTCGCTATATATAACCAAAACCTTGACGTTGCCTTTTGAAAGCGGGTTCACGCGCGCGTGCGGACACGTGTGCCCGCTGAGGTGCCACCCCCATCGACCATCCGCGTCACTCGACCCGCACGACGCGTCACAATGCGGGCAGCCAATGAACGCAATGTGTCCAGCGGATCAGCACAGAATCACTTGGAAGTGCGGACGACCTGCTTATTGCGCGATCTGTGCCGAAGAGGCCAAACGCCTCGAGGAGATCGCTCTGCAGGCGCTCGAGCAGCAGCGGAAGCACGAGGCAGCTGAAGCTGAACATCGTCGTCGGATGGCCGAGCTGGAGGCGAAGCTGCAAGCGGAAAAAGCAGCCGAGGAAGAACGGAAACGCCAGGAAGAACGGCGTAAACAGGAGGAAGAGCTCAGGAGCCAAATGGAAGAAGAGCGGAAGCGACGAGAGGAAGAGCTCAAGAGCAAAAGGGAAGAGGAGCAGAAGCGACGAGAGGAAGTGGCGAGGCAGCGCGTGGAGAAGAGAAAGCAAAACGCAAAGAAGAGGAGACAAGACGCAAAGAAGAGGAAACGAGAGAGGCAGGCAGAACTTAGAAGGCAGGAGGAGGAAACAAGGACGCGAGAGGAACAGACCGAACAGCCCCAGGAAGTTATGGTGCGAGCAGGGGCTTCAGCTGAGAAAGAAAGCAAGCTCCAGGAAGAGCAGTGCAATGAGGAGATGGCACCTGAAACGCGGGGGGAAGAAGAGCAAAAGACACAGGTGGGGAAGAAGAGGAAATGGCAAGAGGAAAACAAAAGGAAACAGGAGGAAAGGAAGAAGAGACGAGTGGAAAATAAGAAACAAGAGGAAATCAAGGAACGAGAGGAAATCAAGAAACAAGAGGAAATCAAGAAACGAGAAGAAAAGAAGAAGAAACAAAAGGAAAAGAAGAGGAAACGCAAGCAAAACGAAAAGCAGAGGAGGCAAACGGAAGTAGCCGGGCTGCAAGCCGTCCGCAAGAAGAATGCAAGACGCAGGCGCGGTCGCAGGAGCAATATTAGCCTACTGGCAGCGTGTGTCTGACTGAAGGATGTCGATACCTAGTCAGCCCACCCAGATACTACTACTTCCAAGCAGAAGAGCGCTGTAATTTTACGTGTAATCAGATCTGGATGATCCTTCAGTTTCAACCCATGTACGATACACGCAGAGACGGGTAAAGAGGCGGGATCGAGTGCGGTTTCGGGCCTGGAAAGCTCTCGTCAGGGGGCTATATCGCTACCCAGGAACTTCTGCGTTCTCGTGCTGGGTGATCATGTGGAGATCTTGGGTCCGTATGGACTCCCGAGTCCCGACCCCCGCCATGCACATAGGCATTCGATAAGCAACACTATAGAACTTGAATGATCGTTGGTTTATTTGGAACTGTGCGAACTTTCCTACGGTGTGGGTCTTTGCGCGATTTCCACCTCTCCTCGCTTGATGATCAGATCGATCAAGCCTCACATGAGTCCTGCCCTTCCGAATTCTAGCCGTACTTCAAAGCTGAAAAAACGGTTCCTCGATGTCCTGTCTGGGTCTGTCGCACTTGATCCTCGGGGCGCTACTCTTTTCCTAGAAGGACTTTGCGCTCAGGATGACCCAGCAGTATGCTTGGATGCAATCACTAAGAGTGCTCACGGTCTGTCCTCGGTGCAGTCCGTGATGCAGTTTGACTTGTCCGTTCAATTCATAAACGGGCTGGGTTCCACCGTCCTGGGGTATCTTCTGAGAGCTTCCGATGTAGGTGGCGACGCTCTGGACAACTTGTTGTTCCATGTGGTAGAGCCACCCATCTTTTGGGATGTCTTCGTTCGCGCATTCCAACATAGCGCGTTGAACGAAGACGCTCAGTTGGTGTTTGCCAGGGTGCTCTCTCGACTGCTGACTTTACAAGACCGGGACACCACTCCCTATCGAGACGTAGCAGCTCAACCTTCCATTGAAGACAACCTCGTCTCGTCGTCCAAACATGAAATCAGAGAAATGGGACATCTCATCAAACACGTTCTCTCTACAACCGGCTCTGTCACTGTGTACGACGTTCTTGACGGACCTGGTGGACGTCACGACAACGATTCCGCCGAAATCTGTGACATTGCTATTCTCCCCACTGCCGACGAGATCTTGTGTCGAAAGCCTCCCTTCCTCCGCACACCCCCCCACGACGAGCTTAGCGCATCAGAGACATCGGTCAAGGTTTACTTGGACAATACCTTCCGGATGCTCCGCGAGGACATGCTCTTTGACATCCGTGAGGAGACACGGCCCTCCGCTTCCGAAAAGAAGGGCAAGCATCGTGGTCATCGTGCCACTCGCAACGTGTCTATGGTCGGTGTCTATACAGGGACAGATGATCGGAAGACTCGTTGGGGCGTCCAGCTGCAATGTGACACAGACTTCAAGGAGCTCAGGAAGATGGAGGGCGTGGGCGCTCGGGAAAAGTTCCTCAAAAAGGATCCCCGTGGTTCGAAGATCCTGGGGCATCAATCCCTCGTTTGCCTCACTTCTGGTCAAGATATCATCAGCTTCGGGACAGTGAATCGGGTGGAGGAGCTTTTAGCCTCCAATCCTCCAGTGATAGTCCTTCAGCTCGATAGTGCGGTCAATATAAGAAAGACCCTCACCGCTCTTTGCACTGCCAAGACTCTACAACTCATCCAACTCGATGCCGCTACGTTTTCCTTTGAGCCAGTGCTGGTTGCACTACAAAGGATGGATTCCGTTCCACTCTCTGAAGAAATTCTATTCTGGAACCCAGAGACGCCTATCGCGGCCCCGCGGAGCAGTGCTGCCCTGTCACACATTGCCAAGGCGGTTACCTCAAACCTTTCCGTTGACCTAAGAAGCTTGTTGAACTTTCCTACGTCTATCTGCCTAGACAAGACCCAGGCGAGGTCCTTGATCTCTGGTCTTACGAAAAGTGTTTCGTTGATTCAAGGCCCTCCAGGTAGGCACCATCGTCCTGACATCGAAACTCATCTCACCGTTCCCATAGGAACGGGGAAATCTTTCATAGGTACCATTCTTGCAAAAGCGATACATGACAAGACTTCTCGAACCATCCTTGTCGTTTGCTATACAAACCATGCACTGGACCAGTTCCTCGTGGACCTCCTCAAGTATAATATTCCTGCCAAATCCATAGTACGCCTCGGCGGACGTTCAGACCAGTCTACGGAGCATCTCTCCCTCCACAAGCAACCGCGCGGACGATTTCGGTATGATTTCGATGTGATCGACGAACTCAAGTGCACTGCGTCGCGTCATGAACGCGCCCTTAAAACTCACTTTGGCACGCTACTAGACATGGACGACCAGACCCTGATGTCGCATCTAGAGCTCGAACACGGCGATATCTTTGAAGCATTCTACGTGCCGTTGGAGACAGAAGACGGAATGACGCTCGTCGGGCAGAACGGAAAAGCAATTGAGGAGGCATATCTCTTCTCACGATGGGTCCGGGGTTTAGATGCCGGCGTGTTGAGTGACGACCCTCGTATCCAAGCTTCCGCTCGGATTTGGGGTATGGACCACTCGGCCCGCCAGCAGCTGTTAACAGAGTGGCGGCACGAACTTGTCACCAAGGCCATGGAGTCGATATGTGTGGCTGGCCTCGAGTACAATAAATTACAAGATGCGATCGGGCGGGAGTTTGGAGAGTCGACCGTTGCGATTTTGCGGCAGAAGCGGATCGTAGCTTGTACGACCACGGGGGCCGCTATCTACGCTGAAGCGATCAAGTCACTCGGTCCCAAGTCCCTCTTGGTGGAAGAAGCCGGGGAAATCCTTGAGAGTCACGTCTTGACTGCCTTGTCGCACAACGTCGACCAGATGGTTCTCATCGGCGACCACAAGTATGTCTGCGACCTCACGTCGGCCATTTGTTGCTCAACTCACCCCTTTGCAGGCAATTGCGTCCCAAGGTCAACAACTACGAATTGACCGTCGAAAAGGGCGAGGGATTCGACCTGAATCGGTCGCTTTTCGAGCGTCTTGTGCTCAAGGGCTATCCACACGAAACGCTCTCGATGCAACATCGGATGCGCCCCGAGATCTCTGGTTTCGTCCGCGAGCTCACATACCCAGAGCTTATTGATGCCCCCTCGACCCATCAACGACCCGATATCCGCGGGGTCCGTTCGAACATTATCTTCGTAGATCATAACCATCCCGAAGACGACGACGCGCTGGTAGGCGACCGTGCAGACGGTGGCATGACATCATCAAAACGAAACACGTACGAGGTACAGATGGTACTCAAGATCGTACGGTACCTCGCCCAACAAGGGTACAAGGGCGAGGACATGGTCGTTCTCACCCCGTACCTTGGCCAACTTCACCAGCTCCGTGATGCCCTGAAACACGATAAAGACCCGATCCTCAACGAACTGGATTCTTTGGACCTCGCACGTGCTGGTCTGAACGTTTCTGAACCATCTGAGCCCAAAGCCAAGAGAGGCGGAATCCATTTGGCTACGATCGGTGAGTAAGACACCCACGAGGTACAGCGTCATTTCACATTCTAGCTCAGATAATTATCAGGGGGAAGAAAGCAATATCGTGGTAGCCAGTCTGACGAGATCGAATAAATTGAACGCCATCGGATTCATGGACGCTCCCGAGCGTCTCAACGTCCTTCTCTCACGTGCCCGAGATGGTCTCATCTTGATCGGCAACTCTGGCACGTTTTTGCATTCCAAGAAAGGGGGAGCGCTCTGGAGGCGGTTCTTCACTCTCCTCAACGACGCCCAGTACGGTTACGACGGGTTCCCTGTCAAGTGTGAGAGGCATCCCGAGCGTGTCGTGCTGCTCAAGCGTGCAAGTGATTTCGACGACCTCTGTCCGGACGGTGGATGCACGGAACCATGGTGAGTTGGCGTCCACCGTCGCTGTACATGACCAAAACCTTGACGTCACCCGACGTTGCCTTTGAAAGTGGGTTCAAGCTCGCGTGCGGACATGCGTGCCCGATGAAGTGCCATCCTCGTCGGCCATCTGTGTTACTCGACTTGCACGACGTGTCACAGTGCAGGCAGAAATTGAGCGCAATGTGTCAAGCGGATTGTCACAGAATCACTTGGAAGTGTGGCCTCGGACGACCCAGTGATTGTGCGGCCTGTGTCGAGGAGGTCAAACGCCTTGAGGAGATTGCTCTGCAGGCGCTTGAGCAACAACGGAGACGCGAAGAGGCTGAAGCTGAACATCGTCGTCGGATGGCCGAACTGCAGGCTAAGCTGGAAGCAGAAAAAGAGGCCGAGGAAGAGCGGAAACGCCAGGAAGAGCGAAGCAAACAGGAGGAAGAGCTCAAGAGCAGAAGGGAAGAAGAGCAGAAGAGACGAGAGGAAGTAGCGAGGCAGCACGAGGAGAAGAGAAAGCAAGACGCAAAGAGGAAACAAGACGAAAAGAAGAGGCGGAACGAGGAAAAGCAAAAGAAGCGAGAGGAAAAGAAGAGGAAACGAGAGGAAAAAACCAAGCAGCTCCAGGAAGCTACCCGCCAAAGGCAGGCGGAACTTAGACGGCAGCAGGAAGAAATAAGGGCACGAGAGGAAAAGACTAGGCAACTACAGGAAGCCACCCGTAGGAGACAGGAGGAAGAACATGAAAGACAGCAAGAAGAACAAAGGAGGCAGGAGGAGGAAGAATGCAAGAGACAGGAAGAGAAAAGGAGCCGAGAGGAACAAACCGAACAACTGCGGAAAGCCACCCGCAGGAGGTGCGAAGAAGAACGCAGGGAAGAGATGAGGGAACGAGTCGCACAGACAATGCGATTGCAAGAGGCCACCAGGAGGAGACGCAAACACGACGAACGCAGGGTACTTGAGGAGCAAAAGAGGAACAGAGAGGAACAGATCAAGCAGCTCCTGGAAGCTACCGCTGAAGAGGCCGAACGCCTCGAGAAGATGGCTGTGCTTGAGGCTATGACCATGCGAGCAGAGGTCTCAGCTGAAACGGGACGCAAACTCCGAGAAGAGCAGCGTGAAGAGGAGGACTCGGAGACGCTTAAAACGCAAAAGGAAGAAGAGCAGAAGAGACAGGTGGAAGACAGGAGAAAACAAGAAGAAAACAAGAGGAAAAAAGAGGAAAGGAAGAAGAGACGAGAGGAAAACAAGAAACGAGAAGAAAACAAGAGGAAACAAAAGGAAAAGAAACGCGAGGAAAAGAAAAAGAAACGAGAGGAAGAGAAGAAGAAACAAGTGAAAAGTAACCAAAGCGCAAAGCAGAGGAGGCAAGCGGAAGAAGCCAGGCTACAAGCCGTCCGCCAGAAATGGGAAGAAGAATGCAAGAGACAGGCGGAACAGGCGCAGTTGCGGGAGCAACAGACTGTGTCTGTCACGAGGACCTAGGGGGTGCAAGTTATTGACTGGTAGCCATATCTGCTACTTACGCGAATACATGGGATACGTTCCATCAACAGCACATATACGTACATACCTAGCCATCCAGAACAGAAATACAGTTTGATACAGTACCCGTACGTGGTTCACGTTTGCATCATCTCTCTCAACTGCGCATCTCCGGTGCGAGGCACAAAGTCGACCTCAAAGTGCGCCAGATGGGCCACGACATTGTCCGTATCCGGCGTAGTATCAATCGGCGCTTCGGGTCGCTCGACGACGCGGAATGACCAGAGAAGGAGCGCAAGCACGATGAAGAGCGAGCGGTTAGCCAGGTGCATTCCTGGACACACTCTTCCTCAACAATATCATTGCATAAGTTCTGCAGACGAAACGTGAACTATCAGAGGATAGACATACCTTCGACCAAAGCCAAACGGATAACACTTGACGTCGTCGCGCAGTTGACCGTTTTGGTCGAGCCAGCGTCGAGGATCGAATTTTTCAGGATCAGGGAATGCGACAGGGTCTCGGCTGATGGCCCTAGTTTTCCGATGGGCCTCGGTTACTTACATTAAAAAAATGTAAGGGAGAACGCCAACGTACCACAGGTTTCCCGTTACCGTTGTGCCAGCAGAATATAGCAACCCCTCTGTGATTGGCGTGAACGCACTCTCCGCGGAAAATAAAACATCGTACCCAGATAATGTCCCTCGTTGAACGGTGCGGAAAACCTATGAAAACTATCATCCACAAAATTCTCGGAATGATTCAAATTATCTACCGAGAGGCATAACGGGCCTCCAGCGGAGAGCCTCCGAAATAAAAGCGTGAAGTTGAGGAAGAGCGTCCCAGTCATTCCAACTCGGCACTGAGGTCAAGAGAGATGAACGATACCAAGCGGGATGGAGAATAGGGAACTCACGTCTATCCATTCCGACAACCATATCCAACTCCTCTTGTACCCGCAATTGTGCATCGGGGAAGCAGGCTGCAGCCATAGTCATCATAATCATAGCATTTGCAGTCTGTAATTCCGTTTGGTCCTTTCATAAAGCGACAAGGAAATCGTCATACCGTGTCAGTACCGGCTTCAAAGAGAGTTCCGGCAAGGAAAGACATCTCATCGATGGATAATTGATGGTCATGAACATTTTCCAACAGCGTCCTTGAGAAGGATAGGCCAGCAACACCCAACGACTAAAGATATTTGTCAGCTACATCGTTATTATGCTCCGATATGAGAGAAGAATCCACCATTGCACGTTCCACGCGCTTCAATTGACCTTTGTAAAATTTGAGATCAGACTCGTAATATTTCCTAAGGCGCCTTCCGTATCCGGGAATGTATTTCAACCAAGAAAAGCGATCGACGAGGTAAGCACCAGGTCGCATCACTTCGATAAAGTGTGCGATAGCCTGCCCTACCCCAACGAAGTCCGGATCGTTGACAGATGTGAGACCCGACTTGCCATATGTAATACGTAGGATGACAGAGGCGGAATATCTAGAGTAGCATACACTAGTCCCAGGCAAATCCTTACACAATGTATTGAAACGTACCGATTCGCATGCTTCTGATAGTTCTTTGGATCGTTGAGAATATCGAGGATGAATGTCCTTGCTTGCTCGAATTGGGTGTCTTTGTACATTTCGACAGCCTTCACTTGTAAGTGCGTATGGATAGCTCTCCTGAATCGACGAAATCGTTCGCCGTTACGTATTAGTGTAATCCGATTGCCCCCCGAGAGAAGTTCATCCGCAGATATTTTCGGAGGACGGTCTGCGAGTGCGCTACCCTCTTTTTCCATTATTTCTGTTGCTGCCTACACACAACAGGAACTGTTGGCATTGGAAGCGACTGGAGGTACTAGTAAAACCCTGCCTTACGTCGACTCGTGCAATAACGATGGCGACCTCGCTGCCTTGACGAAGCGCAATCACGGGACCGTACTCATAGGCCCAATCAACAAACGTAGAACCGATACTGAAGAAGAGTCAATCAGTTCAGCGCATTGAAAGTTAGGCAGGACAGTCTAACTTGACAGTCGGCATGACATTGTTCCAGAACCACGGCGCAGGGGGGCCAAGAGGGAGAGGATATCTTTCCTTTGAGGTTAATCGACGTTTCTTGCGAAAGAGAGCTGCTAAAGTGACAGTGACAACCACGAAGGCGCTCGCTAGCGCCAGGTTGGTATTACTCGCCATGTTTGCCATCATGCAGGGTGGTGGTGTGAAACCTGAGGTTCAGTGGGTCTATCAAACACCGTGACAAACCTCGCTGGACCGGTTGTCCAAATGACGGCCATCATAGGCTGAGCTGGGAAATGCCGATGGAGTGGGTGAGGGGTGCTACGGAAAACTTGCGCCACCGTCATTGTCAGACTGAATCAACCAATCGCCCGAGGCTGAAGCCGAGTTGTAAACACCAAACAGCCTCGCGAGAGTCAGCGACGAATCATTTTTTGTCCTACAGACTGCGTCTGTCTGACTGGAGGATGTCGATACCTAGTCAGCCCACCATTGGCCGCCGTTCCGGGTCGGGCCCTTCGCGCTTCAAAGCCTCACCCACGCCTCCCCTGTCACTGGTACTTTCCTTTCCCTTAGTATCATCGATGTGAACAGGAAGAACGCAGGATACATGAGGAACAGTCGAGGAACCATACCCACGATACCAAGGTCCAAAAGCGCTACCGTCAGTGCGCACCATCTTCTTTTCACCTTTCGTACGCGTACTCCACTGACTTCATATTTCGTCGTATGTACCTCGTGTCGAGCGGTTCGACCTAATTCTTTGCCCTATTCCGTATATGACCCCCTCCCCCATATCTCCTTGAAACATCATTCAGAGTTTTCTCCTCGAATCCCTCCATCGGAACAATAAGTCTCCGCACTGACAACACCCGAATCTGACTGACGCTGAGTCGCTTCTGATTACCTGATCCCCGTCCCTATCAACTATTGGCTTATCGCCGTCCCCTTCCAATTCGCACTCCTTTCGTGTTCCCGCCCCACACGCTCACAAGCAGCAGGAAGCCGGTGTTGAGGAGGCCGAACGTCTTGAGATGGCTGTGCTTGAGAGTAGACTGCGAGCAGAGGCTTCAGCTGGCTCGGAGAAAGAATGTAAACTCCGAGAAGAGGAGATGTTCGAAATGCGCGGGGATGAAGAACAGAAGAGAAGGGTGGAAGAGACAAGGAAACAAGAGGAATTGAAGAAGATACAGGAGGAAAGGGTGGATATACAAGAGGAAAGGAGGAGAAAACGGGAGGGAAAGAAGGAGAAAAGAGAGGAAAGTAAGAGGAAACGAGAGGAAAAGGAGAAGGAAACGAGACGAGACGAATTGAAGAAGAAGAGACGAGACGAAGAGACGAGAGGCTGAAGAGAAGAAGAGAGGTGAGCAAAATTGTAACGAAAAGAACAGGAGACAAGCGGAAGAGGCCAGTTTGAGGCTGCAAGCCGTCCGCCAGAGGTGGGAACAAAAATGCAAGGGGCAGGTAGAGCAGGCGCGGCGGCGGGAGCAGTAGACTGCGCCTGTCCGATTGAAGCCAAAGACGGTACAATTCGTATGTTGGATCTGTCGGATGTTGACACCTAGTCAAACCGCCCAGATTTTGCAACTTGAAGTAGAAGAGTGCGTCGTAATTTCATGCCAAATCAAATCCAGACGCTTTCAGTTTGTCTGTTTGTCACGAAGATCTGGGGGATGCAGGTTATTTTATTGAGTGGTAGCCGTACCTGCTACTTACGCAAAACATATGGGATACAGCACATATACGTACATACCTAACCATCCAGAACACAAATATGTACAGTTTGAGACGATACTCGATTCACATTTCCATCAACTCTCTCAACTGCGCATCTCGGGTGCGAGGCAAAAAGTCGACCTCAAAGTGAGCCAGATGGGCCACGACATTATCCTTATCCGGAGTAGTATCAATCGGCGCTTCGGGTCGCTCGACGATGCGGAATGACCAGAGAAGGAGTGCGAGCGCGATGAAGAGCGAGCGATTAGCCAGGTGCATTCCTGGACACACTCTTCCTCAACAATATCATTGCATAAGTTCTGCAGACGAAATGTGAACAATTAGAGGATAGACATACCTTCGACCAAAGCCAAACGGATAACACTTGACATCATCGCGTAGTTGACCGTTTTGGTCGAGCCAGCGTTGAGGATCGAATTTTTCAGGATCAGGGAACGCGACAGGGTCTCGGCTGATGGCCCTAGTTTTCCGATGGGCCTCCGTTACTCGGGTTTTAAAAAAATGCAAGGGAGAACACCAACGTACCACTGATTTCCCGTCACCGTTGTGCCAGCAGGAATATAGTACCCTCTCTGTGATCGGCGTGATGTTGAAGGCAATTTTCGTAGAAAAGAAGACGTCGTACCCAGATGATATCTCTCGTTGAACGGTGCGCAAAACCTATGAAAACTATCATCCATGAAAATCTCGAAATGATCCAAATTATTACTTACCGAGAGGTGCAACGGGCCTCCAGCGAAGAGCCTCGGAAAGAAAAGCGTGAAGTTGAGGAAGAGCGTCCCAGTCGTCCCAACTCGGCACTGAGGTCAAGAGAGGTGAGCAGTACCTAGTGGAATGGAGGATAGGTGAGCTTACGTCTATCCATTCCGACAACCATATCCAATTCCTCTTGTACCCGCGATTGTGCATCGGGGAAGCAGGCTGCAGCCATAGTCATCACGATTATAGCATTTGCAGTCTATGCGGCACCACTTAGTCCATTCGTAGGGCAACACAGGAAATCGTCATACCGTGTCAGAACCAGCTTCAAAGAGAGTCCCGGCAAGGAAGGACATCTCATCAACGGATAATTGATGGTCGTGAGCATTTTCCAACAGGGTCTTCGAGAAGGACGGGCCAGCAACACCCGACGACTAAAGATATTTGTTAGTTACATCATTATGCTCCAATATGAGAGAAGAGGCATTCACCATTGCACGTTCCACGCGCTTCAATTTACCTTTGTAAAATCCAAGATCAGACTCGTAATATTTCCTAAGGCGCCTTCCGTATCCGGGAATGTATTTTAACCAAGGAAAGCGATCGACGAGATAAGCACCAGGTCGCATCCCTTCGATAAAGTGGGCGGCACCTTGCCCGGCCTGGACGAAATCTGGGTCATTGATAGACATGACACCCGGCTTGCCGTATGTAATACGTAGGATGATGGATATGGAATATCTAGAGTAGCATACGCTAGCGCCACGCAAACCTTATGCAATGCTCTGGAACGTACCGATACGCATGCCTTTGATGGTTCTTTGGATCATCGAGAATGTCGAGGATGAGGGCCATCGCGTGCTCGAATTGGGTGTCTTTGTACATTTCTACCGCCTTCACTTGTAAATGCGTGTGGATAGCTTTCCTGAACCGACGAAATCGTTCGCCGCTACCTATTAGTGTAATTCGGTTGCCTCCCGAGAGAAGTTCGTCCGCAGCAATCATCGGAGGACGGTCTGCGAGTGCGCTGCCCTCTTTTTCCATTATTTCTGTTGCTGCCTGCGGACAAGAAACGAGAGTAAAGGACTGTTGGTATCGGAAGCAAACGGAAGTAAAATTATGTCTTACGTCGACTCGTGCAATAACGATGGCGACCTCGCTGCCTCGACGAAGCGCGATCACGGGACCGTACTCACAGGCCCAATCGACAAACGTAGAGCTGACACTGAAGAAGAAGAAATCAGTTCAGCGCATTGAAAGTTGGGCAGGACAGTCTGACTTGACAATCGGCATGACATTGTCCCAGAACCACAACGCAGGGGGGCCAGGAGGGAGTGGGTATTCTTCCTTTGAGGTTAATCGATGTTTCTTGCGAAAGAGAGCTGCTAAAGTGACGGAGACGACCACCACGAAGGCGGTCGCAAGCGCCGGGTTGGTATTACTCGCCATGTTTGCCATGCAGGACGACGGTGTGAACTCTGAGGTTCAGTAGGTCCATCAAACACCGCAACTTGAAACCTCGCTGGAGTCTGGACCGGTTGTCCAAATGACAGCCGGTATCTCGATTGCTCATCTGATCTGGGAAATGCCGACGGAGTTGGCGACCTTGCTAGGGGATCGCTTGGGGATGTCGCGGAAAACTTGCGCCACCATTGTCAGACTGGATCGACCAATCGTCTGGGCTGGAGCCGAGTACGGCCTCCGGAGCGGGCGACGAATCTACGGTTTTTCTCCTCGCCGGATATTGCCGAAAATGATTCGGCAAGTTCGGATGTGCCACTTTTTCTGTTTCTCTCTACTATCATTCAAGCCGTGCCAGATGATCAACCGTTTCGACATTCCTCGTGTTTTGGAACGCCAGTAACCGTTCAGGTATTCCTTCGATGCGCTTGGCTATAGTAGTCCAGCGCTAGCACTTCCCACGGAATTCTTCTGGTGTCGGAGTTGTTTCGCACTTGTTTGCGTTGCTTTCTTGTGCGACGGAAACTTGTGCTCGAACGGTGTACCGTCAAATAGCTCATGCTACAATGCTGGTAGTGCGCGTGTTGACTCTCGCTTGTGAGGTGTTCCAAGACGTGCCCATCCATGCATTATATCATGAGCTATTTTGGTGGTCTTACCAAACTGTTAGGTGCAGGTCTCGCCCTGTGCAGGGTGATCGTGATCGTTAGATATCGGCTTGTGATAGCAAAGCATTGCACTGCACATGTGCCGTGGGGGTTCTGTGAGCCAGTTCGTGGTACTACAGCATATTCTGTTCCAACCAGTATAATTCGCGGAAATTCTCCTCGGAGACGTAAGGGCCCGAATAGCAACGAAACCCGGTCGGGTTTTCCGAAAAACCCATGCCCCCACGTGATGTGAGGTTGGGGCGGAGCTTCAACATCAAACCCCCCTCCACTGAGTAAGCCGAGACACCGGAGACATACCGGAGATATAGATATACCGCTTGAAACAGTGCAGAGCGCTGCTTGCGTCCTGTCAAGGCTTTTCTTTATCCCCCCCGCCATGGCTCCCAGACGGACAGGTCAAACATCCCCCAGCCAATCCAGCTCGAAAGGGAAGAAAGGGAAAGATAGAGAATCCAACACAGAAGACGCTTCCCACTCCGGCAGTGACAGAAGTCGTCGATCGGGTACAAAGGCAGGACAATCTACCTACTGGACGCCCCAGGATGAAGATTTCCTTCTGGAGAGCGTATTAGCAAACAGGGCGATGATGGGGGACGGTCAGATGTTTAGGCCAGCGTTCTGGACTGATGTTGCTAGCAAGTTCCCTCAGCCTGTTCGGGGAGGGGTCAAGACGGCCCATAGCTGCAAAGAAAAGTGGAAAAGAGTGCGGTATTTTTATTACCTCCTTATCTAACGTTCTGATCAGATTATAGATGAAGAGCATATTCGAGGTTGTTCACAAGATTTCGAACACGTCGGGACTTGCGTACTCCCTGGAGAAAGGAGCGGCTGTCAAGCCAGAATGTCAGCACGTCTGGGATGAAATTATAAGGGTAAGTTCTTCGTTTGTGATTTTTTGTCTTTGGCTTATGGCGAGTACAGACTACCAAGGGTGCGGCCAAATTCAAACACAAGGGATGGGTGCACTACGAGAAGATGTTGTCCGTGGTGAAATCCAAGGGTACAGGGAATCACAAGAACGCTCCACTTCACACTGTTGGAGTGTCGGCACCGGTTTCCCACTCAGGCCCCTCGTCCGCCGTGTCGTCTTTCGTTGCCCCCTCACTACCGCCACTGCCAACTTATTCCCCACCATCATCTACTTTCCCGCCGCCGTTCACCTCTTCGACATCTCGTGCTTTTTCGCCGCCATCATCCACTATCCCGCCATCTCCCGATTTCCTCCCACCTTCTGTACCCTCGTCGTACATCGGCTCATCCGCAAGCTCGCTCAAACCATCATCGAGCGTCTCAGCTCGTGTAGAAAACTCAGGCAAGCGCAGGGCGGACGATGACGATATATCCATGGTGTCAGCTGCCCAAAGCCTATCAAAGCCAGCGGCAAGCATGGTATCTGGTACGTCCTCCTCCAGCCGCAAACGACGAGCAACACAGAAAGCTCAAGAAATCGGCGAGCTTCGAGATGACATCAACGTGCTTCAAGATACTTTCCGTTCCAACATGGAACTCATGCGCACGTTTCAAACTACGTCATCGAAACCAGCACCCGCGCCAGCACCATCAAGCACTACGTCCCCGCAGACCACCTCAGAAGCTGCCGTGCAGAGGAAGAAGGCAAGGACGCTGTTGTTGCAGCTTGACCGGGATTTCCTTACTCCCGCGGACTTGGTCGTAATGTTTGATATTTTCGGGTTGAACAACGACTGCGTTGATGCATACATAGTGCTCGCGTCAACTGAGAACATGGATGAGGTGCGGCAGAGCTGGCTGAAGAAACGGATCGCAGAGACCAGCGAGAATACTTAGTTACACCGCCGTTTCGTATTTATATTGTCTTTCTGCGTTCCTCTCCCCATCTCGGACACGAAATAAATGTATCTGATATGACTGCCTTGGTATTCAAACACGAACACGCGTACTACGAAGGTAAGAAAGATGATCTTGCCACAATTGTTCAGCGATCTCGTCCCGCTTTGCTGCCATCCTGTCCCGTTCAACCGTAGTGATAAAACCGCCAGCCAAAGTCCCGAATACTACCGTTCGATTGGTCCGATCCTCTGGATATTCTGCAGCAGGCTGCTGCGACTCGGTATCACTCAACTCCTCCGGATCATGTTGGCAGATGATGTTGTGAATGCAACAGAGAGCGGGGGGGACCTTGGCTTGGATCTTCATGTCGTATTCAGGTGGGATTACCAGGATCCGAAATCGCCGTTTGAGGACACCGATGATACGCTCCACAACATTGCGGAGCTCTGCGTGGCGTAAGTTGAAGTACTCGTGTGAATTGGTAGGTCTGTAAGAATGAAGGTTAAAGCAGAGCGACACAGGAAACTGAACGTACCTCATTTTTGAACGATCCCATTCCGGTAAGTGATACCGGGTACCGCGGTATGGGACCAAAAGCTGCGGGCAGATAGGATACCCTGCATCTGCAAGGTAATACTTGCCATCTGGAATGGTAAAGTCCGTTGTGCGTGCGTCGTGATACACCGAGGCATCGGCCACTGAGCCCTCCCACCCACTAAGGACGTACAAAAAATCGAGGTCGAAGCTACAAGCAACGAGGCAGTTCTGTGAATGAAAACCCTTGCGATTGCGAGTCGCATCCCGATCAGCCGCAGATGGCGTGCACGCAATATGAGTTCCGTCGATGGCACCGATGGCGTCTTCGAAGTAGGGATATACGGCGGGGTCGTTGAGAACGCGGGTAGGGATGGGATCATCGGAACGTGGTAGCTTGACATATTTGGTATATATCCTTGTTGTTGAGAAGGCATCTAACATCTTGCGGAAATATCTGGTGACGTCCGAGTTAGAGATATTTTGGGAGGAAAGAAAAACGAACTTGGAAATCGTGCTGTTGGATCGCTGAAAGCGCTCTCCAACGTGCCTGCACGATAAGCCAGTTACGCAAGTATACAGGAAAATGGCGAGTTGCTCCTCGAGCGTGACGTGTTTTGAGCCGGTGAATCCTTGGGAGACAAGCTCATTGGCGAGCTGTGCGAAAACGTGTTTCCGGACGCCTAACTCGTTGCGGATGCGATCCGGGTGACCATCGAGGAGTTCTTGGACCCACATTTGGCCAGTCAGGACAGATGTATGGTATGGGATGGGGTCCGCACGCGTGAAGGAAGACATGACAGCGTCGGCCATAATCTGGAACGCCTTCATCATAACTTGGCTGACCTGTTGATTCTGGGTTAGCATGATGCGGAAAAGATTGTCAGCGAGATCATCCTCTGTTTCTGACTCATCAGAGGGGTACTGGGACGCAATGGTGTCGTTGGACATCTCTTGCTGCTATCGGCGCTGATCGATATGTGATACCTCTCGGGGGGTTTGATGTTGAAGCTCCGCCCCAACCTCACATCACGTGGGGGCATGGGTTTTTCGGAAAACCCGACCGGGTTTCGTTGCTATTCGGGCCCTAAGGTTTGGCAGGTTTACTGTGGGTGCGAGTTTACAGCTCATTGGTACAAATATTCAGCTGACCCTGTTTAAAGTTGCCCAATCGAGCGCCACGCTGATCTTTGCGATAAGTATAAGGGCCTTTCTATTTGCCAGGCATTGGAAGCGCGCTCAACTTCTTCAAAACTTTACTCTCTCGTCGCTTTGAGCATCACTCCAACGATCTTGCTTTCCTTCAGCCACTACATATGAACCAGACTCGCATCAATCAGCTCAATAAACGCTTTCATGATGTCCTGCATGGCAGAGTCACTGTAGACCCTCGTGGCTCACGCCTCTTCCTTGAGGCCATTGGCGCCCAGGAGGACCCCGCAAAGTGTGTGGACAGCCTCGTTTCAAGTCAACATGGACTATCTTCCATCCAGAATGCGATGCGCTTCGATCTCTCTCACACGTTCTTCAACGGCCTCGCCACCAGTACCCTCGAGTACTTGCTCCGCGCTGCAAACCTCGGTGGGGGCGTCCTTGATCACATCCTTATCGCTATCGTCGATCCTCCTATTTTTTGGTCGGCATTCACACAGGGATTCGAGACAGGAGCACTGACAGAGAAAGCTCAGCTCGTCTTCGCAAAGCTTTTAGATAGGCTGATCGTTCTCAAGGACAAAGATGCCTCCCCGTATAGAGAACTCGCCTCAAAGCCATCCATTTTCAACAAGCTACTCGAATCTTCTGAGCACTCGGTGCGGGAGATTGCCCACAACATCAAGCATATCCTAGATGCCTTTGCTACTGGCGGTGCTCATAGTGGTCCGTTTGGCCCCGGGGGCCGACATGACAATGACCATCTGTGTTTCCGTGATATTGCCATCCTTCCTACAGCAGACGAGATTCTTAGCTCTCAGCCGCCTTTCCTCAGACCCGCTGATGTTTTGGATGATCCAGAAGCATCCAATACTCGCGTCGCAGATTATCTAGACAATACTTTTCGCATGCTCAGGGAAGATATGATTTATGACATGCGAGAAGAGCTCCAAATCGCGCTGAAGAAGAAGCCTGGTCGGCATCGCGGGCTCCATATTAGCGGGCTTTCCATGATCGATGTGTACACTGGGTCGCCGGATAGAGGTTCCCGATGGGGACTCGTCCTCCAATGCCATTACGACTTCCAACAGCTCCAAGCGTTCAAGGAGTTCGATGATAGGAAAATGTTCCTTTCGGAGGATCCTATTGGATTCAAGATTCTCAGAAACCATTCGCTTGCTTGTCTTATCGCAGATGAAGATATCATCTCCTTCGCCACTGTTCTTCGTGTGGATGATCTACTCGCCGAGAAACCCCCCATGATCGTCCTCCAGCTGGATGGTGAAGCCAGCACGTCCAAAGCCCTCCTTCGCTTGAGCACCGCCAAATACATACGATTACTTCAGATCGATACCGCATTATTTGCGTATGAACCAGTTCTCAAGGCACTTAAGAACATGCAGCTCGTTCCTTTGTCGGATGAGCTGTTGTTCTGGGAGGAGGGTCAGACGCTCCAATCGCCCTCCACACAGGCTGACAAAGTCGTGCGAGCTGTCTCGCAGAATCCATCTATGGACCTCCAGTCCATCCTTGCGATATCTAAATCGGTCAAACTCGATAGATCTCAGGCGGAATCTCTCCTTGCTGGACTATGCCAGCGTGTAGCATTGATCCAAGGACCCCCAGGTGCGTATTTATATTTACCTTCCAACATTTCAACCGTATGCGAACCCTCATCTATGTTGTACGTCAGGCACTGGGAAGTCTTTCATCGGTGCTCTTCTCGCTAAGGCGATCCATGATCACACATCCCAAACGATCCTCGTTGTATGTTACACCAACCACGCCCTTGACCAGTTCCTCGAAGATCTCATCGGCATCGGTATTGCTGCGGAGTCGATTGTTCGCATCGGTGGACGTGCAAGTGCGAGCGTGCAGCACCTCTCGCTACTGTCCCAGGAACGCACCAAAGCCCTGCGCTCTAAAGCGGAGTGGACCCTCATCGAGCAGGCAAAGTCCAGGGCTGGCTATTTGGTGGGACGTTTACAGAGTTCCTTCCAAACGCTTGTGCAGGCGGACAAGATGATCTCGCTCGACGACATACTCACCCACATAGAATTCGAAGACCCTGATTTTTGGGATGCGTTCCAGGTTCCGGCGGCACCTGACGGATCGCAGATCGTGGGGAGGAAGGGAAAGCCTATACAGCAGAATTATCTCATATGGCAATGGTTAAATGGGTGGGACGCTGGTACGTTCAAGTACCACCCCAACGTACGTAATTCCGCAACGATCTGGAGCATGGACCCCCCCGCTCGTCAGGCGTTGTTTGCCAAATGGAAAGGAGAGATCGTGAAGGAACTCGTCGCAGATATGTGCAACGCTGGCAGGGACTATAACAACGCCCAAGATGAGTTGACTCGCAGGTTCGGTGATTCTATCGTGGCCTTCTTGAAGCAAAAGAGGATCATCGGGTGTACGACGACCGGGGCTGCCAAGTACGCTGAGGATCTTGCCGCTGTTAGCCCGGATGTATTGCTCGTCGAGGAAGCTGGCGAAATCCTGGAGAGTCATGTTCTGACGGCGTTGGGCGCAAAGACGAACCAGATGATTCTCATCGGTGACCACAAGTATGTATTAATTGCACGCCACGTATCATACTTTGGGTGCTCATGGTCATCAGACAATTACGTCCGAAAGTCAACAATTATCAGCTGACAGTCGAGAAAGGGGAAGGGTTCGATCTCAATAGATCGCTCTTTGAACGCCTCGTGTTGAAGGAGTTCCCTCATCAAACCCTGTCGACGCAGCACCGCATGCGGCCTGAGATCTCCGCGTTCGTCCGGGAGCTGACCTATCCTGAGCTCATCGACCACCCGAGTACACAAAACAGGCCGGATATCCGTGGTGTTCAATCTAACGTTATCTTTGTCAACCATGCTCACCCTGAGGATGAAGAATCGCGGATCGCGGATCGCAAGGACGCAGGGTCCACGTCGTCGAAGCAGAACACGTACGAGGCCGAGATGGTCCTCAAGATCGTGCGTTACTTCAAACAGCAAGGATACAAGAGCTCAAACATGGTCGTCCTGACCCCGTATTTGGGCCAATTGTCCAAGCTCCGTGAAGTATTACAGAATGATGACGACCCTGTTATGAATGATTTGGATGCCAACGATCTGCAAAAGGCTGGGTTACTGGGTCAACCGGGCGGCGCAGTGGCCACCAAGGCTCACCAGGCTGGTGTACGATTGGCGACGATCGGTAAGGTTTCCACAGAGCATAGCGTTCGGTGTGTATAACCAACCCGACAGACAACTACCAGGGAGAAGAAAGTAACATCGTAATAGCCAGCTTGACTCGGTCGAATCCCGAAAACAGCATCGGATTCATGAGTTCCCCTGAACGTCTGAACGTTCTTCTCTCTCGTGCACGGGACGGATTGATCCTTATCGGCAACTCGCACACGTTCCTCAATTCTAAGAAAGGAGGTGGGCTCTGGCAGAAGTTCTTCTCGATGCTAGGCAAGTCACAGTATGTCTACGACGGCTTTCCCATCAAGTGCGAGAAACATCCCTCGAAGACCGCGACACTCACACAGTCCGGAGAGTTCGACTATCAGTCCCCCGACGGTGGATGCACCGAACCCTGGTGAGCATCATCGAACGTTCCATTTCAATGTCCCGTTTTACTCACTACATGACTAGTGGCGCACTTTTGAAATGCCAGCTTCACCCGTGTCCAAAGAAATGTCATCCATTGCGATCAGCTCCTGGCCAGCCCGACGTCCATTCTTCCATGCGCTGTATGCACCCGTTCCAGGAGAATTGTCCGGCTGGTGTACACACGATGTCTTGGAAGTGCCATCAGGGGCGTCCCGCATCCTGTTCCGCATGCGATCGTCTGGCAAAGCGTCTTGAGAAGCAGGCCATGTTGGATATAAAGGCTCAAGAGGAGCGTGACAAGGCACAGCGCGAGCACGACATGAAGATGATTGAACTCCAGGCGAAGCTGCAGTTCCAGCAGGAAGCGATGGGCGACATTCAGGCACAAAAGGACCGGGAGGACGAGATAAAGCAAAAGCAAAAGGAGATCGAGGATGCCAAACAAAAGATCCGTGATGCTGAGAATGCGGCGAAACAGGCGGCTGCAAAGGCGAACGAGCCGTCTCAAAAGCAGGCCCAAGGCGCTGCTGGCGGTCCTGCGCCCTCTACTGCCAATGCAGCCGCACCACCCCGTTCCATGTTCCCGTCTCCTGCGAGGGATAAGTGGGAGAATCAGAAGCGCGTAGATGGGGTGCAAAACGACGCCATCGACAAGATCATGGACATGACCGGGCTCGAACAAGTCAAGGAGAAGATTCTGCGGATCAAAGGTAGCCTTGACACGATGCATCGTCAAGGCGTGCCTATCGATAAGGAACGTAACAATCTTGTCTTACTCGGGAACCCGGGGACAGGTACGACATGTCGTGACACGTGAAGGAGCAGCAAGTCACTGACCTCACCTTGTAGGGAAAACAACGGTTGCGAGGCTCTATGCACAATTCCTCGAGTCCATTAAGGCGCTTCCAGGGAACGCGTTCCTGGAGACTACAGGTTCCAAACTCTCCTTTGATGGGGTACAAGGCGCGCAAAAGCTGATCGATGACGCGCTAAAGGTTGGTGGAGGTGCCATCTTCATTGACGAGGCCTATCAGCTCGTCAGTGAGCATGATCAATCTGGCAGACAAGTCTTGGATTTCCTCCTCGCGGAGATGGAAAACCGAGTTGGCACGCTCGTGTTTATCCTCGCTGGGTACAGCAAGCAGATGGAGAAGTTCTTTGAACACAACCCGGGGCTGCCAAGTCGAGTGCCCCACCAGCTCACGTTCGCGGATTACACCGACAAGGAGTTGCTATCGATGCTGGAGGACCTCGTTTACAAGCGCTACCAGGGTCGAATGCAAGTCGAAGAAGGCGTCAATGGATTGTACGCCCGCATCGCCGTCAAGCGGTTGGGTCGTGGAAGGGGCAGACCCGGATTCGGGAACGCCCGAGCGTTGCAAAACATGTTTGCCAAAATCCGTGAACGTCAGGCCGAGCGAGTCGAGAAAGAGCGCCGGTCAGGAAAGCAGGTGGACGACTTCCTCCTTACAAAGGAGGACCTGATCGGACCTGATCCGTCCCAAGTTCTGCCCAACAGCGCACCTTGGGCGAAGCTTCAGGAGCTCATCGGGTTGGAGTCCGTCAAGGATTCCGTGCGCAACTTTTTCGCGCTTTTGGAGACGAATTATCAGCGAGAACTGGCGGAGAAGGAGCCGATTTTGTTCTCTCTCAACAGGGTATTCATGGGTTCACCCGGGACGGGGAAGACGACCGTCGCCAAGTTGTACGGCCGGATTCTTGCGGACCTTGGCATGTTGAGCAATGGCGAAGGTGAGGCAAGGTGTACATCTTTTGTTGCATCGAGGCCCTGAGACTACGTCGTGTCAGTGGTGGTCAAAAATCCGGCAGACTTTGTCGGAGCCCACTTGGGAGAATCGGAGAAGAACACAAAGTCGATTCTAGAGAGTACACAAGGGAAAGTTCTCGTCATCGATGAGGTTCGTTACACCATCCACGTCAGCCAACGGCGTCTCTGATGAGCGTCTAGGCGTACATGTTGTATAGCAAGAACGCGACGGATCCTTACAAGACCTCGGTCATTGATACGATGGTGGCTGAAATCCAAAGCGTACCCGGCGAAGACCGGTGTGTCCTGCTGCTCGGATACAAGGACCAGATGGAGGAGATGTTTCAGGTAACGTCGTCGCCGTACGAGCTGTTCATAGCAGACTTGACGCCCCCCGTTCTTAGAACGTCAATCCTGGACTAGCCCGACGATTTGCAATCGAGAACGCGTTCAACTTTGAAGACTTCACGGAGCCTCAGCTCATGAAAGTCTTGGAATTCAAGCTCAAAGACCAGGATTTGTCTGCCACGGACGACGCCAAGGAAGTGGCGCGGGAGCTGCTCGGTCGAATGAAGAACCGCCCCAACTTTGGCAATGCAGGGGAGGTCGAAAATCTGTTGGGACAGGCGAAAGCGCGGTACCAGAAACGCATGACATCCGTTCCTGCTTCCCAGAGGATGGATGTTGTGTTCGAGCCTCAGGACATTGATCCCGATTTCGACAGGAGTCAGAATGCGTCTGCAAACCTCGCAAAGATGTTCGCGGATGTCGTGGGTTGCGATGAAGTCGTAAGGAAACTCGACGGGTACCAAAAGATCGCCAAGGCGATGAAAGAAAAGGGTTTCGATATGCGTGCCCAGATCCCGAGCAACTTTGTCTTCAAGGGACCACCAGGTAGGTGGTAGCCAGTTGAGGATCTGCAACCTGTTCACGCAGAGTAGGTACGGGGAAGACAACGACGGCTCGGAAGCTTGGTCAAGTATACTACGATATGGGCTTCCTGGCCTCCAAAGAAGTAGTCGAGTGTTCCGCGACCGACTTGGTCGGACAGTACGTCGGGCACACAGGACCGAAAACGAAGGGAATATTCGAGAAAGCCCTCGGCAAGGTGCTGTTCATTGACGAAGCTTACCGACTGAGCGAGGGCCACTTCGCGAAAGAAGCAATGGACGAGATTGTAGGATTGATGACCCACGATCGCTTCATGAACAAGCTCGTCATCATCTTGGCTGGCTATGACCACCAGATGAACGAGCTGTTGGCAGTGAACCCCGGTCTTGCCAGTCGTTTCTCCGAGGAGATTATCTTCCGGAATATGTCCCCGGAGCATTGTCTGGAGCTCCTCGACAAGGACCTGCAGAAGAGCCAGATTGTCGTTCCTGAACTCAGCGACAAGGCCTCACCAGCGTACGTCGAGATGCACGATGTCATCGCTCAGATGTCTGCACTTCCCTCGTGGGGTAATGGGCGTGATGTCAAGACACTCGGAAAGCGATTGACTCAAACAGCCTTTGCTAATTTGGCTAACGGTGGGACTTCGGCGTCGCTCTCGGTGGAAGAGGCTCTGAGCGTCATGAAATCAATGTTGCAAGAGCAGCTCGCCCGGCAAAACATATTTCGCGCTGTGCCATCATCCTCCGAGTCGATGCCGATGGCCAGCATGGACGGCCCGGCGCCACCGCCCCCATCGATGTCCACATCGACAAGTCAGGCATCCAAGCGTGCTCCGCCGCCTCCACCCAAGCAACCTAGTTCAAAGAGGGCGTCACAGGCAGAACCCTCGACTAAAAAACGCTCTAAAGGGTCCCCACCTGCAAACGCAGCGACCGAGGACCAGCCTCGAACCTACCCAGTCGCACGACGAGATCCCGGTGTGTCTGACGCTGTCTGGAACCAACTCCAGACATCCATCGCGGCAGAGGAGGAGGCGAAGAGGAAAGCTGTGGAAGAGGAACGACGTCTTGAACAGGAAGTCAAGAAGGCCGAGAAGCAGCAGCAAGCTGCGCGAGCACGGGCGTTGGCTCTGGAACGTGCCATGGCTGCAGCCAAGGACAACGTGGAGAGGCAGCGCGAGATAGAACGTCAGCTTGAGGAAGCGCGCCGTCGCGAGGCAGAGGTCAGAGCGGCAAGGGAAAGAGCCGCTGCTGCGCTGAAGAAGAAGCAGCAAGAAGAGGAGGAAATGAGGCGAAATGAGTTAGAGATACAGCGGAAGCTTGATCTGATCGGTCACTGTGTTGCAGGATTTCGGTGGAGAAGAGAGGGAGGGGGGTACAGATGTGAGGGGGGTACACATTTTGTGTCGCATGCCCAACTTGGTATGTAAAGTAGTACCGAACTGTTGAAGCACGTACCTTGTAGTTTCCCTCGTCGTAAAGCTTGTTTTTTAGCATCTGTGCGCACAGGCAAATATGTTTGTTTCCGGATCCTCAGTGTGCAGGCTTTCTCGTTGTCTCGGGTGTGATAGTTGCTGCGTTTGTAGTTACGATCACTGATCCGAAGAGTCATACTTTCCCTTTTGGAATGATTGATGCGGTGATTGGTAGCGGAAGCTCAATATCAATCAGCGACCCACACAACCGCTTCGTATCGCCTTCCACTGCCGCAACCTTGAGCCCACTTAACTCTCCGTCGACGTCGCTGCACTCCATCCTCTCTCTCCAACGCCATGTCTTACCAGATTTTCTGTTTGGGTAACCCTCTTCTTGATGTGCAGGTCCGAGACGGAGAGGCTCTCTTGAAAAAGTATGACCTCGAGGCGAACAACGCGATCATGGCCGAAGAAAAACATCAGCCCATGTGCGTCGACCCCCATCCTCCCGTACGATCGCCACTGACGATGTTCGCTGCAGCTACGAGGAGATCGTGAAGAACTACCCCGTCACATACGTCGCTGGAGGAGCGTCCCAGAACTCTGCGCGTGGGGCTGCTGTGAGTATGCTCTCCATCGTGTACTCCAATCAATTTAACTATACCATTCTCAGTACATCCTCCCTCCCAAGTCGGTGGTATACACGGGATGCGTCGGCGATGACAGTCTCGCCGAGCAATTGAGGGCGGCGAACAAGCGGGAAGGGCTGGATGAGGTCTACCTCGTCGACGAGAGCGAGAAGACGGGCGCTTGTGCTGTGGTCATCACAGGTCAACATCGGTAGGGACTTTTTTCCGTTGTTCGTGGAATGGGTCGTTGACGCAAAGAATCGGTCGACTAGGTCGTTGGTGACCACGTTGCGTGCCGCTGAAAAGTTCAAGGTGTCGCATCTCTCGTCGCCGACGGTTGCCCCGCTCGTGCAGGGTGCCAAGCTGTTTTACGTTGAGGGGTTCTTCCTCACGCATGGCGTCGAATCGATGCTCGTGCTTGCTCAGCATGCGTCGGAGAACAACAAGGTATGGTTCCTCGTCCTAGCCCCCGTCGCCACCTCTCACATTCCTTCCGTTTCGTCACCGATGATCCCACCCACCCACGCATACACACAGACCTTGGTCCTCAACCTCTCCGCACCATTCATCCTCCAATTCTTTACCGCCCAGCTGGAGCAAATTCTCCCCTACGCGGACATCATTATCGGGAACGAATCGGAAGCCCAACAATACGCCAAATCCATCCTCAAATCCGACACGACCGACATTGCGAAGATCGCACAGGGCATCGCGGGGTACCGCAAGGCCAACGCGCGTCCGCGCGTCGTGGTGATCACTCAGGGCCCCGAATCGACGGTGGTCGCCGAAGGGGCGAACGCGGTCAAAGTGTACTCGGTGACGCCGATCGCGAGCGAGTTGATCGTGGACACGAATGGAGCCGGGGACGCGTTTGCGGGTGGGTTCTTGGGTGCCTACGTTTCTGGGAAGAGCCTCGATGAGTCTGTCGAGGTGGGGCACAAGTTGGGGGCCATGTGTGTGCAGCTGGTATGTGTGCCATCGTTTTTGCGTCGAGCCTCACACGGAATCGAGACTGACGCATGCATCGGACAGGTTGGTCCACAGTTCAAGTGGCCCAAGGTTCAGGTGCTCTGAGTTTGTTTGACATGAATTGTGTTTATACCACCTCGCTCTCAACAGCGAGATACTTGTGTATCTTTACTTAGATGTCATCATATCACACGCTCTCCACAGCATGTAGCACTGGATCTTCTTTTCACTACCGCTCCCGACCGAACATATATGCGTGCAATCTTTGCAAAACGTATTCGACATTCGACAGGAGCGTCGTGTCCCCGCGCGCTAGCTGGAAGTAATGTAGCGCAAAACATGCCAGTGTCCAGTCAAAAAATGTGACCGGAGAAGATTATGGGGTACTATGTTGATATACATAATGCCATGGTCAGAGTACATGTTCGTGAAGGGGGTGGAGAAGCGAGACGCTGTCGCCCATGTCTAGTTTCCAGGCACATTGTTGGCAGCGGTGAACGTACACGGTTAGCTTGAGCCACTGCGAATGACATCAGATATCGACTCGTACGACTCATATATACGAGCGCAGGTCGTCAGCATTCTGGATGGAGTGGAGAAATTTAGTACTTAGACTACTCATGGCCAGTTCACGGCATGCGACCACGGCGGATTGAAATCATCTGAAAGCCAAATTCACGGACTCACGTTGGTGTATAGGGCAGCGTCCGAGTTGCCCGTCTCAATCACTGCTCTCTGGCATCGCCGTGCCTTTCCATACGCAGTTACAGTCCCACCTCCAGCTGCCATGTCTGTACGTCGTGACACACCCAATCGAAACGTTACTCACGAGATACTTATCAGATCGGGCCCCAGGACTGTTGGATTCTTTCGATCAATCTGATCCAAGAGAACGACTTGTCGGAGGTGTCAGATCTAAACTTCTCGCGATAAAGATTCATTAGCATGATCGGAAGAGGCGCACCGGGCGACCGCCAAGCCCGACTGTCTGACTTGAAACACGCAATCCAAACCGTCGGGGTGGGGGGGGGGGCGCTCAGTAGAACACCATAAAATCCCGTAGCTGCTACCTCATGTATCCTCCAGTGTTTGCTTCTGCGAACGACTGCAATTTGGCTTTAGCCAAACTTCCCGTCGAAAGATTAGCGTTTGAACAGTCAAAGGGGCTGGGTCAGCAATGCATACTGTGAGTCTAGGGAGGGGCAAGACCTCCCTAGAGTGTAGTTAGTGTATGAAGAGAGACCGACCTTGGCTGTCGGGCCTGTTTGCTGCGGTCCGTCAGGCGCCCCTCTCCTAAGATCGGGGCCGTGAACAGTACGCGCATGGACAGGTAAAGGGGCGGCGGGCCCGATGTCGAGCCTGCGAAAGCTCTCAGACCAGGGAGCTCAACTGTTGCCCCGAAGTTCCAGGGCCAATGGTCGGGATTGTTTCTGGCAGTGGACAGATCAACAAGGTCTCGCACACTCCCACCCATCCACCCTCATCTGACACACCATTTACTAGGGAATTACCAGCTGTAGCAGACGGAAAGGAGTAGGCAAGAAAGAGAAGGTGTGCGCGCACGACCCAACCTCGAGGCTGGTTGCGTAAGTATGGGTGACTCGGAAGGCGGGTGGTGAGAAGGAGGTTTACGGGCTAGCGCTCCGGCCACGGGCGGGCGGGAAAAGGGGAGCCCTTCGGGCCGCGCAGCTGCGCTCGGTCGTTTCTATATGGTAGGACACCGGAACTAGCCGGTGTGGATTTTTGTCTTCACCTTCCACAGACAGATTCACGCTAACCAGGTTTACAGTGTAAAAGACGCGGACGAGGGCCTCAACTTCACTCTTCCACGGAGAACAACATCCACTTCAAGTCTGCGACAATTTATCCCGCGCCGCGAGACCTTTCCTCTGTTCAGCAATCAACAAGGCATTCAACAGATGCTGCTCACACGGGTGGAATACCCCCGAACATGGCACTCTCTCCTGTGCTGTCAGGTTCGGGTCACGGGTCATGTTCGCCGTCGCGCTTGGTTATACTTGACGAGATCCAGCATCGAACGAATCGCAGAACATATTCTTGGTTTCAGATTTGAAGTTGCTCGCCGATCACTGAGGCAGGTTACGGAACGAGGCAGTGACCCGGACACGCACATGCGGTGTTGGAAAGGAGCGATCGGCTTGAAAGTGGTGGCACATCCAAATACCTTGCCCCCGGATCGCACTGATTACATTCTCTGGCAAGTTCCACCATCATTCTGAAAACAAGACGGTGACTAATATGAGCTATAGATAGGTCGGTAATTAAGGGCCCAATAACAAAAACCAGGAACTTGTAATGTTGCGCCTACGGTCAACATTGCCCGCCGTAGCCTGTTCCTGAGAATCTTCACGTCCTATTTTTAAACGCGAATGACGTCACTTCTTCGTCGACCTGATACGCGGTTTGTGGGGTCCATGGGCATGGGGCGCCGCTTTGATAGTACTTATTTCGGAACAGCAGGAAGAAACGTGTCAAGTACAGTCCGCATTACTTTCAACGTCCGAATCGATAAGCCATACTAACTACGCTGCCATTGAACGCACGCTCACTCAATTGTCACAGACGCGTTGCGGAACTCGAGGAGGGGATATGGTCCAGCCTGCAACGATGCCTATGATTCAGCCTGTCTGTACGAAACCCGAACAAGAGAGTAACATACCCCAATCAAGCAGAGGTGTGTCAAGGTAAAGATCGCAGGTCCAGGAGTTGTATAATCTGGAATTTGCACCGTGAAGTTCTGGTAGAACCCACCCTGGGCGTGTCCAGTCGGCAGTAAATGGGCCAGCATAAAGGACACTGCCGAGCTGGTTGCTCGGCTGTGGGCAGACTCCATTGGAGCATGGGTTGATCGCGAGGGCGATGCCGACTTCAATGCAGCCTATGATGGAATTCTGAAATTTGAAACCAAGAACTTCAGTGAACAGATGCATGGGTAGACCTTCGTTCTGAGTGCTCACTGGCCGAAGGATTTGAGCGGTGAAGGTCTGGCCCGGGGACAGGACAGTCCCATCAGTAGGGGTACCAATCTCGATGGTCTGGCTGAGGGCAGATGCCACAGCACCGAGAACAGAGACAACAGTGAACGGCTTCATCTTCAGAAAGGGTTGAAGAAGCGACGAAAGAGAAAGTAAATCTGTTGCTCAGCGAAATAACGCATGAATGTTCCGGCTTAAATGTATACCAACTTGAAGATAATCCCTATTTGTCGATATTTGTCTTCATTTACCTTTACGTGATCCTTGCCCATCAGAGGCCTGGGCCAGGTCGAGTCGGTCACATATGTACATACATGCTCCGGTATGAATCCACAAGTAGATTACCGACTTGGCGCCGGACTCAGCAAGGCCAGTGGCAGTGTAACAGTTGGGGCCAGTAAAACGTTCAAAGACCCACATGGATGAACGGAAGCCACTCGACGAACGACGCGTTGCCATCTCGAAGACGCCCAATAGCTCCGTGCAGCGCTCGCGCAGCCTCCCGATAATCTGGCCATTGTGCCATTCCGAAACAGTTGCCCGTAAACGTCCCTTGCCACACGGGGGGCAAGGCTATCGCTGATCGACCACATCGTCCCAACGACTCCCCCGTAACCCACGAGTAACATTCCTGCTGCGACATGGATGGACTCGTCGGAGAGATACTCGTTGCCCATCGCCGTCTGGCATGCAGAGAGAAAGGCAAGCCCACCATGGGGACGTGACAACGCGATGATGTTGCGCAGCTTCAAGCGGCGTCCATCGGCAAGACAAAGTCCACTATTAGCCGGATTCTCGGCATCTTGGATTCCATGGCATGCAAAATGGACCCAGTCTGCCTCCTTCATCAGGGAGAGTACTTCCTCAACCGTGCCGTCAGAGGATTCCATGAGAGTGGTATGCGCTGAAGGGGAATTCCTAATTACCTCCCTGATATGTCCCAACTCGGTGTCCACACCTGGAAGGTGGGATAATCCATCCGAGGGTGGCTGACGGACAGTGAGGAGGCGGAGATCGCCACTAGGTGCCACGCTGGGATTGGGTGATGGCGCAAGAATGGCAAGAGTGGTGACGTATGACGAGACAACAATGTCGAATACTCTGTGCCCAGGTTGGGTATGCGGGGTATCATAGAGACCAGCTGCATGGATGGGAAGGAACACGAAAGGGCCAGTCGGACACCAAAAAATGCGCGATAGATCACCTGGAGCCTGTTGGGAGCCCAAATAAACGGATCGATCGATCAGCTGTGAATTCGAGTGAGATGACATCACGTACTGTTGTAAAAGCCAAGGCATGCAGGACTGGTTTGACAACGTCTTTCCACAAGATGGATAAGAGAGATTCCCAGCTGATGCCGCCCCGTGTTGCACGATCCCCTTCCCTTTCGTCGAGGCGTATGACACGAGCGTGACCAAGCAATTTCTCCACCATCTTCTGAAGACCCGCGGATCGCTTGAAAGTGAAACTGGGAAGCGGGACATGAATTACATGATCGACATCAGCAAGAACAATCAGTGCATCGCAGCGGGTTTCTGCAGCGTTGAGTATGACTATCGGTCCGGAGTGCGCTGAAGGTCGGAGCCGAGAGAATTCCTTGTGGAGGAGGAATCGCTCGAAACTAGGGAAGCCTCGGATCTCGTGGAGTAGTTTATCTCGCTCGGTCGCGAGTGTCCGGTGTCTGTCAGCCTCGTGCTGCAGGGACTCTGTCGCACGAAGTGCTGCACTTTGGCTCTGTTCGGAGAGCGCGGACAAAGATTTTTCGCGAGCAGCACTAGCATGCTCTAATGCAACAGACAGTTCCCGAAGTCTACGTGCATGATCTGGATGAGCAGATGACAACTCTTCGTAAGAGCTGCGAAGCTGAAAGAGTTCCCCCCAAACGATCGAGCGTCCTTGCTCAAGCCACTCTACAGCAGTTTCTGGGAGTCCCAGATCCAAAGCTGCCGCTGCTGCCTCTCGTACCACATTGACACCCCGTGTGAGTTCAGTGTAACGATGAGGAAGAGAGAGACCAATCCATGCGAGTTGAGGAAGGAGGGTAATGGAGACAGAACATGCATCGAGGAGAGAGGGATGTTGCATATGCCGAGCACATGATATCCAATTCTGTGATGCACGAAATCGAATACTAATGGAGCCGATAGGGGCGGAAGCGGCAAGGAAATATTGGGAAATTGCTTGCTCGATGTCGCCCAGCTCTCCGAGGAGCTCGAAACGAGCTCTGAGGGAGTTGCCAAGGTTGTAAAGATAGTCGGGCCGGCGGGGGTGGCCATGAGGGGTGAGCTCAACAGCATCCCTCTGTCTCGAAATTGCTTCCTCAAGGTCACTCAGACCCTCGAGGCGCTCGAAACGAGCAAAGAAGGAGCTGCCAAGGTTGTTAAGAACGCTGGGCTCGCGAGGGTGACCACGAGGAGTGAGATCAACAGCGTCCCTGTGCCTCAGAATTGCGGCCTCGAGATCATTCAGCTCACCAAGACTCGCGAAACGGGCAAAGAAAGAGATGCCAAGGGTGTTAAGAATGCCAAACTTGTGAGGGTGACCATCAGGAGTGAGGTCAACAGCATCCCTGAGCGTCGAAATTGAATCCTCGAGGTCACTCAGCTCTCCGAGGCGCTCGAAACGAGCTCTGAAGGAGTTGCCCAGGTTATTAAGACGACCGGACTTGTCAGGGTGACCATGAGGAGTGAGGTCAACGGCATCCCTATGTCTCAAAATTGCGACCTCGAGATCACTGAACTCCCTGAGGCGCTCGAAACGAGCGAGGAAAGAGTTGCCGAGGTTGCTAAGATGGCGAGGCTTGTCAGGGTGATCATGAGGAGTGAGGTCAACAGCATCCATTTGCGCCGAAATTGCGCCCTCGAGGTCAGTCAGCTCCCCGAGGCGCTCAAAACGAGCAAAGAGGGAGTTGCCGAGGCTGTTAAGATGAGCGGGCTTCCCAGGATGACCACGGGGAATGAGGTTAACAGCATCCCGCTGCATCGAAATCGCGCCTTCCAGGTCACTCAACTCCTCAAGGCGCTCGAAACGAGCGAGAAAGGAGTTGCCGAGGTTGTTAAGAAAGTCGGGTTGCTGAGGGTGACCTTGAGGAGTGAGGTCGACGGCACCCCTGAGTGTCGAAATTGCATCCTCGAGGTCGCTCAGCTCACCGAGGCGCTCGAAACGAACGAAGAAGGAGCTGCCGAGGTTGGTAAGAAAGACAGGCTTGTGAGGATGGCCGTGAGGAGTGAGATCAACAGCATCTTTGAGTGCCGAAATTGCTTCCTCGAGATCACTCAGCTCCCCAAGGCGCTCGAAACGAGCTTTGAAGGAGCTGCCGAGGTTGTTAAGAATGCCCGGCTTGTGAGGGTGACCGTGAAGAATGAGGTCAGCAGCATCCCTGTACGTTGAAACAGCGTGCCCAAGGTCGCTCAGCTCTCCAAGGCGCTCGAAGCGGGCTTTGAAGGACCCGCCGAGGTTGTTAAGACGGCTGGGCTTGTCGGGGTGACCATGAGGAGTCAAGTCAACAGCATCTATGTATGTCGAAATTGCGAGCTCGAGATCACCGAGCTCCCCAAGGCGCTCGAAACGAGTGAGGAAGGAGTTGCCGAGGTTGTTAAGACGGCGGGGCTTGTCAGGGTGATCATGAGGTGTGAGGTCAACGGCATGCCTTTGCGTCGAAATTGCGTCCTCAAGGTCACCCAGCTCTCCGAGACGCTCGAAACGCGCTCTGAAGGAGCTGCCGAGGCTGTTAAGATGAGCGGGCTTCTGGGGGTGACCATGGGGAATGAGGTCAACAGCATCCCTATACCTCAAAATTGCTTCCTCAAGGTCACTCAGCTCCCCAAGGCGCTGAAAACGAGTGATAAAGGAGTTGCCAAGGTTGTTAAGGAGGCGCGGCTTGTCAGGGTGACCGTGAGGAGTGAGGTTAACGGCGTCCCTTTGATTTGAAATTGCGTTCTCGAGGTCGCTCAGCTCCCCGAGGCGCTCGAAACGAGTCATGAAAGAGCTGCCAAGGCTCTGAAGAAGGCGAGGCTTGAGAGGGTGACCTTGAGGAGTGAGGTCAACAGCATTCCTCTGCCTCGAAAGTGCCTCCTCGAGGTCGCTCAGCTCCTCAACGTGATCGAATCGATACGATAAAGCCAAACCGAGACCCCCCAGTGCTTCGCTATATCGGTCGTCCGAAGTCGAAGTAGACCTGACCAATTCCTCCAAAAGTGTGATTGCCTGTTGAAGGTCGGCTAGATGACCGAACTGTTGGAAACGATGTACCAACTGGGCACTCAAAGACCATCGCTCCTCGTCCGGTGAGCGTATAGCTGAATCCTGCTCCACCGATGATCGGTCATCCGCTTCAACAGGGCCCTTTCTGCATCCGGCATGCAGTTGGAGCATGAAAGCCGCAGCTCGATTTTCGTGGCTGTCTGTAGAGCTGAGCTCCATCGCCTCATACAGCAATGCCTCAGCCAATGCTCTCTCGCCTTCATCCCCTTGCTTCTCGAATCGCGCAAAATGCACCACGGCCAATTGAACCAACGTAGAAGGCCGATCCAAGTGGCCAACAGGACGCGCAGCAAGTGCATTGCGATACAAGCCAAGGGGAACCTCGAGGGAGGCATCCATGTGCTCCGCTTGACAGAGAATGAGTTTCACCATCGCCAGGTTCGACTGAGCAGCTGCAAGACAGGAATGGTCTAGCGGACAAATACTAAGCGCATGCTCGAATTGTTCAATAGAACGCTCCAGGTCCCGTTTCTCCCCGTGCTTTCGATAATGCGAGAGAGCACTGTGGCCATTGTTTGTTGCGTCTTCTAGCTCGCCTCGGGATTCTGTGGTTGACTAGGGACATACACTGGTTAACGGGGGTCCTGTCGACACAAGTCGCCTACTCACGCAATGAGGGTCGAGGACTTTCAACCCTGATGGATCACTGCTTTCGCACTTCTGCCGTTTAACAGTTACCGAAATGGATGAACACGGGGTCACGACATCCCCATCCATTGGGAAGAAAGTAAACGCTGTCATCATGTGAGTACCCAGAACCTTGCGCAAAACCCTGTCCTACTCACGAGCGTCTTTTGCGCTGCAGTCCAATAGTTGTTGCACGGTAATTGTTAACTCCCGTAGCTGCTCCCCAGCACCCCAAATGGGCTGAAGTTCAAAGGATCCACAAACCTCAATACAGACGGTGGCTGACAGGTCTGATGGTCTGCAGGCTCTGTCAACATAGCCTCAGTTGAATGGGGGGGAACTCACATTGGGACCGACCCATTCCATTCGACGACATCATGGCTCACTGACGAACGCTTATTTTCGGTTCTCCATTCAAGGCCACTATGGCGCACCACGGCGTAAAAGCCGGCGGGGACTCGTCTGAGACCGAAAGCAACATCTGTCGCTCGGATACCTACATCGCCATTAGCAATCTTTGCAAGTTGTGTAGAGGATTGAATTTCGTACCCGCAATAACTATTTCCTCGTTCTTGTCTGTATGAGTTGCAGTACCCGAAAAAGAGGGCACATCCTGTACTAGCTGGGTCCATGGTGCAGGGGTTTCCTCGTTCCCTTGCCCCTGGTCAGAAACACCGGGCATTGGCACGCTGTCCTGTAAGGTAGGTCAGCTGATAGATTAGAAGCAAGTTATGGAAACCCACGGCTAGGGCATCAGACATCTCCGATTCTAATCGTGGATGTTGCCTTCTGATGCTCAAACAGCAGCCCATCTGAGTTTAGGGAGGGTAACTGGGCTGTTGAAGTATGCAGTGAGGAACATACCTGGAACGTTTTTTACGTCCATACTTGCTCCCACAGCAAATCGAACCTTCTCCACATGTAGCAACAGAGCGGTGCGTGAAGAATACAAATATTCAAGCTAAGTCGGAAGTAGACGGTATCCATCGTGCATCCATCGTGCATCGTCGCAGCGTGCCGCGCTGCACTGCGTTGACGTGAAATGGCAGCGGGTTCAACGAACGCGGACCTACTAAGAGAATGTCCACCCGCTGGTCCCATTCACTTCCACGGTAAATCGAGACTTCTCCATGTGTATCCGCGGAATAGTGCATGGTGCAGCATTCACAATGCGCCTCTGAAGCTGAAAATAGCATGCGCCCATGACTCTGTGCCGTCACGGTGTGCATACAGCAATACGCCGGGACAACCTCAGGCCAAATGCTGCACGAGCAAACGGTCACTGGTCACCTCCGAGTCCGACGGCGCAGCGCTTGTGCAGGTGACTTGCCAGTGAGTATGATGTGGCATGCTGCTGGCAGACTGCCTTCGAACTTGAATGAACGGTCGGCCCGATTCGTCAGCCTAATGAGGTTCGGCTTCTTCCGGTGTGCGCTCAGCAGCGAACGTTGCATGAACGGTCCTCCCCACCATTGAAGACCAGACAAACTCATTCCATTACGCGAAATTTTGAGTAGTGAATAGTACATACTGTTATATTGTTGCAAGTGTCGGGATTCCAAGGCGGACCCCGTCCGCCTCGGCCCGGTTAATGGAGAATTTCCTGCCTCACCACAGTGGTGGCCCTGCTCACCGTCAGGCTCACAGATCGGAAAGCGCCCGCGCTTCGGCCCACCATCCCCTCATCTGCTCTCTTTGTGTCTGATTCCTCCTGTATCCTCCCTCGTGCATCGAACCGTGCAATCATAATGATGCTGTTTACTCGGATGAGGCATGAAGAAGATCCTCCGCCTCCTTCGACCGTGGTACGATCCTACACTTGAACGGCTTGATATGACTGCAAGACCATTCGTTAGCAGGTACACACCAGAAGAACTCTGAAAACTTGCCGTATCATACCCTCGTCGTACTCATACCTCGGCACACATTCCACGCCGTTCTCCACACATCTCGACACATTCAATGTCGCCGCCACCATTGCGACATTGATAAAGATTGTGGATTCCGCCAGGCGTGCCCCCAGACACAACCGCCTTCCCCACCCGAAACACGCTTGACGTGGATCAGGCTGCTGATGCTCGCCAAGGAACCTTTCTGGGTCAAACACATCCGGATTGGGATACGTCTCTGGGTTGGATAGGATAAACCTACACCAAGCGTTTCATGCAGATGAGCCCTCAAATCAATGCCACCGTTGACAAGCCACAAACCAGATGTTTGGCAGAAGACACGTTCCTTGGGGGATAAAGTATCCCTCGTAGATGATATCCTCTGTAGTGACATGTCCCGCTAGTGGTGCCATAAGACGTTGCTTTAGTCAGAAATGCACATTAATGAGGATACGTACGCAGTGGAATCAACACGTTCCACCTAAAGAGTTCCATACAGATCGCGTTCACGTACGGAAGCGCCCCACGATCCTCATTGGTCGGAAGTCTCTTGTCTCCGACAACGGCGTCCACTTCCGCTTGTGCTTTTTTGAAAACTTCGGGATATATGGTCATGGCAAGGAAAAATGCGGTCACCATGGTCGGCGTCTGCCGTCGATGCGTTCGTTTCAGTGCGATTCGCTTGTAGAGGGAAAATCTAACTCACCGTCTCAGTACCACCTAACAAATCCACACTCGACGTAAGTAGAATGATACTGAGTGATGTACTTCGAAACCATACCCAGGTACATGGACACAGAGGCCCATTTCAAAATCTCCTCGTCCTCGGGAGCAATACCCTCCTGTAGCAGTTGTGACGTGAACGACGGCAAAGCATCACCCTTTTCCTAACCCGACATCATGATCAGCGTACAAGCACCGCGGTCCCGGACGGTCCCGAAGACGAAACATACCAAATGGTCCAACACAAACTTGTGCGGCGTGTCCACTGCCTCGCTCACCAATTTTCTCCACCTCTTCACATCTTTGTGGAACCCACCTCCAGGGAACCACTCGGGCAAGTACCGCACTAACAAAACCCTTCAAGTATCCGAAATGGATCTGACGGACGAGAAACGTACAGATCGGAAGCACGTCAACTAGAAAATGTCCCGGTATCATGGTGTCGGTGATAGTGTGCATAGCTCTGTCAGCTATCTCCACGAGCGAATCACCGTCGTCCTTGACGATATAGCCATGCGAAAACCTCAAGATCAATGACGCGGCCAATCTGCCCCAAACATGTCACGTCGGCTCGAACACTCGGAGAACAATCAACACCGCACCTGTGACAATGCGCAACCAGATCGTCAGGGTCCTTCAACACATTTCGTACGAACTGTTTCGCTTCCACTTCTTCGACAGGGTAGAATGTCACCAGGCTTTTCTTGGTGCCGATATGCCGTTGAAAAAACTTGCGATGTTTTCGGTGTGCGTCACCGTATTGAAGAAAGCCCGTGGCACCACCCCAACCGACGAGATCAAAGGCCAACGTAAAGTGCATCCTGTTCGAAGTGACGGTGCTCTTCTTCCCCAGCAGGTCTTTGGTCGCCTTGAGGCAGTTGAGAACGACGAGTTGCATGCCCATCGATCTGAGGGATATGATAGGACCTGGCATTGAGTGAGCGGTGCATCTACCCTGTATGAAGCATGTAGGCGCGTACCATATTCACTGCTCATAGCTCCGAATGATTTATACAGTGCAGGTTCCCGAAATTCCAGTAGGTTGTCGATGAGTGGCCATCCAGGCGGCCCGGGCGGGAGCGGCGCGCTCCGAGTCCTTCCCCAGACAAGACGTCCAACAATGTTCAACGCCAGGCCAGCAAGAACGACATCGAGGATGTGAACACCCATGATTGCAACCCGGTGGAATTGATACGGCACAGCAGACTCGCAGCAGACGTTTAGCTGATCCGGGAACAATCAATGACACTCATGCCATTCGGACCAACTTTATACCATACGATTTACTAGATCACCGACCCGGCTGGGACGCTTTCCGAGTCGGCGCCAGTGACTGATTTGGAGTAACCTGCTCCAACAAAAGATACCATTACGCAAGGTACGCAACGTTCGCTGGATTGTCCCTAAATCAGTCTCACATGCCGAGAAGCCTGAGCGGACGAGTGGACTACGTAGCTAATACCACCGTACGGATGAAAATCTCCAAGTCTGCAGACACGTTCGCGTCACTTTTGTGGGATTCCGCTGTTCGTCATATGTACAACCTGTCATGGTCAGGACCTAATTAGTACGGTATCTTTCCAGGCCACCGGGACACTGCGGACAACCCTAATTTTTTAAAAACTTTTTTACAGCGTAGTTGAGGCAGCAGTCTCTAAAAATCTAGTACTCAATCCATCGGATTCGAAAAACGTTTCATAAAATCACGAATATCACTGGGACTCTCTGAGACTTCCGAGCCTCGGCAAGACAAAATCTGTGACCACGTTGGGCTTGGTCAGGCGACATGTTAGCTGCCACAGGAACTGCTCGCGAGGGGTTTCAGGATTGCTATAACCTTTGAACGTGCCCGACTAACAGCGTGAGTCGGTGAACGAACACCGTGCTACTCGTACAGTCGCATCCCTCACAACCCATGCTTACCTCGCTTAACTCATACTCCCTTGTAACCCGTAGTCTCCCGAGTATGCCCTAGATCATGATTTGGCCTCCCTGATAACACATGCCCTTGGGCCACTCCCAAGGGGGTATGACTTATGACTTATAAGGCGTTTGACTGGTATAACCAGTGTGACAGAACCCCGTGGGTCAAAACCACAAGATAGACAAGGCTGCGATGGACAGCGAGAGGCAAACGCCACCATCGCACAAGGAGGCACGACGTCGGAGCCTGAAGAGCGGCATCCGCGCCGATCGGTCCCCTCACAGCGGATGCCTCGCAAACCGCAAGATAGATCCCAAGGCTGCTACATATCCCCCTTTCTTGTTTTACGTATTCGTGATCCATCTCTTCTTGCATACCTGGTTGATTGCCTCAAAATCAAACGAGAATCGGGGATCTACTTGGTACGTCTAATCGATGTTCAGTCACACCGTCATATCGTCTCAATCGCCTGGACAGGGGGAACCCGTTCAACTCGAGGTGACGGTTGGCAGTCGGCAAAAGACGCAGGCGGATGGTGATCAGTATATATGTACAACCGAGCCTCCCGACGTGCGAGGGAGGCGGACGGCGTTACCATTGTTTAGTAGCTATACTTCAACGAATCAGGACGAATGGTGGAGATACTCTGATCCGTGCTGAACCCGAACGTCGAGCCTGTCGAGTCCCGACAAAACTTGGAATTAGTACCCTGACCATCTTGCGCGACTCAGACGATCGTCCTTGCGATCGCCAAGCAACGTGGCTCGTGTCTAATATTTTAGGTTAACATTCACTCACTCGAGCACGACCAGTCCAATGGCTGTGATATTGAGGTCGCTAGACATACTGAGATCAACTGCAAAACAGGACATACACATATCACGTTACTTCAAGTTGGCGATGATGAACCCGAGGAGAATGGCAGGCAGCGGAAATGTCGCAGGATAGGGAGGGAGCCACAGATGCTGGTTAAGATATACTATCGGTTTGCCAAGAAGATACTTATCAAGAAGTGGACACTCGACAGCGTTCTCATCCTGCTTGGTTGGAAGGACAATACCGGCAATAGACTCTGCGGGTCGAGCGTTGCAGCTCGTCGAGCTTCGAGTGGTGGCAGTGGGTACAGGACCTGAACATTCCGTTTTTCCTTCTGTGGGCAGAAACCCTTGAAATCTCGGGTCAGTTACTAGATGTCCTTGGTGGTCGGTAATGAATGATGACTGACCTAATAATGTCAATGTTGAAACGCCGGGCCATCCAAGCCCACCGCGTCGATCGGAGATCAGTAACAACTTTGTACTACGACTCGAAGGATGTATTGGCGCAAGCCTTACCCGGGGCACTACCTTTTGGGAATTTTCTATTCCGCGATTCGCGACACCTTGGATTAGGACGATCTCACTGGCGGTCAGGTGGATCCCAGGCCGTTCAACCACGCCATGCAACGAGGCGCAACCAGGAGAGACGAGTTATGTAAGTAATCGGACGAGGTATACCAAAGCAACCGAGGTGAGGAAGAGTGGGCACTTTTTATTTTTTATTTTCCTTTTTAAATCCTTGTTTATTGTCTTACGAGGCTTGCCGTGCCTCTTGTTGGACAGTACATGCGTGGGGCTGCGTAGGTATCGCACGTACGTTGGGGTAGTCGTGCACTATTCTACGAGGGAAATGCTATGTGAGCGTTTGGTATATGTGCTTTGTCGTGCGGGACGCTTCTCTTTGTCCTTTGGGGGGGTGAGGTCTCCGTGCGTCTTTTGAGGCCCTCCGTGGCTTGGAGGAATGAGAGCGTATGTTTGACACATTTGGGGTCATTGAGGAGTGCCGATAGGTTCCTCGCCTTGTCCTTTATCTTACCTCTTAGCCACGAGCGTTGCGGCTCGAAGTGGTGGCAGTCGAGGAGGAGGTGGGGGACAGTTTCATGGTGACCGGTGTTGCAGTACGTGCAGTTGGGGGAGGGGGCCATCTTGATGCGGAAGAGGTGTTTGTTGAGCGGGGCGTGACCGGTGCGAAGCTGGAACAGCGCTGCCACGTGGCGTTTTGGGAGTTCGTTGGTGAGTTTGAGGAATTTACCTGAGGGGAGGGACGGGTCAACGTGCGCTTAGTTAGGGGAAGCGAGATGGGCGTGAAAGTCGACCAGCGCGAACTCGACGAAGCTCTCCCGCTTCAGCAGTTCCATAGTCAGTATGACCTCCAGCTTCCCGGTCCTTCCGTCATATCCCGACGGCTCATCTGTAAAAGTGGCTTGAGTAATGATCACTTCCCGCTCATCGCTTTCGGGGACACCGAATTCAGCATCAACTCCCGCGCCATCAACTGTCCTCCCGGCTCGGCACGGCGAGGTAGGGCGCGGCAACCCCCCTCGAAACTGTCTCGTCAGCGAAACATGACAGCGTCAGTAATCGATCAAGCTTATCTTGACCGTAAGTGGCGAATACGCAGCGCTAGGTGCGAGACCTCGCCGCACTTCAGATTCGTGCCTGGACTTGTGGAGATACGCAGGAATACTCGGGAATCGACTCAATCGAAGCACACGCTCTGCCAGGTAGGTTGCGGACTCTGTTAATTCGGAGTAGGAAGGGTACATGATGGGAAGCTTACTCAGGGTTCCAGATATTACACCCGTTGTGGGCAGCAGGTAACATCAACGTCCCTCTGGGCGATGACATTCGTCACGTTGATTTCCCTTGAGTGCCACCATGGTACGTATAAATGACTGTGGCGGCAGCGACCTTGTTCAATTGCACACCCCTAGGCTCTCAGGCCAGAAATGGAACCAGACCACGAGTAGCCCTAAAGGTGTTGTTTTAGTGACAGGTTCGGGACAGGGTATCGACCGCAGCACAATTTGCGCTCGGACTCATGAGTGACGGATAAGATATCGGATTGAGGTTGAACGACGTTCATATAAATAAGAACAAGCTTCAGGTTCTGAGGGAAGATATTACTTAGTAGTGTCCTGGACGGCATGTTTGCGTGCTGGTGTCAGACGTGAGTTTCAGGCTAGGACGTCAGTGGGAGGGAGGAAAGAGAGAGAGAAAACGAAGGTAGTCCTAGCCACCCGCTTCGATCGACGCCTGTGCCGTCGACGGCCGAAGCTTCCGTGTTGAAAAAGAGTTGAAGTGGTCGCCGGTATGGTCACGGTGCAGTGGACTTGACATTGACAAAGAGCGAGCTGCTTTACTCATACCCTAAATCAGTAGAGCGACTCGGACGATCTTTTGCCGACCATCACTGCGGGTGGCCGGGAAGTTCCACTAGATGCGTTCCTTGAACTTCTCAGACTCGGTCTTCCTAATCAAGTTCCGTGTCTGGTGCCCCGTCCCGCTGCCAGGATCTTCTGACAGTGAGCGACAGACACTCCATTTCCTCAACTATTACATTCCATGAATCGCAACCAGCAGCTCAACAAACGCTTTCTCGACATACTCAGCGGGTCTACAGATGTCGAGCGCCACAAGGCTCTCTTTCTTGAGGGTCTTTCTCTGCAAGAAGACCCAGCAGCCTGCGTCAGCAAGATAGTCGAAAGTAAGAATGGACTTTCTGCTGTGCAACAGGCTATGCGCCATGACCTGAGCACAAAGTTTATCAACGGCCTTGGCTCCACCGTAATTGGCTTCCTCCTCCGTGCCAACGACCTGGGAGATGTACTCGACACAGTTCTTCTCCGCATCCTTGACCCGCCCATCTTTTGGAACAAGTTCTGCGAGGAGTTCGACAAGGGAAATCTAGACAATAATGCAGAATCCGTATTCGCCCAGCTCCTTGCTTATCTCCTCAGGATGGAAAATAAGGATAGTTCCCGCTACCGTGACCGCGCCAAGCAACCCTCTATCCTCAATCGGCTCACCAGCTCTGAGCATCCAGAAGTCAAAGCAGCTGCCAACCTCATCAAAGAGATACTCTCCACCGCGTCTGCCACTTCCGCTGCTTCCACACCAGATGGTCCAGGGGGTCGCCACGATAACGACTTTATCAATTTCCGTGACATCTCCATAGTTCCCACTGCAGACGAAATCCAGTGCACCAAGAAGGCATTCTTTAGGCATGCAGCATTGCTCGACGACCCCAATACCAAAGAGACTCGTATCGCAGATTACCTTGACAACACATTCCGCCTCCTACGAGAAGACATGTTATACGAACTGAAAGAGGAACTTCAGCCCATCCTTGCCAAGAATGGGAATGGCAAGAAGAAGGGGCCGCGCGGGACTGTTATCGAAGGGTTGTGCATTGCAGGCGTGTATACAGGATCTGACGACCAGAGGACCCGGACTCGACATGGGATCGTGCTCCAATGCAGCGCAGACTTCAAGATATTCCACAATGTCAAGGATAGTGACCGAAAGAACTTCCTCAAGACGGATTCTCGTGGTTCAAAATTCCTGAGCCATCAGTCCTTAGCGTGCCTTATAGCTGATGGACGGTTGCTTGCCCTGGGAACCATCTTACGGATGGAGGATTTACTGGTAAAGAAACCCCCTGCTGTGGTCATCCAAATCTGCGGAGAGGCTAGCTTTGTCAAGACCCTTCTGAAGCTGAACGCTGCGAAGGAAGTTAAACTCGTCCAGACGAACACCGCCATTTTTTCCTTCGAGCCTGTGCTCAGGGTACTTCAAACGATGAAAATAGTCCCCTTGGCAGAAGAGATACTGTTTTGGGAGAACGGAATTCCCATTCGCAGCCCGCCAATTACCATTTCCCAGATTACTACCCCTCTAGCCAGAAATCCGTCGATGGATATCCAGTCATTGCTTGGTACCCCTACCTCCATTCAACTCGACAGTGCACAGGCGGTCTCGTTGCTTACCGGTCTGAACCAAAGGGTTTCTCTGATACAAGGGCCGCCTGGTATGTCTGTTCAGTTACGTTCCAGTACCTTAGTAACCAACTTGATTGCAGGGACTGGCAAGTCATTTATTGGGGCACTACTCGCCAAGGCCCTGCACGACTTCTCTGACCAAACACTCCTTGTGGTCTGCTACACGAACCATGCACTTGACCAGTTCCTCGAAGACCTCTTAAAGATCGGCATTCCAGAATCAAACATCGTGCGCCTAGGAGGGCGTGCCAATTCCGCAGTTGCTCAGCTTAGTCTGAAAAGCCAGACCAAGGAAAGATACGTCCGCTCGAATGCGGAATGGACCATCATCGACAACCTGAAGACAAGAGCAGAGTTTTTGCGTACGGAGGTCGAGACCCAATTCAAAAGTTTTCTTGCATCTGGCATATCCTTGCAAGATATGCTCACTTACGTCGAATTCGAGGACGAGGACTACTTTAATGCATTCCAAGTTCCCGAGTCCACAGATGGGATGATTCGCGTGGGAACGGACGGAAAAGCCGTTGATGCTACATACCTCGTCTCTCAGTGGACCCGTGGGCGGGACGCTGGGATATTTAAACAGGAACCACACGTCCGGGGTGCCGCAGCGATATGGTCCATGCCCCACGCGCTTCGTCAACAAAAGATGGAGGATTGGAAGTTGGCTATCAACCGGAGCGTGGTTGACGATATCTGGAAGCTTGCCAGGGACTTTGACGAGTGCCAAGACGAGCTTTCGCGCAAGTTTAACGAGTCCGAGGTAGCGTTACTCAAACAGAAAAGGATCATTGGTTGCACCACGACTGGCGCAGCAAAGTATACCGAAGATATTAAGGCTGCTTCACCCGGGGTATTGCTCGTCGAAGAAGCAGGAGAGATTCTAGAGAGTCATGTGATCACTGCCCTTGGGAAGGACACAACTCACACGATTCTTATTGGGGATCACAAGTAAGTCATCACTACTGTCTTCGTTCGACTGTTGACTAGATTCTGCTTTGCAGGCAACTCCGACCAAAAGTGAACAACTACGAGCTGACGGTTGAGAAACATGAAGGATACGACCTGAACAGGTCTCTGTTCGAACGTCTTGTTCTCAAGGGCTTTCCGCATGTAACGCTCACAGCTCAACATCGAATGCGCCCCGAAATTTCTGCTCTTATTCGCGAGTTGACCTACCCCGGGCTCACTGACGCGCCGAAGACCCAAAACAGAGCGAACATTCGTGGTATCCAGAGTAACGTTGTCTTCGTGGATCATGGTCAACACGAGGACGACGAGACGCGGATCTCTGATCGCGGGGATGGTGGTGCCCAGACCTCGAAACGAAACCAGTTCGAGGTAGACATGGTTATGAAAATCGTCCACTACCTTGTGCGGCAGGGTTATGGAAGCGAGAATATCGTCATCCTCACTCCGTATCTGGGGCAATTGTCCGCACTCCGTGACTCTCTCAAAAACGACGCCGATGCCATTATGAATGACCTGGATTCGCGGGAACTCACGCGTGCAGGGTTATTGCCCTCATCGACGTCACACGCCAGAGCTCAAAAGACCCGCATTCGGCTAGCAACTATTGGTCCGTGCGATTCAATTCCTTCCTGATCAGTATATTCACAATTTCATTCTCAGACAACTATCAAGGTGAAGAAAGTGATATCGTAGTCGCAAGCTTGACTAGATCAAACTCTAGTGGCGCGATTGGGTTCATGAACTCTCCCGAACGTCTGAACGTTCTTATATCTCGTGCACGCGACGGCCTCATCCTGGTTGGTAATTCCCAAACTTTCAAAGCCTCCAAATCGGGCGGGGAGTTGTGGACGAAATTCTTTGGTCTCTTGCGAAACGGAGGTCATATATACGATGGCTTTCCAATCAAGTGCGAACGGCATCCGAGAGCTACTGCCTTGGTCAAGTCGCCGCTCGATTTCAATAACTTGACACCCGATGGTGGGTGTACCGAGCCATGGTAAGACCCCATACTTTGCATTTCGTTTGGCGATCTCACCCCTCTCGTGCAGCGGTTCCCTGCTCAGTTGCAAGGTTCATACTTGTTCCAAGAGGTGCCATCCTCTTCGATTGGGACCTGGTCAACCGGACGCCCACACGACGATGCCTTGTAGCCACCTCTTCAGTGCCCCATGCTCAGCAAATACCCACCAGATGAAATGGAAGTGCCCCCAGAGCAAACCAGACAAATGCACGGCTTGCGAGAAGGAGATGAAGCGCCTTGAAAAGCAAGCTAAGCTCGATCTTGAGGCTCAGGAGCAACGCGAGCTTTCGAAACGTCAGCACGAGTTGGATATGGTAGAGCTTGAAGCTCAGTTGCAATTCGAGAGGGAGAAGGTCGCCGATGTCCAGGCCGCCAAAGACAGGGATGACGAGATACGGCAAAAGACGAAGGAAATTGAGGATGCGAAAAAACGGGCAAATAAAGCGAAACAGGCCGGGCTTCAGACGACTTCGTCGGCGGCGGGCCCCGGGAACGCAAATTCAATTCCACCCCACACTACTCCTTCCACATCGAATCAGCCTCAGAGTAGTGGAAACGATACCTCTGCGCAGCCGCCGAGCTCCACTTCAGTCCCATTACGTCCTTCGATGCCGTCTCCTGCTCGAGATAAGTGGGAACATCAGAAACGTGTCGATGGCATACAGAACAACGCCGTTGACAAGATCATGGATCTGACAGGGCTCGAGGAAGTCAAGGAACAGATCCTGAGGATCAAGGCAAAAATCGACACGATGAAGCGTCAAGGTGTTGCCTTAGACAAAGAACGTCTCAACCTTGTATTGCTCGGTAATCCAGGGACAGGTCAGTTATATCCACCATGTCGATTATTTACTGATTTACTAATGTCCCTGTGAACCAGGCAAAACGACGGTTGCAAGGTTGTATGCGCAATTTCTGGAGTCCATTCAAGTCTTGCCTGGGGACGCGTTCTTGGAGACCACCGGGTCGAAGTTAGCCTTTGAAGGAGTCAAAGGAGCGCAGAGCCTGATCGACCAAGCTCTCCAAGTCGGTGGTGGAGCTATCTTCATTGACGAGGCCTACCAGCTTACGAGCGACAGTTCCGGAATGCAAGTCCTCGACTTCCTACTCGCTGAGATGGAGAACAGGGTAGGAACGCTCATCTTCGTACTTGCTGGATACAACAAAGAGATGGAGAAGTTCTTTGAACATAACCCCGGCTTACCGAGTCGCGTTCCGTATCGACTACAGTTTGCTGACTATACGGACGCGGAGCTGATGACGATGCTTGAAGACTTGGTTCTCAAGCGATACCAGGGTAGAATGGTCATCGAGGACGGCATCCGTGGTCTATACAACCGAATCGCTGTCAGACGTCTCGGACGCGGTCGTGGAGTGCCGGGTTTCGGCAACGCTCGTGCATTGCAAAATATGTTCGCGAAGGTCTGTGAACGCCAAGCAGAACGCGTCGAGAAAGCGCGCCGAGCTGGGGCTTCTGCGAACGACTTCTTCATGACCAAAGAGGACCTGATTGGACCCGATCCGTCGCAAGTAATCCCAAATAACGCGGCCTGGTCAGAGCTGCAGGGACTTGTTGGGCTCGAGTCTGTCAAACAGTCCGTGCACAACTTTTTCGCGCTCATCGAGACCAACTACCACCGCGAGCTGGAGGAAAAGGAGCCGCTTCAGATGTCGTTGAATAGGGTTTTCCTTGGCTCTCCGGGTACAGGAAAGACGAGTGTTGCCAAGCTGTATGGTCAGGTGCTCTCGGATCTGGGTCTCCTGAGTAATGGGGAAGGTAAGTGGATAGCCGTGAGCGGGTTACTTAAAGAATTAATACACTGTCCTTTCAGTCGTTGTAAAGAACCCGTCAGATTTTGTCGGCGCATACCTGGGACATTCAGAGAAAAACACCAAAGCTATCTTGGACAGCACTCGAGGCAAGGTACTCGTGATCGATGAGGTGGGTTCACGCCACTCCCCCCAGTTAGGACGACCATTAACTTGTGCGCTAGGCATACATGCTATACAGTGGCAAGAGTAGCTCACAAGACTCGTTCAAAACTACTGTTATCGATACCATTGTCGCTGAAATTCAGAGTGTACCCGGTGAGGATCGATGTGTACTGCTTCTCGGATACAAGGAACAGATGGAGGAGATGTTCCAGGTATGCCTCCTGTATCGATCCCCTTCTATTGTTAACCACGCATCGTCGTAGAACGTCAATCCAGGTCTGGCTCGTCGGTTTGCGATCGAGAACGCTTTCAACTTTGAAGACTTCACCGAACCCCAACTTATGCAAATCTTCAATTACAAGCTCCAGAAGCAGGACCTCGCCGCCACAGACGATGCGAAGCAAGTCGCTCGTGACCTGTTGAGCCGCATGAAAGACCGTCCCAACTTTGGTAACGCAGGCGAGGTGGAGAATTTACTTGGCCTCGCAAAGGACCGATATCAGAAACGGATGGCATCTGTGCCTCCTCATCAACGATCCGATGTCATTTTCGAACCCCAGGACATTGATCCGGACTTCAACCGAAGCCAGAATGCATCCGCAAACCTGGCGAAGTTGTTCGAGGATGTTATTGGGTGCGACGAAGTCATCCAGAAACTTGATAGGTACCAGAAGATTGCACAAACGATGAAAAGCCAAGGACTTGATATGCGCAAACAAATCCCCAGTAACTTTGTTTTCAAGGGACCGCCTGGTAAGTGCGAGCTCGGAACTAGATCGTGTAAACGTCTTCACGTTTATCCCGATAACCAAGGCACCGGGAAAACCACTACCGCGCGGAAGCTTGGCCAAGTGTACTACGATATGGGGTTCCTATCCTCCACAGACGTAATCGAGTGTTCGGCATCTGATTTGGTTGGTCAGTACGTGGGACAAACGGGACCCAAAACCAGGAAACTCTTCGAGAAGGCGCTTGGAAAAGTACTGTTCATCGACGAGGCGTACCGCCTGAGCCAGGGGCACTTCGCGCAGGAAGCGATGGACGAGATTGTTGATATAATGACAAAAGACAAGTTCATGAACAAACTGGTGATCATCATTGCCGGGTACGATGACGAGATGAACAAACTTCTGAGGGTCAATCCTGGCCTTGCGAGTCGCTTCTCCGAAGAGATACATTTCAGTAACATGACCCCCGATCAGTGTCTTTCTCTACTCGACAAGGACCTTCGCAAGAGCAGCATTGTCGTCGCAGAGATGGCGGACCCAGGCTCGCCAGACTATCAACAAATGCGAACCATTGTCTTTCGGATGTCTATCCTATCGTCCTGGGGGAACGCTCGCGACATCAAGACGCTCGGTAAACGCATGTTTCAGCAAGCTTATGCAAACGCATCCAATGGCGGACCAGTAGGTCTTTCTGTTGCGGAGGCCATAGATATCATGCAGTCGATGCTCAAGGAGCAACGAGAAAGACTGGGTGTTCCTAGCAGTCGCCCCGCGAATTCGCCTCCTCCACCTCTAGCAAGCTTTAGTGGTCCTCCGCCCCCTCCACCCCCTACCGCATCTTCTTCCTCTTCTCAGTCATCGAAACCTCCACCGCCTACAGTCATCGAAACCTCCACCGCCTCCACCGCCACCTCCTCCGTCCAGCACCCCAAAGCCCCCGCCGCCGCGGCCCAATTCAGGCGAAGCGCAGCCACCCCCTGCCCAAACGCCTGCAAAGGAACAACCTCCGAAACAATCCAGAGAACGGACAACCGGGAAGCAGCCAGCTCAGAACAGCCGGACGACGCAAGCGAAGCCGAATGCGACCCCGGCCAAGTCAGCTGGATCAAAGACGCCCCCTTCTGCTCAGTCTTCACCCTCACAACCCTCCCGCACACTTGCCGAGACAGGAACTTCCACTTCACACGTTCAGCGAGATCCAGGGGTGTCGGACGAGGACTGGAACCAGCTGCAAGCCGACAAGCTCGCTGCAGAAGAACAACAGAGACGTGCAATAGAAGAGGAAGCTAGGCTTCAGCGAGAGTTCAATAAGGCGCGTGATGCAGAGCGACGGGCGGAGGAACGAGCCAGGCTGCGCGCGGCGGCTTTGCAGCAAGCCAAACGGCAGGCTGCGGCAGACAAGGCGATGCAAGAGAAGCTTCAGCGCGAACTGGAAGCTGCTCGGAAGCGCGAGGCGGAGGTGAAAGCTGCTAGGGAACGGGCTGCGGCAGAGCTGAGGCGGAGACAGCAGGAGGAAGCTCAGAGGCGGCAAAAGGAACAGGAGATACAGCGTAGACTGAAGAGATCAGGACGCTGTCCGATGGGGTATCACTGGGTGAAGCAAACGAGCGGATGGAGATGCGCGGGAGGGTCCCACGTTGTCAGCGATAGCCAGCTTGGCCATATCTGACCGTCGTTGGTTTGTCCTACGTGTCGTTAGCACTTCCCGATTTGGCATCATGTTTTCTGAGACCACCGTGAACGAGTGGTGGATGTACCCAGCCTGAGTGACTGTAAGTTGGCGCCAGAAGCCGTAATCAATTTAACCATGCTTGCCCTCCAACTTAGCACCTATGAAAGACGCCTGCAACATTCAAGTTTCCTGCAATGTACTGGTAGTCAGCTCCCGAAGGAGTTAGCACCGAGATTGAAGTCACATAGTAACTTTCTAACGAATGGGCCAAATCCTGGTCATTCAAGGAACACGGGTGAGCAGCTAGTTTATATACTACTAGTAGTATCCCACCGGTCTTATCTAGAGTTTCATCGTTGCAACATTGAGCATTGAGCAACGCGCCCGGCAATCTACTAGGTCACCAGACTAACTGAATAGACACGGCCAAACGAGACATCGTGTAACTCTGTCGCACGTCAGTATTGCTCTCCAGGTGTTGGTCACCTACTGCCAGTGCACCGTCAATTGTATCACGTTACGCTACTACCTATTACACAAGACCCGCAGCCAGCAGAACTTACTTGATATCATGCACTGTTAGTTCGGACTCGAGTCACTCGACCGTGCAAATATTGCCACGGCCCAGCAGATGGCACCTCGCTAGCCTTTACTACTAATTCCAAGTACTAGCTCCACCCAGGTTGGTCTGTCGACACTGTGATACACTGCTCTCAGTTTAATTTAGGTTTCAACAACGCCCTCTGAGCTGACTGTCCCGAGATTCATGCCAAGTCACTGTCAAATTGTTGTCGATCCAGTACGTACTGTATGATTGTCATCATTGCTGCCGACTGCCAAAATTTTTTTGAACACTACATTTCGTGCAAACCCCTTGGCAAGTCATTCAAAAAGGGAACAACTGGGAACTCATCGAGGCGTTGTCACTCCCAACCGAATTGGCGCTCACAACCTAAACCCATCCTTACGTTTCACGATACCAAAGTGAGGAAAATATGGCAACGTTTTATGTACTTACCCGGATCAGGGTCTATGAAGCCAGACAGTCGAACATGGGAATACTTGCCTCGGCCAATGCATGGACAGACATTTAAGACGGGCCCTTCTATCCAAGGCCCACAGCACTTCAACGATGGCGCTCAACATGGCAGCTCTTCTCAGTGAGTTTCAATTCAGTCATGTCCTTGACACCCACTGATCGGTCTCTTGACGCCAGTCACATCCAGCGTGATCAACGGTCTGATGATGATACTCACACTCTTTCGATTGTTGTTCCGGTTGCAGATACAAAGATTCTGGTGGGAAGATATGTGGGCAGCGGTGATGTTCGTTTGTGGAATGACATTCATCATTGCCCAACTTGTTTATTTTGAAACTGGCAAGACGACTCATTGCTTTAGTTCAACTGATATGCGCTGACAACCTAGCCCACAGTCAACTACGGGACAGCACTTATCACCCGTTGGATGACCTCAGTTGCTTTTACAAGCACAGTGTGGTAGGCGGTTCTCACCCTGGCTTTCAGTACTTTTGTTCAATATGTGATGTTTCGTACTAGGGCGGCTCGCACGAGTCTCCTGTACTCTATTATCCGGGTTATCTTTATCTCACCCTCGACAGTCCTCCGCAAATTCACACATGTCATGACAGCCCTTTTCTTTATGTTCTGGGCAATTATTATTGCATTGAAGACCCGGCGGTGTGTGAATAACACGGAACCTATACTCTCACTTGGAAGTGTGCGCCCAACATGTGCCCTACAGGAGGTGGAGACCCTCTTCGAAGTAATAAGTAAGCAATCAACACATGTCCTCATTCGTTGGCACCTTATCTTTTTTTGCTAGCTGATTGCGTTTCGGATGTTGCGCTAATAGTCCTTGGTCTCAAACTTCTTTGGAAAGTCAAGCTTCCCCGACGACAGCGTCGAATGATTTTATGCGTATCCTCGTCAAGCGCGATCCTGTCGATGTTCTCATTACTCCATGCGACTTGTCGACTGATCCCGGTCGAGAGCGGCAAACATATAGCCTCTGAGATGAAGGTATGCCCTCCATTAAATATCACCACCCCCACTGTAACCAGGCCATCAAATTCTATAGTTGACCTCAGCATTGATCGTATGCAATCTGCTCGTCGTAGTCACATACATGTACCGGATGATCTTCGGTTCTCCCAACGGGTCATTCCCGTCCGAGTCGGAAAGCTCCTCAGAAGATGACGACTTCACCACTCGCGTCCCCCCAAACCCGACTACCCAACTTCTTACAACGGTGGACCTAAGTGTTACTCTGGGTGCTAATACCGTGGCCACCAATGGTGACTTGACGAGCGGTATCCTATCTTCGTCACGCCGTGGTTCTGCAGCTTAACGACGGACTTTGTGGACGCTCGAGACGCCTCGCCATGTTGATATGTGCATTTTCTTCTAAACGGTGTGAAGTCGATGGTTCCGAGTTCGGCGTTGGCACGTTCAAGAGGGGATGCGCTACCAGTAAACAGCCTCGAAAGTTTCTTCTTACTACAGTAAATTCACTACGAGCGAAGTTGGACTGTCAGCCGGAGCTAGAAGTCTCCTGGCTTGGAGGATAAAAATTGTATCTCTTCTGTGAGTTTGGCGCCATAAACTTGGACCGGTTATAGTGCCCCAGCGGTCACTTGTCGCAGATATTCACTGTCTAGTATTCACATGCTCGCCGGGTCGTACTATGGTCAGCGTCGCTTAAATTGATTTGGAAAACTAAACAGTGCAGATGAGTATCGGAACGGCTAATTTGAACATCAGCATCTCCGCTGTAAATGATACCATGGTCGCTGGTATGAGCGGAGTACTATTGATCTTATCTACGCTTTCGATTCGTCGAAGCTTCTCTCGAACGGTGCTTCAGCCTCTAAATTCGTGTTCTGACGTTTGAATGACCTTTCCCCATGTCTGTTGAACGTCTGGAAAACACCTCAGAGGATCTGATGTACCAGATATTTCAGGATTTTCGATTTTCGACACACCACTCTTTTACACAATACATTGTCGATTTAAGCCAATCTAATAGTTCGTTGTGCGACCATAGCACATTATCCCGACTCTCAAACAAGTTATGGTCGACCTGGGGGACGGTCCACTCCTGAATATCGACCTCGAGTAACTTGGCTGATCGAGGTTCCCAGCTGACTTCACCCCTGATTGTGACCATGTTGATCGTTCCCGCCGCTGACTTGAGAATCCCAGGCTTTCCCGAGGACGTTGTGTGACTTTGGAAGTACAGCCTCATCGCAACTCGGCCGAATTCTGCGGCCTCTGAGGCCGATGTCGGTTCAAAAATTTCCTACTGCTTCTAGTTTCACAACTTGGCTGGCTGGCTCCGCAGCCTACTTCCCTCCAAGTGTATGCATTGCACCGTTGGCAGGCCCATACTAGCTCAACTATTCGACTCTGCTCATGCTGTGTTGTACAGGATCCCAATGGTGACAAATGAATATCACACGCTCCGCTTATCGGTATCGTCACGGGGGCTTATCTTCAAAGACTTCAATTGCTACCGTGTGAGGGCAGGGCGAGATGCCGTGCGACGGTCTCAATAAGTGGGCCGGCGTAATGCCTCCAAAAGGCATCATGAATGACCATAAAACATCAAGGCAGTGCATTTCAGCCGCAAATGTGGGCGCATCGACCAAGCACAGAAACGATATGGCCAGGTCTATCAATGAATGACCTCATAACAAGGCCAGCACTCGCTCACCTTCATCTCCGCACTTTTGGCTAGACTGCATGCCAAGTTGGAGCCAAGGGTTCGGGCAATGAAACGTTGGGCGTGAAACTTGAGGCGTATTAGCTCGCCATTAATGAAGCAGGGCAGTTCTCCGGTCCAGCCCGCATTTGGTTCGGTCCATTCTCCATGTCTGGCGTCTTTGGGTTGAGATCCGGGAGTGGCAGAAGAAGTCATTTTGCGGCGCCGCTCTCTCCGGGTTTCAGCAAGGCAGACCACGACTAGCACGCTGGTCGGAAGGGTGTTGTTGGCTGTAGTCAGGGACAGGACGTACTGCATGCAACTTTGCGAGAACCGCAGACGCCCAGCTTGTGGCGGGTTGGCGCGCGTTGGTTAGAAGCCTTCCCAGAAAGATGCGAAGCGATCAAAAACGGCATATTGATATCACATGGTCAAAGTGGGTACATGTGAGACGCCGACGGGTGCTTTGCAAGGATATCAGCAGAATGCTATGATGTCAACCACCAGCCACGGTACTACGTGGGCATTAGAGTAGGTCTCGAGGACGACAGGAACGGCAAGATGCTGTACATACCTTTTGCAGCATCGACGATGTGTGGGTCTGCCAGCTCTGCAGACCTGCCCGTGTTCGAACGCAGTGGCGGCCGCCAGCCACTCAGGCACCAGCCAACTTCATAGTACTTAGCCCATCAAACACCGGCCACATGAATTAGCCTGATAGCCTGACACAGCCTGAGTCCGTGGATGGCACCCGCGTCATGGCTGGGCCGTGGCAGGGGAATGAATGTTTCTGCTCCGCTCGAAAACACGACCCTTTAAAAAACCAGGTTGCCAGATGGTTGGCGCTCGGTTTCCACCGTGTGTATGATGTGTGTTTCGTTTCCCATGTTTCCTCGCCAACGGATGCTAACGACAACGCACCCTCTCAGTTGTGGCGGGTTTCGTTTTTTCACGACTCATGCATAGATGCCTCACGATCGACGAAATCCTGACGATAATTTTTCAACATGCGTTCATAATTTTGAAACCAGAGCCTAAATCACGAGAGTTCCGTGACCGTCGCACCCTTGCGAGGCTCGCAAGGACCTGTCGCTACTTCCTTGAGCCTGCTCTCAATGTGCTCTACTACGAGATTAATGACCTGCTATGGCTCATCAAATGTATGCCGGATGATCTATGGGTGGTCAACGGGAAGCAGCTGGTATGTCTTCCCCGTGTACAATAAAACCAGCGAGCGCAATCTGAAACTTGAAGACACCCCCAGTCTTTCAGACGTGCAATGCAGCAGTCTGACTGGGATATTTTCCTCCGCTATGCGCGTCGAGTGCGAAGCCTAGAATTTGATCGACAATGTCAATCCACCACAGACGTGAACGTTTATGTAGCCCTCGAGAAACCACCCTCTTCCGTTGTCATTTTCCCGAGATTGGTGCATTTCCGTTGCGGGGAGCACCGGCCGGAGGCAATTCACTTCCTGATGCACCTTCTCCAACCCACAGTGGTCCACGTCGATATTGACAACTTGATGTCAAACCCTCTTACGTTCGATGTCCTTCCCTTGTTACCCATCCGGTGTCCACGCATCAAGCAAATCATGGCTTTCCGCAACTTTGTGTTTCAAAAGGGCGATCGGGCCCTCGAGACGTTCTCAAGGGTCCTTTGTCAACTCAAGGAGCTCCAAGCGTTACGTTGTGCAGAGTTGCCCGATGATAGCGTCTTGCACCTCGCCCAATTGCCCAACCTGAGGATCCTTCGTATGGACTTGCGTTTAATCTCCCTCGATCACCTCGAATCCGCATTTGGTCCCATTAGATTCCCCGTCCTTCAGGAGGTGTTGCTCTCTGCACCAAGCATGTCTCATTGTCTGTCTTTCCTGAAATTCATTCAATCCACATCGGTTGATACAATTAATCTCAATATCGACGACGAAACTTGCGCTGCTGATTATAACGTCATTTTTACTGCATGGGCATCCAATCCGTCGTATCGAAACTTGTCCGTCATCGACATCTCCGAGATGCAGGTCTGGAGAGACTATGACGACAAGCATATCATCGATATCACCACCCTTCGCCCTCTCTTTCAACTCAAACGTCTCACGTCTCTGAAATTGGAAACCTTGTGTACGTTCGACCTGGACAACGCTGCCATCAAGGAGATCGCCATGGCCTGGCCACTCCTCGAGACGTTGGACCTTTCCATTCGCGAATGTGGGTGGGAGATCCCCTCCAAGGTGACCCTTCCGGGTTTGCTCCCGCTCTTGCGGAATTGCCCCAACCTCGCCCTGTTGGGACTCGTCGTTGACGCGACGGTGTTGCCGATGGTCTCAACGAGGCTCCCCGGTGCCGGCGTGCGGAATACGTCTCTGGAGTCTTTGTGGCTGGCCGATTCAAAAATCACCCGACCCTCGCTGGTCGCGTCGTTCCTGTCCGCAGTCGCCCCGAATATCGAACAGATCGTGTCGTGGAATACGCCGTTGTTGAGCGGGAGGAGTGGCAAGGATAAGTATCTGAAGCGGTGGAAGGAGGTGGAGAGGCTGGTACGTCAGTTTGCGCTCGTTCGGAAGCAGGAGCGAGAGTGGGCGAGTAGTCGCTGGCAGAGGGAAGGAAGCGGGGACGACGTCGATGTCGAGGAGGTCGATGACCAAAGGGTGCAGGCGTATGATTCGGAACCTGAGCAGGAGACGGATTCGGAGGAGGAGGATGAGTTTGAATATTGTTATATTACCGACATGCTTTGATCGGGGTCGCTAGCCCCCTTGTTCGCTTTGTTCTTTCCACCCCGGACCATTGTGCAGTGTCAGTGTGCTCGCCGCCGTTGCTTGTATGGAAATGAAGTTCAAACAATCCTGTATTACTAGTATGGTGCTCCGGGTCACAAGGACACACCGTTGTATACTATTTTTCATGTCTCAATACTATGTGGACCTGCAAAATTTATCGTCGGCGCCTTGGTCGGAACTCAAATATTCCCTCGCTGGTGGCCACAGCACTGATGGTCGTGCTGGTTGTGTTGTGCTACGAAATAATTGACGGTCCTTCTAATGCGACCAACTACAAGAATCTAATCCGACCTGCGGAGTAGGAATACTTCTGTGCTTCAATCCGAACATGGATGCTTGACAAAATCCATCGCTCATGCACCGACCGTCTCTAGGCATACCCAAACGACTCGACGTGCAGTGTCACACTCGGCCCCCCACTCAACACACTATACGGTCCCGAAACAGGGAACCTCAGTGCACGACGTACCGATCTTGCCAGACTCTGGGAGCCACACACTAGCCACGTGCCAAAACGAGTCAGCCCAAAACACTGATCGGATAAGAAAAAATACACACCGGTGACAGACATACTCCCCGTCGCCGTATTCACCTCGCCTCGCAGGATCGACTTCAAATCTGGCCTCCCGTTCTCCAACCGGACGAATGGCGGCATCATCCAATCATACGAGCCTTCCTTATCTGGCGTTTGTTCCGGATCAGCCGAATTCTCGCCGAACGCAAACGGTACTCCGCCCCTCGTGGCAAAGATCCTGATCGACGAATTCAACCACGTCGGCGTGAGAGCGTTTGCTCGGTAAAGTGCATCTGAGATCCACTGGACGTGACCTGAAATTATGGCGGGCTTGTCAGGACGGGCAGCGGCAGTAACTCATTGTGCTCACCCGCGTCGCGTACTGCCCAGATGAACACCACCCTACGACACCGGCCGGATCTCTTTCGAGCTGCTCTGGAAAAGTACAGATCATTACCCCACCATAACCGCATGTATCCGAACGACTTACTCAATTACGTTAAGGAAAACTGGCAGCGTGTACGTAATTCCTGACCCTCCTGCGAATGCCAGTTGAGCCCAACTATAATATTCCAACTTACTCCCAGATAGTAGTAACTCACCAGCAATAAATATGGACGTATCATACCCCCCCATATCGGGTACAAATCCATATGGACCATCGATGAACAATTTGACAGTCTGATTTCGCGCTGCAACTTCCTTTAAACGCTTCGTAAACCCACCTCTGACATTGACGAGGAAAACGAGCTCCTTCCAATATGCAGTTTCGGCGATTTCTTGAGCTTCACCATTCCTCGCAAAGTGCTCATCTCTCGCGCGAGGGCGGAAAAGAGCAGAGTCTATGCTAGAGATGGAAAAGGGATGTGCTTCGAGCGGAAAGGTCGAAACAGATGGCATAATGAGGTACGCGGTCTGTCCAGGGGACCATTGGAAATGTGGTGGGCGACGCACTCTTACCCGAACAAAGTCGTCGCAGAGAAGTTCTGTAGTTGCATCTTGCAACCCCGCACGCCGACCGAACCCGCAGTACAAGTGGTTGCAAACCACAACTCGAGCGACCCGCATGAAGCGATCGAGTGCCCAGAACATGAAAGATGGCCAGATCCAGTATGAAACGCTCAATTTACACCTGTCAGTATCATGCCTTGAGTGTGGAAGAGGTTCGCTTACTTGAAACCCCTGGTATGGAAGTATGCCCCTAACAAAAAAATACTAACTTCTGTGAGACGGGAAACATACATAGTTAGGACGTCGCTCACAACACCGCAACGAAATGCGCGTAGAAGAAAACTTCGTATGCCTTGGTGCGAATTCCACGTAGAGATACAATCAATAGGATGGTCAGCGAAACCACGGCTGTTATACCAAGACGAATATGCGGTTTCTCTAACAACATGTTGAAAATGTTGACACTAGAAAGTCGGTCAAGGATATATATCTGCAGCGACTGCAAGATCAGCATACCTTCCTGCGATGTATATTTCGCCGCCAGCGTGAAATAATAATAATACGAAACATGACCGTGCTGTGACACGGTGAAGGTAGTTTAGCTGAGTGTGTGGTCAGTTCATATCTCGCAAAGGTGCTATGGAAGGGTGAACCTTCTCATAGCCAACTCCAGTGACGACTGCAAAGAGGGAGCTTAGTGTTAGGTGGAGAACGGAGCTAGAGAACACCCACAGGACACGATATTGTGCTTGGTGCCGAGAGCCGTGACAAGAGGAAACTGACTCGCAGCGAGAATACCTGCACGGCCACTCCAACTCCGTACGTTGAACTTTGTAATCTCGAGCTTTTCGACTATCAAAGATGAATTACGCGGCAACGGGAGGAGGATCTGTTTGGTGACTCACCGCCTCTGAAAGTCCAGGCGAGAAGAAAGGCAATGTACGCCAGCGTGAGGAAAATATCGGCCACCTTGAGGTCGTACGTGCCAAACTCGAGTGTCCAGCGGAAAGCGATAACGCGGAAGACATTGACCGCCGCGAGTGGAAGGCGTGCAAGCGACCACCCATCACCTCTGGCGCGTGGGCGGGTAGACGTATGTGTCGATTCTTCATCAACACCCCATCGCGGTCGACGCTGACCGACCACTTTGGAATGCAAGACCGAACCCCACTGAAAAACACCGACGACGAGCAAGAAGACGGAAAGGGTGAGCCACGCTTCCTCTGGAGTCGTGAGAGGCGGCGGACGTGAGGGGGATGCCATGGTAGTTGAGGATCAGCCAAGTGAAAAATGACTTGCCAGATCAGAAGCCTGCAAGAAAGGAATGCAAGAACTCGAGGTTAATATATGGAATGCAACTCGACTTGAGTCGCAAGCCAAAACAACCTGGTTTCTTCTACAGGTTCTTTTAGTCGGCAGTCGAGATGCCATGGCAGCATTAAAAACATGGGCGCGCTGCGCAGAGCAGCGAGCCTGAGCCTGCACGCCTGCGTGTTTCACATCAGTAACTTGAAGTTGCGCATTCGGTGCACGTAATACCAGTCTCGGTGACTCATCACACTACCAAATCTAGTACCCATATCCGCTCCAAAACATTTCGATGATCCCAGCTACTACCTATCCTGTAATATAGTCTATCCCTTTCCTGAAACGTCGGATTTTTTCCTGCTTCCTCGACCAAGAACCGAACTCGCGAGGGTCGCGGTCATATTTTATCTAACCGCAAGACCCGCGGCCGAATCGGGGTCCCCAGGAAAATAGAAACCGTCGACCAGAGCAGTCTCCCGTTCATTGTAGCTGGCATTAGATCGAGCATGATGACGGTTCAATGGCGTTTTTTCTTCTGGCACTTGTGCTAACTTATCTATGGACCAGCGGATTACTGCGGTGGTTCCGATGGAACATCGGCATGCGTAGCTAATCGTTTCGCTGTCACTTTGAACTTGCGGTGAGACGGATAACTAATAATGCCATCCTTTCAAACACAGGTGCCGAACCTGCCAGAAAAAGACGCTCCACCTCAACGTATGAACAAGTTGTCTCCGAGGGCGTCGCACTCGAGGGCGCTGCGCTTCTCGGTTTAGAGATTCGTGACGAATCAGCTCGGAATATCTTGATACACCCAACCTGCATGACAGCCAAAGACTCCAATGGTGTGTGGAGTCATCAAGCAATAACCTTGCTACATAGTATCTCGCAAATGCCATATCGAGCTGTACGCGATCTAGAGGCAAGGGCCGTACCCCTTTGAACCGTTGCCTCTTGTATTACAACCACTTATTCCGCGCTTGGATAGTCAAAACAGGGTGCGTGAACGAATGGGACTCGCGTGTGAACCCATGACATGGCGTTCGACTCGGATTCCGCAAAGCGGTCTCAAGGTCGTAGCTCTGTTGAGGAGGTAAAGTCAATACTCGAATCGGGTAGATCTGAGCATAATACAACCTCTGAAAATGAAAACATGCCCGAGTTCGAGATGCCTCTCAGAGAGTGATACGTAGTAGAATCGGGTGAGTTGTTGTTGGTACAAGTTTGTTAATTGGTTGAGGGAGCGAGTGAAGCAAAGAAGCGGCTGTCGAGCCCGCTGCGGTCCTGGTGACTCTCGTACGAGCCACGTCGAGATAGGTTCTGCGGGCTCAGGCTGCTGCGGTGTGGAGTAGTGAAGTCGTTGCTGCCAGGAAGCTTGAAATTCCAGTGGACCCTTCAACGAAAGTATCGGAGCCGTCACAGTCGTGGCAGAGACACAATTAGCTCGCCCAAATATAATTAGTGGCTCAGGAAAGGCATAAGTTCGGATACTTACTCCGAATGCCTTTGCCCTTTATAACCCCCGAACTTGAGGTTAACAAGTTGCATAATTGCCGCTCGATGATTAGAGTTAGTGCTGTTTCATCGAACGAAACCCTTCGTGGTACCGTTGACACACCGGAACTAGCCGCCATGGATTTCTGTCTTCGCCCTCCACATGGGAACAACAAAGTCCAGCCTGAGCGGGTTCCCGAAAGGGCTCGAGCCCCTTTGCCCGCTAGCCCGGCCGTGTGCGCAGTCGCCGATAGGAAGCTTCCTTTTCACCATCCGCCTTCACCCATACCTACGCAATTAGCCTCTCGTTAGGTCGTGCGTGCACACCCTGTGCTACCTCTTTTCGCCTACTAGTCCCCTTGTCTGTTACAACTGGTGAAACCACGGCGTGCATACCGCGCCTTTACCTGTCTATGCGAGTACTGTACATGGCCCAGCCCAGGCTGATCTTAGGAGAGGGGGCCATCTGACGGACGCAGCACACAACCCAGATCGGTCTCTCCTCACACACTAAGTATCCTCTAGGGAGGGCAAGCCCTTCTTAGACTTGATCTCGCATAGCTACGAAACTCCAGCCAACTTGAGCGTTCATTTCAGCTGTTTGACCGATTGGCACTGGCGGGACCTCTAGCACATGCATCAATTCCTTCTTAATCTCAGATACGAGAGCATCGTTGTGAAACGGACTCAGAATAACCTGTGAGAGTGACATCAGCAACCTATTCATAGGCGGACTTGTTGAATCTTGCAAGGTCTCTGCATCATCCTCGAAAATTATCATGATGAACAGAGACAGAGATATGTCATTAATCTCAACTTATCATTGCAGCTACGTGAGTCTCAGTCAAAGTGTCTCCCACCGTCTATGGATATCTATCAGAACGGAGTTAGACTTCAAATGATATTCTGCTTAACACGAAATTTTAGTTACCGTCTGGCCTATATGGGATGAGCACTGTAAGCCATCCGTCGCGTACAAGTGCAGGATGCGTACCAGTGACATAGTGCGCCTCTGGTGACACCAGGTAGGATACAAGACCCGCAATATCTTTGGTTGTACCCAAGTAACCAACTGCTGCAAGCTTCTTCCCCTGTTTTCAACATGGTGAGTGGAGATCGAACGAATGATCCAGCATACGCGAGAACAATACCTTTTCGATAACCCCGCCCTCGTCACCCATGTGTTTCGTCATGTCCTGTTGCAGTGCATCGACTACATAGGCATTCATTAAGAAGGGGAAAGATGCACTGAAGTGGAAAACTGACGCATCGCAGTCTCAGTTGGACCCAGGGCATATGCATTCACAGTTATTTCGTGCCTCCCAAGCTCCATGGCTAAACATCGTCAGATTGCTATATCCAAGGACCTCGAGTTATCGAACCTGCGGTTTGAGTCAATCCCCTAATCGCAAACTTCGATGCACAATATGCACTAAGAAATGGATGTCCTATGTTGATACCGATGCTGCGTTAGCCAGGTTCGAAAGTGAAGATGCATGGGATAGGGAAGTTTGTTAAATGACGTCGCACTGACCTTGCTTGCCCGCTAGAGAGCTAGCACCAATAATACGGCCTTTGGTTCCTTGATCTATCATCTTTTGTGCTGCATACTTGTAACAGAGGAATGTTCCGCGAACGTTGACCGCCAGGACGGCATCCAGATCACCCGCGGAGGCTACGGAAGTGGGAAGGTGTGGGTGTCGAGACTCGCCCGATCAATTGCGTCTGCAAAACGACGAACTTACTTTGGAGGATTGAACCAGTCCTCAAGATGCCTGCATTAGCGACCATCTAATAGAGAATCGTCAACCTGAAAGTGAAGCTGGTATGAGCGTTGCCTTACCACATCGAGACGGCCCAGTGCTTCAACCACGGCATCGACCATGTCCTTCACTTCCTCCTCAATGCGCACGTCGGCCACTAGCACACAGACCTGCCGTCCCGGATACGCTGTAATGATCTCTTCCCTGGCGGCATCAAGATTATGTTTGTTTATGGCGATATCGTTTAGCGCGATATCGTAGCCATCGCTTGCGAGTCGGGTGGCAATGGTCCGACCTATGCCATTCCCTGAGCCTGTGACTAACGCGACCCCTTTCGAAGGGGCAGTTGATTCGAGAGGCATATGTGGTTCTCGGGGTGTGCAGTGGAGTGAGGGCGGTCTGTCTAACAAGCGTACTCCGGTCCCGCTCTTTATGTGCCCCGTAGCTTCTAGAACTGTTGTGCCTTGGCTTCTTGGGCGGTGGCATCTGTGTGATCATCATTCTTCGAAGTGGTACGATAAACTTACGGAGATGGTTTGTTTGAGGTCCATCGCATGGTACACCTTCCAATCGGGATGGGTTGAGCGGCGCTTTGGAATCGTCAGTGCGTCAGCGCATCCACCAACTTGCGTTCCATCTCTCAGGGCAAGAATTAGGACATATAGGATGTCGCCTGACCTGACTGCGAAGTTCACGTTTCACCCCAGACACGGCGTGACGTCAGGGCGCCGAACGTGTGTATTCGAGTTTTCCTCGTATGGCTGTGGTTGTTCAGATGTCGTAGTATGGTATATAACGAAGGTCTGTTGCTTTTCCACTTCCCGAACATTGTGATGATTGCTGCACCTTATCAGCCATGGCCTGGAACGATCTGGACTCCGGAGACACTCACCGCGACCTCTTGGGGCATGTCTCGTAACGGAGATACGCAGAAAGCGCTCCAGCTAGAAGTGTGTAATCGGATTTCTGTGCCTTGCGCCGAGAGTGAAAGTGCCACATTGATGGGCCTGCGCAGTGAGTCGGAGTTGCACCAGCAGTACTTTGGGTCAATCAGCCATGCCGGAGGTTCCAGGTCCAGCTTGCTGAGGGGTCCTCTCAACTGTTCTGTATAGTCAGATCTGCGAAGTTGAACGAACAAAAAGCCATTGCGGTATTCTCTCGATCGTGTTCGAGTTCAAGTTGACCGGACCTGTCTCTGCCAAAGCGGAGTTTCAAACAACCACAAGATTCGTGTGCCACTGCCAGGCGACGCCAAGAGTGTGTCATGTAAGTAGCAGGGAAGATCAACGCACATTTGGTCCCGTTATTCCGGGATCCTCCTTCAAGTTGGCACGATCAAATCCGGATTTGCGGTAAGCAAGATCTTCACGACTGCGTCGGAGTGCATGGATCCGTCAGGTTCGTAAGTTTTTAAATTAGATGATGAATAATCATACTGGCACTGTATCATCTTGTTAGTCTACGAAAACGACGCACACTGTCGGTCGAACCTGCGAGTTCCAAACTACGTGAGGTGTCCGTAGGGCAAGAGATACATCCCGGTGATACAACGGGCCGCTGGTGATACAAATAGGATACGAGTCCAGTGATATCTTCAGCCGAGACTGGGATTACTACTCAGTATGTTGGTTGGCTCCGCATAAATATCATCTTTCCGAACAAGGTGGCTCTAACGGGCTATGCTCACCAGATCACTTTCCTATTAACTGGTATTAATTAGCCATTTGTTTAATTACTGGGTTGGAATTGTCAGCCTCAGTGATGAGTTCTGATACGAAAACGCCGAGTCAGGGGTTGGTTAATTAGGGGCGTCAATTGGGCGTCTCTCGTCGGGCTTGCCGCATCGAGGCGCCCCAGTCTTTTCCCTCCTCTTCCACGTTCACGTCCTCTGCCGGCGATCCAGTTTTCAGTTCCCCGGCTGAAGTCATTTAGTTCGATTCCGTGTCCATCTCTGGCGAGCCACAGTACGATGCTCCCCCCAATACCCCCGGCTGAACCTGTCACCACTACCACGCCGAAGCTGTGGTATTTTAGAACTCGGGAAATCCGGAAAGGTCAGGCGATTCATACCTTACATACCCAAAGCGCCACAACTATTCATATGCGTATGCGTCGAATATATTTCAAACTCATCGCAATTGGGGCCTTTGCGCACTGGCAGGGAAGATGGCATGCCATGAGACAGCTCATCAGACGTACACGGTACTTTGTCTTGACAAATGAGCAAGCCTCCTTGCTCGCCAATCTTCTCTATCACTGGGTGAGTCACATCTTCGGACCTCATGATCAGATTTGCTGTGTTGTAAGCCGAGTCTCGGTCTGTGAGTTTGGCATATTAAGATTGAGAAGTGTCTTGCCGGCCACCGGGGCCTTGCCAACCACAACAATATCGAACATGAGAAATTGAGGGAAGAAAGGAGAAAAAAAGCACCGACTACAAATTATCAACCAACGCATGTGTTATCATAACGCTAAGAACTACTCAACCTCCACCACGACAACCTGCAGATGGTACCTACATCTGTGTTGAATAATCACCGTGGGGGAAGGAATATGGAGGTTCGGTAGGGAATACTTGTCTATCTGGCTCCAATATCTGCGTCTCTTGAGCTGCTTATCACCGTGTCAGACGAGTGATGGCCCAGCGGTCCTGCGACGACATTAGTCCCGATGGTCCTGCGGAGACGCAGCTGCGGCTGCCAGCTGCCCTGGGAAACGTGATGGAGGCTAACGAGGATAATGTCATCTACTGTGATGTCGCGAGGGCCGACTTTCCATTGCCTGTCAGCCCCCGCTTGCATTGCTTGCTTGCTCATCCCATCCATGAACTTCTTAACCCATCTTGCGACAACCTTGGCTAACTTTGCCTTATTGATCATGAGGCGCTTGTGAGTATAATCTTTCGTCGAAACCTGTGTATGGCATGGACGGTAGCCTGGCCACTTGAGGACCATCAATCACGGATATCGGTCACCTAAACAGCACGAAAAAGACATACCTCTAATCGGATACCTATCGAAGGCCCGCATGATGCGAATGCAGGCTCATGCCCCGCAACTAAATTAACCAACTGTTTGTCTAGGCGTGATAAGGGTACACCCCACTCAAGTGAGTTTTGTTCGATGAAGATAATGGGAGGGTGCAACTGGGCATGCGATACATATCGCTCCTTGTCTCCTTGAGAGCGTGGCTGGTAGATAGTCTGGGGTACGAAGTTGCGAGGCCCGTTCATGATGACAGCATCCTGGCGCATCAGGTACCACGATACCTCGTGTTGGGGATGTGAATTGGCTGGAATTGGCTGTCCACCGGTGGGTGCGGAGACCATCATACTGGGGAAGACGTCCCGGATTTCGTGCTCTCGTTCGTGAGGGGATGTGGACTGGCTGCCGGCTGCAACGGTCTAACAACAAATCGGTGATGTCAGCGACGATTAACTGTATATCACAGCATGACCCACATTGTCCGCTGAAGCGTTCTGCTCCACATAAGCGGTGGATTCTGATGGACCAGAGAAAGCGGCCAGTATCGAAGGGCCAACTTGAATGTCACCGGAAAAAGTGTCGTACTGTGTATAAGACTGCACAGGAGGGAGTGATGCATCTGCTGTAGTGAGGGACGGAGAGCTCCCCTCCGAAGCGAACCTAGGTTCTGCTGGGCCAAACAGAGGGTAGAGGAAACCATTTTGCGAAGCAAGGTGAGCAGTAGACAAGGCGTGTAGGTCGCATAGCGTGGACTGGAATACAAGGTCATCATCTGTTTCTATCATGGGGCCACATGGCTGCGTAGCATCTGGAGGTGGGGTGGAAGGCTCGCTAGGAGATGTCGGAGGGAAATCCATGGCGTAGGACTAGGAAGTAGTTAGCACCGTGCTGCGAACAGGAGATGTGTTAAATGATTGTCGTCAACAGGGGATTGGTGTAGCACCGTGCCGGCTCCCTTTTTATGCTGTTTTTTCCCACCAACTATGCGTGCGCATTCCCTACCGTGACATCCCCCGACGGGGTTATGGCGGGACCGTGATGCTATGGGACGTAAGCTTCGTGTCCGAATTCCAAGCTGGACTCCTAAAAGCGTCGAAATGCACCTAAGGGAGGAGTAACTCAGGTACACAACTTCCTCCGTGCCCCGCTTTCGCACTGCAATCATTCTTCGTGACTTTCAGGCTGGGTCGCATGTAGTATGCGTATACACTCCAGCTGAGTGGTTACCTTTACTGGGATGATCGTATATGTACTACGGGGTTAGAACTTTCTTTAATTGTTGGCACGCAGTAGAACATAAAGAATTCACTCACAGATTCATGAAGTCAGCGGGGGCTGTACGAACCCAATCAGTCAGAGGAATTGCGTGCTCTCCTGCACTGAACTCTGGGACTGTGTATGAAAACTGGTAAAAAGGGCGTCCCATTATAACCTTGTGTTGAATGGAACATCCACTCACTGATAATGACCCGGCCACCGAAGCAGTTGAAAGGCCGTGAAATAAATTGGAGTGCCGCCACTCTCAGTCCGCACTCCCATGGCAGAGATAGCCACACGGCGAGTGTAATAACAAGAACATTCCATGACACGTCGCGTGAATACGTATCTGGATGCGATACACACAGGTTGGTTAGTTGACACACCATCCTGTATTGAAATATTAACTGACCATCCTGTAAGACACAGTCTGTGGAGAACGAGAAGGGTTTGACACTCTCCTTTAGCAGGCTGGCGATTGTGACGGGAACTGGACACACCTGAATCAGTCGTCCGCAGAGTTTTCTGATGGGCTCTTGATACACGACATACGCAAGATATGACGTGTGACTAAAGGCACCGATGTAACGTCCGGGAACAAAGGGGGAGGAGCAAACCGAGCCAAGCTCAAGTGGGGGAGAAGATGAAAGATACAACATCAATGGCGCCCGTCTCACCTAGTGTTCATATAGAGACTCATTGGCGCGCATAGTGTGCTGTAAGCAGCGCCATCATAGTTGTGTACAAGTATGTAGAAGCATGCAGAAATCGATATGTATTACCTACATAGTGCCTTGGACCCGGCCATGGAAAAGTGGCTGGCGCGTCGGCGGTGATTTGTTATTACGATAATCCTAGGGTTTGTCACATTCAGTTTTATATACGGGAATAAGAGGGTTCGACAGTGTTCTTTTGCAATAGGCCCTGCAGGGCACTGAACCTGAAAAGGAAATGATGGGCGCGTTGGTAAACTTTGTAGAGTTGGCAACACCCAGAGGCAAAAACCTTGCAGTGATTAGTTTGAACCTTGTGTAACAAGAGCTACGGACCGCTCAGCGTGGGGGGATGATCTCTCCAGAGGCTCATATTGACTTAAACGGGGAAGACTGTGACCAGGACCATGCTCCACCTTCAAGCAAGATATAAATTTTCATCCAATAAATACTGATACAAATAATCATAAAAGGCATAATTACATATATCACAAAGACCCCAGCAGAAAAATTGGAATATAATTGTACTAAAATACAGTCTTTTTGAGCTGATTGCGCGCATAAATAGTTGCCCAGCCAAAGTGGAGAATGTTGTTTGTAGTCCGCCGCGGTAAATTTCTCGAACTAAGTAAAATTAAGATCGTTGTCCTCCAGGCACCCCCGAAGCTTGTTGGCCCAGCGATACTCCAGGACCCTGAATCGAAAATTGGCGTCCCGCTCGCACTTGCTCTGAAGGCTCGTATCAAGCGTGACGACAGGGCTGCGTCAGATTCTCTCTGCTGTTTCGCCGACTACTATGGCAGACCGTTTGACTCCGAGAGCTTGTCGGCTACCCTCGTACACCCGCCTTCCAATAGCTTCCGCAGCTCATCCCAGTGGAAGGTGACTTGCACTGGCCAGGACGATGATAGGCTCGTCTTACGACCAGTCCAGAGTGAACGAGCGGGCATTTCCCATCGAGGGGGGATATGTCTGAGTCACGTAGCATGTCCTATGCTTGCAGGCTCAAGTGGCCCATGGCCTGCACATATCGCAATGGATGTTCGACATCAAGAACCACGTATATACTCTCCAGACACTAATAGGCGACGTCATCGTGAGCTTTGTTTTTGTTGAACTGAACCTTTCGTCCGCTCATTGCGTTGACAGCTTTGCTCCTGTTACATAGTACGGACCTATACGGTTGAGTGGCAATCTAAACTCGTCCTGATTTTACCTTTGCTACCTTTGTGTGCCACAGGTGGTATGCATGCAACACGTTTCGGGGGTAGACTAAAATCACTGAAAAGATTTCTGAAGCTGGAGTCTTGAGTAGCTATACTGCATCGAAAATGACGCAAGACTAGGAACGCCCTGCCATTTATCATGTCGTTTTTGGGTAACGGCTTTGGCAACCAATCCGTTCGCGATTCAAATGTAGTCATCTTTAATTGATATCGAAGAATACTTCTTCATTTGTTTCCCTATTTACTAGTTCTGTTGGTGTGCCGACCCGAAGGCTGGGAGGCTGCATGGACACCAGGCTGGTCCCGCTCTTTATGTGCCCCGTAGCTTCTAGAACTGTTGTGCCTTGGCTTCTTGGGCGGTGGCATCTGTGTGATCATCATTCTTCAAAGTGGTACGATAAACTTACGGAGATGGTTTGTTTGAGGTCCAGCGCATGGTACACCTTCCAATCGGGATGGGTTGAGCGGCGCTTTGGAATCGTCAGTGCGTCAGCGCATCCACCAACTTGCGTTCCATCTCTCAGGGCAAGAATTAGGACATATAGGATGTCACCTGATTGTGAAGTTCACGTTTCACCCCAGACACGGCGTGACGTCAGGGCGCCGAACGTGTGTATTCGAGGTTTCCTTGTATGGCTGTGGTTGTTCAGATGTCGTACTATGGCATATAATGAAGGTCTGTTGCCTTTCCACTTTCCGAACATTGTGATGATTGCTGCACCTTATCAGCTATGGCCTGAAACGGTCCGGACTCCGGAGACACTCACCGCGACCTCTTGGGGCATGTCTCGTAACGGAGATACGCAGAAAGCGCTCCAGCTAGGAGTGTGTAATCAGATTTCTGTGCCTTGCGCCGAGAGTGAAAGTGCCACATTGATGGGCCTGCGCAGTGTGAGTCGGAGTTGCACCAGTAGTACTTTGGGTCAATCAGCCATGCCGGAGGCTCCTTGCTGAGGGGTCCTCGTCTCAACTGTAGTATACTCAGATCTGTGAAGTTGAACGAACAAAAAGCCATTGCAGTATTCTCTTGATCGTGTCCGAGTTGACCGGACCTGTCTCTGTCAAAGCGGAGTTTCAACAAGTCACCCCTGTGTCCCAAGCAACTTTTCCATGTTGCCACTGCCAGGTGACGCCAAGAGTTTGAAACCAGCTCTGACGATCCATGACTTTGTGACCGTCGAAAGTAAGTGCCGATTCGAGGGTAGGCGATAGCATTGTATGTGTCAACAAAGGCGAAGCTCCTAATTATATGTGGTACTAATTGAAGTAGCTGCTAGGGGGGATCAACGCACATTTGGTGCCGCTAATTCCGGGATTCTCCTTCAAGTTGGTAGTTCAAATCCGGATTTGCGGTAAGCAAGATCTTCGTGACTGCGTCATTTAAATGACGAATAATCATACTGGCACCATCATCTTGTTAGGAGTCTACGAAGACGGCGCATACTGTTGGTCGAACCTGCGAGTTCCAAACTACGTGAGGTGTCCGTAGGGCAAGAGATACATCCCGGTGATACAACGGGCCTCTGGTGATACAAATAGGATTCGAGTCCAGTGATATCTTCAGCCGAGACTGGGATTACTACTCAGTATGTTGGTTGGCTCCGCATAAATATCATCTTTCCGAACAAGGTGGCTCTAACGGGCTATGCTCACCAGATCACTTTCCTATTAACTGGTATTAATTAGCCATTTGTTTAATTACTGGGTTGGAATTGTCAGCCTGATGAGTTCTGATACGAAAACGCCGAGTCAGGGGTTGGTTAATTAGGGGCGTCAATTGGGCGTCTCTCGTCGGGCTTGCCGCATCGAGGCGCCCCAGTCTTTTCCCTCCTCTTCCACGTTCACGTCCTCTGCCGGCGATCCAGTTTTCAGTTCCCCGGCTGAAGTCGTTTAGTTCGATTCCGTGTCCATCCCTGGCGAGCCACAGTGCAATGCTCCCCCCAATACCCCCAGCTGAACCTGTCACCACTGCCACGCTGAAGCTGAGGTATTTTAGAACTCGGGAAATCCGGAAAGGTCAGGCGATTCATACCTTACTACATACCCAAAGCGCCACAACTATTCATATGCGTATGCGTCGAATATATTTCAAACTCATCGCAATTGGGGCCTTTGCGCACTGGCAGGGAAGATGGCATGCCATGAGACAGCTCATCAGACGTACACGGTACTTTGTCTTGACAAATGAGCAAGCCTCCTTGCTCGCCAATCTTCTCTATCACTGGGTGAGTCACGTCTTCGGACCTCATGATCAGATTTGCTGTGTTGTAAGCCGAGTCTCAGTCTGCAAGTTTGGCACACTAAGATTGAAAAGTGTCTTGCCTGCCGCCGGGGCCTTGCCAACCACAACAATATCGAACATGAGAAATCGAGGAAAGAAAAAAGAAAAGAAAGCATCAACTACAAATTATTGACCAACACATGTGTTACCATAACGCTAAGAACTACTCGACCTTGTCTATCTGGTTCCAATCACCTGATATCTGCGTCTCTTGCGCTGCTTATCACCGTGTCAGGACGAGTGATGGCCCAGCGGTCTGGCGATGACATTAGTCCCAATAATCCTGCGGAGACGCAGCTGCGGCTGCCAGCTGCCCTGGGAAACGTGATGGAGGCTAACGAGGATAATGTCATCCACAGTGATGTCGCGAGGGCCGACTTTCCATCGCCTATCAACCCCCACCTGCATTGCTTGCTTGCTCATCCCATCCATGAACTTCTCAACCCATCTTGCGACAACCTTGGCTAACTTTGCCTTATTGATCATGAGGCGCTTGTGAGTGTAATCTTTCGTCGAAACTTGCTTGTGGCATGGATGGTAGCCTGGCCACTTGGGGACCATCAGTCATGGAGATCGGTCACCTAAACAGAGCCAAAAAGGGTGACATACCTCTAATCGGATTCCTATCGAAGGCCCGCACGATGGGAATGCAGGTTCGTGCCCCGCAATTAAATTAGCCAACTGTTTGGACAGCAGGTGTGAGATGGGTACACCCCATTCAGACGAGTTTTGTCCAATGAAGATGATGGGAGGGTGCAACTGAGCATGTGATACGTATCGCTCCTTGTCTCCGTGAGAGCGTGGCTGGTAGATAGTCTGAGGTACGAAGGTGCGAGGCCCGTTAATGATGACAGCATCCCAGCATACAAGGTACCATGATACCACGTGTTGGGGATGTGAATTGGCTGAAATCGGCTGTCCGCCGGTGGGTGCGGAGACCACCATACTGGGGAAGACGTCCTGGATTTTGTGCTCTCGTTCGTGAGAGGATGTGGATTGGTTTCCGGCTGCAACGATCTAACGATGAATCGGCGATGTCAACGACAAAACTGTTTATCACAGCATGACCCACATTGTCTCCCGAAGCGTTCTGATCCACATAGGCGCTGGGTTCTGATGGACCAGAGACAGCAGCCAACATCGAAGGGCCAACTTGAATATCACCGAAGAATACATTGTACCGCATATAAGACTGCACAGGAGGGAGTGATGCATCTGCTGCAGTGAGGAACAGGGAGCTCCCTTCCGCGGCGGACCCGGATTCTGTTGGGTCTAACGGAGGGTAGAGGAAACCACTTTGCGAAGCAAGGTAAGCAGTAGATAAGGCGCGTGGGTCGCATGGCATGAATTGGAACGCAAGATCATGATTTGTTTCTACCATGGGGCCACACTGTGGCGACGTAGGAGATATCGGAGGGAGATCCATAATGTAGGGGTAGGGAGCAACTAGCACCATGCTGCGAACAGGAGATGCGTTAAATGATCGTCGTCAACAGCGATGGGTGTATCACGGCTCCCTTTTTATGCTCTAGTTCTTTTCTTCTATCAACTATACGTGCGACATGCCCCGACGGGGTTACAGCGAGTCCGCGATGCCATGGGATGTAAGCCTTGTGATCGAATTCCAGGTCGGACTCCTAAAAGAGTCGGAATGCGCCCAAGGGAGGAGTAACCGAGGCTGTAAATGTCTGGGCCGCATGTAGCATGCGTAAACGCTCTAGCTGAGTGGTTACCTTTACTGGGATGATTGTACTACGGGATTAGAACTTTCCTTAATTGCTGACGCGCGGTGGAACATCGATGGTTCACTCACGGATTCATGGTGACAGCGGACTCAAAGGCTGTACGAATCCAATCATTCAGAGGAATTGCGTGCTCCCCTGCACTAAACTCTGGGACTGTGTATGAAAGCTGGTAAAAAAGGCATCCTATCATATACTTTGTGTTGGATAGAACATCCACTCACTGATAATGACGCGGCCACCAAAATAGTTGGGGTGTGGACCTAAACGTTGTGTCATAAATTGGAGTGCCGCCACTCTCCGAGGCCCTTCCGAAGCGTCCGCACTCCCACAGGGATAGCACACGGCAAGTGTGCTAACAAGAACATTCCATGACACGCACGTCGCGTGAATACGTATCTGGATGCGATACACACAGGTTGGCTAGTTGGTACACCATCCTGTATTGAAATATTAACTTACCATCCTGTAAGACACTCTGTGCAGAACGAGATGGGTTTGGCACTCTCCTTTAGCAGGCTGACGATTGCGACGGGGTCTGAACACACCTGAATCAGTCGTCCGTAGATTTTTCTGATGGGCCCCTGATACACGACATACGCACGATATGACGTGTGACTAAAGGCACCGATGTAACGTCCGGGAACAGAGGGGGGAGTATACCGAGCCAACGCTCAAGTGAGGGAAAAGATGGAGGATACAACATCAATGGCGCCCGCGTGACCCAGTGTTCATATAGAGACATTGGCGCGCGTCAACGCAAAGAGTGTGCTGTAAGCAGCGCCATCATAGTTGCGTACAAGTAGAAGCATGGAGGCCAATACATACCTACATAGTGCCTTGAACCCGAGCCATGGAATACTGGCTGGCGCGTCGGCGGTGATCTGTTATTACGATAATCCTAGGATCTGGCATCATTCCAGTACGTATATACGGGAATAAGAGGGGTCTAACAGTGTTCTTTTGCACTTGTTGTGATACCCTGCAGGGCACTAAGCCTGAAAAGGAAATGATGGGCGCGTTGGCAAACTTTGTAGAGTTGGCCGCAATACCCAGAGGCAAAAACCTTGCAGTGATTGGTTTGAACCTTGTGTAACAAGAGCTACGGACTACTCGGCGTGAGGGGATGATCTCTCCAGAGGCTCATATTAACTTAAACGGGGGAGACTGTGACCAAACCATGCCAGTGCTCCACCTTTAAGCTAAGTTGCAAGAAATAAAAATTTCATCCAACAAATACTGATACAAATAATCATAAAAGGCATAATTACATACATACAGTCGAACCCCTTGTAACCCATGCCCTATATAACCCATAACCTCTTATAACCCATACATTTTTGGAGTTACCAAGTCGGTATGCAGGGAATTTTTACCATACCCCATACCCCATATGCCATGGCCAATTGGATGGGTCAAAACCCATATGTTACACCCAGATATTGTCAATATATCTCTAAATTTGGAATAACTGTTATATAATCAATATGAACACGTCCCCAATGTGGCAACCAAGATCCAACTTTCCGGCCCATTCCCATCACCGTCACTATGAAACCCATCGACCTTCTAAAAAAGGGGCTGCAGAAGCTTCAGAATCAGACTCGAGAGCGGAGAGCCTCACTTGAGGCCGCATTAAGAGCCAATCAACCAATTTCGGAAGTTGATGAAGAATGGCTTGATACTGTTGGAAATTTGGTCGATGAAGTCCGTCTGGTTGACAAGTTGGATATGACCGAGGAGTATGAAAGGGCTGTTGAGCAATTGGATTCACAAGAACAAACCATTGTTCAGAGACTAACTGATCTCGCCCAACATGGCAGTGGGTGTGCTGCTCCGTCAAAAAAGCGCAAATGTACGCATATTTTTTATCTGTGTTGGACTGCAAACAAACAAGCTGGCAATGATAGGCCCCATACTGGCAGGTAATGATGCCATATCGGACAGCAAGAAAAAGCAAGCCCCCAAACTTCAAAAAAAGGAGAATGCGACACTTGAACAACGGATTGAGGTGCTTAACTGGCATCACAACAACGGGGCAAATCAGACAAAAACAGCCAAACATTTCAATGAAATCAACCCGTCTCTTCGATTGACACAGCCAAAAATGTCGGAGTGGCTGAAGAAAGAACCCGGATGGCGTACGGAGCATGATGCCAACTCAGGCTTGTCTCGTTCAGTAAAAAGGATCTGTCAGACACTCCATCCAGAGATTACAGATATGCTGGATCTGTGGGTCTCAAAGGCGATGTCAGATAACATCTTGCTGACTGGCGAGGTCCTTCGTCAGAAGTGGAGATCATTTGCTGACCGCGCTGGAGTGCCAGCGGGTGAGCAGCTCAGCTTGAGCAATGGCTGGCTAGCTCGGTATAAGTTTCGTATGGGCTTGAAGCAGGTGAAACGGCATGGCGAGGCAGGCTCCGCAGATCAAGAGACCGTTCAGAAGGAGCGGTTACGCATTCAAGGGCTAGTAAAAAGTGCTGGATACAGGCGACGTGACATTTTCAATGCCGACGAGACTGGTTTGTTCTATGAGTTCGTTTCCTTCAATTATTTTCGCACTTGCCACAAATCTCAAATAAATAATATAGAATGCCACCTGATCGCGGGCTTTCCAACAAGCAGTGTTCTGGCGTCAAAGGGAAAAAAACCAGATTGACGTACTTACTCACAACGAATGCGGACGGCTCAAAGAAACTGATGCCATTGATCATCGGGAAGGCAAAGAAGCCTCGTGCATTCAAGAACAAGTCAGGGGGGCAACTTGGCTTTGACTATCGTAACAACGCAAAGGCGTGGATGACAGCCTCGATCTATCAGGAGTGGTTGGAAAGTTGGGATGTCTCGCTCAGAAGGGACGGTCGAAAAATCCTCCTCCTCCAGGACAACTTCTCAGGTCATGTCGTACCCGACACTCTCACCAATATCCGTGTCGAAAACTTTGAACCAAACCTGACAGCGCACGTTCAACCAAATGACCAAGGAATCATACGCTGTTTTAAGGCACACTACCGTGCCAGGTTCATTGATCGTGCCATTGATTTCTATGAATCTGGCATCACACCATCTCAGATCTACAATATTAACCAGCTCGAAGCAATGCAGCTCGCTGATCAAGCCTGGAGTGAAGTTGATACGACAACCATTCGAAATTGCTGGAACAAAGCCGGAATACTACCTGAAGCAGACCATGACTCAGAGGCAGATACAGTCAAGCCGTCCCTCCCAATCTCTTTTCTTGTTCATGCAACTTGTTCCGAACCTCCCGACGATCCCTTGGTGCAAGCCGAAAAAAACGTTGAACGTGCTCTTGATGGCCTGGAGGCAGTTGGAGCGCTCCAGCGCTGCAACCGAATGAGTCTCACCGAGCTGCTGAATCCGGTTATCGAGACTCACAATCTCTTTGATGCAACAGACCAGGACATATACGATGCGGTGATGGAGGCGAAGAAGCTACAGGACGCTGAGGATTCAGCCGAGGGTGCAGAACATAGTGCATATGGTGACTCAGACATACCTGTCGACATCATTTTGACACGCAGCGAGGCACTGCAGGCAGCTCGGGGGTTGCAGAAATATGTTGAGGAACTTGACACCGCTTACGCTAGCAACTTTACAGCGATGTTGCGTGCGTTCGGGCGAGAAACGCGCGCCTTGGGAATGCAGAAGATGAAGGAGACAAAGATAACTAGTTATTTTACCCCGAGACCGTGACTGACCTCGAAACTAACGTACATAGCTAACTTAGAGTCTTAGAATACATAATTATATTTTTCGGGTGTTACCGGTCACTGATCATGAAACCCATAGCCCCTCATAACCCATACCTTACAGCCTAAACCGAGGGGGTATGGGTTACAAGGGGTTCGACTGTATATCACAAAGACCTTACTAGAAAATTTGGAATATTTTTGTATACTAAAATACGGATCATTGTCTCCAGGCACCCCTAACCCCCGAAGCTGTTTGGCGATACTCCTGGACCTCCGAGTGAATCGAAAATTGGCGTCCCGCTCGCACTTGCTCCGAAGGCTCGTGCCAAGCGTGACGCCGAGGGCGACGGGGCTGCGTCAGATTCTCTCTACTGCCAGTGTTTCGCCAACTACTGTGGCAGACCGTTCTACTCCGAGAGCCCACCTCCGAGTACACCCGCCTTCCAACAGCTTCCGCAGCTCATCCCAGTGGAAGGTGACTTGCACTGGCCAGGACGATGATAGGCTCGTCTTACGACTAGTCCAGAGTGAACGAGCGGGCGTTTCCCATCAAGGGGGGACATGTCTGAGTCACGTAGCATATCCTATGCTTGCAGGCTCAAGTGACCCATGGCCTGTACATATCGCAATGGATGTTCGACATCAAGAACCACGTATATACTCTCCAGACACTAATAGGCGATGACATCATCGTGAGCTTTGTTTTTGTTGAACTGAACTTTTCGTCCGCTCATTGCGTTGACAGCTTTGCTCCTGTTACATAGTACGGACCTGTACGGTTGTGTGGCAATCTAAACTCGTCCTGATTTTACCTTTGCTACCTTTGTGTGCCACAGGTGGTATGTATGCAACACGTTTTGGGGGTAGACTGAAATTACTGAAAAGATTTCTGAAGCTGGAGTCTTGGGTAGTTATACTGCATCAAAAATGACGCAAGACTAGGAACGCCCTGCCATTTATCATGTCGTTTTTGGGTAACGGCGTTGGCAACCAATCTGTTCGCGATCCAAACGTAGTCATCTTTCAATTGATATCGAAGAATACTTCTTCATTTGTTTCCCTATTACTAGTTCTGTTGGTGTGCCGACCCGAAGGCCGGGAGGCTGCATGGACACCAGAAGTCTCAACTGCGGCCGACTGTGGATATCCTCATCGACGCTGGCACCGATTTACTCTCTCGCCTTTCTTGTAGCGCCGATTCGCTTCTGAAGTCTAACAAACGGCCAATACGTGATACTAGACATGGTCAGCCCATTGTGCCTTGCTCCTCATGAGGAGAGTCCCACTGAAACGTTATTGCTGGTTATCAAGTTACGCCCATCATCTCCATCGCGTTGTACATGGTTATCACCTGTGTCGGGCTGGCCGCTCGGACCAATCAGATGACGCACGTACCGCTCAGAGGCACATCCATGGATAATAGTTTCAGCTCGGAACGAAGGTGGAGGATGCAAGTCCACATCGCGACATCGACCGAGAGTAAATTTGACCATGATCAGCGCTCCCGATGTGTTTAACGAGTCCCAGCAGTAGGAAAGGCGTTCCGAGATCGAATTTGACCGCGGAGGAAGGGGGTGTAGTTGCCGGCGCGCTGAAGGCCCCACTGGCTGAATTTTCACCCCAAGTACACGCAACGCGGCCCGTACATCTTACTCCACTCGCTTCTCGATCCCGTCGCCTCCGTTTCGCAACCGCCACTCACCTCTCGCACTCCAAGTTCGGTAGACCTCACAGTGCAGCAATAATAATATCTATATCGATAGTCTGTAAGTTGGCACAAAAACTTCTTAAAATCATGCATCGTTAGAATACTGACCTAAGACCGCCCAACTGAGGTCGTTGCATCGCGTCGCACATCCCATCCGACAGCAACTTATGAACACTTTTCTGAAGTACATGTTGAGGGTGCGTGAGCTGGTCCATAAGTGCAGTGCGTATACTGACAGGTGACCCCAAAGGGTAAGCCCGTACTCCCATGTGCAGGGGGGATGGCAGTAAGCAAGGACTTGGAGGGGGAGAAACGGGGCTTGCGAGGTCAGATCTTGGCGTCGTCAATGGGACCCGTTTTGGTGTGCCCGAGTTCGACCTGGTGTTGTGACAACAACCCTCACCGTCTCGGTCTGGACGCAGACAATCACCACCACCAGAGGGCGTCAGAGGCGGTCGTGGTCGTCTTCTACGAGGAGGGCGCGTATGCACGGTGCGGATTCAAGGGGGTTTTATCAACGCGAGTGGATGCTCGATCAATCGCGGTGTCTCTGCAGTGATGGTGGTATCACAGAGCCATATTGCGCCGCTGGGGTCGAAAAACTGGCATAGCTGTATTGCTGAGGTAAGCATTCCGTTGATGGGCGGCCATCTTCAAGTCATGCCGTCAGTGGTCGAGTCACGGGTGGGTACATGCATTTGCATCTTGCGCCCGGGCCACACAGCATGCCACCTGAGCCGACCATTCTATCGATACCAGTGTCTATCCTTATCCGCGCGCACTCCACAAGTTTCAACACTTCTTGCTTCGATTCCATCAATGCCAGTGGCCCGCTCGCTCAATGCTCCAACACTCTTCTTGATATTTTCAGACGGTCCAGACAGCCGCCGGTGGAAGTAACAGTGGTCCTCCGCCCAACATCCGCAGCTTCTCCGATAACGCGACTGGCCGTAGATAACGGTGAGTTGAGGCCCCACTGACTTTCATTATCCATCACACTCTTGGTTAAATTTCCCCCAATTCACGGGCATGCCGACGTGGATCGTTGTCAATCAAGGTCTACGATCAGATAGTCCCTCGATCTTCCGATCGGGTCAGCGGAAACAATGGGCGCCTTGGGATTAAAGAGACAGAGTGCCACAGCCACTGATATGGAATCCATAGCAGTGGAGCGCGGAAGCGTAGCGGCTGCAAACTCGTGCATCGCTATGGCCACATGCGATGATGTTCAGGATATACAAATGGAAGGGCCTGATGGAGGTAGTTTTTCTCTTACGTTTCACCTCTCCCCCTTTCGCACTGTTTCCTTTGTTTCTTCTGTTGTCTCGGTTTTCGCTTGGGTGTCCTACTAGTGCACATCCTGGAATATGAGTACCGGTGGCATCCCTCTGGACAAGGCAGAGCTCCTCTCGGTGCTTCTGGAGACGCTCTTGTATGGTAAGACCCTGTGACGATAAATCGTGAGGAAAAGGATACTGAACGTTCTTGGGAACAAGGTTTCTCACTGTTAATGTTCGGAGGAACGATCTGGACGCTGTTATCGCGACGGTTCACTCGCCAAGTGAACCGTAAGATGTTCACGATAGCATGTTTGTTACTGGTGATCAGCACGGCGGTGCGCGTCTCTTTTCGTTTTCTAGATATCGGGCAGAGGTTGATTTCTTGTGGGTCTGAAGCACCTTGTAATCCATATCATAAGGGTCATGAACGGTTTGATATTGTACCGAGACACCTACCCAGGAGGCCCTGTTGCGTATTTTTCGGACGTATCGCAATGGACGTTCTACGCCAAGAACCAGGTGTATATTGCACAGACAGTGGTGGGGGACGGTGTCATCGTGCGTTTTTTCTTCGTAGATGAAGTTCGTCATCCACTAAGTGCATTGCAGCTTTACCGCTGTTACGTGGTATGGCAATCTAAACTGGTCATGATTTTCCCTTTGCTACTCTGGTGTGCCGCTGCTGGTATGCGCAACATGTTTTTGGGATGAGTGGGATCATTGACAACACTTCCGAATTCAAGTAACTGGATTCATGAGTGGCGTGACCTCGCAGGACACGCCGCAAAACGACGTTTTTAGCGGGGCCCTCGATCAATGGATCACGTCATTTTGGGCAACGGCGTTGGCGACCAACCTTTTGGCAACCCGTACGCACCTTTTCATGGATGTGTATTTTTGAACTTGTTTACATTTCTGCCAGTTTTATTGATTTTCCGCATCTGGTATATCAACCGGAAGTTGACGAGGCTGGGGCCTAGCGGCGGAGGGTCCCAGCTACGGCCGCTTCTACAGATCCTCGTCGATGCTGGCGCGATTTATTCCATCACCCTTCTTGTGGCGTTGATTTGCTTTCTCTGCCAATCCAATGGTCAATACGTAATCCTAGACATGGTTAGCCCATCGTGCCTCACTCGCTGATGGGGGTCCTTCTGAAACGATATCACTTGTTAACAGGTCACGCCGATCATCTCCATCACGTTTTACATGGTCATTATCCGTGTCGGGCGGGCCGCTCAGGCTGGCCAGGTGACACACGTATCGCTCGGAAACACGTCCATAATGATGGACAGCAATCTCCGCGCAGAACGAAGGCGTGGGATGCGAGTACACATCGCGGGATTGACTGGGAGCAGAATCGACCATGATCAACACTCACCGATGGATATTACCAGTCCCTCAGTCAACAAGCACGGTCCGGACGAGATCGAATTCGACGGTGGAGGAGAGGAGTGACCCATTATGTTCGTTTGTGGTGTAAGCTTATCTTGCAAGAAAAAAGTTGTGGACGCCTCGGTGATCCTACCGCCTTGACTGCGCTTCGTTTGGTTCACGCCCACCGGATCCCGCATCTTACCAAGCGAGCGCTCTCATTGGCTGACGAGCCTTGTAAGCGATCCCGAAGTGTCTTTACAGGGTGGATTTCTAAATATTGGGGATGACCTAGCCATGGTCCTGCCAAACCTCTTCTGAAACATTAATAGTGCCATCAAACGACAACCTCCAAGAGACCTTCTCGATGTTCAGCTACAGGTCAATTGCGATTCAATCACTGAATGTTGCAGCGTGAAGGTTCGGGTTTCTTTGTAGCTCTCTTCCTTTCTTCGTTGGCACGGGCAACTGCCGCAGCACGAATATCTTCCTGCCGTTTCTCAGCGACCAACCTCTCGCGTCTCTCGGTTGCAAGACGTTCCTGCTCTTGTCGGCGTTCCGCTTCCTGCTCTTCCGCCTGACGTTGTGCCATCCTTCTAAGGGCTTCCTGCTGAAGTCGTTTCCTCTCTTCCTCTCTCTCCCGCATCTCTTTTTCCTGTCTCTTGCGCGTTTCTTCCTGGAGCCGTTTCCTCTCTTCCTCTCTCTCCCGCATTTCTTCTTCCTGTCTCTTGCGCGTTTCTTCCTCTCGCCTCTGCGCTTGCCGGATGCGCACCTCGCGTTTTTCCAGGAACCGTTTCATTTCTTCCTCTCTCTCCTGCATTTCTTCTTCCTGTCTCTTGCGCGTTTCTTCCTCCAGCCTCCGTGCTTCCTGCCTGCGTGCCTCACGTTCTTGCTGGAGCCGGCGTTGTTCCTCGGCAGCCCTCTCCCTCTCTACTCGCATCAGCTCCTTAGCCTCGCGACGACGATTCTCGGCCTCGGCCTCCTCACGCTTCTTCTGCGCCTCACGCTCCTGCCGGGCGATCTCCTTGAGGCACTCAGCCTCTTTGGCGCAAGGCGAGCAAGCGGGAGGCTGAAGAAAGCAGCACTCCCAAGTGGTTATGTGCTGACCCGCCCGGCACATCGTGTTCGTCTTATACTTGCACTGCGACCGGTCGTGCGGGTTATGAAGCGCCGCTGACCGATCGGGGTGACACTTCATGGGACATATGTGTCCGCACTTGAGCGCGAATCCGCTTGCAAAGGGCAATGATCGGTCGTGTGAGGGTTCGGGATATGGGGATGGCGTGGGTAACTCACCACAGTTCCGTGCAACCACCGTCAGGACAGTGGTCGTCAAAGTCACTGGCACCCTTGAGTAGGACTACATGTCCCGTATGTCTCTGGCACCTGACAGGGAACCCCTGGAAAATGTACTGACCCTTCTCGAGGAGGGTGAAGAACCGTTTCCAGAGTGCTCCCCCTTTCCTGGAATGCAAAAATGTTTGAGAGTTGCCAATCAAAATGAGGCCATTTCGGGCGCGTGACAGGAGGACGTTAAGCCGCTCGGGAGAGTCCATGAAGCCGATCATGTTCAATTTATTTGATCTCGTGAGACTTGTAACCACAATATCGCTTTCCTCTCCCTGATAGTTGTCTGTAACAGGTTGAGTTAAACGACGTTGTATTTACAAGTATGTTGCTTACCTATCGTGGCTAAATGGATTCGGCCTTTCTTGGCTTTAATCTCGGGTGGTGCGAACGCGGACAGACCAGCACGTGCGAGATCCAAGGAATCCATATCATTGAGGATTGGGTCATTGTCGCGCTTCAAAGCGTCACGGAGCCGGTGAAGCTGGCCGAGATACGGGGTAAGGACGACGATGTTCTCGCTATTGTACCCCTGTTGACCGAGGTACCGTACTATCTTGAGCACCATTTGCACCTCGTACGTGTTTTGCTTCGATGCTTTGGTGCTACCGTCTGCACGGTCGCCAATGAGAGAGTCGTCGTCTTCGGGATAATTATGGTCCACGAAGATAATGTTCGATTGTAATCCGCTAATGTCGGGTCGTAGATAGGTGGAAGGAGCATCAATGAGCTCTGGGTATGTGAGCTCCCGGACAAAGGCAGAGATTTCGGGGCGCATTCGATGTTGCGTCGAAAGAGTTTCATGGGGATAACCCTTGAGTACGAGACGTTCAAAAAGGGATCGGTTTAGGTCAAATCCTTCTCCCTTTTCAACAGTCAATTGATAGTTGTTGACCTTGGGGCGCAATTGTCTACGGGGGGTCATTAGTAACAAGACGCCAACAACGTCGCAGACATACTTGTGGTCACCGATAAGAATCATCTGATCGACGTTGTGCGACAACGCAGTCAAGATGTGACTCTCGAGGATCTCGCCAGCTTCTTCCACTAGGAGAACTTCAGGACCAACCTGCTGGAGCGCATCGGCGTAGATGGCCGCTCCCGTGGTTGTACATGCAATGATCCTCTTCCGCTGCAAAGTTGCCACAGTTACCCTTGCAAATTGTTGCTTGATTGCGTCTTGGAGTGCATTGTACGATCTCCCAGCATTGCAGATCAGCTCCAGTTTCTCAGTGACGAGTTCATGTCGCCACTTGTCCAGCAGCTGCTGGCGGGCAGAGCGAGACATACCCCAGATCCGAGCTGACGCTTGGACATGAGGCTCGCCGCTCAACACCCCAGCATCTTGACCCCGCATCCACCGCGAGAATAGATACCTGCCGTCAACGGCTTGTCCACTCCGCCCAACGCGTGTCATTCCGTCTCCTGTCTCCAACGGCACGTAGAATGCAACGTAGAACTCGTCGTGGTTAAGTTCTAGATACATAAGCAAGTTCCTGTCGTGGGTGTCTACTAGTGTGTTGAGATGACTATGGAGCTTGCTTTCGTGATGCGACGCGGTGGATCTGAGTTTGTTAATCTCCTCCCAGTCATACTGAAACCGCCCGCGCGGTTGCTTGTGGAGAGCGAGATGATCGGTCGACTGGTTTGCACGGCCGCCGAGGCGCACAATGGATTCGTCAGGGATATCGTACTCGAGAAGATCGCCGAGGAACTGATCCAGTGCATGGTTAGTATAGCAGACGACCAGAATTGTTTGAGCAGTTTCATCGTGTATTGCTTTTGCGAGAAGGGCACCGATGAACGACTTGCCAGTTCCTGCAGAAGGAATGAGATGGCTTCAGAAATTCAAGGCTTGAAGTGGCTCACCGGGTGGCCCTTGGATCAACGACACACGCTGCTGAAGTCCTGCAACCAGCGATTTCGCCTGAGCCTTGTCGAGACTGATGCTTTTAGGGAGGTCCAGCAAACGGTCTAGCTCATGGGAAGGATTTGAGATGAGTGCATTGGAAATGTGCGACAAGGGAATTTTGCTCCGACAGGATTTGAGCGGCGACTCGGAGTTCCAAAATATAATCTCTTCCGAGAGGGGAATGTTAGACCGCGTCTTCAGGGCGGAGAGCACCGGCTCGAAGGCGAACGTCGCGGTGTCAATTTGGATGAGTTGTATTTCTTGGGTCATGCGAAGAGAGGTGAGGGTCTTGCTTATGTTGGCATCGCCATCGAGCTGGAGGACTATCACCGGAGGATTGGAGGCTAAAAGTTCCTCCACCCGATTCACTGTCCCGAAGCTGATGATACCTTCGCCAGAAGTAAGGCAAACGAGAGACTGATGCTTCAGAATCTTTGAACCACGAGGATCTCGTTTAAGGAAATCTATCCGATCTTCCTCATCCTTGATTCTCCTGAGCTGCCAGAAGTCGCTGTCACACCGCAGCTTAATGCCCCAGCGAGTCTTCCGATCGCTAGTGCCAGTATAGACACCGACCATAGAAACACCGGCGACACGGAGACCGCGATACTTCCCGCCCTTCTGTAACGCAGCCTGTACCTCCTGGCGGACGTCAAAGAGCATGTCCTCGCGGAGCATGCGGAAGGTATTGTCCAAGTAATCCTTGACCGGAGTTTCTGATGTCTCGGGTTCATCATCATATGTTGCGCGGAGGAAGGAAGGTTTTTGACACAGGATCTCGTCGGCGGTGGGGAGAATAGCGATGTCGCAGAAGTCAGCAAAGTCGTTATCATGGCGTCCACCAGGGCCATTGAGAACGTCGTATACAGTGACAGAGCTGGTGCTGGAAAGAATGTGCTTGATGAGATGTCCCATCTCCCTGATTTCATGCTGGGATGACGCGATGAGGTTATCCTGAATAGAAGGTCGAGCCGCGACGTCTCTATAGGGAGTGGTATCCCGGTTTTGCAAAGTCAGAGTTCGAGAGAGCACTTTAGCAAAGACCAGTTGAGCGTCTTCGTCCAATGCGCCCTGTTGAAATGTGCAAACAAAGACATCCCAAAAGATGGGTGGTTCTACCACATGGAACAACACGTTGTCCAGAGTGTCCCCACCCACATCGGAAGCTCTCAGAAGATATCCCAGGACAGTGGAGCCAAGTCCGTTCATGAATTGAACGGACAAGTCGAAGCACATTGCGCGCTGGACTGAAGACAGACCATGAGCACTCTCAGTAATTGCATCCAAGCATACCGCTGGGTCATCCTGAGCGCAAAGCCCCTCTAAGAATAGAGTGGCACCCCGAGGATCAAGTTCGACCGACCCAGACAGGATATCGAGGAATCGTTTTTTCAGCTTTAAAACACGGCTGGTATTCGGAGGCGCAGGATTCATGTGAGACAGCAAGTAGAGGTTGAACGTTGAAGACGCATGTGGGCAAGTCGCACAGCAGTTTTAACCGCGCCCATAACACGAGGAGATCGGCGCTGTACTAAATTGGAGAAAAAGAGCACTCCATAGAAGTTTGAATGTATTCTCGTACAGCATTCAAGGGAGTTGCTATCCGTACTCCTTTCCGATTGTTGTTTTGGAGGAGTCCTGTATAGAAAAGACGTGACCTATCAGGTTAGGATACGGTAAAGTAGCTAAACTCACCCCACGGTGGTGCCCGTAACAACTCCAGACGCCTTCCAGCGGTCGTTTCAAGGGTGGAGACCAAAGACCCCGTCCTACTTTAGGTACTTGGTAGCGATGGAGAAGCCCAGTAAACGTTGCGGGGTTTAAATTGTAAAATTCTTAATTTGGTGCATTAGGATTTTCAGGCGACCACTTCCCAGACGGAATAACAAAAAGGATAGCACCGTATTTCGCTAGGCGTTCGCTACACCAGAAAGTAATTGTAATCGTACACGCCAGGATCCATCATTTTCGGGCTTTTTTTTAAAAAAAAAAAACAGCAACACCGAGGCAAGTCCAAACCTCCATTCACCCCGAGATTCAGAGAAAACCTCAGGCTGCGCAGGTGACCAATACCGCACCCATGACCGAGCTTCCTTCTCCTCCACACCCTCCATCTGTGCCATACCTGTTGCGCTTTCACCGTGTCGAATTGAACTATTCCACCTGCCTCTCCCAGCGAGCTACCGTTCACCTCGTCTGTCGCGCTGCCCGTCTTCCGAGCGAACTGATCCGAGTCTTCTTGTACCACGATGTGGAACTACGCGAGGAGTTTGATGGCCGGCTTGTCGATCGAAAACAGAACATAGTCGGCCAGGGTCGTCGGCCGAGACGAGAACGAGAGTGCAACGTACTGCCTTGGCCATGTCCTCGGAACACGCGCCTTCCGCCCGCTTCTCAAGGAAACCGGACCATTCTGGGAAGGGAACCGTCGGAATGTCGCCCATCTGGAGGTTCACGATTTCTTCGCGCACGGAGGCGACGACGTTCGCCCAGCAGTGTTGAGCGCCTGCAGGGGCGTTATCTTTGCGAATACGACTTCGAAAATGAGAGCGGCGACTTCTTCGGCGGGCATCCAAGAAACTAGCTAGAAAGCACGTCGTGAATGTATGGCAACGGAAGGATAAACTAGACTCACGCCGCGGATGTCTGGAACGCTCCTAGCGTAATGCTAGACTTGACAAGGATGGGGAACCAATCCGTCGTAGACCATGCACCGTTGGGTCCTCCGGCTATCTGACCAATGCGGAAAGACGTCGCATGAAGGCCACTCTTGACGATGATCTATTCAATACGTCAGACGACTTCACCAGCATATGGAGACCAGGCGGAACCGCTCCGAGACATATTTACCCTCACCGTATCTGGCACCAACAGCGAAAGGGGGATCGAGTAGAACCTCTGGATACAAGCCTTGTGGATGCGAGTACACATCAAGAGATCGACCGAAAGCAAAACCGACCATGGTCAACACTCACCGATAGGTATCACTAGTCCCTCAGTTAACAAGAGCAGTCCGGACGAAATCGAATTTAACGATGGAGGAGAGGAGGGACCGATTATATGCGTTTATGCTGTAGGTTTATTTTGCAGGAAACAAATTAAAATTGTGGACATCTCAGCGATCCTACCATCTTGACTGCGCTCCGTTTGACTCAAGCTTCTGGATCCCACATCCTACGGTACTGCCGTCCTCGATCCCGTTCAAATCTTTCGAGCAGCTGAAATGAACAGCAGTTCGACAGCTCTTTTGCAACCAAGCGATCCCAGAGAGCATGTAATTCTTTATCAGGGATGACCCAGTCATGGTCTTGCCAAACTTCGCCTGACTGCGACAGATTAGTGCCATCAAACGATGACCCCTGGTAAGAGACGGATTACCCTCTTCTCGATGTTCAACTACAGGTTGATTGCAATTACAATTACTGAATAGTGCAACGTGAAGGTTCGGGTTCCTTTGCAGCTCTCTTCCTTTCTTCGTCATGCGATGCTTTGGCACGGGCAACTGCCGCAGTACGGATATCCTCCCACCGTCTCTCAGCGATCAACCTCTCTCGTCGTTCTTGTTCTTGTCGCCGGATTTCGGCTTCCCGCTCTTCCACCCGACGTTGTGCCATCCTTCTGAGGTCATCCTGCCGCTTCCTCGCTTCCGCTTCTTTTTCCTGTCTCTTGCGTGCTTCTTCCTCCGACCTCTTTCTTTCTTCGTCGTACTTTATGGCACGGACAACTGCCGCAGCACGAATATCTTCCTGCCGTCTCTCAGCGACCAACCTCTCGCGTCTCTCGGCAGCAAGGCGTTCCTGCTCTTGTCGTCGGCGTTCCGCTTCCCGCTCTTCTGCCTGACGTAGTGCCATCCTTCTAAGGGCTTCCTGCTGGAGCCGTTTCCTCTCTTGTTCTCTCTCCCGCATCTCTTTTTCCTGTCTCTTGCGCGCTTCTTCCTCTAGCCTCCGCGCCTCCCGGATGCGCGCCTCGCGTTCTTCCTGGAGCCGTTTCCTCTCTTCCTCTCTCTCCTGCATTTCTTCTTCCTGTCTCTTGCGCGCTTCTTCCTCTAGCTTCCGCGCTTCCTGCATGCGTGCCTCACGTTCTTCCTGGAGCCGGCGCTGTTCCTCGGCGACCCTCTCCCTCTCTACTCGCATCAGTTCCTCAGCCTCGCGACGACGATTCTCGGCCTCGGCCTCCTCACGCTTCTTCTGCGCCTCGCGCTCCTGCCGAGCGATCTCCTTGAGGCGCTCAGCCTCTTTGGCGCAAGGCGAGCAAGCGGGAGGCCGAAGAAAGCGGCACTCCCAAGTGGTTATGTGCTGACCCGCCTGACACATCGTGTTCATCTTATACTTGCACTGCGATCTGTCGTGCGGGTTATGAAGCGCCGCTGACCGATGAGGGTGGCACTTCATCGGACATACGTGTCCACATGTGAGCGTGAATCCACTTGCAGAGGGCAATCACCAGTTGCATTAAGATTCGGGGCATAGGGATAGCGTAGGTGACTCACCATGGCTCCGTGCACCCACCATCCGGACAGTGGTCGTCAAAGTCACTGGCACCCTTGAGTAGGACTATATGTCCCGTATGTCTCTGGCACCTGACAGGGAACCCCTGGAAAACGTACTGACCCTTCTCGAGGAGGGTGAAGCATCGTTTCCAGAGTGCTCCCCCTTTCCTGGAATGCAGAAACGTCTGAGAGTTGCCAATCAAAATGAGGCCATTTCGAGCACGTGAGAGGAGGACGTTGAGCCGCTCGGGAGAGTCCATGAAGCCAATCATGTTCGATTTATTTGATCTCGTGAGACTTGCAACCACAATATCGCTTTCCTCTCCCTGATAGTTGTCTGTAACAAGTTGAGTTAGACGACGTTGTATTCGCAAGTATGTTGCTCACCTATCGTGGCTAAATGAATGCGGCCTTTCTTAGCTTTACCGTCCGGTGGCGCGAAGAGGGACAGACCAGCACGTGCGAGATCCAAGGAATCCATATCGTTGAGGATCGGGTCGGTGTTGCGCTTCAGAGTATCACGGAGCCGATGGAGCTGGCCGAGATACGGGGTGAGGACGACGATGTTTTCGCTATTGTACCCCTGCTGACCAAGGTACCGTACTATCTTGAGCACCATTTGCACCTCGTACGTGTTTTGCTTTGATGCTTTCGTGCCACCGTCTGCACGATCGCTAATGAGCGAATCGTCGTCTTCGGGATGGTTATGGTCCACGAAGATAACGTTCGATTGTAGTCCGCGGATGTCGGGTCGTCCATAGGTGGAAGGAGCATTAATGAGCTCTGGGTATGTGAGCTCCCGGACGAAGGCAGAGATTTCGGGGCGCATCCGATGTTGCGTCGAAAGAGTAACGTGGGGGTAGCCCTTGAGTACAAGACGTTCGAAAAGCGATCGGTTCAGGTCAAATCCCTCTCCCTTTTCAACAGTCAATTGATGGTTGTTGACCTTGGGGCGCAATTGTCTATGGAGGAGCATTAGTAACAAGACACCAGGACAACAACACAGATATACTTGTGGTCACCGATAAGAATCATCTGATCGACATTGTGCGACAACGCAATCAAGATGTGACTCTCGAGGATCTCCCCAGCTTCTTCCACTAGGAGAACTTCAGGACCAACCCGCTCAAGCACATCAGCGTAGATAGCTGCTCCTGTGGTTGTACATGCAATGATCCTCTTCTGCTGCAAAGTAGTCACAGTTGCGCTTGCGAACTGCTGCTTGATCTTGTCTTGAAGCCTATTGTACGGCCTCCCAGCACTGCATAGCAGTTCCAGTTTCTCAGTGACGAGTTCATGGCGCCACTTATCCAGCCGCTGCTGGCGGGCAGAGCGGGCCATACCCCAGATCCAAGCTGACGCTCGGATATGAGGCTCGCCGCTCAACACTCCAGCGTCCAGACCCCGTATCCACCGCGAGAATAGATACCTGCTATCAATGGCTTGTCCATTCCGCCCAACGCGTGTCATCCCGTCTTCCGTCTCCAACGGCACGTAGAATGCATCATAGAACTCGTCGTACTCATGCTCTAGATACATAAGCAGGTTCCTGTCGCCGATGTCCAGCAGTGCATCGAAGTGGCTTTGGAGCTCGCTTTCGTCATATGACGCGGTGGATCTGAGGTTGTTAATCTCCTCCCAGTCGTACGAAAACCCGCGTGGTTGCCTGTGGAGAGCGAGATGATCTGTTGCCTGGTTTGAGCGGCCGCCGAGGCGTACAATGGATTCGTCAGGGATATCGTGCTTGAGAAGATCACCGAGGAACTGATCCAGTGCATGGTTAGTGTAGCAGACGACCAGAATGGTTTGAGCAGTTTCGTCATGTATTGCTTTCGCGAGAAGGGCACCTATAAATGACTTGCCAGTTCCTGCAGAAGCAGTGAGATAGCTTCAGGAATTGAAGACAAGAGGCTCACCTGGTGGCCCTTGGATCAACGATACGCGTTGCTGAAGTCCTGCAACCAGTGATCTCGCCTGAGCCTTGTCGAGACTGACCCGTTTAGGGAGGTCCAACAAACGGTCTAGCTCAAGGGAAGGGTCTGAGATGAGCGCATTGGCAATGTGCGACAAGGAGATTTTGCTTCGACAGGATTGGAGCGGCGACTCGGAGTTCCAAAATAGAATCTCTTCCGAGAGGGGAATAGTAGAACGCATCTTCAAGGCGGAGAGCACCGGCTCAAAGGCAAACGTCGCGGTGTCGATTTGGATGAGTTGTACTGTCTGGGCCATGCGCAGAGACGTGAGGGTCTTGCTTACGTTGACATCGCCATCGAGCTGGAGGACTATCACTGGAGGGTTGGCGGCTAAAAGCTCTTCCACACGATTCACTGTCCCGAAGCTGATGATATCTTCACCAGAGGCAAGGCAAACGAGAGATTGATGTCTCAAAATCTTTGAACCATGAGGATCTCGTTCAAGGAAATTTACCCGATCTTCATCATCCTTGATTCCTCTGAGCTGCCAAAAGTCACTGTCACACTGCAGCTTAATACCCCAGCGAGTCTTCCGATCGCTAGTGCCAGTATAGACACCGACCATAGAAACGCCGGTGACACGGAGACCGCGATACTTCCCGTCCTTCTGTAACGCAGCCCGTACCTCCTGGCGTATGTCGAAGAGCATGTCCTCACGGAGCATGCGGAAGGTATTGTCCAAGTAATCCTTGACCGGAGTTTCTGATGTCTCGAGTTCATCATCATATGCTGTGCGGAGGAAGGGAGGCTTTCGACACAAGATCTCGTCGGTGGTGGGGAGAATAGCGATGTCGCGGAAGTCAGCAAAGTCGTTATCATGGCGTCCACCAGGGCCATTGAGAACATCGTATACAGTGACAGAGCTGGTGCTAGAAAGAATGTGCTTGATGAGATGTCCCATCTCCCTGATTTCATGTTTGGATGACGCGATGAGGTTATCTTGAATGGAAGGTCGAGCTGCAACGTCTCGATAGGGAGTGGTGTCCTGGTCTTGTAAAGTCAGAAGACGAGAGAGCAATTTAGCAAAGACCAATGAAGCGTCTTCGTTCAATGCGCCCTATTGGAATGTGCGAACAAGGACATTCCAAAAGATTGGTGGTTCCACCACATTGAACAACAAGTTGTCCAGGGAATCGCCCCCTACATCGGAAGCTCTCAGAAGATACCCCAGGACAGCGGAACCAAGTCCGTTCATGAATTGAACGGACAAGTCAAAGCACATTGCGCGCTGGACTGAAGACAGACCGTGAGCACTCTCAGTAATTGCATCCAAGCATACCGCCGGGTCATCCTGGGCACAAAGCCCTTCTAAGAACAGAGTGGCGCCCCGAGGATCAAGTTTGACCAACCCAGACAGGATATCGAGGAATCGCTTTTTCAGCTTTAAAACACGGCTGGTATTCGGAGGCGCAGGATTCATGTGAGACAGCAAGTAGAGGTTGAACGTTGAAGACGCGTGTGGGCGAGTTGCACAGCAGCTTTAACAGCGCTCATAACACGAAATCGGCGCTTTACTAAATTGGAAAAAAGGAGCGCTCCATCGAAGTTCGAACTGCGTAAACGTGCCAAAGAGTGCATTCTCGTACAGTATTCAAGGGAGTTGCTACTGGTATCCATACTCCTTTCCGGTGGTTGTTTTGGGGGACCCGTCCTGTGCAGAAAAGACGTGACCTATCAGGTTGGGATACAGTAAAGTAGTTACTTGAACTCACCCCACGGTTGTGCCCGTAAGAACTCCAGACCCCTTCCAGCGGTCATTTCAGGGACCCCGTCTTACTTTAAGTACTTGGCAGCGATGGAGAAGGCCACATCACGACAATGTAGTTTTTATTATACGGCCTTATAAGGCCTTGGCAAGATGAGCAAAGTGTAAATTATGAATATTACTAGAGGTTACCCATAATGCCTTATGTACCCCTTATAACAGTAGGTCCGGTAGAAAATAGGAAACGAACCACCAGCAATGTCACATGTCACACGGTTAGATATAGATGGTCAAGGACTCTCAGTCAGGCCGAATAGGGGAAGAAATACAAAGCCTTATAACGGTAGGTCCGGTAGATAATAGGAAACGGACCGTCGGTAACGTTACACATCACGCGGCTGGATATAGATGGTCAAGGAAGCTGAATAGGGAAAGAAGTGTAAACCCTTATAACGGTGGGTCCTCTGGACAATCAATATCAGAATTTTTACCATTGTCAATGATCCCGTAACTTGACATGAGTAGTCAACATCCCACAGCCAGCTCAGAGAAACAAAGTAGCACAAATGATTGAAGTCTTAAAAAGTATTATAACAGTAAGTCCCCTAGAAAATACATATCGAAACATCATTATTGCCAAGGATTCTGTGACCAGACATAAGTAGTCAGTGTCTCACAGTCGGCTTGAATGGGTTAGGTAGCACGAACAATTAGGATGTGGGAAAGGGGTGTCATAATGACATATCATTAACACCAATGACTGTGTGGTACACATAGCACATTGTTCACATTCTCAGTGCAGTTGAAAAAGAATGTCAAGTATGGTAATGATAAGAACACATACAAGTACTCCCATAGTTGACCACTTTCATATCATTGTCCAAATATCGACCTTGTGTGAGCACCGAGCAATTACCTTAAGTATGATAATAATGCATAATAAAAGTCAGTCCGGTTGCACTGGAGACCCCCCAAAAGGAATTCAGACCATGTTCATCTATACAGAATGTTATTTAGGAGAACTAGCCCGTGCTACTGATACAGTGCCTCTTTGGCAGTGACTGCACTACAGACATACTACTAGATTTGTCTCGCTCTAACTGAAAAGCAAAAGCCTGCCCAAAAACCATCCTGCACATTTCGATCAGCGCCAATTATAAAATTCATCAGGTTACGAACTTACCTGTTCCACCATAACAGAAGCTCGGCTACAAAATTTTTATCCTCCTCTTGCTCGGCCCCCTCGAACCACTCCATTATTGTGTTATAGAACTCATCGGTGTTGAAAATACTATCGGGACGATAGATATCCCGATTACGCAGGGGCAAGAAGGGATTATGATATCAGTGGGAGATAACTCACTGATTGGTTATGGATGGTAACAAGGAGTCTTCAGAGGAGAGCAATAGGTGGGAGGACTAATGCTCAAGTGGTTCTGAGTGAGAGTATTGGAGCGAAGAACTGGATTGACTAATAAAGTCGATAGGGAAGACGGGCTTAAGGCCTGGTCTTATATAGTGTTATACACTAACCCTGAAACCTGTTTCAGATATGAAACACGGTGTAAGTAGAAGATGTTTCAAGTGTGAAACATGTAAGAGAATGTGAAACGTATAGTAAAACGTGTATCACATCTTATGACATCATGAAACACCAGATAAGGGTGATGTCATAGTCTAGACCATGAGATAAGAAAGAACTTATCTATATGTGATGAGTAATATGGAATAGCGTAAGAATAAGGTCAAAGACCGATCTAGAATCTGGTATCAGGAAATGAAAGATAAGATAAGAAATACCAGAATTCTCAACAAATACCACCAACAACTGTCCATGATCTGCAAGAAGACAGGGCAAATCGAAGCTAAAAGAGGGTCAAATGGAGAAATGGTTACCTAATGCTGGTTCGAAGACATACCTGGCAAGCTACATAGGCAATAGCCTGGGGTTGAACAGTCTTCATACCTATAAGTGCAGCAACATGAGGTCGAGTTCATCGTTCACCTCGATGACGTTTCCTGGAGGAGTTAGCCACAACTTCCTCATTATCTATGTATGTCTGAGGTGGTCTGTGATGAATGCTCCATGAGGGCAGGGCTACTAGAGTAGAAGTACTACATACTACATGTGTAAATACCATCAGGCTGATGAGATGGTTGACACAAATAGTGCAATGCAATCAAACAAAAAAAACGTGGGGGGAATTGTTTTTAAAATGGGCGCACAGTACACTTTCTAACGCGCACACAATATTATCTGGCGCACAGTACACTTTCTAATGCGCATGCAGTATTATTTGGCGCGCATTGACAATAAATTGTGGCGGGATTAAATGTGCAGAAATCATGCCATATGCCCCTGCATAGGTCTATCCACTATGAGGTAATATGCACTGTGACCTTATGCATTATGAGATACCCAACTGTATGTAATCGTACACGCCAAGATCCATTATTTCCGGGGGTTTTTTTAAAAAAAAGGAAAGCAACGCCGAGGCAAGTCCAAACCTCCATTCACCCCGAGATTCAGAGAAAACCCCAAGCTGCGCAGGTGACCAATACCGCACCCATGACCGAGCTTCCTTCTCCTCCACACCCTCCATCTGTGCCATACCTGTTGCGCTTTCACCGTGTCGAATTAAACTATCCCACCTGCCTCTCCCAGCGAGCTACCGTTCACCTCGTCTGTCGTGCTGCCCGTCTTCCGAACGAACTGATCCGAGTCTTCTTGTACCACGATGCGGAAATACGCGAGGAGTTTCAATTTGGCCGGCTTGTCGATCGAAAACAGAACATAGTCAGCCAAGGTCGTCAACTGAGACGAGAACAAGAGTCCAACGTACTACCTTGGCCATGTCCTTTGGACACGTGCCTTCCGCCCGCTTCTCAAGGGGGCTGGACCATTCTCGGAAGGGAACTGTCGGAATGTCGCCCACCTGGAGGTTCACGATTTCTTCGCGCACGGAGGCGACGACGTTCGCCCAAGAAACACTGCGGGGGTTGAGCGCCGGCGGGGGCGTCGTCTTTGCGAATGAGACCTCGAGAATGACAGCAGCTACTTCTTCAGCGCGCATCCAGAAAACTAGCTAGAAAGCACGTCGTGAATGCATGGCGACGGAAGGATAAACTAGACTCACGCCGCAGACGTCTGGCAGTGCTCCTAGCGTAATGCTAGACTTGACAAGGATGGGAAGTAGCCCATGCACCGTTGGGTCCTCCGGCTATCTGACCAATGCGCAAAGACGTTGCATGAATGCCACTCTTGGCGATGATCTATTCAATACGTCAGACAACTTCACGGGCATATGGAGATCGGGCGGCAATACTCACCCGCTCCGAGACGTAATTACTCTCACCGTATCCGGCACCAACGGCGAAAGAAGGATCGAGTAGAACCTCCTCTGGATACAAGCCTTGTGGGTGCGAGTACACATCAAGAGATCGAACGAAAGCAAAACCGACCATGGTCAACACTCACCGATGGGTATCACTAGTCCCTCAGTTAACAAGACCAGTCCGGACAAATTCGAATTCGACGGCGGAGGAGAGGAGAGACCCATTATATTCGTTTGTGCTGTAGGTTTATTTTGCAGGAAACGATTTAAAACTGTGGCACCTCGACGATCCTACCGTCTTGACTGCGCTCCGTTTGACTCGAGCTTCTGGATCCCACATCCTACGGTACTGCCGTCCTCGATCCCGTTCAAATCTTTCGAGCAGCTGAAATGAACGGCAGTTCAGCAACCAAGCGATCCCAAAGAGCATGGAATTCTTTATTGGTGATGACCCAGCCATGATCTTACCAAACTTTGCCTGACCGTGACAGATTAGCAGTACCATCAAACGACATCCCCCAAAAGACGGATTACCCCTCTTCTCAATGTTCAACTACAGGTTGATTGCAATTGCAATTACTGAATAGTGCAACGTGAAGGTTCGGGCTCCTTTGCAGCTCTCTTCCTTTCTTCGTCATACGATACTTTGGCACGGGCAACTGCCGCAGCACGGATATCCTCCCACCGTCTCTCAGCGACCAGCCTCTCTCGTCGCTCTTGCTCTTGTCGCCGAATTTCGGCTTCCCGCTCTTCCACCCGACGTTGTGCCATCCTTCTAAGGTCATCCTGCCGCTTCCTCGCTTCCGCTTCCGCTCTCTCCCTCGCTTCTTTTTCCTGTCTCTTGCGTGCTTCTTCCTCCGACCTCTTTCTTTCTTCGTCGTACCTTATGGCACGGGCAACTGCTGCAGCACGAATATCTTCCTGCCGTCTCTCAGCGACCAACCTCCCGCGTCTCTCGGCAGCAAGACGTTCCTGCTCTTGTCGTTGGCGTTCCGCTTCCCACTCTTCTGCCTGACATTGTGCCATCCTTCTAAGGGATTCCTGTTGGAGCCGTTTCCTCTCTTCCTCTCTTTCCCGCATTTCTTTTTCCTGTCTCTTGCGCGCTTCTTCCTCTCGCCTCCGTGCCTCCCGGATGCGCGCCTCGCGTTCTTCCTGGAGCCGTTTCCTCTCTTCCTCTCTCTCCCGCATTTCTTCTTCCTGTCTCTTGCGCGCTTCTTCCTCCAGCCTCCGCGCTTCCCGGATGCGTGCCTCGCGTTCTTCCCGGAGCCGGCGCTGTTCCTCGGCAACCCTCTCCCTCTCTACTCGCATCAGCTCCTCAGCCTCGCGACGACGATCCTCGGCCTCGGCTTCCTCACGCTTCTTCTGCGCCTCGCGCTCCTGCCGAGCGATCTCCTTGAGACGCTCGGCCTCCTTGGCGCAAGGCGAGCAAGCGGGAGGCTGGAGAAGGCCGCACTCCCAAGTGATTCTGTGTTGACCCGCCTGACACATCCCGCGCATTTTGTACTTGCACTGCGACCTGTCGTGCGGGTTATGAAGCGCCGGTGACCGATCAGGGTGGCACTTCATGGGGCATATGTGTCCACACTCGAGCGCGAATCCGCTTGCAAAGGGAAATGACCTCCCGTGTGAGGGTTCAACGGGCTACAGGGATGGCGTAGGTGACTCACCATGGCTCCGTGCATCCACCGTCCGGACAATGGTCGTCAAAGTCACTGGCACCCTTGAGTAGGATTACATGTCCCGGATGCCTCTGGCACTTGACAGGGAACCCCTGGAAAACGTACTGACCCTTCTCGAGGAGGGTGAAGAACCGTCTCCAGAGTGCCCCCCCTTTCTTGGAATGCAGAAACGTCCGAGAGTTACCAATCAAAATGAGGCCATTTCGAGCGCGTGAGAGGAGGACGTTGACTCGCTCGGGAGAGTCCATGAAGCCGATTATATTCGATTTATTTGATCTCGTGAGACTTGTAACCACGATATCGCTTTCCTCTCCCTGATAGTTGTCTGTAACAAGTTGAGTTAGACGACGTTGTATTCGCAAATATGTTGCTCACCTATCGTGGCTAAATGGATTCGGCCTTTCTTGGCTTTACCGTCCGGTGGTGCCAGGGACAGACCAGCACGTGCGAGATCCAAGGAATCCATATCGTTGAGGATCGGGTCATTATCGCTCTTCAAAGAATCGCGGAGCCGGTGGAGCTGGCCGAGATACGGGGTAAGGACGACGATGTTCTCGCTATTGTACCCCTGTTGACCGAGGTACCGTACTATCTTGAGCACCATTTGCACCTCGTACGTGTTTTGCTTCGATGCTTTAGTGCTACCATCTGCACGATCGCTAATGAGAGAGTCGTCGTCTTCGGGATGGTTATGGTCCACGAAGATGATGTTCGATTGTAGTCCGCGGATGTCGGGTCGTCCATAGGTAGAAGAAGCATCAACGAGCTCTGGGTATGTGAGCTCCCGGACGAAAGCAGAGATTTCGGGGCGCATCCGATGTTGTGTTGAAAGAGTTTCATGTGGGTAGCCCTTGAGTACAAGACGTTCGAAAAGCGATCGGTTCAGGTCAAATCCCTCTCCCTTTTCAACAGTCAGTTGATAGTTGTTGACCTTGGGGCGCAATTGTCTATGGAAGAGCATTAGTAACAAGATACCGGGACAACGACGCAGACATACTTGTGGTCACCGATAAGAATCATCTGATCGACGTTGTGCGACAACGCAGTCAAGATGTGGCTTTCGAGGATCTCGCCAGCTTCTTCCACTAGGAGAACTTCAGGACCAACCTGCTGGAGCGCATCGGCGTAGATGGCCGCCCCCGTGGTTGTACACGCAATGATCCTCTTCTGCTGCAAAGTAGCCACAGTTGCGCTTGCGAACTGCTGCTTAATCTTGTCTTGAAGCGTATTGTACGACCTCCCAGAATCGGATATCAATTCCAGTTTGTCGGTGATGAGTTCATGTCGCCACTTGTCCAACAGCTGCTGGCGGGCAGAGCGGGACATACCCCAGATCCGAGCTGACGCTTGGACATGAGGCTCGCCGCTCAACACCCCAGCATCTTGACCCAGCATCCACCGCGAGAGCAGATACCTGCTATCAATGGCCTGTCCATTCCGCCCAACGCGTGTCATCCCGTCTTCCGTCTCCAACGGCACGTAGAATGCATCATAGAACTCGTCGTACTCATGCTCTAGATACACGAGCAGGTTCCTGTCGCCGGTGTCTAGTAGTGTGTCGAAGTGGTTTCGAAGCGTGCTTTCGCGAGATGACGCGGTTGATTTGAGTACTTTAATCTCCTGCCAATTGTAAGGGAACCGCCCGCGTGGTTGCTTGTGGAGAGCAAGATGATCCGTTGACTGGTTTGAACGCCCGCCGAGGCGCACAATGGATTGGTCAGGGATATCGTACTCGAGAAGATCACCGAGAAACTGATCCAGTGCATGGTTAGTATAGCAAACGACCAGAATGGTTTGGGCAGTTTTGTCATGTATTGCTTTTGCAAGAAGGGCACCTATGAACGACTTGCCAGTTCCTGCAGAAGCACTGAGATAGTTTCAGGAATTGAAGAGGAGACGCTCACCTGGTGGTCCTTGGATCAACGATACGCGTTGCTGAAGCCCTGCAACCAGCGATTTCGCCTGAGCCTTGTCGAGACTGACACTTTTAGGAAGGTCCAGTAAGCGGTCTAGCTCATGGGAAGGATTTGAGATGAGTGCATTGGCAATGCGTGACAAGGGAACTTTGCTCCGACAGGATTGGAGCGGCGACTCCGAGTTCCACAATAGGATCTCGTCCGAGAGGGGAATATCAGACCGCGTCTTCAGGGCGGAGAGCACCGGCTCGAAGGCAAAGGCGGCGGTGTCGATTTGGATGAGTTGTACTTTCTGGGCCATGCGCAGAGAAGTGAGGGTCTTTCTTATATTGACATCACCATCGAGTTGGAGGACTATCACCGGAGGATTGGAAGCTAAAAGTTCTTCCACTCGATTCACTGTCCCGAAGCTGATGATATCTTCACCAGAGGCAAGGCAAATGAGCGACTGATGCTTCAGAATCTTTGAACCACGAGGATCTCGTGTAAGAAACTTTACCCGGTCTTCCTCATCCTTGACTTTCTTGAGCTGCCAGAAGTCGCTGTCACATTGTAGCATAATACCCCAGCGAGTCTTCCGATCGCTAGTGCCAGTATAGACACCGACCATAGAAACGCCAGCGACACGGAGGCCGCGATGCTTCCCACCCTTTTGTAACGCAGCTTGTATCTCCTCGCGGATGTCGAAGAGCATGTCCTCGCGGAGCATGCGGAAGGTATTGTCCAAGTAGACCTTGACCGGAGTTTCTGATGTCTCGAGTTCGTCATCATATGTTGCGCGGAGGAAGGGAGGCTTTCGACACAGGATCTCATCGGCGGTGGGGAGAATAGCGATGTCGCAAAAATCTGCAAAGTCGTTATCGTGGCGTCCACCAGGGCCATTGAGAACGTCGTATACAGTGACAGAGCTGGTGCTAGACAGAATGTGTTTGATGAGATGTCCCATCTCTCTAATCTCGTGTTTGGATGACGCGGCGAGGCTTTCTTGAATGGGTGGTTGAGCTGCGACGTCTCGATAGGGAGTGGTGTTCCGGTCTTGTAAAGTCAGGAGGCGAGAGAGCACTTTAGCAAAGACTAATTGAGCGTCTTCGTTCAATGCGCCCTGTTGGAATGTGCGAACAAAAACATCCCAAAAGATGGGTGGTTCTACCACATGGAACAACAAGTTGTCCAGGGCGTCGCCACCTACACCAGAAGCTCTCAGAAGGTGCTCCAGGACAGTGGAGCCAAGTCCGTTCACGAATTGAACGGACAAGTCGAAGCACATTGCGCGCTGGACTGAAGACAGACCGTGAGCACTCTCAGTAATTGCATCCAAGCATACCGCTGGGTCATCATGGGCGCAAAGCCCCTCCAGGAACAGAGTGGCACCCCGAGGATCAAGCCTGACCGACCCAGACAGGACGTCGAGGAATCGTTTCTTCAGCTTCGAAACACGGTTAGGATTCGGAGGCGCAGGATTCATGTGAGACATGGTCGAGCAAGTAGAGGGTTGAAAGCGCGCGAGGGGCTCGCACAGCAGTTTGACGGACCGCGTACACGTGAACGCGCAGAAAACTGTGTTGTACGAAATTCAGCGTCCATACATAGAAGTCCGAACTGCAGACACGTGTCAAAGAGCGCTTCCTCGCACAGCATTTAAAGAAGTACACCCCCCTTACCACGTGTGCGGTTTTCACAGTGGACCCGTCAGCCCACCATTTCCCATGCCCCTTCCTACTAGTGGTTGTTTCGAGGGGGATCCTGTACAGAAGAAAGAGCTAACTTACTCACCCGTGCCATGGCAAGAACGAGTCCTGATCGAATCACTTAGGAGACGACTGCTAGAGTTTGCACAGCCATGTCCAGATTCTGTGGGTACCAGTGGGTCCATCATGATCAGTAAGTTCATGCTCCTTCCGGCGGCTTCGTCATGATTGATTCAAAGTGGACTCAGTAGAGTCCTGGTCTAGCAGTTACAGAGGGCAGGAAGTTGCATGCAAGGTTTTAATTGTTTCTTTCGTCAAATTGTCTACCGTACTATCGCTTAGTCCGAGGGCCACCGCGAGGTTAGCAACCTTTTCAAAACTTGTTCAAAGCCTCGGATTTCACTGTCTGTAAGTGCGCATAGGAATCTACTGGCCCTACGAAGTCAAATGAGCATGTTCTCAAGTCAAGATAGAAAATGTGGTGAGCCAGGCAAAATCACGCTGTGACAGGCATGCCGCGAGCAGCCGAAGCGAGGCCGGATTTCCCCACGGAAGCTAAGTTGCGGAGTTCACCAATGGTGGTGATAATGGGTCTTCCACTCATTCAACACCGTACATCCCCGAAATAGCTGCCCGCCTTCATATGCTTCGTGATCCATATACACGCCTATGTAGCATGTTTTATATTCAACTGTCTGTGCTGGGCGTAACTTGAATTCAGAAACACGTGACCCATTCCGTGACATTTGTGACTTGCCAACGTGGGTCCCAGACAGAATAACAAAAATGATAGCACCGGCATTCGCTACAGCAAAAAGTAATCTGTAATCATACACACATTCCAAACATTCCAAACATTCACAGCAAAGTCCAAACCTCCATTCTGGCACCCCGAGGTTCAGAGAAACCCCTGCGCAAACCAATACCGCACCCACGACCGAGCTTCCTTCTCCCCTACACCCTCCATCCGTGCCATCGTCCGGCTCACCCGCTGCGCCTTCACCGTGTCGAATCGAACCATCCCACCTGCCTCTCCCAGGGGACTACCGTTCAACTCGTCTGTCATGCTACCCGTTTGTCGAGCGAACTGATCCGAGTCTCCTTGTACCATGACGCGGAAATACGCGAGAAGTTTGATGGCCGGCTTGTCGATCGATCGAAAACAGAAATTAGTCTGTCAGCCAAGCCGAGACGAGAACGAGAGCGCAACGTACCACCTTGGTCATGTCCTCGGAACAAGCGCCTTCAGCTCGCTTCTCAAGGAGACCGAACCACTCTCGAAAGGGTACCATCGGAATGTCGTCCACACAAAGGTTCTTTTGATCGACGATTGCTTCGCGCACGGAGGCGACGACGTTCGCCCACGGAACACCGCAGGGGTTGACAATGTTGAGCGCCAGCGGGGGCACCGTCTTTGCGAATGCGACCTCGAGAGTGACAGTGGCTACCTCTTCGGCGCGCATCCAGGAAACCAGCTAGAAAGCACGTCGTGAATGTATGGCGACGGAAGGATAAACTAGACTCACGCCGCGGAGGTCTGGCAGTGCTCCTAGCGTAATGCTAGACTTGACAAGGATGGGAAACCAATCCGTGGTAGCCCATGCGCCGTTGGGTCCTCCGGCTATCTGACCAATACGCAAAGACGTCGCACGAAGGCCACTCTTGGCGATGATCTATTCAATACGTCAGACAACTTCACGAGCATATGGAGACCGGGTGGCAATACTCACCCGTTCCGAGACGTATTTGCTCTCGCCGTATCCGGCACCAACGGCGAAAGAAGAATCGAGTAGAACTTCTTCTGGGTACAAGCCTCGTGAACGATCCCAAGAGTGCGCTGAACCAATGGAAGACGTAAACAAGAAGCGAAGGGTTTTCCGATGCGCCGAGGTGAGCGCCATGTCTATCAAATTCCGGGTTGCACGAACATGAGGTTCGAAGGACGAGAGTGACAAATTGAAGTCAAGCCGCCAGGCGTTGTGAATGATGACTCCCACCGAGTTCCGGATCTAAAACGACGTGTAGGCAATGTCACGGAAGTATCTAGGTATTGCCATACCTCATCATAAATTGACGATGTCAATCCACAATTTTCTTGGGAGGCATCTGTCTCGATATAGACAAGTTTCTCGGAGCTGAGGAGATTGACAGGAAGAGCCTTGTCGACAAACGCGGATCTTTGGCGATCTGTTATGGATGCAAACGCAGATGGCCGATTGAGGGCATACACCCTCTCTACCGCGGGGTTCTCCAGTAACTGGGCTAACAAGAATGAACCAAGGCCACCGGTGGTGCCAGTAACAAGGACAACAGCTCCATCAGACCGCGCCTTGTAATTAGTTAGACCATCGGCAACAATTCCATCCGGGTTCCCTAGAAGATCCATAGAATACTTGTGTATCATCGCATCTATCGCTGTCTTGCGCTGTTGTATGTGATCTAGAGTCTGGAAAGTGCCATCTTGATTGATAAGAGCGGACACCCGAGCAGATAAAAGATTTATGGTCGGGCTCTCGAACACGATGTTTGCTGGAATTCGCGTTGCCGCACTGCGAGCCCTCGGCTCTGGAGAGTCCCTTAGAGCACGGATGAGTTGGTTCCGGAGATAGGTAACGCTCAGACTAAAATGATAGGACCTGTGTGGTGAGGAGTCATAGCTGAGGAGTCATGTCTCGACTCGCCTATCAAAACCCTGAGCAAACAGGTCTGTGCTAGAGTCGATGTTCCGTCCTGAACTGACGACCCGCACATGTTCCATCAGCCACCGACTCAACGGCTGACCATTCCATGCTATTGGAGGAGGTATGTGGACCAAGGACCGGGAAGTGTAATCCGCTGATTGATAACTACGAAAAATATGAGCCGTCGGTCCGAAAAGACATGCCCAAATTACGCTCACAGCATATCGATTTCGGATTCGTAATCTTTGATGACGACATTTCTTTGTATACTCCCCTTTGCCGTCCTCTTCATGGGCTTGTCGCCATGTGTGATTAAGATCATCTCCCTGAAGATGCGACTAAATGCAGGAGAGGTCCCGTTCGCGTCCTCGACCCACGGCCTTGGAACCTCTCAACCCAGAGACATTGAAATGCGGGATGTCAACTCACCAGACCTTGTCTCTGAACTCTTCTGCTGCTTGATCGTTTTGTGTGTCTACACGATACTCTGGACGAGGTTCGACGAGGATGCCAACCTGATCGCGCTGGCGTCCAAACATGACAACTCCCTGAACCATGGGACTGGCGCTGATGATGCTCTCCATCGGTGCAGGGACCGTCTTCTCCCCGGAAGCCAGAACGATCACATCGTCTCTCCTCCCCACACTGTCGTCAAAACGGAATGTAGGCAGAACAAAGCATAGGTCGCAGAGAATGAACTCACATCCTCCACATATTTTTTGCAGGATGCTTTACAAACAAATCTGCCGTCCCATAACCTTTTACATCTGCGAGATTCTCCACGGCTATCGGGTACTCGTCTGTGCCCTGTTTGGATGTGAGCCACGAGGGTGGAGAAACCAAAGGAGGGGACTCACTATTACATGACACTCGTACATATGATCCCCTTCGGGGACCCATCTCACATCTATGCCATCAGCGATGCGACACCAGAGCCAATCGCCATCCGCAACGTCCTCTCTCGATGGAATCGAGGTGATGATACCACACTCGGTCGCACCGAAACCGGTAACAACAGGCACGCCCGCCGCCGAAAGTGCATCCCCGACTTTCAGGGATAATGGGCCACCACCGAATACCTGTACACGATGAACATCGCACTAGGTGGCCGGAAAAAAAAAAGTGGGAAGCATACCACAAGATGAAACGTTTTCAACCGATCTACTGCGTCCGGAGAAGTAGACCATTGTTCCAAGAAGGCAGGGATGCACATCAGGATGTCGCACCTCGTCATGCACGCATGCTCAAGAATGTTGTCTGTCGTGGGCACAACCGGGTGGACACTCACATCCATGATAGTACGGGGTGGAAATAGCGCAGCAGTTACCACACTAGCAAACGGGACGTAAAGCTGCATCATCAGCCCGTAGATGTGAAAAGAAGGAAGAGACATGACGCCCAACCGGGGTGGAAAGGGCATGTCAGAATAACCGAGAGTGGGCTCTGGATACCAAACGATCAAGATGCAAATTGGATGAAGGAGCGCTGCCAGACCCACTGTGCGACATCCACTTGATTTGAGTCCTGTGACTAAACGGGATGGATTTAGGGAACCCGGTGCTACCTGAGGAGTGAAGGTAGATCGCTGGCGAGTCCAAGTCCGGACGCAAAGCGGGAGAAGGATACGGGATGAAAGGGTCGGATGCACATTCACAACCCAGCTTGGGAAATGCATAACTCAGTGCTGGGATCTCGTCAACGGTCAACTCCAGATCCGGCGCCTCGCCTCGAATGGCTTCCATCAACGTTTGGTGCGTACTGTGCACCGTGACTATGCGCGAACAACGTGTCTTTCGTATCATGTTTACAATAGCAGCGGGAGAGTTCCTCGGGGAAACTAGGAAAGGCTGAATGAAAGTCAGGCAAGTTCTACGCTCAGTCAGACTGTCACTTGCCACCAGTCCTGAGACGAGCATTCCGGCTACCAGTGCGTGGTAGAGAAGCGTGTCAATGGTCGCGATGAGCATGACGACCTGCCCCTCTCCGCCATGTCGCGCAGGACGCAAAGCGTGAGCGACTCGATGAGCGGCGCGACCGAACTCGAGGAACGTGATGTCGGTTGTTACACCAAAGGACGCGTCACGGTCACTGGCATAGACATATATGGGGTGCGAGCCATTGCTTGCAATGTGAAAGTCCACCAAGTCAGCGAACAACAGGGATCCGTCTAGTGGAGCGAACTTTGGCATGCGGCGAGGTCGGCACGTAGCTGGTATGGGCATCTGAATCGTCTCCGGGGTAACTTGAAGTTTGATTTATATGCATTGTACAGCAGCACATTATCCGAGAACCACTGCAGGATAGATAATCTGGTCCGTCTAGCGCGCAGTTGGTCTGTAGCACCGCAGCGGACTTGGAAAGCTACAGCCCACAATCAAGTACTCAGGGTGAAATAGCTGTCACTGCAGGTTATGCGAGATCACGTGTACCAGTCTCATCGACGGAGACACAAATAACTTTACAGCCTTGACCACTGAAATGGAAACGAGCGTCACCATGATCCTGGATATGGATAGTATGCACAGCACCGCAGTGATCCGAAGATCCATATTTGTTGACGACTTGGAGGCAATGAGTCTGGGGAAGACGGACAGCATGCGGACTCATCATCGATATCCATCAACTCCCGAGCTTATATCATAACCCTTGACTGTGCTGCGAATCGCGGCGAACGCCGTGGCCGTCAGAAATGAAAGGACCTGAACGAGAGCAACTTGGCCCATATGCTGTGATCGCGAGCATGCCATCACTGCCGACAGACTCGGGCTCGGGGGCCGTGCTCTGACGGTGATGTCTCGGCTGATGCTGGGTTTTACTGATTCGAGTTCCGTTGGATCAATTCCCAGGCTCGTGTGTGGAAGCGCAAGGCCACACTCGCCGACCCGGCCCGACTGCGACCATGATCGATCGATCAAATGATCACCAAGTTCCAACAAAGAATCGGGGTGTATTACTAGTACATGATACGACCGCTTCCATTCCATCCGTCCATCGCATGCCCTCCACTGTCCCGTACGAATCTACGTACAATGTATTCATGGTATCGCGGTGCAAGCGGAGGGAACCACCGACTGCTGGGTCAGAACGAGCTAGGGCGGAAAACTGGGTACACAGGGAATAGGTTCGGAAAGGTGGGCCAACACACAACAGATCAGGGTGGACGGGAAGAGGAACACCAATAGCAACACCTACAACACCCAGGCAAGAGTACAAACAACAATGAGAGAGACTGAAAATGAGAGAAGAAATGTTTTCTACAAATATAATGCAGCGAGCGCTTGTCGGCCTCCTCACAACGTGCCCCGTTGCCAGTCTACCAAGCGCTTCAGCTGCTCGAGTGTCAGGAAAATCAGAATAGTCGTTGGCTGGAGACGTGTCCATGCGGGGAGCCAGCCTTTAAACATGAACATCGGACCCTCGTTTGCGAGTGATGTCCGGATCACGCCGAGTGTCGACTGCATGGAGGGAAGATGGGGTCAGTGGGTCATGACACATACACGAAGAAAACTTACGCTGGATCCAGGTCCGCTCGCGTTCATGATGCGGCTCTTGAGGACATCAGCGGGTGAACAGATGGTGGTAGCCACCGTGCCCTGTCGCATCCACCTCGTTAGCATCCTCTTTTAAGACAGAAAGAAACTGGTCAGGGAGCATACAGCGGCGAAACTGGCGGTAAAGTGACAGTAGATATTGTCCTCAAAGTAGGATGTCTTCAAAAGCTCTGACTTAAAGAAGTCGTATCTAGGTACTAGGTTAGGGACGAAATATGTTGGAAGACAGGAGGGTGCTCACGAGGCAAGTTGACTCGAGTTCATCAGAATGCTTCGGAAGACGTTCGGACCAACACCGCGGACGAGTGATGAAGGACCTTCTTCGCGCACCATCTGCACGAGCCAATATCGCGTGTCGGATGCCGGGAAAAACGTTAGCATCCCGTGAGGTCACTCCAATTGGAAGGAATCGAATAAAAACGTGAAGCAAAGAAGAATAATTGCCTCGGAGTATCCCTGTCACCGTGTTGCCAATTGGTCCACAAGCCGCGACGCTGCCCGTCACCGACTGATAGTAAGATCTTGGTGGAAGTGATATCCTGAATTATCATGTCTCCCTCTCCCATTCCTCTCGCAATGTCGCACTTGCGTTCATGTTCGCGTCCTAAACCTGTTGTATCAGTGTCGATACCGCGCCAACGCACAACCTGAGAGGCAAGTACCTCAGGTAACCGCCGACCCAGTAAGAGTGAAAATGATACCAAAAGCAGGGATGCACCGCCGAGACCATTACATCACGACACGTTGTACTAGAGCGGACGTCTTCCCACAATTGTCCGGCGCGATGTGGGGGTAACGTATCTTGAGTGAGAGCGTTGGTGGAAAGCAAGGGATCTTTTCCTCGATGCTGGATTTGCCGCTCTTCGCCTTCCGTGACGCCCGGGCCGTGGCTCGTACGTCCTCTCTTGCTCGTTAGCACCGAAACGTTGTCGCCGTCCATGGAACCCATTGCAATAATCGATGTTTCCGAGCCAGGGCTGGAAGAACGCTCCGTGCGATGGGGTTCGGACGAGGAATCCGAATGCGGAAGGGCCACACGGTCGATGACCATAATAGACATGACAACGGAAGGACGGGCTAGTGCGTAATGGACGCCTCTTTCGTCCGGATTCCGAATGTCTGGCATCTTCCGGAACAAGACGGACGCGGGTATTGCAAAGCCACGTGACGGGGTACTCACACGAGCGTGTACTGCCCGCACACGTCGACCCCAAAAATAGCGGGGCGCGGGAGGTGACAGGGATACAGGGCAAGAAATAATGAAAGAAAATAAAGAAAGCCAAGCACTTACACGGAAGAGCGCATCAAAGCAATGCTTGTAGTTGAACCGTTTCTCTGGGGGTTTGGCAAAGTCGCCTTGGAGGCGGACCTAGACAGGGATGAAGCGGGTAGATAACGGTCACGTGAGGTTGAAGTAACGGAAAGCAACGCGTCAGAGGGCATGTGATATCGGGTGTGGGCAATACGCACCATGACGACCTCTGTGGAAGAGTTAAGATGAGGTAAAGGGCTGGTGGAAGAAGGTATGAGGACACATACCACCAGGGTTACCGACCACACCAGCAATGCTGCCAGCTGCAAGGACAGGTGAGGAGATGCCGAAAAGGTACGTTGTGGCGCATTACGTACCCATGACACCAGCAGCAGCCAAGACCCAAGGGGGCGACTGTGGATTGGCGCCAAGGAGTTTCTTGCTCTCGTCGTATGCCCAGAAGCGACAAAGGCTGTAGCTCATCTGTCGCATCCAAGTACCTGTAATGCCATCATAGAGACCTCTGAAACCAGCTGTTCTGACGGTCTTCTTCATGGACTGGATCATGCGTTTATCGCCCGAGGCTTGTAAACGGACTTTGGTGAGATCAAGGGGGTGGGTAATAGATGCAGCGATGGTGGCTGCGACACCGCCAAGGTAGAATGGGTATGGCTGTTTTTTCCTGGCTGGAGAAGGTGGGGGAATAAAAGTGCCATTAACGACGGGTTGTGAGGAGAGTGCTGTGGAGGCCATGGTGAACGAGGATCGGTTGATCAAGACCCGAATGGAAGTGTATATGAGGGGGGGTTTCTTACGTAACCAAGGTCCAATTGTCCTGTGTACATTCTCCCAGCAGCAGGGAGGACACCTTTGGTGGGGAAGTACATTTGGAATACGGCCACCCGAGCCCTTCCACCAAAACACATAGGTCACCCGCAATCAACCCGCAATTTATTAACGAGGCCGCACACGCGCACCTCGGCCGAGGCTCCGATCAGCTCAGCCACAAACTACAAACAAGCCACGCACATGAACGTAGACTAGCCCCTGTTCTTCTCTTTCATTCACCCGCCGACTGTCATAGCCCAACAGTCCACATCCCTGCAGGGATGTTCACAGTTGGTACTACGACCCTCGGCGGGCCCGCTCATGTGATGATTCTCCTTTTTTCAACTGCATTCACGGTGGTTCGAGTGTTTGTTCGCGAGTAGGTCGGGTTCCCACCTTGGCAAGCTATGAGCTCAATGTATGCGCCAACTACAGTTATTTTCAACCATCCGTATTTCACCCCAAGGTCCAGCATCGTTCTCACGTTTGGTATCAACAAGATTCACGATTGCCTGTCCCATGTATACATGACGAAGCGGCGAAAGGGATATCAGGTAAATGAGGACACGGACGCCGTAAAGTCGTTTCCTGAGCTACATACAACAGGCTACCCAGATTTCGTGTCACCTTAAGGTGAGTGTCACGCTCTCCACAGTTATTCTTTCCCTGGAATCTACAGTGGCCTTGCGTCCAGAGAGCCGATTTCCGCGATCCAAGTACGGCACCCCTCGAGGATTGGTGGTACGAGATGACATACCAAAAGAACTGATTAACTTTGGGAGTGGTGTTCCAAAGTCGGACCAGTCGGAGGATATATCAGGAGAAACGACATCTATCCATGGGCCTATGGCTCTAATTGCAACCCCATCATACTGCGGAGCGTGGGTCAGACCCGGTGGCTACATGCACTTGGTGCGAACGGTCCCTGACCCAACTTTCCATTTTCCGTCGGGCGCCGGACTCGGTTTCATGCGAAACAAACGAATCAACTTCCATTTAGCGCCTCCAGACCTAGCATCTGCGCTGCCTCTTGCATTAGCCTCGCCATCCTGGTTGACATTTCCATCTCGCCTCATGGCAACCACTCCTTCCGATACGGCGAGAATCGTCCCAGGAATAGACTGGCCCTGGGTGAGACTAGACGCGACCGCTGCCAATGTCAAGGATGTTTCCGTTGCGTCGTAACGGTTCGGAACTCTCGTTTCCGGAGAGGTCAAATCATGGACGGTATTCCATGCATTCCGCGATTTTTGTTGCAAGACGGCGGAGAACCAGTGATGTTTTAATCACTCGGAAGGGTCCGCACGCCCCCGTATCGAGCGATCACGCGGTGGGCAAGAATCTCAAAGGTAGAAGGTGAGTCCAAAAAGAGAAAACGTCAGCAAAATAACAAACGTGAATGGTGGACGAAATGCTCGATATAGCAAATGACTCGTATCGCAATAGCTTGAGGAGGAGCCTAAGAGGTAAGACAGTTTATTTATAGTGTTTTTGATGTCCTGGCAGTCACATTGGCTCCGAATGCCGTTCACATTGACCACCCTATTAGATCTAGATGCTCTCGTGAACACCCCTCACCGGCATCGCGCTGGAACGATGAGGAATCCTTGATCAAATAGTGGGACCACGAAGCCAACCGGCTTGTTGACCTGTTCTGACACTATGCCAGTAAGTGACTGCATGACAGGCCCGGATACAGGGCCTCAATATTGTGTAGTGGGGAGCATCTTTCAAGTTGACAGCGGAGCTTTCAGAGCAGGAAGGAAGACGGGCACGGTGAGCAAAGCCAAGCTAGGAAAACCTGCCCCAAAACCAGGATCCTTCCAGTGGAGAGCGCGAGGGACTTAGAGACGAAGGAGACATGACGGGCGAACAAGGTGACGGAGGCGCCAATGACATGGACAGTACTGGTGATGCGGTGTGAGCGCCGAGGAGTGATATCGGCGAGGTATCGCTTAGATACCCACCTACCAGATTTGGTGGTGACCCATGACTGACGGCGGCGTCTGTGATTCAAAAAGCACGGTTGCGGGACTAGCTCGGGTTTGAGAGCATGGGGGTGTAAGCGGCCTTCGAAATGAGAAGCATGATCAAAGATCGTGTAAGCTTGAGAGGTGTCATTTTCCACTCATGATCAAGGCTCACTCAGCTGCCACAAAGAATGAAAGAACCTTACTGCGGCTCAATTACTTGATTGCAAAGTAGCCAACAACCGGTCGGGGTGTCAAACCCATCCGAGAGAAGTTCAAGCAAAGTTTGGCAGAGGAAGAAACAGATGAATCAATTGGGCTCCGGTCCGGGAGTACATAGTGCACGTTGCCGACGAGACAAGTTGACTGCGGCTTCCTCGGTTCCCAGAGGAACCGGACACACGTCCACGGCACACGCAGGAAAAGATGGGATGGAAATCATGCTCTTGAGAGTCTGCAGCATGAGCCGTGTACGAAGGCACAGGGTCGGTACCGGATATTCTGAGGAGAAAGTATCTACCTAGTCGTGGGGTACGCGAACAAGATGCGCCGTGAATACTTGAAGTGGACCGACGATCCCTAGCGGCGAGATTGGAATGCGGTGGATCGCTGTGAGCCGGAGATATACAGGGCATGAAATGGTTCTTTTAACTTTGCAGCGGCGAAAGTGCGGGGTCCTGGGTGATGGATCTATTTCTGCAAGTGCCACAAAATGGGACAAAGGGATAACGGTCCCCAACAAAGCATGTGTTTCCGTGATATCGCGATCCTGACGCGCGCGACGGCCGCACGGATGGTGTCGGGTGGCGAGCAGCGGCGTTCCTGGGAAAGATGCACGGCAATTCCCGTCTGGGTATCCGGCTACGCCCACTCCCCGAAAACTTTACTTCCGTCACCACAACAGAATGAACCATCCTCAATGGGCTTCGATTGGGTGACTCACCGAACCACTAGCTTGTCATGGGACAATCAAAATGTAACGGGCGCATCAAATTCTCACTGTCAGGGATTTCTCCGTTAAGTAAACTTTCCTTACATGGTGCGGCTCAGTTTGACCTCCAGGAGAGGCCAGATACCGGCCCGGGTAGCGCGGTCTTCCCGATCTGCTCTCCTAATCACGCTAGCGGCTCGCGGACATGACTGGATGCTGATGAGTCCTCCCCGGGCAATTTCCCCTCTGTAACCCCACACTATCGGCTCGCTCAGTTATAAAGGCCTTGCTATGAATCGATCATCGATCACCCCAAATAACCCACCGCGTTTCCCATCATCATGGCCGCTCTCAACTTCCCTCCCCTCGATCACTCGCTCCTGTTCCCTGACTTGGTCAACTTTCATATGGAAAAAAACCCCTCTTTTCCGATGTTTGTATACGCGAATGAGAGCGTCCCCAACGCACAGACTGAAGTCTCGTTCCTCGAATTCGGTCGAGCTGCTCACCGAGTCGCCCATGCTCTTCGGCCCTCCTGCCAAGGTCCAGACGGAGAGGTTGTCGTCGTCATTGCTAATACCGATACGATACTATACCACGCCGTTGTTGTGGGCTTGTCGATCGCTGGATGGGTGGTACGTTTATATGTACTTTTTGGGTCCCGTTTTCACGTTCCAGTGTAGCCATTTCCGACGTCTCCGAGGAATTCTGCGGCGGCGGTTGTTAATATGATGAAGAAAATCAACTGCTCGCATATCGTAACCCTTGATCACGCTCATAAACAACTTATCGATGGCATACGCCACGAGATCGGTGGCACCGAGCTGACTGTTTATGAAGTTCCCACTTTGCGATATACTTTTCCGAAGCTCGGACAAGAGGTCGTGGCCGATTCTTTTACACCGTACCCTCCACTGAAACGTCCAGACTTGGATTCTCCCGCTATTTATATCCATTCCTCGGGTAGTACTGGATTCCCTAAACCCATTGCTCACAGTCACAGAATTCAAATCCAATGGTTGGCACAGCGTATGTTACTATGCACTGCTTGGCGATATACCTGTTGATCATCACTTGTAGCATCCCTCAGTGTATATCGCACATTTTCTTCTCCCCGCCGAGTTGGTTCCATGTCACTTCCCCCATTTCATACCTTCGGCATCGTCACCGAGCTTTACGCACCAATTGCATGCCTTGTCACTACTTTGGTCTATCCTCCGCGTACACAGAACGACCCACTCGCCCAACCAGTCATACCGACTGGCGACAACATGATCGAACTAGTCAAGAAGACGGAATGTAACGTCCTAATGACGGTTCCAACACTCCTTGAAGAGATGGCCTCATCAGACGAGGGTGTCGAGGTCCTAAAGAAGCTAGAATATGTCGTACGTGCAATATATTGTAGTCCACCTCTCTGTCTCAGTACTTCCAGACCTTTGGTGGTGGTCCTCTACCCCTCATGGTCGGCCAGAAGTTGTGGGCTGCTGGAGTGCAGCTCTGCAGCGGTTATGGCGGGACAGAATTCGGAATCCCCGTGGCAGTGGCCAATAAGCAGGATATCGCTGATGGTGATTGGATGTGGATGCGTCTTCCAGAAGGCAAGCATATCAGATGGGCTCCACAAGGAGACGATTCATACGAGTTGCAAATCTTGGTATGGTCATTTTTACACCGTAACGATGTCGGGAAATGCTAACCAACTTGATCAGTCGACCGAGGCCCACAAGATGGCAGTAGAGAACATATCTGATACGAAGGGATATGCAACTGCGGATGTCTTTGTGAAGCATCCAACTAAGAACTTGTGGAAGATGTAAGTTTCCTAGCTGGTCTACACTAAAATGGTATTCACCCCTTTGTTCCTCGATGAAAGTGTTGGGAGGGCCGACGATGTCATCATCCTTGCGTCCGGAGAAAAGACAGTTCCTGCTCCGATGGAGAGTATCATCGCGTCTTCCCCATTGGTACAGGGCGTTGTCATGTTTGGACGAGAACGACATCAAGTTGGTGTTCTCATCGAGCCTCGTGCGGGACACGCCGTCGACGTCAACGACGAGAAAGCCGTGGCCGAGTTTCGAAATCAGATCTGGTAAGTACTCCACTCGAGACTGGGAAAGCGGGTTGACCGAATTGAACAAAGGGCTGTGATCGAAGAGGCCAATAAGCCGTCGCCTGCATTCAGTCGTATTTTCAAGGAGTTGATCCTGATTACGAGCGAGGACAAGCCTATGCTACGTGCTCCCAAGGGTACTATTATGCGCAAAGCGACTCTGAAAGCTTACGACGCAGAGATCAACACATTGTGAGTCATCCCGTCATGCGTATGTGGGTGGACATGGATCTTAGACACGCCAAAGATATGATACAGTCGAAGCAAGCTCGGCAGCTCCAGAAGGCCTGGCTGGGCCATCAGCGTGGACTGGCGAAGCCCTTGAAGAATGGCTGCTGGAACATGCTCGTGTCATCAGCCCAAATGGTCAAGTTGATCCTCACGCTGACTTGTTTGCTCAAGGCTTTGACAGGTGCGCGGTATCGTAAGATAACGAAGTTAAGATATCGCTCACTTCATACCTTTTTCGTAGTTTGAGCGTCACATATCTGCGAAACCGGATATTAGGGGCTTTGCGAAACTCGTCAGATCCAGAGGTCAAGAAGGCCGCTACACATATCCCTCCCGGCGTCATCTTTGAAAACCCGACCATTCAGCTACTCACTGCGCGTATAGCTGCTCTCGTCAGCGATAATGGTGCCGGTCAAGGGGATTTCATAGAGCAACACAAGAAAGCCATCAATGCTATGATCGAGAAGTACTCCGTAGGCTTAGACGGACCTGCTGATGGCGTGTTGCCCAGCAGCCAATCGATCGAGCCTGCCGTGGTCCTACTCACCGGATCTACAGGCGGTCTCGGGTCTTTCTTACTCTCGGAGCTGCTCAGAAGCTCTGCGGTTCAGCGCGTCTTTGCTTTCAATCGACCCTCTTCTTCAAAGTCGATCGCGGAACGACAAAAGGCGGCTTTCAGGGACAGGGGGCTTGAACTCGATCTGCTGGACTTGGACAAGCTTGTCTACGTCGAAGCGGACGCGTCTCTGGAGAAGTGCGGCTTGTCTTCGGCCCAGTATGAAGAAGTGGGACCCTTCCTTGGCTTTGCTAAAGATACACACGCTAACATATCGTCCACAGATCCGGAATTCCCTCACGTTGATCATACACAACGCGTGGCGCCTCGACTTTAACTTGGCAATATCTTCCTTTGAGGACAGCATCCGGGCATCGCGGAACCTGATCGATCTCGGTCTGAATTCGCCTCAGAAGAAGAACCTCCGGTTCTTGTTCACTTCTTCGATCGGATCCGCACAGGGTTGGGACAATTTGAAAGGTCCTTTCCCAGAGGATGTCCAACTTGACCCTGCTGTTGCCGTTGGAGCAGGTTATGGAGAAGGCAAATATACCACTGAACGGGCAAGTCGTGCTGTGATAGCCAATGAGACGATCAGCACTGACACGAACCCATAGATCATCGTTAAGAGTGGGTTACACGTGGCTTCTACTCGCATCGGCCAAATCGCTGGTGGTCACGGTGGATCCTGGGCCACGACAGATTGGTTCCCGATCATCGTGAAATCCAGTATCGCGCTCGGTGCGCTCCCGGAAGCTGTTGGTGTAAGTGATCGTGCTATCCGTCGTTCCTGGTCATGTGTGCTCATGAACGATCCAGGGCGTGTCGTGGCTACGCGAGGAAGAAGTTGCTTCTGCCATTCTGGAGGCAGCGTTTGCCAAAGAAGCCCCACCGCCCGCACTCAACATCGTCAATCCGCGCAGTCGACCTTGGGCAGAGATCATCGCGTTCGTACGACGCGCCGTCATCAAACGCAAGGCGCTCCCTGACGGAGCCGACGTCCTCCCGATCGTTCCATTCGGGGAATGGTTTGCGCTGTTGGAGAGTAAGGCGGAGAGCGCGTCCGAGGACGACTTGGCCCAGATCGTGAGTAGATCCGAACGCTGGCTGGTGACCGTATCGCTGACGTGCTGCTAGCCGGCCATCAAGTTGCTCGAGTTCTTCCGCGCGTTGGCGCGGGGAGACGAGGCCATCCGGGGCCTCGGCGTGGGTAACACGGAGGCGGCGGGGATGACCAACTTTAGTACTAGCAAGGTGCAGCAAGTCAGCCCAACGATGGCGAACATGCAGGCGATTGGAGAGGTCGAGGCGGATGCATGGGTTGGGTATTGGATCTCAAAGGGTGCTTTCTAAAGTGGTCGGCACGACAGTATGACGAAACTCGGAGCGTTGGCGTTGGAAGTTGTAAAAGTTGTGTACGCTCTAATCGACGAAAGATTCAGGTAGAGGCCTGATGGCCTGATGGGAGATTATAATGCATGTGAATACCAAAAGATCTATCCGAGTACACCACCAGGCATACAATGCGTATCATAGCAAGTAGAAGGTACATACTTAAATGTTCAAAGACCTACATGGATGAATGGAAGCCACCTGGCGAACGACGCGTTGCTATTTCGAAGGCGCCCAATGGCCTCATGCAGCGCTTGTGCAGCCTCCCGATAATCCGGCCTAGTGCCGGGCCGAAACAGTTGCCCATATACGTCCCTTGCCACACGGGGGGCAAGCTCGTCGTCGATCTTCCACATCGTCCCAATGACGCCACCGTACCCTGCAAACAACATTCCCGCTGTGATATGGATGGCCTCATCAGAGAGATGCTTGTCACCCGTCGCCGTCTGACATGCGGAGAGGAAGGCAAGCCCACCGTGGGGACGTGACACCGCAATCATGTCACGCAGTGTCAAGCGGCGTTGATCTGCGAGACAAAGTCCACTATTAGTCGGGCTGGTAGCATCTTGGACTCCATGGCATGCAAAATGGACCCAGTCCGCCTCCTTCATCAGGGAAAGCACTTCCTCAACCGTGCTATCAGAAGATTCTAGGAGGGTAATGTGTGCTGAAGGCGAATCCCTAATTACCTCCCTGATGTGTGTCAGTTCGGTGGCCACACCTGGAAGGTAAGGCAGTCCATCTGAGGATGGCTGACGGATGGTAAGGAGCCGCAGATCGCCGATAGGTGCCATGACGGAATTGGGTGACAGCGTAAGAATGCTGAGAGTAGGGACATATGACGAGACAACAAAGTCGGACACTTTGTGACCAGGTTGCGCATGACGAGTGTCATACAAACCAGCCCCATGGATAGGAAGAAACATGAAAGGGCCAGTCGGACACCAGAAAATCCGTGATGGGTCCCCAGGTGTCTGTTCGGAGACAGATGAACGGATCAGCTGTGAATTCGAGTGACATCACTGATCACATACTTGAAAAGCCAAGGCATCCAAGACTGGTCTGACGACACCATTCCACAAGTTAGATAAGAGAAATTCCCAGCTGTCACCGTCTAGTGTTTCAGGATTCCAGATGCGTGAAGAAGCTATAACCTGCTTGGCCTTCCTTTCGTCGGGGTGGATGTCACGAGAGGGACCAAGCGATCTCTCCAGCATCTTCTGAAGGACCGTGGATCGTTCGAACGTGAAATCAGGCAGTGGGACATGAATTACATGATCGACGTCAGCAAGAACAATCAATGCATCGCTGCGGGATTCTGTAGTGTTGAGTATGACAACCGGTCCGGAGTGCGCCGAAGTTCGGAGGCGAGAGAATTCTTTGTGGAGGAGGAATCGTTCGAAACCAGGAAACCCTCGGATCTTATGGAGAAGTTTATCTCGCTCGATCGCGAGCATGCGGTGCGTATCAGCCTCCACCCCCAAGGGCCGTACTGCAGAACTTTGAGTGTGGTCCAAAAGAGGGGACAAAGAGTTTTCGCGAGGGATACCCCTATTCTTTAATCTGGCAGACAGTGCTTCAAGGGCAGACAATGATTTTTCGCGAGCGGTACTAGCATGCTCTAATGCAGCAGACAGTTCCCGAAGTCTGCGAGCATGCTCTGGGTGAGCAAACGACAACTCTTCGTAAGAGCTGCGGAGCTAAAACAGCTCTCCCCAAACGATCGAGCGTGCTTGTTCGAGCCACTCCACAGCAGTTTCCGGGAGTCCCAAGTCCAGAGCTGCTGCGGCCGCCTCCCGTACGACATCGGCACCGCGGGTGAGCTCAGAGTAACGATCAGCGAGAGAGAGGCCAATCCATGCGAGTTGAGGAAGGAGTGTAATGGCAACAGAACATGCAGCAAGGAGAGAATGATGGTGTATATGCCGGGCACATGATATCCATTCCTGTGATGCACGAAATCGAACACGAATGGGGCCAATGGGGGCGGACGCAGCATGTGAGTAGAAGTAGATTGCTCTCTTGGCGTCACTCGGCTCCCCGAGGCGCTCGAAACGAGTGAGGAAGGATTTGCCAAGGTCTTTTAAACAGCCGGGCTTGTCAGGGTGATCACGGGGAGTGAGCTCAACAGCATCCCTTTGGTTCGAAATTGCATCCTCGAGGTCACTCAGCTCCCCGAGGCGCTCGAAACGACTGAGGAAGGAGTTGCCGAGGTTGGTAAGACGGCTAGGCTTGTCAGGGTGACCATGGGGAGTGAGCTCAACAGCATTCTTTTGGTTCGAAATTGCGTCCTCGAGGTCACTCAGCTCCCCGGAGTACTCGAAACGTCTGAGGAAAGAGGTGCCGAGGTTACTGAGACGGCTAGGCTTGCGAGGGCGACCATGGGGAGTGAGCCTAACAGCATCCCTTTGGTTCGAAATTGCGTCCTCGAGGTCACTCAGCTCCCCGAGGCACTCGAAACGAGCTCGGAAGGAGTTGCCGAGGTTGTTAAGGCGGCCGGGCTTGTCAGGGTGACCATGAGGAGTGAGCTCAACAGCATCCCTGAGTGCCGAGATTGCATCCTCGAGGTCACTCAGCTGCCGGAGGCGCTCGAAACGAGTGAGGAAGGAGTTGCTGAGGTTGTTAAGATGGATGGGCTTGTCAGGGTGACCACGGGGAGTGAGCTCAACAGCATCCCTTTGGCTCGAAATTGCGTCCTCGAGGTCACTCAGCTGCCCGAGGCGCGAGAAACGACTGAGGAAGGAGGTGCCGAGGTTGTTAAGACCGACGGGCTTGTGAGGGTGACCATGGGGAGTGAGCTCAACAGCATCCCTGAGTGCCGAAATTGCGCCCTCGAGGTCACTCAGCTGCCCGAGGCGCGAGAAACGAGCTTGGAAGGAGGTGCCAAGGTTGTTAAGACGGATGGGCTTGTCAGGGTGACCATGGGGAGTGAGTTCAACAGCATCCCTTTGGTTCGAAATTGCGTCCTCGAGGTCACTCAGCTGCCCCAAGCACAAGAAGCGAGCTAGGAAGGAGTTGCCGAGATTGTTAAGATAGCCGGGCTTGAGAGGGTGACCATGAGGAGTGAGCTCAACAGCATCCCTTTGGTTCGAAATTGTGTGCTCGAGGTCACTCAGCTCCCCGAGGCGCTCGAAACGACTGAGGAAGGAGTTGCCGAGGTTGTTAAGACGCTCGAGCTTGTGAGGGTGACCATGGGGAGTGAGCTTAACAGCATCCCTTTGGTTCGAAATTGCGTCCTCAAGGTCGCTCAGCTCCCCGAGGCGCTCGAAACGTCTGAGGAAGGAATTGCCGAGGCTGTTAAGATGGCCGGGCTTGTCAGGGTGACCATGGGGAGTGAGCTTAACAGCATCCCTTTGGTTCAAAATTGCGTCCTCGAGGTCACTCAGCTCCCCGAGGCGCTCGAAACGAGTTCGGAAGGAGATGCCGAGGTTATTAAGAAAGCTGGGCTTGTCAGGGTGACCATGGGGAGTGAGCTCAACAGCATGCCTGATTGCTGAGATTGCATCCTCGAGGTCACTCAGCTCCCCAAGGCTCTCAAAACGAGTTCGGAAGGAGTCGCTGAGGTTGTTAAGACGGCCAGGCTTGTGAGGGTGATCATGTGGAGTGAACTCAACAGCATCCCTGAGTGCAGAAATTCCGTCTTCAAGGTCACTCAGCTGCCCGAGGCGCGCGAAACGAGTGAGGAAGGAGCTGCCAAGGTTGTTAAGATGGCTAGGCTTGTCAGGGTGACCATGGGAAGTGAGCTCATCAGCATCCCTTTGGTTCGAAATTGCGTCCTCGAGGTCGCTCAGCTCCCCGAGGCGCTCGAAACGTCTGAGGAAGGAATTGCCGAGGCTGTTAAGACGCTCGGGCTTGTGAGGGTGACCATGGGGAGTGAGCTTAACAGCATCCCTTTGGTTCGAAATTGCGTCCTCGAGGTCACTCAGCTCCCCGAGGCACTCGAAACGAGCTCGGAAGGAGTTGCCGAGGTTGTTAAGACAAACGGGCTTGTCAGGGTGACCATGGGGAGTGAGCTCAACAGCATTCTTTTGGTTCGAAATTGCGTCCTCGAGGTCACTCAGCTCCCCGAGGCGCTTGAAACGAGTGAGGAAGGAGGTGGCGAGGTTATTGAGATAGCTAGGCTTGTCAGGGTGACCATGGGGAGTGAGCTCAACAGCACCCCTGAGTGCAGAAATTGCGTCCTCGAGGTCACTCAGCTGCCCGAGACACTCGAAACGAGTGAGGAAGGAGTTGCCGAGGTTGTTAAGAAGGTTGGGTTTGTGAGGGTGATCATTGGGAGTGAGCTCAACAGCATCCCGGAGTGCCGAAATTGCGGCCTCAAGGTCACTCAGCTCTCCCACATGATCGAATCGATACGATAAAGCCACGGCGAGATTCCGTAGTCCTGCATTGTACTGGTCATTCCCAATTGGAGTAGACCTGACCAGTTCCTGCAAAACTATGATTGCCTGTTGCAGGTTGCTAAGATCACTGAATCGTTCGAAGCGATGCAACAGCTGGACACCTAAAATGCTTGGATCATCGTCTGTTGAGCGTGCAGCTGAATGCTGCTCCACCGATGATCGTCCATCCACCCGAACAGGGTCCTCTCTACGTCCAGCATGCACTTGGAGCAAGAAAGCTGCGGCTCGGTTTTCATGACTGTCTATAGAGCTGAGCTCCATCGCCTCATCCAGCAACGCTTCAGCTCGTGCTCTGTCATCTTTATCCTTCTGCTTCTCGAATCGCGCGAAATGCACAATGGCCATCTGAAGCATCGTAGAAGGTCGATCCATGTGCCCGACAGGACGGGCAGTAAGCACATTGTCATACAAGCCAAGAGGAACCTCGAGTGAGGCATTCGCGTCTTCGACCTGACAGAGGATGAATTTCGCCATTGACAGGTTCGATTGAGCAGCCGCAAGACAAGGATGGTCCAGCGGACAGACACTGAGCGCCAACTCAAACTGTTCAATAGAACACTCCAGGTCTCGTTTTTCCTTGTAATTTCGGTAACGCGAGAGGCACCTGTGGCCTTGGTTGGTTGTGTCTTCCAGCTCGCCCAGGAATTCTGCGGTTGGCTATGACATACACTGATTAACGGGCATTGTGTTGACACGAGTGGCCTACTCACGCAACGCGGGGCAAGGACCATTGACCCTGACGAATCATCGCTCTTGCTCCTCCAATTTTTTGTGGTTACCAGAATGGATGAGCACGGGGACACAACATCCCCATCCATGGGGAGGAAGGTAAACGCTGCTATCGCGTGAGGATCCAGACTCTTACGCAAAAACCCATCCTACTCACGAACGTCTTTTGCACTGCTGTCCAATAGTTCCTCCACCGTAATTGTGAACTCTCGCAGCTGCTCCCCAGCACCTAACATGGGCTGCAATTCGAAGGATGCATAGACCTCAAGACAAACTATGGCCGACATGTCTGACGGTCTGCAAACTCTGTCAGGACTAACAGCAGATGGAGAAGGGGGATCTCACATTGGGATCAGCCCATTCCATTCGATGACGTCGATATTCACCGATGAACGCTTATTTTCGGTTCTCCATTCAAGGCCACTGTGGCGCACCATGGCATAAAAGCCGGCGGGGATCCGTCTAAGGCCTAGGGCGACATCTGTCGCTCGAATACCTACTCAGTTATTAACAATCATTCTAAGCTGTGTAGAGAAATCAATTCTATACTTGTAATCACCGTCTCTTCGATCTCGTCGGTGTCTGTCGCAGCGCCTGAGGAAGAGGACACATACTGTTGCTGGTCCCCGGGTCCAGAGGTTTCCTCGTTCCCTTGCGCCTGCCCCGCACATTCAGGGTGGTGGTCAGAAACGCCGGTGGTTTGTACGCTGTCCTGCAGAATAGGTCACTGGGAGAAGTAGGGTACTACTAGTATGAAGACTCACGGTCAGGGCATCATCAGGTGAATCCGATTCTACTAGTAGTTGTGTTCTTGTGCTCAAGCAGCAGCCGCACATCGTTATTTAGAGCGAGGAAGTGGGTTGTGGATGCATGATGCAGTGACTCAGGGGAGTCATATGTAGTACTTGCTTCCACAGCAATTCCACAGCAATTCCATAGCAATTTGCAAATCGAGTGACAGACGTGCTGTGCCCCTGCACAGCTTGTCAAGTTAATCGGAGCGCGCGCAAGAGAACATAGCTGGAGTGCGACAGCGCATTCAACAAAGAGGAAGAGGGTAAGGAAGACGAGGGATGGGACGATGACTTGCTTGGGAGTCTGTCCACTGAGGGAGAATGAATTGTGTCACATACAAATGCCTCACTTGTCGATCTTACACGTCGGTTTGTAAAAATTGTACAACCAACATTTTTTTTGGCGATTATGGAGCCAATATGTAGATTATGTACATGTCTTGGATTCCGGCATTATTGCAGGACATAATTTAAAATAATCTCATGAGTTGATTGGACCCTCTTTCTATAGTGTGTATACAGCTATTATACAATGTACATACAGCTACTATACCATGTACATACAGTGGAACCTGTCAGCGCATGTGCGTCGTACTATACGGGCTACATCTTCTGTTACCCATGGATCCAGTATTTTGTAGATATACATCACACATAGACTCGGATCATACAATGTTTTTAGATTACAACATGTATGCTATGTTATTTCTACCCGTGACTGGCGGGAGCGGAGCGTGTGCTTGAGCACATGTCGCAGGTGCGGTGGAGATGCCGGGCACAGCAAATGGAGTGCGTCGATGTGGCTGCGTCATCCGATCGATCGTACCTCTTTTTCGTTGAGTTCCTCTCTCTCGCGCTCCTTTTCCATTCTCCCCACCATGGCGACTTCTTGCAACGTCGTGGGCATTATCGGCAACTGGCAGGAGCAGAGTGTGTGCGCACGCGCGGTGCGCGGCAGGGCACGGCAAGTGGAGGCAATGGTGCGCGAGTGAGCATGCATGCTCATGCTCATGGGTTGCGGCGCGAGATGAGGGCAGGAGAATGAATTTGAGGACGAGGGGAGGGCAGGGTGATCAGTGACGAGCCTTGGGTGAGGGTGAAGCAAAGCCGAGCCCGTGTGAGCGACACGTTGAGGCAAGGCAAGAGGCAAGGAGAGGTGAGCGAAACAAAGGAGAGGCGAGCACCAAGTCTTGAAAACCGTGTGAGTTTTCGTACGCCATGACCCGTGCCCGACTTGCGCTCGCCACTCGAAGTATCCAAGTGTCTGGTATATACATTGTACATTCAGGCAATGTGTACTCTATAATTTTTGGTGTCAATTATCCAAATTATCTGTCATATAATTGTAACAAACATGTACACATGGTCCCTGGCAATTAATGCAGGCACACCAACTCCATACCAGTGTGCTATATGCTAAGTATCCTTCCCGTAATAGGTGAGATATCTCTGCCGGATGTCACGCTTGGCGTCTCCATTGAACAAATTCTTATTTTATTGCATGCATACGGTATGAATGTGTTTATAATATGGGTTGCGTTAAAAATTTTTGGATTCCGGCAAGTGTACACTATTTGATTTTTGCGTTCCGACGTGTAGGTCGCCGCGTCTTCTCTTGATCTGGTCACTCGCCCTTGTTCCCTTGTTTGGTCATATTAACAACAAACCTCGCCTTTCCAATCTTTGTATACGCCAATGAAAACGTTTCTGGCGTACAGACTCAACCTCTTGTTCGAATTCGGTCAAGTTGCTCACCGAGCCCCGCATACTCTTTGACCTTCCCGCCAATGTCCAGACGGAGACGTTGTCATGGGCACGTCAATTGCTGGATGGGTTGTGCGTTTACGTGTCCCTTTCTGCCCCGTTACCACATTTCAATCTACCCATACCCCCGAGGAATTCTGTTGCGGATGAAGGAGACAAGCTGCTCGCGTACACGCTCATGAACTGCTCATCGATGACATTCGCTGCGAGATCATTGGTGGCGCCGAACTAACTGTTTATGAAGTTCCCGCTTTATGTTATACTTTTCCAAAGCTTGGGCAAGATGTTGTGGTTGATTCTTTTACACCACACGGTACGTACCCCATCCAGACTTAGATTCTCCCGCTATCTATATCCATTCCTCGGGTAGCACTGGATTCTTAAACTCATTTCTCACAGTTACAGAATTCAAATCTGATGCTTTGCTCAGCGTATGTTGCTATGCACTGCTCGACGATACACCTGTTGGACTGCGTGCCTTGCGACTGCTCTGGTCTATCCTCTGCGTACACAGAACGATCCACTCGCCCAACCAGTGATACCGACCGGCAACAACATAATCGAGCAGGTCAAGAAGACGGAATGTAACGTCCTGATGACAGTTCCAACACTCCTTGAAGAGATGGCCACGTCAGACGAGGGTGTTGAGGTACTGAAGAAGCTAGAGTATGTCGTACGTGCAGTCTATTGTATTCCACCTTTTCTCTGTCCCAGTACTTCTAGAATTTTGGTGGTGTTCCTCTACCTCTCATGGTTGGCCAGAGGTTGTGGGATGCTGGGGTGCAGCTCTGCAGCGGTTATGGCGAGACAGAATTCGGAATCCCCGTGGTAGTGGCCGACAAGCCGGATATCGCCGACGGTGATTGGATGTGGATGCGTTTCCCAGAAGGCAAACACATTAGGTGGTCTCCACAAGGAGACAATTCATACAAATTGCGAATCTTGGTGTGGTCGTTTTCACACCGTAACGATGTCGGGAAATGCTAACCAACTTGATCAGTCGACTGAGGTCCACAAGATGGCGGTAGAGAATTCACTCGATGCAAAGGGATATGCAACTGTGGATGTCCTCGTGAAGCATCCAACTGATACCTTGTGGAAGATACAAGTCTTCTAGCTGGTCTACCCCAAAATGGTATTGATCCTTTTGTTCCTCGATGAAAGTGTTGGGAGGGCCGACGATGTCATCGTTCTTGCGTCTGGGGAAAAGACAGTTCCTGCTCCGATGGAGAGTATCATCACATCTTCCCCATTAGTGCAGGGTGTTGTCATGTTCAGACGGGAACGACATCGGGTTGGTGTTCTGATCGAGCCTCGTCCGGGATACGCCGTCGATGTCAACGACGAGAAAGCCGTGGCCGAGTTTCGAAATCATATTTGGTAAGTACTCCATTCGAAACTGGGCAAGCGCATTGATTGGATTGAACAAAGTCTACGACCGAAGTGGCCAATAAACCGTCGCCTGCATTCAGTCGTATTTTCAAGGAGTTCATCCTGACAATGAGCAAGGACAAGCCTACACTAGGTGCTCCCAAGGGCACTGTTATACGCAAAGTGACTCTGAAAGCTTACGACGCAGGGATCAACGTATTGTGAGTCATGCCGTCGTGCGTATATGGACATGGGTCTTAGACACGCCAAAGATATGATACCGTTGAGGCAACCTCAGAAGCTCCAGAATGCTTGGTTGGCCTGCCAGCGTGGACTAGCGAAGTGCTCGAGTTAGGCGCTCTGCGAAACTCGTCAGATCCAGAGATCAAGAAGGCCGCTGCACACATCCCTCTCGACGTCATCTTTTAAAACCCGACCATTCAGCTACTCACTGCGCATATAGCTGCTCTCGTCAGTGATAGCGGTGCTGGTCAAGGGGATTTCATAGAGCAACACAAGAAAGCCATCAATACTATGATTTCGAAGTACTCCGTGGGCTTAAGCGGACCTGCTGATGGCGTGTTGCCCAGCAGCTAGTCGGTCAAGCCTGCCCTGGTCCTACTCACCGGACCCACGGGCGGCCTCGGGTCTTTCTTACTCTCGGAACTTCTCAGAAGCTCTGCGGTTCTGCGCGTGTTTGCTTTCAATCGACCCTCATCCTCAAAGTTGATCATGGAACGACAAAAGGCGGCTTTTAGGGACAGGGGACTTGAACTCAATCTGTTGGACTCCGACAAGCTTGTCTTCGGCCCAGTATGAAGAAGGGGGGTTGACCCTTGGCTTTGCTGAAGATACACACGCTGACATGTCATCCACAGATCCGGAATTCCCTCACGTTGATCATACACAACGCGTGGCACCTCGACTTTAACTTGGGAATATCTTCCTTCGAGGATAGCATCCGGGCGTCGCGGAACCTGATTGACCTCGGTCTGGATTCGCCTCAGAAGAAGAACCTCCGGTTCTTATCCACTTCTTCGACCGGATCTGCGCGGGGTTGGGATAACTCGAAATGTCCTTTCCCAAAGGAAGCCCAACTTGACCTTGCTGTTGCCGTCGGAGCAGGTTATGGAGAAGGCGAATACACCACTGAACGGGCAAGTCGTGTTGCGATAGCCGATGAGACGCTCGGGACTGACATGAATCGATAGATCATCGTCAAGAGTATGTGACTTCCACCCGTATCGGCAAAATCGCTGGTCGTCATGGTGGACCCTGGGCCACGACAGATTGGTTCCCGATCATCGTGAAATCCAGTATCGCGCTCGGTGCGCTCCCGGAAGCCGCTGGTGAACATAAGTAGTCGTATCATTCGTCGTTACTGATTATGCGTACGTGCTTATGAACGATACCAAGGCGTATCGTGGCTGCGCGAGGAAGTTACTTCTGCCATTCTGGAGGCGGCCTTTGCCAACGAAGCCCCACCGCCTGCCCACGCTCAGCATCATCAATCCACAGTCGGCCATGGGCAGAGATCATCGCGTTCGTACGACACGCCATCATCACACGAAAGGCACACCCCGACGGAGACGATGTCCTCCCGATTGTTTCATTCGGGCAATGGTTCGTGCTGTTGGAGAGCAAGGGGGAGAGCACATCCGAGGACGACTTGGCCCAGATCGTGAGTAGATCCCAACGCTGGTCGGTGACCGTATCGCTGACGTGCTGCTAGACACATGATTTAGCCGACCACCAAGTTGCTCGAGTTCTTCCGCGGCATCGGCGCGGGGGGGCATGGCCCCCTGCGTCGGTACCACAGAGGCGGCGGGGATGACCAACTTTAGTACCACCAAGGTGCAGCAAGCCAGTCCGATGATGGCGAACATGCAGGCGATTGAAGAGGTCGAGGCGGATGCGTGGTATTAGAACTCTAAGAGTGCTTTCTACAGTGGTTGGTGCGACCTGCAAGATATCCTGGTGGCGTTCCGCAAATTCACGCTCTTCACAACGTTGGAATGTGGCAATTAAATTACATGAAAATGGTTATACATCCACAATGGCTAAATAATGTGATCAGCATCAACGTTACCGAGTAGGTGTTCCTTCTCCTCGCTTGAGGTGCTTTCCGTGCTCGTCCGTACCTGACAGAAAGAGATGAAAATAATGCCAAGTCAGTTATTTCGGTACCTACCATGCGAGATAGCCAGACTTGGAGGTTACCTGCTTGTCCACTGGCACTGGGCGTCCTCATTTCATGGCTTGATGGCGACGCTTCGCTGACTTCTTGATCCTGACTGCCAGAAAAGCGCTGGATTGGCAGTGTTGCGTCGACCCATCGTTTGACGCAGGACAGAAGGCCAGTATCCTGGTTCTGTGTCTCGCTGGGATTTCCCACTGGTGCCGTGACATTGCCATAAATCCAGTCCAGTGCGAAAGCGGCGAGCGAAACGGATCCCGCGGTGAGGGTGGCATAGATGAATACGAGTAACTCTCGGAGAGGCACTCCTGTTCCTGTTTCTGTTTAGCCAAGTTAGTGACACAGCACGCAGTGCAGACACAATCGGTGATCGGACGCACTGAATTCTCCTGGTAGTCTGAGGAGTGCCATGCCGCTGACAACGTTTGCCAGGAAGAAAAAGAGGAGTGTGATGCGCCAAAATACAATGCATGTTCTGTCTTTCCGAGCAGAATGCCAGCCTGAAAGAGTGATGAGGCATGAGGTACCTGCAGTGTAAGCCCAGTAGGCGGCAAGGTGATCTGTGTGCCGAGCGGAGCCCAGGCTGATTCCGGCAGTTGTGACGATGCCAGCATGAATAACGCAGATGAAGGCGAGGGACCGTAGGACTATGCGAATGCCTGGGCTGGGAGACGAGTGTTGATCTTCCATCACGTTTGGCATGTTCTCGGATGGGGCGCCAGCGCTGGTGATGGGTAGCGACATGGTGTCAAGGTGAAGCGTGTGGCTAACCCCTCTTCTTGACTCTCAAGTTGTTATGTAGGTCATTATTTGTCATCATTTTAAAATAGTCTAACCAAAGCCAGTCACGTGGCAATTATCCCCATCGCTCTCCTTCGAGTGGGCTACTTATATACTGTACCATTTCAACCGGTTCGTCTGTCACGCGTCACACGGGTCCTAAAATGACAAAAAGTTTGTTCTTGTCACACGTTATTGGCTCGACTGACGAAATGTTCAGTGAATCAGCGATTTAATCGTGCCTAGGGAGTAAAAAGGGATAGTACGGTTTGAACCTGTTCTCCACTCGTACAACGACTAGTGTTGGATTTAGGATTCCATATTTGGTATTGCCTCTTACATAAGCAGTACTTACATCGGACCATTTACCTTTAGTCTTACTTAGTGACTTACTGAGTATTCTACAGGTTATGAGCCCTGGTGCTTCTCAGTGACCACAAGAGTTCACTCACTCAGGCTTGGAGAAATGCCTTACTTGACACGAGCCAAGAACGGCAAGAAATTTCTCGTTCCGGACCTTGCGGCAGACGGGCGGAATTGGTCAGATTACCGCAAGAAGCTTGTTCAAGCAGCGGAAGTACAAGACCTACTTGGACTACTCGACGGGACCAAAACGAAGCCAAACGGGCCATGGGACCCGTGGCGCGCAGCCGCGTGGATGCGCGACGACACGGAAGCGCAGTACATGCTGGTGACGACCACCCCACCATCCATTTGGGACCACATTCATTTGACCACAGCCCACGACTTTTTCGACTACCTAAGCAACTTATTCGACAAGCCGACTAATCCAGCGCCACGAGTGGCTGCGCGGGTACCTACAACGTACCGCGGGACCTGTCAGAAGTGCGGCAAGCGCGGCCACAAGGCGCGCGAGTGCGAAGGAGTCGATATCAAGTCCAGAAGTGCCAAGGTCGAAGGTCGGCACGACAAGAAGCGTCGTGAGCTGAAACGAGAGGGCGAGAAGCCGCGCGGGAGAGTCAACGAAGGCGCAGCCGCAGCAAGTGGACCGGGCATGGAGACCACGGACCAAAGCGCTGATGGCGTAGGCCTCGTGACCCCGGTGAGCAGCTCAACAGCAGGTCGGGAAGTCGACAACAAGACCGTCGACACGACGAACCCGAACGCAACATGCGCCGAGCCATCAGAGCCGACGGACGTGCTGCGCAACCCACAGGACCAGCCGCTCGAGGTACGAGCAGGCGGACAGGTCGAAATGGCTGACGAACGAGCCGAAATGACAGGCGAAGAGGGCGGTGAGATGGCTGAGGCGAGTGGGCAAGTGACTGGAGCCAGGAGAGCTACCAGCGAGGGACCCGCCGCACGGAGCAGCCGAGACGATCGTGGCGACACCAATGTCGACCACGCGCACACCAAGCCCAAGGGGACCTGCAAGGACGCTGTGGAACGGGTTAGCGACGAGGAACGGAGTCGAGTGCACGAGCACGTCGACAACGAAGACGGTCGGGTGGAGACGTCCGAAGACGAGACCACCACGACAACATCGCGCGCACCCCAGAGCATGCCGCTCGAGGGGGAGCATGCAGGTCAGACGAGCGGCAGCAGGGAGCTGACCGCGCATGAAACGGACTGGCCAACGAACACCAGTGCAAGCACACGAAGTGCGTCGCGCATCCACCCCGACAGAGACGCAGAGTCGACGAACGCACCCAGACCGTCAGACGACACTGGGGATGCGACGGGCGACGACGAGCGTCGTCCTGACGCACCCACAGAGCCGCCTGACCAGCCAGCGGGCACGAGAGGTCGAGGTGGCGAGGTGCGGGTCGAGACGAGGGTGTCGGGGACGTCGAGAGGTGTCGAGGAAGGTGCGGGCAGTGACAGCGACGATGAACGTCGAGCTGGGAAGCCCGACGAACCACCTACCAGGTCGCAAGTCGAACCGCGAGACCGCACGGACGTGCAGGTCGATCCAAGTGGAAGCGTCGCGCATCGAAGCGCGGACGCAGCGGATGACGCGGAGGCGGCAGAGGAAGCGAGACAGGTGGAGGGCCCAGGGGAGAGCGCGACGACGTATCGTAACGCGTCGATCGCGGGGGAGAGAGAATGCGCAGGTGCGCACATACGATCGACAGCAGCTGACGAAGAAAACGATCAGCGCAGTGAAACGGCAGTCGACGACGTACCTAGAGCACCTCCAGATCCACCCCCACCACTTACACACCCAGCCGACCCATCCGCGCGAGAGAATGGACCCCCGAGCGTCGAGCTCGAGGGGGAGTGGCGAGTATCGACGAGCTGCGACGTCGGACTTACCAGCGCCAATCCAGACGCGTCGGGAGCGTCGGAACTCGATGAGGACCCTAGGAAGCTGCCGAAGAAGCCTAGAGACGCGTCAGAACGCGAGCACGCACACTCGAAGTGCATAGAGGGAGGAAACTCACCTATGAGACCTCCAGACGACCCAGACGACCCGAGCGGCGAAATGGTCGTACCAGGCGACCTCCAGGGCACCCAGGGACGTGCCATAGACGACGGGAACACGCGCGGCGCAGAGACGATCGCATCGTGTCCACATACCGGGTCTGGAGAGTATAGAGGCGAGCTGGGAGATCCGGGAGACGTCGAGGTCGATTCGGGCGGCCAAGAGGTTATAGAAGGCGCCGAATACGATGGAGTACGCACCGTGAGCGACGGGAACACGCGCGTCGTCGAAACGAGCGCGCTGTGTCAAGAAACCAGGCCAGGAGGCCATTTGGGCGATGGAGACGAAGTGGGGAGCGCTGGGAGTGATCGGGAGCGCCGAAACGACGGCAAAGGCGTCGGACACGATGGGAATGGTGACCAGAGGAGTGGCGCAGCGAGCGGCGCACGCTACAACTCGAAACGAGTTGGAACACGACCGCTAGCTGGGATCAACACGAATCAGCACACGCGGTACAAGCGCACAACGGCGAACGTACCTAGGCCATCCACAGCACCTACCAACCATCCCAGACGACTCGCCGACCATCCGAACCCACCGCGTCGTCGTGGACGACTAAAATCGATCGCTAGAAGGGTTAGCAGGAGCAGACCGACTTACCAAGTCATACGGCCGCGTCGAGGCCGTATTGGGCAGATCAGATGCACTAGAAAGGTTGTATATTAACTCAATATATTGTAGGAGCAGCCGCACGTCACGATACATGAAGACGGTGGCACCGGAGTCGATCGAGGCGAGTGCGCGCACTTCGACAGAGCCACTCTGCAGCCGAGCCGCGACTTTCCATATATGGACACCGCTCGAGCGCACCGCGACCACCACCTACGGACATCAATACGGACTACACTACAAGTCATTTATTGAATCTTTTGGTATATTTCTTTTGATCTTACCTTCTATTCTGTTTGGACAAACACTTACAGCTAATAGTTAGCCCCTTGTGTTTGAGGGGGAGTGTTGGATTTAGGATTCCATATTTGGTATTGCCTCTTACATAAGCAGTACTTACATCGGACCATTTACCTTTAGTCTTACTTAGTGACTTACTGAGTATTCTACATGTTGGATTTAGGATTCCATATTTGGTATTGCCTCTTACATAAGCAGTACTTACATCGGACCATTTACCTTTAGTCTTACTTAGTGACTTACTGAGTATTCTACAGGTACCTACTATTCTAATATCACAGTGACTTACTGAGTATTCTACAGGCACCACCTTTTTACAGGTTATGAGCCCTGGTGCTTCTCAGTGACCTCAAGAGCTCACTCACTCAGGCTTGGAGAAATGTCTTACTCGACATGAGTCAAGAACGGCAAGAAATTTCTCATTCCGGACCTTGCGGCAAATGGGCGGAATTGGTCAGATTACCACGAGAAGCTTTTTCAAGCAGCGGAAGTACAAGATTTACTTGGACTACTCGATGGGACCAAAACGAAGCCAAACGGGCCATGGGACCCGTGGCGCGCAGCCGCGTGGATGCGCGACGACACAGAAGCGCAGTACATGCTGGTGACCACCACCCCACTGTCCATTTGGGACCATACCCATTTAACGACAGCGCATGACTTTTTCGACTACCTAAGCAACTTATTCGACAAGCCGACTAATCCAGCGCCACAAGTGGCAGCGCGGGTACCTACAACATACCGCGGGATCTGTCAGAAGTGCGGCAAGCGCGGCCACAAGGCACGCGAGTGCGAAGGAGTCGAAATCAAGTCCGGAAGCGCCAAGATTGCAGGTCGACACGACAAGAAGCGTCGTGAGTTGAAACGAGAGGGCGAGAAGCCGCGCGGGAGAGTCGACGAAGGCGCAGCTGCAGCAAGTGGACCGGGCATGGAGACCACGGACCAAAGCGCTGATGGCGTAGGCCTCGTGACCCCGGCGAGCAGCTCAACAGCAGGTCGGGAAGTCGACAACAAGACCGTCAACACGACGAACCCGAACGCAACACGCGCCGAGCCATCAGAGCCGATGGACGTGCTGCGCAACCCACAGGACCAGCCGCTCGAGGTACGAGCAGGCGGACAGGTCGAAACGGCCGACGAACGAGCCGAAATGACAGGCGAAGAGGGCGGTGAGATGGCTGAGGCGAGTGGGCAAGTGACTGGAGCCAGGAGAGCTACCAGCGAGGGACCCGCCGCACGGAGCAGCCGAGACGATCGTGGCGACACCAATGTCGACCACGCACACACCAAGCCCAAGGGGACCTGCAAGGACGCTGTGGAACGGGTTAGCGACGAGGAACGGAGTCGAGTGCACGAGCACGTCGACAACGAAGACAGTCGGGTGGAGACGTCCGAAGACGAGACCACCACAACAACATCGCGCGCACCCCAGAGCATGCCGCTCGAGGGGGAGCACGCAGGTCAGACGAGCGGCAGCAGGGAGCTGACCGTGCATGAAACGGACTGGCCAACGAACACCAGTGCGAGCACACGAAGTGCGTCGCGCATCCACCCCGACGGAGACGCAGAGTCGACGAACGCACCCAGACCGTCAGACGACACTGGGGATGCGACGGGCGACGACGAGCGTCATCCTGACGCACCCACAGAGCCGCCTGACCAGCCAGCGGGCACGAGAGGTCGAGGTGGCAAGGTGCGGGTCGAGACGAGGGTGTCGGGGACATCGAGAGGTGCCGAGGAAGGTGCGGGCAGCGACGACGACGATGGACGTCGAGCTGGGAAGCCCGACGAATCACCTACCAGGTCGCAAGTCGAACTGCAAGACTGCGGTGGCGTCCAAGTCGAGCCAGAGAGCAAGACCGGCGAAGTCGATCCAAGTGAATGCGTCGCGCATCGAAGCGCGGATGCAGTGGACGACGGGGAGGCGGCAGAGGAAGCGCGACAGGTCGAGGGCCCAGGGGAGAGTGCGACGATGCACCGTAGTGCGTTGATCGCGGGGGAGAGAGGAAGTGCGAGTGCACACGTACGACCGACGAAAGCTGACGAAGAAAGCGATCAGCATAGTGAAACGGTCTACAGCGACGTACCAGAGAAACCCCCACAGCCTCCACCACTACGTCCCAGCCCAGCAGATCCATCCGCGCGAGAGAACGGACCCCCGAGCATCGAGCTCGAGGGGGAGTGGCGAGTATCGACAAGCTGCGACGTCGGACTTACCAGCGCCGATATGAACACGTCGGGAGCGTCAGAAGGCGATGACGACGCCAGGAACGTGCCGAAGAAGCCTAGAGACGCGTCAGAACGCGAGCGTGCACGCTCAGAGCAGGTAGAGGGAGGAAACTCACCTATGAGACCTCCAGACGACCCAGACGACCCGAGCGGCGAGACGGTCATACCAGGCGACCTCCAGGGCACCCAGGGACGTGCCATGGATGACGGGGACACGCGCGGCAGCGAGACGATTCCGCCAAGTCGAGGTACCGGGCTAGGAGGCCATTTGGGCGAGCTGGGAGATCCGGGAGACGTCGAGGTCGATTCGGGCGGCCAAAAGGTTATCAACCGCACCGAATACGATGGGACACGCACCATGAGCGACGGGAACGCGCGCGTCGCCGAAACGAATGCGCCACGTCGATATGAGGACCCAAGAGGGCCTGAGAGCGAGCAGGAGGCGTCGAGTGACGAAGAAGTCGATTGGGGCCGCCCAAAGGTTATTGACGGCGGCGGATACGATGGGAATAGTGGCCAGACAGATGGCGCAACGAGCGGAGCACGCCGTGACTCGAAACGAGTCAAAACGGACCCGCTAGCTGATACCAAGGCGAGTCAGCGTCGACGTTACAAACAAGGTACAATGGACGCACCTAGGCCATCCGCACCACCTCCCGCTTATCCCAGGTCGCCCACCGACTATCTGGACCCACCGCGCCGCCGAGGACGACTCAAGTTACAACCTAGATGAGTCAGTCGGACCTGAGCGAGGAAAACCGCTCACCACGTCATTCGGGCGTATCGAGGCCGTATCGGGCAGATCAGACGCACCAGAAAGGTTGTATATTCATTCAATATATTGTAGGAGCAACCGCACATCACGATACGTGAAGACGGTGACACTGGAGTCGATCGAGGCGAGTGCGCGCACTTCGACAGCACCACTCTGCAGCCGAGCCGCGACTTACCATATATGGACACTGCTCGAGCGCACCGCGACTATCACCTACGGACATCAATATGGACTACACTACAAGTCATTTATTGAATCTTTTGGTATATTTCTTTTGATCTTACCTTCTATTCTGTTTGGACAAACACTTACAGCTAATAGTTAGCCCCTTGTGTTTGAGGGGGAGTGTTGGATTTAGGATTCCATATTTGGTATTGCCTCTTACATAAGCAGTACTTACATCGGACCATTTACCTTTAGTCTTACTTAGTGACTTACTGAGTATTCTACAGGTACCTACTATTCTAATATCACAGTGACTTACTGAGTATTCTACAGGCACCACCTTTTTACACTACAGGCACCACCTTTTTACAACTAGAGATCGCTTTGCAGGTGTATGTATTTTGTAATTACACTATGGAAGGCTAATTAGTCGTTGTGACTCAGCCAGAAGCTATGGGCGTAGAGCTTGTTTGCCTTGCGTTTACATTTCCCATGCCCAAGCCCTTCCTCCACCTGTGTCGCGATTGCCTCTCCTGCACAGAAATCTAACGACTCGGCCTCTCCAATGGCCACAACGGCACCAGAAGGACAGTCCCCAACGGATCCGACAACTGTGGTTCCTGTTTCCAGTCTCATCAACTTGGCAGCAACCTCACGATTTGAAACAGCGCTGTCATCATCCACCATCGATTCGACACAAGCGTTGGTCCATTGATCCTCAAGAGCAGCCGCTTCCAGGTCAGCCAGTGCATGCTGTCATCCTTCATCTAATTCTCTCCAAAACTCAGGATTTGTGTTCTTTAACTGACGCAATGCTTCTCGGGTTGCATAGGACGTCAAATTTCCGTATGAAAGATTATGGCCGCGCACACCCGCCAACTCAAATGCCTACCACAATAGCCTTGGTGAGTGTAAACACCCCTGTTCATGGAATTCTTACCTTCATGACGATTTCTTTCTTGTTAACAGATGTGTACGCATCCCAGACCCACTTCACGCTCAAGTCCTGCAGCAGTCCACGCCGCTTATCGAAGACCAGTGCCTGTGCCCCACTGTCGATCTGAGCCATCATTATCTTGACGACATCTTCATGGTAAGATCGCTTCAGTGCGTGCTTGAAGATGCGCTGAATTCCAACATCGCACGGCTGTAGAATGCCTGTGCAACCTCCCAGGACAAATTGTAGAATGATTGAAGGGTGATTTTTCCTCATCCATGACACAAACTTGTCCGAGCGATGGACGGACCATACATCAATCTGCCAGATTGATTTCTGAGATGGAGGAAGGTCTAGAGCTTTTTTTTTGGCCTCAAAGTACGGCGCAATGATGTTATCAACGAGGGACTCCATGGTCTCTTGTGTGGACCAGTAGGTATCTGTTTTCGAGCACTCAAAGTGGAACCCATGGCTGACGCATTCATTGTAGCATGTTGCTGTAGACTGTGGACAGGACTTCATTGTTGCTCCTTGATAAATCAGCTGTGGGGGCAACAATTTCCCAGAGCATGCAACGGAGATCACTGCGGTGAATGCTCGTTTTTCATCCTCACCGATGGTTGCCACCTGTTTGGCGCCTCGTTTTGTCCAGGTAAGGTTTGTACCCTGTGCATACATGACCTGAGTTTGATCAGTGTTGACATACAACACCGCAGGAATGTCCTCTTCCTTCATCACATATGCCATTCGAAGAATTGCTTTTTCGCAGATGTCCTCCCAATTTTCGGGCAGCTTTTGGGCCGTACGAGTGGCTTTTCATCCAGACCAACCCAATGTGTTATGAAGCCATTGTCGTAAGAAGGAATCTGAGCACCGGAATGATGACCCATCTGGAGCCTTGATGTCGAAGATCTCCGGTGCTGTGTTCATCAGCATCGCTATGACAATTCCCCTTATTGTCACCATGGTAAGTGGCACAGATCCATCTCGTAGAGCATTTAATCGATCAATGATTGCTTTTTCAACAGTTGGAAAATGTGTCTGGAAAAGGGGTGAGTGCTAATTACTGAATCAATGAACTCAAGCCGCACAAAGATACCACGTTTTCCTCCCTTATTCCCCAAGCCGGGATCGTTTCCGTCACTAGCCATTTGGAGTGCACGCACTGACCATCTTGGCTTGTCTTCACTACGGTCAATCCAACTGTTCACAGTTGAACATGACAGTCCTGCAAATGTGGTAGGATCCTGCTGCTTCAGCAAAGAGACAATTCGTGTGCTACTCATTTTCCACCCAACGGAGGGATGACGGGCTGCATTAACAATATGACTCCAAAGGAATGGCGAGTGCCAGTTGTGGTAAGTCGCAGCACAATGTTCATTTATTTTCTTGCGGCCCTGAGGATGCTTCTTGGCTAGGTGTTGCTTCTCTTTGAACATGCGGTAAGGACGTGATAGCTCTGCGATCGATGGTTCCAACATGCCACTGATCTCTTCTAGTGACACACTGGATTGCAGCCGTCGTCCGAGTTTGTGCTTGGCACCTCTGGGCGATCTTATGCCACGAGCAACTTCAGCTGCATAAACTTTCTGACGGTGCTTTTGCTGCCTCCTTTTGTTTTTCTCACACTTCTCGTGCTTGTGTTGTTCCACCTCTATCTGACGCATGGACTTGTAGTCTTCAAGACATTCACCAATCATAGCATTGACCTTCTTGTCCTGCACTCGAGCATCCATAGGTGAGCCTTTTGTAAACCACTTCATCAGCCCCTTAGATTGTCCCTCAGCTTGGTTTGTGAGCGCAACACAGATAGCTGATTTAGCATGGATCTTCGTTGGTGGTGGCCCGAGCTCAGGCTTGTGGCTGGACGGTGATGTTGTGGGTGGTTGCTTTTCTATCAGGTGGGGTAAATCCAAGCTAATGCTACTTTGTGTAGGAGAAGAGCATTCCGTGGAGGAGGGCACTGGGGCTGCCATCTTGGGTACTGGTGCTGAAGGGCATTCTGTGGAAGAGGGTATCGGAGTTGCCATCTCGGGTACTGATGCTGAACTTGAAGAGCATTCCATGGAAGAGGATGTCACGACTGAGGTGGGGGGGGGGGCATTAACTCGAAGGTTGCTCCCTGCATACAGTCTAGGTGAGTGGTTCGTGTGGTGGCAACATGACAAAACAACATACATGATTGAGATGACGTTTTCCAATTGCCAGGAAAATCCTCAGCTGCTCGTCATCAACCTGTTCAACATCCATCAATGGATACTTGTCTGGTATATAGAAGTGTGCGAGCGCATTGAATGCGAGAATGCCGCAGGAAAATGAATCACGCTGAAGAGAAATTGCCAGTCCCTTGGTCATAAACAGAGTCTTGGCATGGTATCGAGTCCACCACTGAACAACAGTAATGAACTCTATGTCTGGTTGGCCCCCAAGTGAGTCACCATACCAGATGTACTGTTTCGAGAAGTCGATAACCATAGCAATCCAGTGGTTGTTATGGATGTTTGATATGAAGCCAATACTTGTGCATTGACCCGATTGAAGTGCCTCGCCCAAGCTGCGCGCACGCATAAATGAAGTGGAGTTCTTGTATTGCAATTCGCCGGCCTCAAAGGCTGATTTCAAATAGCTGTAGAAGTATGGGCCTTCAATTTCAACTTTGATGACACCTTCTTGCCGATAGACAGTGCTTCGCAACAAGTCAAGCATCTGTGATTCATGTATGTCTGATAGCCATTCCTGTGTCAAATAGGCTGTGAGGTGAGTGATTGCTTCGTGTGTCTCAAACCCAAGTATAAAGCCAGACCATGGCAGCACTCCAAGCATCATGTACGCTTGCTGGACAAGATTGAGGCTGTCTTGGCTAGTGCCCTTCTTGAACCGACTTTGACTCCGAAGAACCCTCTCCGCATTGACCCAAGGTTGGTAAATGTTTTTTTGCAGCTGTAAAACTTCAACCCAGTATGTGATCACCCAAAGTGGGAGACGGTAAGCAATCACATTGTCGACAAGATGAACACATTGAATGGATGATTTGGAGTCTGTAGACTCAGCAGGCTGTGTCGGCGCTGTAGCATAGTGATGGGAAAGAAGAGTATCGATGATGTTAGGGGGAGGAACAGGTATTGTTTTGATTGTTTGGAAATCCCCAATGTTTGGCTGATCCGTGCTAAAGTAGGCTGATGGGTGCAGATGAGATATTGATGGGCTGATTGGATTGATAGGGGGAAGGGGGAATTCAAGGAGTTTTAGAATTGATAGATTTGGGTTGGGCAGCAGAGCTGCTACTGCAGTAGCAGGCATAGTAAGGGCTATGAGACTAGACATTTTGACTTGGAGTGAGACAGAGACAGAGTTTCCTGCTACTGTACAATGCCATATCTGACCATTTGGAAATATAATTTCTTATTGGGTACTTGGTCTCCATGCCCGATGAAGTGACGAAATGATGAAATGACGAAATTTTAGTCATCGTAACGCGTCACATGGACTGACGACGAACGAAATTTCTGGTAAACCTTGTCACGCATCACACGGCCTGACGAATTGAGTGCAATGATACAGTATTGATCAATCCAAGCATATTATCATTAAATAGTACACAGTGAATATGAGCAATATTGTGAAGCAAGAGAGCAAAGGTATGCTAGAACTAGGCACCCAGACATGATATAAATAATCCATTGATTGAATGGTACACGCACCAAGTTCATCGTCTCGTTCAGCGTGAACGCTGCACAGGTATGATCAAGACGCTTGGGGTCGCCACCATACATCTACAGTGATCGACGCATCTGGAGACACACGATCGTCCCACGATCGTTTTCACAAGCGTTGTCGAATGGGACATCGCTCGAGACGACACACTCGTACTGTCCCCCCAGCTTCGTCATCTGTCACAGTGACGCACATTCATCCACGTCGACCACCATCTCAGATCCCGAATCAGACTCTACACTCCTATGCTCCATCGCCTGTTCTGGAATCTACATATCGTGTCAACGACTCCGCATCAGACATGGTGTCGACAGGGAGTAGGGAAAGAAAGGTGTTGAAAAGGCGAAATGGTATGCAAGCAGGGAGTAAAGAGGTGCAAAAGGAAACAACACAAGACGGGAACACACAGGCAACCTAACGACATACGCCGTCAACGTCGAACACACCGCAACAATAAACACTTTCTTCAGACTCACCATGAAGGCGTCCCGCACCTCACGCAGGAGGGGATCGGGGAGGGTCACGACGAGGTTGAAGGAGTGTCGGATGTCAGCAATGATCTTTCTCGTAGCGTCTGCATTGCTGGGAGCTCGTAAGCACCATATGGACGAGCTGCAAAACACAACATGCGCACCTTCTCAGCATTGGGCATGTGGATACGCCAACGAAGCTCGGTGTCAAGGCCGGATAGGCAAGATGGCGACGCCAGACGTCCGTCCAGTACGCGTGTCATGTCGCGTCAGGTGAGTACAACCTACAATGCTATCAAACAACTCACCGAGCCCTCTAAAGAGCCGTCCAAATGCTGTGCCAAACGCAATCTGAGACTACGTCAAACTAGGCCTCAGCTCCCCTTCCATTTCTCTACGACACGCCCCGACGCGGACTATCCGAGATGCGCCTGCAAAGCAGCTATCCAAAACACGATCAGTGACCCATTGCACGCATGCATACAAGAGACGTACTCAACACCGTCTGAAATACCACCGTGTTACCAAACCCAATCGACACAACACTCACCATTTTTGTACGAATCTCGAGTCTTCACGTAGGAAAATGAGTGGGATGATACCACACAATGTGAGAATGCCAACTAGGGGGTCGATGGACTTGTATTTGCCTGTGCTGTGCATGAGCCACCTAGAGTGCACAATCAGACCTGATGCAAGCCTGAGGAGAGATGGAGAGAGTCGCATACCCGGCAAATAGCGATCTGAGACCCATGGCGATACTATCCGGGAGTGAGTGCAAACCTGTAGAATACTCAGTAAGTCACTAAGTAAGACTAAAGGTAAATGGTCCGATGTAAGTACTGCTTATGTAAGAGGCAATACCAAATATGGAATCCTAAATCCAACACTCCCCCTCAAACACAAGGGGCTAACTATTAGCTGTAAGTGTTTGTCCAAACAGAATAGAAGGTAAGATCAAAAGAAATATACCAAAAGATTCAATAAATGACTTGTAGTGTAGTCCGTATTGATGTCCGTAGGTGGTGGTCGCGGTGCGCTCGAGCGGTGTCCATATATGGAAAGTCGCGGCTCGGCTAATAGCGCGGTTGCGTTCTTGCTGTATCACTGTGCGCGCACTCGTCCTAGATCGGCTCTAGCGGTTCCACCTCCACATATCGCGCCTGGGGGTTGGTTCAGCATCATCCCCAGTCCACATGGGATGTATCCGGCACGTTCGATCGGTCCGATTCGGCCCCAACGCGTCCGGTTGACTTGGTAGGTCCACCTCCTGGTACTGATCTTTCTAGATCGTGTTTCTCGACGATCCGGCGTGCTCGGCTGGTGGAAGTAGTCGGTGGGTGACCTGGGATGGCTGGAAGATGGTATGGATGGCCCAGGTACGTGCGTCGTTCTGCGTTTGTACCGTTCACGCTGACCTCCTTCTCTGTAGCTAGCGACTTCGTTTTGAGTCGTTCTGACTCACGACGTGCGCCGCTCATTGCGCCATCTATCCGGCATCGATTCCCATCGTATCCGACGCGGTTGCGCACGTTTCGGCGCTTCCAATCGCGCTCGGCACCTCTGGACTCGACCTCCTCACTTATATGACCTCCTGGCCTATTTCCTGGACATAGCGCGTCCGTTTCAGCGGCGCGCTCGTTCCTATCGCGTCTGGTGCGTATCCCGTCGTATTCGGCGCCTTCGATAACCTCTTGGCCGCCCGAATCAACCTCAACGTCTCCCGGATCTCCCAGCTCGCCCAAATGGCCTCCTGGCCCGGTACCTCGACTCGGTGGGATCGTCTCGCTGCCGCGCGCGTTTCCGTCGTCTATGGCATGTCCCTGGGTGCCCTGGAGGTCGCCTGGTATGACCGTCTCGCCGCTCGGGTCGTCTGGGTCGTCTGGAGGTCTCATAGGTGAGTTTCCTCCCTCTACCTGCTCTGAGCGTGCGCGCTCGCGTTCTGACGCATCCCGCAGCTTCCTCGGCACGTTCCTAGGGTCCTCATCGAGTTCCGACGCTCCCGACGTGTCTGGATTGGCGCTGGTAAGTCCGACGTCGCAGCTCGTCGATACTCGCCACTCCCCCTCGAGCTCGACGCTCGGGGGTCCATTCTCTCGCGCGGATGGGTCGGCTGGGTGTGTAAGTGGTGGGGGTGGATCTGGAGGTGCTCTAGGTACGTCGTCGACTGCCGTTTCACTGCGCTGATCGTTTTCTTCATCAGCTGCTGTCGATCGTATGTGCGCACCTGCGCATTCTCTCTCCCCCGCGATCGACGCGTTACGATACGTCGTCGCGCTCTCCCCTGGGCCCTCCACCTGTCTCGCTTCCTCTGCTGCCTCCGCGTCATCCGCTGCGTCCGCGCTTCGATGCGCGACGCTTCCACTTGGATCGACCTGCACGTCCGTGCGGTCTCGCGGTTCGACTTGCGACCTGGTAGGTGGTTCGTCGGGCTTCCCAGCTCGACGTTCATCGTCGCTGTCACTGCCCGCACCTTCCTCGACACCTCTCGACGTCCCCGACACCCTCGTCTCGACCCGCACCTCGCCACCTCGACCTCTCGTGCCTGCTGGCTGGTCAGGCGGCTCTGTGGGTGCGTCAGGACGACGCTCGTCGTCGCCCGTCGCATCCCCAGTGTCGTCTGACGGTCTGGGTGTGTTCGTCGACTCTGCGTCTCTGTCGGGGTGGATGCGCGACGCACTTCGTGTGCTTGCACTGGTGTTCGTTGGCCAGTCCGTTTCATGCGCGGTCAGCTCCCTGCTGCCGCTCGTCTGACCTGCATGCTCCCCCTCGAGCGGCATGCTCTGGGGTGCGCGCGATGTTGTCGTGGTGGTCTCGTCTTCGGACGTCTCCACCCGACCGTCTTCGTTGTCGACGTGCTCGTGCACTCGACTCCGTTCCTCGTCGCTAACCCGTTCCACAGCGTCCTTGCAGGTCCCCTTGGGCTTGGTGTGTGCGTGGTCGACATCGGTGTCGCCACGATCGTCTCGGCTGCTCCGTGCGGCGGGTCCCTCGCTGGTAGCTCTCCTGGCTCCAGTCACTTGCCCACTCGCCTCAGCCATCTCACCGCCCTCTTCGCCTGTCATTTCGGCTCGTTCGTTGGCCGTTTCGACCTGTCCGCCTGCTCGTACCTCGAGCGGCTGGTCCTGTGGGTTGCGCAGCACGTCCGTCGGCTCTGATGGCTCGGCGCGTGTTGCGTTCGGGTTCGTCATGTCGACAGTCTTGTTGTCGACTTCCCGACCTGCTGTTGAGCTGCTCGCCGGGGTCGCGAGGCCTACGCCATCAGCGCTTTGGTCCGTGGTCTCCATGCCCGGTCCACTTGCTGCGGCTGCGCCTTCGTCGACTCTCCCGCGTGGCTTCTCGCCCTCTTGTTTCAGCTCACGACGCTTCTTGTCGTGCCGACCTTCGACCTTGGCGCTTCTGGACTTGATATCGACTCCTTCGCACTCGCGCGCCTTGTGGCTGCGCTTGCCGCACTTCTGACAGGTCCCGCGGTACATTGTAGGTACCCGCGCAGCCACTCGTGGCGCTGGATTAGTCGGCTTGTCGAATAAGTTGCTTAGGTAGTCGAAAAAGTCGTGGGCTGTGGTCAAATGGATGTGGTCCCAAATGGATGGTGGGGTGGTCGTCACCAGCATGTACTGCGCTTCCGTGTCATCGCGCATCCACGCGGCTGCGCGCCACGGGTCCCATGGCCCATTTGGCTTCGTTTTGGTCCCGTCGAGTAGTCCAAGTAGGTCTTGTACTTCCGCTGCTTGAACAAGCTTCTCGCGGTAATCTGACCAATTCCGCCCGTCTGCCGCAAGGTCCGGAACGAGAAATTTCTTGCCGTTCTTGGCTCGTGTCGAGTAAGGCATTTCTCCAAGCCTGAGTGAGTGAACTCTTGTGGTCACTGAGAAGCACCAGGGCTCATAACCTGTAGAATACTCAGTAAGTCACTAAGTAAGACTAAAGGTAAATGGTCCGATGTAAGTACTGCTTATGTAAGAGGCAATACCAAATATGGAATCCTAAATCCAACAAAACCTACGAATGACCAACACGGCACCGAGACATTGGAGTGTGTCAGCGCAGACCCATGTCATGGTAAACATGAAACATACCTGCGATGGACGCGCAGTGGGATGGAATACATGACGGAGAAATTACACACCGACATGAAATAGTTACTCAGCCCAACAAGAACAGATACTTTCTGTATCGTCGGCCCTGAGCGATGTGAAGAACGCCCATTCAGTTAGGGTACAGTTGATTAGGCCGACCAAATTGACAGTGTGTTGGTCAACCGTGTTGATCAGCGCTAATCAACTGTCGTCCAGGGCGAGGACTGTTTTGACCTGGTTGATTAGGGTTGATTAGGTATAAATTGACGATGACGGAAAACATATATCTTAATCTGTGTGTGTTCCGATGTGTTGTAGTAGCTTATATAATAGTAGCTACTAAGCAACTAAACAAGCCACACTCGGCCAAGTGAGCCGAGTCTAGGAGACACGATCAGATTGATAAGATATTCAAATCAATCCGATTACTTATATAGCTTAGTAGTAGCTTAGGGGACTAATAATCTATTGTGATTCTGTCCCCCAACTTTGTCTGACTTCGTCCTCGCCTCACTAAACTCTACGTAAAAGGTTATGAGCCCCGCTCTGGGACTATAATCAGACATCTATACTATTTGCCACGTGTACGTCAATAAATCCAGCTCATGTCTAATATTGGGCAAGCACCGCCACAACCCCCTGGCCTGCCGCCATTTATCCCTGCAGCACCTAGCGGATTGAGCTCTACCGGAGCTGCAACACCTGGGAATTCCACTCAGACAGCCGTTGCTAATAATACCAGCAACATTTCCTCATCAGCCCCTAAAATAGAGAAGCTGAATGAAGGAAATTGGCTTGCTTGGAAAACTCATATCGCTACCGTCCTTAAACAGAAGGAAGCTTATGAAATCGCAACTGGCATAATGCCACAGCCACTCGACCCTGATGGCGTGTCACACTGGAATCTCAGAGATCTAATCGCACAAGAGTTGATCACAACCACGATAAAAGATGAACAAGTTGTGCACATTTCTGAGTGTACTACTTCAGCTCAAATGTGGGAGGCTCTCCGTACCATTCATGAACCTCGCGGCCAGCAATCCATTATATCTACCAAATGTACGCTTTATAGCACTCAAGCCAAAGAAGACTCGGATATAGCTGCGCACCTTAATGAAATGAAGGTGTTACGCGAACACTTAGGACTGAGCGGTCATTGGATTGATGACATCGAGTTCAAGTCTATACTCGTATCATCTCTCCCACGCAGCTGGGAAGCGTTCACCACTTCTTACCTGGGTTACCAAGGTGGAACCTTAGGTAATCAGTCTGCTCAAGTAATGACCATTCAGCAACTCGTATCTCTGCTTACAGAAGAAGATAAGAGACGAAAGGAGAAAGAAGGTGGAAACGAATATGGCTTCTTGGCTAAGTCAAAGAATATGCCGAAAAAGGATAAACCCAAACTCTGTGCTATATGTGGATGCACTAATCATGTCACAGCAAATTGCCGTCACAAGGGGAAATCCAAGTGCGACATTTGCGAGAAGTTTGGGCATAAAACTGAAGAGTGCTGGCGGAACCCCCTTAACAAAGGAAAAGGGAGAGTTACCAAGAACGTCGGGAAATCCGACAAGAAAGAAAAGCCACGTGCTAATATTGCTACAGAGGGTGCAGAAAGTGATACTGAAAGCCTGGAAAAGGCATTTACTGCGCATGTAAAAGTTATCAAGAATGACGGTGAGGCCGAGGAGGCCACCTTTTCTGCTTACTCGTGGATCGCAGACTCAGGCGCAACATCCCACATATGCGCTGAGCGCAGCTCATTCTCTAATTACCAAGAATTACCACATAAAGTGGTAAAAGGACTCAGCGATAGGCCGGTTACAGCATGTGGTAAGGGTACTGTCACCATTGTTAGCCGAATCGAGAACCGCATTAATAAAATTCGGTTACTCAAGGCACTATACGTACCTGAGGCACGTGACAACCTATTGTCACTTGGGCGTATAGATCGAGCAGGTGGTACCTCGTCCTGCGGTAATGGAGAGATAACAATATATAATAAAGATCGAAAGAAGATCGCATATGGTCATAGAAAATATCACCTCTACTACCTAAATATTCACACCGAGTATTCAGCAGAGAAAGCGCACTTAGCAGTTAAGTTTAAAACTGCTTATACTTGGGCGGAATGGCACCGCCGCCTGGGACATATATCAATCACTGGACTACGTACTCTACACGGTAAGAATCTAGTCGATGGATTTACCGTAACCGATAGCACGCAAACCTTCGATTGCGATGCGTGCACTAAATCAAAGCAAACCCGTCAGCCTGTGCCTAAAAAGGCAAGCCGCCGGGAAGTCAAACCGGGTGAGATCACACATTCTGATCTGTGGGGCCTGGCTCCCATGCCAGGATTAAAAGGGCATCGGTATTATATTTCGTTCATTGATGAGGCCACTTGACGAACTAAGGTAATGTACCTAACTAACAAGGGAGAAGCTTCAGCCAAAGTGAAGCACTACCTAACGTGGGTAGAAAGACAGGATGACAAATCACCCAAAATCATCCGGGTGGACAATGGACGCGAATACATCAATCACGATCTAATTACATGGTGTCTAGATAAAGGCATTGAAATACAAACTACCGCTCCATACACCCCAGAACAGAACGGGATAGCAGAGAGATACAATAGAATGGTAGTAGAACTACATAGCTTGCGCTATGCTACTTGCATGCGATCTACCATGGGAATTATGGCCCGAAGCAGTCAATCACGCTTGCTATATACGAAATCAGGCATACACGCGCACAATCAATAATGGTACACCTCACCAAAAATGGACGGGTGAGCGACCAGATGTCTCATACATACAGGAATTTGATGTTCCTATCTGGATTCTTGATGAGCATCATACTAATAAGCTACAAGCTAAAAGTACAGAGCACATCTTCATTGGCTATGAGGATGGGCCAAAAGCGATAAAATACTACGATAAGAAAATGCGCAACATCAAAGTGTCACGCAACTATCCTGATTCTGATTCTGATCAGGAAAATAATAATAACAAGAGAAGCCGAGATGACAACGATGAGTCATCTACAAAGCGACGGAAAACATCAGTACAAGAGGATGGCGATAATGAGCCATTACCCGATCTGACCGATGATCCTGATGAGGACGAACTGAGTCAGGCAGAACAAATATACACAGCATATTCAGATACGTCTATTGGCGGGAAAGATCCGAAATCACTCAAAGAAGCCAAACGGTCACCTGATTGGCCCGAATGGGAAAAGGCCATCAAGACCGAGCTCAATACACTACAACAAATGGGTACATGGGAACTTATGGAAGCACCCAAAGATAGAAAACCCGTGACTAATAAATGGGTATTTGTGTGGAAATACAACAAAGAGGGCGAGCTACTAAAATACAAAGCAAGACTAGTAGCTAGAGGTTTCACTCAAGTCCCAGGAATGGACTATAACGAAACCTTCGCACCCGTTGTAAGACTTGAGACCATCCGTGCGATACTCGCGTTAGCTGTCGAGGAAAACTGGGAAATCCAGCAAATGGACGTCAAAGGCGTGTACCTGCATGGCAACCTAAAAGAGGAAATATATATGAGTCAACCCGAAGGGTTCCATGACGAAACAACTCGGCTATGCCGTCTAATAAAGACTATATATGAACTCAAACAATCCAGGCGCGAATGGAACCACAAGCTTGATAAAAAGCTACAAAATAAAGGATTCAAGCGCTTAGAGACAGATCCATGTGTGTACATACGAAAAGGGAAAGGTAGGATTGAAATCATTACAGTATGGGTCGATGACCTACTACTTTTCACCAAAACTGAGGCACAGATGACCAACCTAAAATGGGAATTAGGTCATTTATTCGAGATAACCGATCTCGGTGAACCCAATAAGCTCGTGGGCATAGAAATAGACCACGATAGAAAGAACGGTACGCTCACAATAAAACAAACAAAATACATTGAGTCTATACTAGAGAAACATGGGTTACACGATGCTAATTCGGTATCTACCCCACTCGACCTGAATGTAAAACTCGAGCCACTCGAAACAACGGACAGCACTATGACAGATGGCAATTATGCGTCGCTAATGGGATCACTAATGTATGCCACAATAGGCACGCGTCCCGATATAGCATACGCAACAAATAAGCTATGCTCATTCAATGCGAATCCAAGTTTAATACATTGGAGTGCTGCAAAACGAGTACTACGGTACCTAAAAGGGACAAAAGAAAAAGGGATCACCTACAGAAAGGGAGGTGACAATAAAAATTGACTGTACGGATATGCGGACGCAAGTTTCACAATGAACAGCGATCGATCATCAATCAGTGGACACGTGTTCTTGCTAAATAAGGGAGCAATCACGTGGGGATCGCGCAAACAGCACATTATCGTACTATCGACCGCAGAAGCTGAATATTCAGCTATGGTGGAAGCAGGACGCCGATTGACATGGCTAAGAAATCTATACTACGAGATTGGTTACACACAGAATGAACCAACCGTATTATATGCCGATAATCAATCAGCAATCGCAATCGCAACAAATCTCCAGTATCATCAACGGTCAATGCATTTCCCAATTTGTCAACATTACATAAGACAAAAGATCAGAGATGGGGATGCTCAACTAGAATATTGTACTACGAACGAGATGACGGCCGATATATTTACTAAGGCCTTACCTCATATAAAGCACAGACAGCACACTCAAACACTCGGCCTAAATATGGCTTGAGGGGGAGTGTTGTAGTAGCTTATATAATAGTAGCTACTAAGCAACTAAACAAGTCACACTCGGCCGAGTAAGCCGAGTCTAGGAGACACGATCGGATTGATAAGATATTCAAATCAATCCGATTACTTACAGTGAGGTGCAAAACCGTTGCAATGTCTAACCTCAAACTGGGGCGCGAAGCGCCCCGCAATCACTTGTGGGAATTTCACTTTGCTTTGGTGGAAACAAATAAAGTACAAACCCTTAGCTACAACTTTGTCCCCAGGGTCATGTGATTTCGCTTACATACTGCAAAGATACATCCATTTCAAAACACCAATACCATTGCAACAGTTTTGCACCTTTTGCTTTCCAGGGTATATTAGTACTTGGTATAGCCTCCCTTTGCCTTGATAACTGCTTCAATCCTTCTAGGCATGCTCTCTATCAACTTCTGACACTCTTCAACTGCTATCCCCTCCCAATCAACCTGAACTCTCTCCCACAATTCATGAATTCCCTTAGGAGAGGAATCATGATCTGCTAGTCTTCTTTTGAGATAACCCCAGAGGTGCTCAATGGGATTGAGGTCAGGAGACTGTGCAGGCCATACCATAGTATGAAAATCCTGCTCCTGAAGCCAATCCTTCACCTTTTTGCAAGTATGTTTGGGGTCATTGTCCTGCTGAAAGATGATGTCAGGAGGATCAAGACCATAAAACTGCAAAGAATTGAGCAGTTCATCCTTCAAAATCTGAAGGTAAAGGTCCCCATCCATCCTACCATCAATCTTGGTAGCATAGCCAACTCCCTGCCAAGTCATACAGCCCCACATCATCAAAGAACCTCCTCCAAACTTCACTGTACCTTCCACCAGCCTATCACTTAGCCCTTCCCCTGCCTTTTTCCACACCCACTTGCGCCCATCTGACCCTAGGCGATTGATTTTGGTCTCATCAGACCATACTACCTTCTTCCAGTCCTCCAGAGTCCAATCTTTATGAGCATAAGCAAAGTCTCGACGAGTCCTACGATGCTTGGCTGAAAGGAGAGGCCGTTTGGACTTGACCACAGCTTTCATACCTGTCTTCCTCAACTGTCTGCGCACTGTGGAGGTAGAGAGAGGCTGGTTGACTATATTGGTGAGTGCCTTGGTCACCTGAACAGCATTCTCTGCCTTTCCAGAGGAGATAAGACGAACGGCATGCCGGATATTGGCAGAGGAAAGCTTGGATGGACGACCTCCAGTAGCTTTTTGAAGCTCAGAACGCTCTTTGGAGCGTAATCTGGATATGGTAGACACATTAAGACCAGTAGTGGATGCAATAGAGTGAGCAGATTGGCCAGCATCAAGCATAGAGAGGATGGTTTGTTTTTGAGTAGAAGAGATGGTTCTCATGATGGTTGTGGTTGGAAACAAAGATGCGTGTGAACTATTTTAAACTCAGACATGCTTCTAATATGTGTATGTTTGTTTGTATGACCAAACATAACCAAATAACACTTGATTTCAATGTAATGAGCAAAGGGTGCAAAACTGTTGCAATAGTATTGATGTTTTGAAATGGATGTATCTTTGCAGTATGTAAGCGAAATCACATGACCCTGGGGACAAAGTTGTAGCTAAGGGTTTGTACTTTATTTGTTCCCACCAAAGCAAAGTGAAATTCCCACAAGTGATTGCGGGGCGCTTCGCGCCCCGGTTTGGGGTTAGACATTGCAACGGTTTTGCACCTCACTGTATATAGCTTAGTAGTAGCTTAGGGGACTAATAATCTATTGTGATTCTGTCCCCCAACTTTGTCTGACTTCGTCCTCGCCTCACTAAACTCTGTGTAAAACAATGTCATGACATATCACGAATAAAATTTGACATTTATCTACTACTATAATCCTCCTAGTGCAAGACAATGGATCCTGGCGATAAAATCCGGCTTCAGCTGCTCAGTCTATACCTCCACAACCTCCGAGTCCCAGAGCTTGAAATCCTGCCTTACCACACCTCGACAGATTCAGTCTACAAGTTTGATGTATTTGCCATCGATCCAGAATGGGAAGAAGATATTGGTCGTGAAGGTGCCGTGAATCAGGAGCTTGAGGTTCGTTTGGGCAGCCGTGCTAAGGGGCCAATCCAGCTGGCCGAACGAGGCCCTGGTCTCAATTGTGTTGTTGATGTACTTGGCAACTACCTCACTGAGTTCCCAAAGTCAATCATTCTGCAAAAATGGGTCAGTGACTTGACGGAATCAGCCAAGACTGCATACAAAGAGGCAGGAATACCAGTATGTGCTGTGTGTCAATTGGTTGTCATAGTTCCTGATCTCTAAATGACATTACAGCTTCCCCAGCTGAGCGACGCAAATCCGAGTATGACCATGTCCGAGTCGGGGTCTGTTACCATAACCAATTGTGGCAGCGCTGCCACCACAACTGCAAGGACACCAAACAACGCTAAAGAACAAAGGGTATCAGCCACCAATACTAGTCGTCAAAAGACGAAGTCTGTGCAGCAAGGAAAACCTACCACCAAGCTCCTTGAAGAATTCGATGACCCGGATTATATCTCCTCAGATGAAGATGAGGATGGTCAATCAGGTGGTGCCCGAACACTTCCACTCCTCCTCAAGATCTCAAAGCCTTGCCGCCCATGTAATCCAACATCTAAACAGATTCTTGGGGATGCTTGTACCACCCAGAAACTTGTCCGTTGTCTGGCAAGCAAAGGGTGCCATAAATCTTGGGTTTGGCCAAGAATTCGCAGCCGCATCCTTGTCCATGCGAAATCCTACAACTACCTCCCTTCTGAGCTCTGCCGCGAAGCTCTCGATCAGTTAGCGAACAAGGGAACACAGGCAACAAGATCAAATCTGGCACCTATGTCCATCATGATTGCTGAGCTTGACTCAGATGCTCATCCGAGCTCATCTGAACAGGCTTCCAAGCGCCAAAAAACTGGGCCTGGAAGCGAACGCCGTATGGGAAAAGAGATGGATGCCTTCCTTACTGAGGGGAAAAAGCAATGGAAAGGGCGGGTTGACAGGGCACTGATGAAATTCGTTGTTTGTGCTGGCCTTCCACCCACTGTCTTTGATGCAATGGAGTTCAAGGAGTTTGCAACCGCTTTGAATTCAGGCTGGAATCCTCCGAGTTCAAGCACGATTACTGGAAAGTTGATCCCAGAAGAGGCTGCACAGATCAATGTCGCAATTCGAAAATACCTTCAAAGTCATCACAATCTCACGATCACCTTTGATGGTGGGAAGATTAGACGTCCTAAAGCAATCTACACCATTCATGTTACCACTCCTGATCGCCGAACCTTCTGTATGGACATTGATGATGGGTCGCAATTGAGTCATTCAGCTACATATATTCTCGAGGCCTTGGAACGTGTATGTTCATTGTGGATGCTATCGTGACACTGATGTAATCTGAAGCAATGATATTAGGTGATCGAAGAAATTGGTCCGTGGCGGTTCGCTGGAACATCATCTGACAATACAGGGAATACTCGGAAGGCACGGGAACTGCTTTGCAAGAAGTACCCCCATATCCTCAATACCCAAGATGTTTGCCATCTTCTGAACAATGCTATCAAGTCAATCTGTTCACTTCCTGAATTTGAAGAAGTCAAGTCACCTATTAGATGCTTCGTTGAAATTGTTGTACTCATTATAGGTGCCAATCTAGGTCATTGGACATATACGGAATATTATCGGGTTCATGAACAAGTCGAACTTTGCCACGGAGCACTTCAATTATCAGCGTAGCAAGCTTGGGATTTCACGAGGCTTGGAAGCGATTGGTGAGACACGATTTGGAACAATTTACTGGGCAGCGTACTCGCTGAGTCATGGACTACCCGCAATGGAAGCAATCATCAAGGATACACATCTTCAAGTCAATATTGCTGTATGAGTTCAACATATGTGATGACCTAGCCTGAGTACTCATTTGGAATTTCTGAACTAGGGCTTGAACGAACACCTTGTTGGGGTTGGCCGACTTCATCTTGAACTTGAACTCACGAAACTCATGGAATGTATTGGACCCTTTGCGAGAGCGATCAAGTGTTTGGAAGCAGCTCATGCAACACCCGACCATGTGTACATGTATATGCTTGGGATTACAGCACAACTCGACCACGGATTCAAGAACAAGAGCTTCCGACTGTCTGCGAGTACAATGAATGCAATCCGTGCAATTACCAATTCACGTTTCGATGAGCTGATTGACGATTCTCCGAATGACATTTATATTACCGCATTTTTCCTTAATCCAGGTAAGTACACCCATGGAGCGCGGTGATCCCTTCAAGTCTAAGACAATAGCCATTTAGAATATCGTGATGCGCCGATCTACACAACCGGATCACTTAATCCTCTGGGGATCCCGAAGGTATTAATCGGAAAGGGCAAAGGCCCTGATGGTACACCGGTCGTCATATCATCAAAGGATGTTATCTTAAAGCGTGTTGGACTTAGCTTGCAACGTATGCTTCAAGCGGAGTACGGAGATGCATATGACGTTGGAAAATACAAGAACCCCGCTGGAATAATGAAAAAGCACAACCCGTCACTGGCCGATATCCATCCACGCGTAGCCCTTGAAAGCCTCAGGTCACAGCTCAAAGCTTATGTTAGCAATTTGGATCCATTCAACCGGAAGCTACGTTCAACGGACACCACGAGAACTTGGTGGGAGGCACTTCAACAAGACGAATTGGCCAGTGTTCTCGCCGTACTTGTTGTTCCCCAACTTCATTACCTAGATCTCTAATTAAATTTACTCCAGACACTTGCAATCAAGATCTTCTCTGTAGTTCCAAATTCAATGGCTGACGAGCGCACAATGTCGACCATTACGTGGCTGAACAGCGCAAAACGGAACCGCCAGGAAGTGTCAACCCTTCGTGACCACATCCAGATCCGTCAATGGCACCGTTACAACCCCGAGGTAGGTCGTGCCAGTGCCAGAATACAAATCTATCAAAGCTAATGACCTTGTTCCTTTCCCTAGTCTGGATCATCACCGCGCTATGTTCCTGTTGTCAAGTGGCGAGATGCTGGAGTGGCGAGTACTGGCATGCTTGGAAAGCGCCGAGCTGAAGATGCTGGCAGTTCCAGTGAACCTCTCGCAAAGGAACCTCCAACAATCAACTATGACGGACCCGGGCACGGGATGGCATTGCACACAGAGCCAACTAATTGGCTCGAGTCAGAAGACCACTACCTGACTGACCTCAGTGACAACAACGAGGCCATGCACTCAGCGGAGTGGTCACGGTTCACACTCGGAGGTTTGCACGATACAATCGACCTGGATAGACATTACCTTCGTGACCTACTCACCGACATGCCAGTTTCAGAACCCATTGCGACAGTCACTACTGAACTGTACCACGATCGGACAAAGTTGAAGAGTGGCAGAAGAGATTCTCTCGTTGTGCCGGAAGTATCAGAGTGGGAGATATGGGAGATATGAGCATGTCGAGGGCGTGTTTGTAGAAATTGACGCTGTTGTTTTGCAAATTGACAGCTAATTGACAGCTAATTAACGTCGGGCAGGAGCGGGTTGATCAACCGTAGTCTACACCTGTTGATTGGGGTTCTTGGGAGCGGCATCGTTGATCAACAGTTGATTTCGGCTCAGTCCGAAATCAACTGTACCCTAGTGCCATGGGACATTTCCCAATTCATACCCTCGGTATCGTCACCTAGCTTTACGCACCAACTGCGTGCCTTGCGACTGCTCTGGTCTATCCTCCGCGTACACAGAACGACCCACTTGCCCAACCAGTCATACTGACCGGCATTAACATAATCGAACAGGTCAAGAAGATGGAATGTAACGTCTTAATGACGGTTCCAACACTCCTTGGAGAGGTGGCCACGTCAGATGTGGGCGTCGAGGTACTGAAGAAACTAGAATATGTCGTACGTGCAATCCATTGTATTCCACCTTCTCTCTGTCTCGGTACTTCCAGACTTTTGGTGGTGTTCCTCTACCTCTCATGGTTTGCCAGAGGTTGTGGGATGCCGGGGTGCAGCTCTGCAGCGGTTATGGCAGGACAGAATTTGGAATCCTGGCGCCTCGATTTTAACCTGGCAATATCATCCTTTGGGGACAGCATCCGGGCGTCATAGAACCTGATCAACCTCGGTCTGGATTCACCTCGGAAGGAGAACCTCCAGTTTCTGTTCACTTCTCCGATCGGATCTGCGCAGGGTTGGGATAACTCGAAAGGTCCTTTCCCAGAGGAAATCCAACTTGACCCTGTTGTTGCCGTCGGAACAGGTTATGGAGAAGGCGAATACACCACTAAACGGGCAAGTCGTGTTGTGACAGCCGATGAGATGTTCGGGACTGACACGAATCGGTAGATGATCGTCAAGAGTGGGTTACATGTGACTTCCACTGCATCGGCCAAATCCCTGGTGGTCATGGTGGACCTTGGCCCACGACATATTGGTTCCCGATCATCGTGAAATCCAGTGTTGCGCTCGGTGCGCTCCCGGAAGCCGCTGGTATACATAAGCAGTCGCATTATTCGCCGTTACTGATCATGCGTACGTGCTTATGAACGATACCAGGGCGTATCGTGGCTACGCGAGGAAGTCACTTCTGCCATTCTGGAGATGGCATTTGCCAACAAAGACCTGCCGCCTGCCCACGCTCAACATTACCAATTTGCGGTTGGCCTTGGGCAGAGATCATCGCGTTCGTATGACGCGCCATCATAATACGCAAGGCGCTCCCTGACGGAGCTGATGTCCTCCGGATCGTTCCATTCGGGGAATGGTTTGCGCTGTTGGAGAGCAAGGCGGAGAGCACGTCCGAGGACGACTTGCCCCAGATCGTGAGTAGATCCCAACGCTGGTCGGTGACTGTGTCGCTGACGTGCTACTGGACACATGATTTAGCCGACCACCCAGTTGCTCGAGTTCTTCCGCGCGTTGCCATGGGGAGACGAGGCTATCTGGGGCCCTGGCGTCGGTACCACGGAGGCGGCGGGGATGACCAACTTTAGTACTAGCAAGTCAGTCCGGCGATAGGGAACATGCAGGTGATTGAAGAGGTCGGGGGGGGTGCATGGTATTAGATCTCGCAGGGTGCTTTCTTAAGTGGTCGGCGTGACCTGCAAGATATCCTGGTGGCGTTCCGCAAATTCACACTGTTCACAACGTTGGAATGCAATTAAATTATATGAAAATGGTTATACATTCACAATGGCTAAATAATGTGATTGACATCAACGTTACTAAGTAGGTGCTCCTTCTCCCCGCTTTCCGTGCTTTCCGTGCTCGTCCGTACCTTACAGAAAGAGATGAAAATAATATCACGTCAGTTATTTCGGTACCTACCATGCGAGATAGGCCAGTATCCTGGTTCTGAATCTCGCTGGGATTTCCTGCTGGTGTCGTGACGTTGCCATAAATCCAGTCCAGTGCGAAAGCAGCAAGCGAAACAGATCCCACAGTGAAGGTGGCATAGATGAATACGAGTACCTCTCGGAGAGGCACTCCTGTTCCTGTTCAGCCAAGTTAGTGACACAGCACGCAGTGCAGACACAATCGATGATCGGACGCACTGAGCTCTTCTGGTAGTCTGAGGAGTGCCATGCCGCTGACAGCGTTTGCCAGGAAGAAAAAGAGGAGTGTGATGCGCCAAAATACAATGTATGTTCTGCCTTTCCGAGCAGAATGCCAGCCTGAAAGAGTGATGAGGCATGAGGTACCTGCAGTGTAAGCCCAGTAGGCGGCAAGGTGATCTGTGTGCCGAGCAGAGCCCATGCTGATTCCGGCGGCTATGACGATGCCAGCATGAATAACGCAGATGAGGGCGAGGGACTGTGGGACCATGCGAATGCCTGGGCTGGGAGACGAGTGTTGACTTTCTATAACGTTTGGCATGTTCTCGGATGGGGAGTCAGTGCTGGTGATGAGTAGCGACATGGTGTCAGGGCGAATAACCCCTTTTCTTGACTCTCAAGTTGTTATGTAGGTCATTATTTATCATCATTTTAAAGTAGTCTAACCAAAGCAAGCCACGTGCCAATTGCCCATTGCTCTCCTTCGAGTGGGCTACATACATACGTATGACCAATCCAAGCATATTATCATTGAAAAGTACACAGCAAGTACGAGCAATATTGATCAAAGACCTACATGGATGAACGGGAGCCACCCGGCGAACGACGCGTTGCTATGTCGAAGACGCCAAACGTCTTGCGAAAGTTTTCGCAAGCGTCGCGGAATGGGACATCGCGACGACAAACTCGTACTGTCCCCCCGCTTCGGCACCTATCACCGTGACGCACATTCATCCGCGTCGACCACCGTCTCAGATCCGGAATTGGACTCAACACTCCTATGCTCCATCGCCTTTTCTGGAATCTAGAAATCGCGTCAACGACTCCGCATTGCACACGGTGTCGACAGGGAATAGGGAAAGAAAGACGAGCCGAAAAGGCGAAATGGAACACAAGCAGAGAGTAAAGAGGTGCAAAAGGAAACAACACAAGACGGGCACGCACAGGCAACCTAACGACATATGCCGTCAACGTCGAACACGCCGCAACGATGAACACCGTCTTCAGACTCGCCGCGGAGTGCCGAAATTGCGCCCTCGAGGTCACTCAGCTCCCCGAGGCGCTCGAAACGACTGAGGATGGAGTTGCCGAGGTTGTTAAAATGGCCGGGCTTGTCAGAGTGACCATGCGGAATGAGCTCAACAGCATCCCTGAGTGCCGAAATTGCGTCCTCGAGGTCACTCACCTCCCTGAGGCGCTCGAAACGACTGGCGAGCTTGTCAGGTGATCATGCGGAGTGAGCTCAACAGCGTCCCTGAGTGCCGAAATTGCATCCTCAGCTGCCCGAGGCGCTCGAAACGAGTGAGGAAGCAGTTGCCGAGGTTGTTTAGACAGCTGAGCTTGCTAGGGTGACCATGCGGACAGAGCTCAACAGTATCCCGTTGCTTCGAAATGACGTCCTCGAGGTCACTTAGCTGCCCGAGGCGCTCGAAACGAGCTCATGTTGAGCAACTTGTACATAATTAGGTGGATTGAGCACCACCCCGACAAATCAAAAAAACTATCAGAAGAATTCCCATCACAAGACAACGATCACTGCCAAGCTTGCTTCAGAAAGCCAATGTATGATCGCTCACTAGCTAACGCTACACCATTCCAGGGAAGTCGCGGCCAGTCGTGTCCTTAAACCACTGAGCAACGAGAGGACCCGGGTGCGGCAAAGGAGGGACGAGCGCGGCCTGAAACTCTTCGAAGTAAGCGATGAACTGTCTGCCTATCACGATCATCGCCTGGAGTAGTGGCTTGCCGACCTCGTTGCGGACGAACGGGTCGGCGGAGTTGATGATGTCGCGGTAGCCGACGCGGTCCGTGTACTCGAGCGTGACCCCGCCGCGGGTCAATCCGTGAGAGGCAACCATACACTCCTCGTATGTGTGGTACTGATTGAAGCCGATCAAAGCGGCGAGCAGGCAGAGGCGAAGCTGCTCGAGTGTGGGGTGGTTGGCGTTGGCACAGCCCTGCGGATCGATGTTGCTGAGGAAGATGCGAGAATAGCTGAGCGTATGGCCGCTGGGGCCGGTGTAGATGGGCCGGTGGTTTGCAACGGCTTGTGTCTGCCATTCCCGAGCAGCTTCGATGGCTTGATTAACGACGGCATCAATCTTGTCAGCGCGGCTGACAGTGCGGGGATAAGGGGCAATGTTGCCGAAGAGCTGGTCCAACTCGGCCTCGCTCAGGCGCTCAAGTTTCCGGTAATAATCGGCTCTGGCGGTCTCTGGGGTGAGAATAAAGTTAGCCTTGCGGCCAACGACGTGCGGGTAATAGCGAGCATCTTTGAGAGTGATAAGGGGTGATTGGTCGGCGGCGATCCTGGGGTCCTTGACATCGTCATTCGTGAGATGGGCGAGATCATACTCGACGGAGACGCCAGACCTAATCAACCTCTTGGACTGTTTGGCATACTCCTCGGCGAATGGGTTCTCCTCCTTGCTGATAGGCGTGTCGGACCACTCAAGTCCCAGGAAGAGTGTATAGAATGCCTTCCGCTTGGTCTCATCGTCGCTTGTGATCATGATGAGATTGGGGAGGGTAAGCGCACGGAAACCGCAGTCGGTGAGAGTGAGATTGCCACCAAGGAAATGGGTGGCAGCGCTCCGAAGACCTGCGCCCGCTGTAAATGTGGTTAGACCGAGGAAGTTAGGAAACGAAAGCGAGTGCGAGAGGGCCAACCTGCTGTTTCGGCAGACACAAACTCAGTCTTGATGCGGTGGAGTTCCCCGACGAGAGCGGCGTCCCGCGAGCTCCAATCCAACAGAGTGCAAAGAGCCCTCCACTTCTTGCCATCCACGTCGAGACGGAGAACCTCAACAAGTTTGCGTTCTATGTAATTAATCCCAAAGATGGGCATCTGCTGCGGTCCAAACTCGTCATAGCTGTAGGAGAAGGAAAATTGGTTATTCCAGGGGAGAGGGCTGGTTGGGTCGGTGATGTAATAGGCCATCATCTTTGGAGCCTTGAAGATGTGAAGGCGATCCGGGCGACGCAGCTTCATCTGAATCAAGTACATGTGGTACTCGAAGGTGTCCTTCATATCAGCGGCAAGCTCGAGCGATCCGCTGTAGTAACCAACTTTGCCAAGAAGGCATTCGCGTAGTTTGTATGTGTAGCGTATTTTCCGGAAGAGCTGGGCGAGGGGATGGGGCATGGGATTCGCTGCGGAGTAACGAGAAGGAATGCGGTCAAGGATGTCCTGGCGGTGACGCGCCTTCTTGAGAGAGAGCATGTGATCATCACGATACCCATTCTCGGTGTTCTTGTCTTGCAAGGCGTAAGCCTGCTCCAAATCGGGGTCCTGGAGTTTAGCAACGAGGTCGGCCTCAGTGCCGATGGGAGTGGCATCAACGCCAGGGACCGCGTCGGGGATCCAGAGCGCATTGAACGTAAAATCATAGATCTCTTTCCAGTTACTGTAGCCCGGAATCTCGCTGGCAATGTGCTCAGCCCAGGCGAGGATCTGGCCGCGAAGGGCACCAGAGGTGGTGGGTTTGTCATTAATGCGATCAACGTCGAAGCCAAACCTCAGGATCTTCGAGAGAGCGTCTTCTACAGCGTCGTTGAGCTGCAGGCGGCGCCAGTCGTCACGCTGGTAGGAGCTGCGAACCATGATTGCGTGGCTCTGGTCAGGCGAGGTAGCCTGATGAGAGGGGATATTGACGGCGAGAGAAGCCATTGTTATCTGGTATAGGTGTATGGTTAACTCACTCAAGAAAAAGGACGCCTGGTGGTTACAGAAGATGTTTAAAAGGTTGATTATTATAGGAGACTTGATGTCGATCAGAGCTGAGTGAAGCTGTTGCTGAGCGTTGATGTTAGTTGTTTACAGGTATTTTGTTGTTGTGATGTCATAGTGACAAGTGCGGGCTGACGCTGTCAGTTGCATTGTCACTAAAATAAAGGTACCGTACGAAATCAACACTCCCCCTGAAACGGAAGCGGCTCTACTGTCACGACAGTGAAAAGAAAAAGGTAACCAAAAGAATGAGAATACTTGTCTATATTATCCGAATAAACGAACGAATGGCGTCCGTATCAGCGGCCAAAGAATGCGGCAGTTCGAACGGTGTCCGAGCCTACTAGTCTAGTCACCAGACTGGTCGAGAACATGAACCTCGACTACCTCCTTGTGCACCCCACCGCTCAATTAATCCCACTGATTACCGTAATGTAGCCACCCATGTTAACGATTGTCTCCTGGTCCCTGGACCCGCTCACCCATTTCTGCGACCAACTCCAGACGGTATGGTATATCGCCCTATCCCGCGACCGCTCCACTCGCACTGTCGCTCTCTCACAGATAGCCCATCTGACTCTTACCCCATGATTTCCATCCCGATGGACCCAGGGTACAACGGGATCCGTGAACCAGTGTCCAGCGCACCCAAAGGACATTTCGTTGCACAAGATATGGGCGTAGGCGCTGATTGTATTCGTGCAGAGGTGGATGGGTGATGTCACTCAACCATTCATCTGCATGCTCCTGCAGGATATTGAAACCGGAAAGAGGAAAGGATGGGATGTGCTCAGGCCAACGACTTACACACACCCCAGTCATACATGGCGACCAAGTGCCTACCTAGTGCCAACCTTGAGCTTCCTCCACAGCACCTTCCCAACAATGTTATCAACTGGTGCGTACTTGATGGTGCGTTAATAGCGGCCGTCTTCTATTCGCTGGCATTTCCGGGATTGGTGATACCAACTATGGAGGCATACAATGGAAGTGTTTCGAGTAGGTTCCGTCCCTGATTTCAGACCTGGCATAATTCATCTCACTTGTGCGGGGGTGAAACACAGGCGTTAGTGAAGATAGGAGAGCTACTATTTGCTTCCACAGCCAATCGAACTTTCCCCACGTGTAGCCGTGCTATAGTACTAGCAGCGCATGGAGCAGAATACCAAACTTTGCCTGATTCTCGTTGGAAGCAGCATGCATCGTCACGGTGTGCCCTCGGGCTGCCGCAACATTACAGCAATGCCTCGACTTGAAATAGTACTAAGAGGGGCCAGCGGATGGACATGCCACGAGCAGCGTACTCGATAGCTAACGATTCACGTATATATGCAAGGATCTGATACATTATTGACAATGGCGGCGAATCTAGCCGTCCTCGGTACAAGTGGGTGTGGTGTGGTACAGCGATCGACGCGTCCGGAGACACACGATCGCCTTGCGAGACTTTTCACAAGCGTCGCGAAATGGGACATCGGGACGACAAACTCGTACTGTCCCCCCCGCTTCGGCATCTATCACCGTGACGCACATTCATCCACGTCGACCACCGTCTCAGACCCGGAATCTGACTCAACACTCCTATGCTCCATCACCTTTTCTGGAATCTAGAAATCGCGTCAACGACTCCGCATCGGACACGGTGTCGACAGGGAATAGGGAAAGAAAGACGAGTCGAGAAGGCGAAACGGAACGTAAGCAGAGAGTAAAGAGGTGTAAAAGGAAACAACACAAGACGGGCACGCACAGGCAACCTAACGACATACGCCGTCAACGTCGAACACGCCGCAACGATAAACACCGTCTTCAGACTCGCCGCGTAGGCGTCGCGCGCCTCACGCTGGAGGGGATTGGGGAGGGTCACGACGAGGCTGAGAGAGTGGCGGATGTCGGCAATGATCTTTCTCATAGCGTCCGCGTTGCCGGGAGCTCGTGAGCACCATACGGACAAGCTGCAAAACATAACACGCGCACCTTTTCAGCATTGGGCACGTGAATACGCCGACGAAGCTCGGTGTCAAGGCGGGATTGAAACACGGCAGACGAGATGGCGACGCCAGACGTTTGTCCTGTATGCGCGTCGCGTCGCCTCAGGTGAATACAGCTCGACGATTCTGCCAAAGGACTCACCGAGCCCCCTAAAAAGTTGTCCAAATGCTGTTCCAAACGCCATCTGAGATTCTGTCAAGCCACACCTCAGCTCCTTAATCCTTCCTCTATGCTACGCCTCGACACGTACCCGACAGGTGCGCCTGCAACGCAACTATCCCAAGCGCGATCAGCGACCCGACGTACGCACGCACAAGAGACGTACTCAACACCGTCTGAAACACCACCGCGTTCCCAAAGCCAATCGGCACGACACTTAACCATTTTTGTACGAATCCCGAGTCTTCCCGTAGGAGAATGAGTGGGACGACACCGCACAATGGGAGAATGCCAAATAAGAGGTTGATGGTCTTGTATTTGCCTGTGCGGTGCATGAGCCACCTAGGGTGCACAATCAGACCTGGTGCAAAGGAGAGGCGAGAGTCGCATACCCAGCGAACAATGATCCGAGACCCATGGCGATACTATCCGGGAGCAAGTGCAGACCTATGTACGACCAACACCGAGACAACGTTAGCGCAGACTCATCTTGTGGTTACATGAAACGTACCCGCGATGGACGCGCTGTCCAAGGGCACCGTCTGGAACCACAGTGGGATGAAATACATGACGGAGAAATTGCACACCGACACGAAATAATTGCTCAACCCGACCAGAACAGGTACTTTCGCGCGCAAGAGACATGGCGGGAGGACGGGTTCGGGTGCGACAACGCATTCAATGAAGAGGAAGAGGGCAAGGAATGCGAGGGAGAGGGTCAATGGGACGATGACTTGGGTGTCTGTCCACTGTAAGGGATCTCAGGGAGGAAAGGGGCAACAAGAGAAGGAGAAACAGACGTACGAGGAGATCTTCGTTGAATTTCATGCTGAGCCACGTAAGCGACGATCCGATCTAGTATGAAACGAGTCACACGGAAGCATGAGGGACGCGCAGGAAATCATGCTGACCATCGCGAAGAGCGTGATACAACCTCCAAAATCGATTCTGGATAAAACCTCCCTTATGCTCTGACCTTGACCCTACGGAACAATCCTTGTGACACCTGCGCATGCCAACACGACAGGCACGGGGGACTCACCGGTGTCACATAACGTAGCGTATTCGTGATGAGGACTGTTACCAGGACAAAAAACGGCACCTGGCACAAGAATGCGATGCGCCATCCAAACCTCCAGTACCGTTAACCATTAGCAACATTGCCGAGGAACGACGTACAAATCACTCAAAACTCCGCCAATGGGTCCACCAAGACCCAAGCCAAGCTACATCACGCGACCATCAGAAACGTGACACACATGCCAAGCAAACTTACGCCCTGAGAGATGTTGCTGAAGGCTTGGGGTAATCCACGTTCCTGAATGATGATTGTTATTGTTATGAATCACAGCATGTATGTAAATGAGATGCTGTGGACGTACCCGGATATTGTACATGTCCGCCGTGACGATCCTAAATGGGTTAGGGGTGTGATGAGCGCCGTCGGGGTTGTCTGGGCGAAAAGCGGGACTGACATAGCAAGCAGCTGGACGGCACCGCCACCCATACCGGCTATCTGTGACACCAACGCCGGATATTAGCACCCCAGCGTGGGTGTTCAAGACAAGGGAAGAGAAAGGTGCACGTACGAACCGCGCGACGGTTAACTGGACCATACCTGCGGATACCCCACACAAAAGCGTGCCAAGGGCGGTCACTAGAAGAGCGGTTTGACACGCGGCGCGTCGGCCGAGGATGGTACAAAGCCGCCCGTAGAGGGGAGTAAAGGTACAGGTAGAGAGCAAGTAGCTAGCGAGATACGTGGTAAGTGGGTGTGCGTGCGGTGATGAAGTGTAGAACGCACGAGGTACCAATCCAACTGGCTTGATTAGATCCCTTGAATTCGGACGTGATCGAGGGCAGCACTGCGAGTCCCATACGTTAGAGGCGAACACAGTAAGTTTTGTCTAGTATCCTACGCGTAGCCACCATCGTCACTGGAAAAAAAGGAGTAAAAGGTCACTCCAACGCTTCATGTGATACCACGTACGGTTCAAATTCTGAAAACCGTCAAAAATGAGACGTATATCAACGAGGAGCAACTCACACAGAGAAAGGTCCCCGCACACAACGCAGCGAGGATACCATAGCGCGTCGTGCATGAGATCTCGTGACATTCGAGCTGGCCATCGTTGCTCGTCTTGGTGTTGGCAAGAAGCGGCGTACGTTCCGTGTCGTGCGTCGTCATGAAGCGTCGTCAGAGAATGTCGCCAACTCTCCGAGCGGCCGAGGAGCTGCTTTTCAATCTGGGCAAGCGAAACCAAGCCGAAGTGCGACCGAGAATGGCAAGCACGAGTCACGGCAAAAATGAAAGACAGCTACAGGAAATGCAGCATGTAACAATGTTGGCTCGTCCAAGGCACCCTTTCGGGGTTGGCCAGCAATTGACAAAGCCACTTGGTCGTAAGTACTTACATGGTGGTTATGGCTGGCATAAGTGTGGTTTTTGTGCTCGTTTTGGAATGGCTCAGGGCACGGCACCTCAAGCCTCAGGGTCTGATGTATTTTGATACAAAGAAACTTTGGGTATACGGGTGCCAGCGGTTCAATCAGACAGCCTACTAGTATACTTACCTTGCGATTAAATCTCAAAATTCCTTTAAAACTAGATGTACGGGCGAACTTCGTCGGCAGGAACGGGAAGAATAACGCGACATCACAGCCACAATTCTCCCCAGTGACCTCGTTTTTAACAAGGTCACAGCCTGGAAGCTGTACGGCTAGAAGAGTGCCCGACAACGATGTGTACTCCCCGGCGCATCCACTTTGCCCTCGTTCCGGAACCCAATGGCATTGATACCGAAAATATCTTTGCCGAAGACAATACACGGTGCTTGCTCCTCGGGATGAAAGAACCGACTCAAATTGAACATCCCCCTTTCGACTCCCGTTCTTTCCGAGTGCACCCTGTCGGCCAACTGAGACTTCACCGACTCAGACCTGGTCCCTTGACTGACCTACAATTCATAATCCGCGAAATCGGTGTGGGGCCGGGAGGCAGAGTCTGCGCACGACGTGTTTCAGCAACAGTTCCACATCCCATCCCGGGTAAGTGCCGATCACGGATCTTGTTGCAAGTTTTCTTCGGATCGGATCGTTTCAAGCTGTGACCCCCATCCCCGGCTCTACTTGACGCTTGCCGCTCCCGCTACCTGTCGTGAGCGTGACAGAATGACTTGGGAAGGGGGAATAGAAAGGGTGACCCCCTAAGCGGGGGAGACGGCAGGCCCGTGCTAGATAGGGACGTGCGGCAACCGAGACCTCCGGAAGAGACGGAACTTACTTAATTAGGCTCGCATTTCAGGCTCTTGTCCATCTCCTTCCTAGAAGGACGGGGGTCTCCTGGTGATGGGGGAGGCCAGGCCGGGCATGTGCACGTACCCGGGCCGTGCCAGGCACCGGGATGGACTGGTTGCTGGATGCGTCGCACTGAGAGGAGCGGACCGGCACCCACAGGAGACACACCGAAAGATTACACAGAGGAGAGGACACAGCGGGACAGGGTGTAGGAGACAGGGGTGGAGATATGACAGGACAGAATGTACAATACACCTAATAGAAGGAAATGAGGAAAAAACTCGAAGACAAAAACAAGAAAGAACGGGCGGGAATGAAGGAAAATAAGGACAGGGTGGGTGGGCCGATGATGATGCTCCCTGCTAAGTGATGGATGGGTCGACGTCGCGGCAGAGGACAGAGAGGCAAACGCTCGTGGACGAGCTGATTGCCAGCGCACGCCGTTATTTGTTCTGTCAACGGACTGTTGGGGCAACTTTACGTGCTGCAGGTATGCCTCTCACTCCAACCACTCAGTTTCCCGCTCTCAATAATGATGAACTGCTGTTTGGGCCCATCAGAAAGCACGAGATATCTAGTGCCTTGACTGTGAGTTTCCATACCTTGCTTCTAATTTATCAACTTACTTCTCCGGCAGGACAGCGTACAAGCCCCGGGCACCTCTGGCCACCGTCCAGATTCAGAATGTGCGGGGCAGGATCAAGGGAACGAAGGAATGCATCGTTTCCGGGCCAGCTACAGCTGGATGCGTCGTCTTCCTCAGGCTCCGCAATGTCCCTGGGCAAGATTGGAGAAGTAGTCACTGTTACGAGTACGGAGCCGATTTCTTCGCACAACTTTGAAAGATCGCTAACAACAAGGTAGGTATCCGAGCGACAGATGTCGCTCTTGACCTTGGACGGGTTCCCGCCGGCTTTTACGCTGTGGTGCGCCACAGTGGCCTTGAATGGAGGACCGAAAATAAGCGTCCGTCAGTGAATCACGATGTCGTCGAATGGAATGGGCCGATCTCAATGTGAGTCCCCCCTTCTCCAACCGTTGTTGGTCCTGACACCGTTCACAGACCGTCAGATCTGTCGGCCACTGTACGTCTTGAGGTGTATGCATACTTCGAATTGCACCCCACGTTGGGTGTTGGAGAGCGGCTGCGAGAGTTAACAATCACCGTGGAACAATTATTGGGCTACAGTGCAAAGCACGTTCGTGAGTGTGGCCAAGTTCTGCACGAGGGTCGGGGTACTTAAACCAGTGTAGTATTTACTTTCTTCCCAAAGGATGCGCACATTGTGTCCCCGTGTTCGTCCATTTTGGTAACTATTGAACGGCAGAAGCGCGAGAGCTATGATTCATCAGCGCCGATGATCTTTGACCCTCACTGCGTGAGTAGATGACTTGTCGCAACACGAACCTCGTTAATCAGTGCATGTCATAGTCTACCACAGAATCCCGAGGCGAACTCGACGACGCAACAAACGATGGCCAAGGCATTCTCTTGTGTTGCCGAAAATACGGAGGGAAACAGGATTCGAAGTGTTCCGTTGAACAGCTTGAGTGGACGCTCAGTATTTGTCCGCTGGACCATCCCTGTCTTTCGGCTGCTCAGTCGACGGCGAAACCCATCTTCTGTTGGGTGGAGGACACGGATCCCCCCCTCGACCTGTATCGCGACGCGCTTCCTGTCCGTCCTGTTGGCCGCGTTGACCGACATTCTACGTTGGTTCAGCTGTCCACAGCAGATCTTCTGCGATTCGGCGAGCAGGGGGATGAGGTCGAGAGAGCACGGACTGATGGATTACTACATGAAGCGATGGAGCTTGGCTCTAAAGACAGTCACGAAAACCAAGCTACGACGTGGGTGCTCCAACTGCATGCTGGATGTATAGGAAGCCCTGTTCAGGCGGATGGCCGACCATTGGTGGGGCAGGATTCTGCTTCATGCTTAACGGACGAGGACCCATGGATTTCGAGTATCCAGTTGGTGCACCGCTTCCGACGGTTCGGTAATGTAGCCGATTTGCAGCAGGCAATCATGGTTATGGAGGACCTGGCTAGGTCTACTTCAGGTTGGGATGACCGATACAGCGTGGTACTAGGACGTCTCGGTTTGGCTCTATTGTATCGATTCAATCACATCGGGGAGCTGAGTGACCTCGAGCACGCAATTTCCACGCTCAGGGATGCAGTTGATCTCACTCCTCGTGGTCATCCTCACAAGTCCGACAATCTCAACAATCTCGGCAGCTCTTTCCTCGCTCGTTTTGAGCGCCTTGGGGAGCTGAGTGACCTCGAGAACGCAATTGCAAGGCACAGAGATGCTGTAGACGTCACTTCTCGTGGTCACCCTCACCAGCCCGGCTATCTTAACAGCCTCGGAACCTCCTTCTTTTCTCGTTTCGAGCGCCTTGGGGGGTTGAGTGACCTCGAGGATGCAATTTCGAGGCAAAGGGAAGCTGTTGATCTCACTCCTCGTGATCACCCTCATAGGCCGGCTCGTCTTAACAACCTCGGCAACTCTTTCAGAGCTCGTTTCGAGCTTCTCGGGGAGCTGAGTGACCTCGAGGATGCGATCTCAACGCTCACGGATGCAGTTGTTCTCACTCCTCATGATCACCCTCAAAAACCCGCCCGTCTTAACAACCTCGCTGGCTCCTTCAAAGCTCGTTTTGAGCGCATCCAGGAACCGAGTGACCTCGAGCACGCAATTTCAATGCTTAGGGATGCAGTTGGCCTCACTCCTCATGGTCACCCTCATAAGGCCGGTTGTCTTAACAACCTCGGGAACTCTTTAAGGACTCGTTTCGAGTGCCTCGGGGAGCTGAATGACCTCGAGGACGCAATTTCGACGCTCAGGGATGTTGTAGACCTCACTCCTCATGACCACCCTCACAAGTCCAACTGTCTTAACGACCTCGGCAACTCCTTCTTTACTCGTTTCGAGCGTCTCGGGGAGCTGAATGACCTGGAAGATGCAATTTCAACATACAGGGACGCTACTTACCTCACTCCTCACGGTCATCCTCACCGGCCCGGCCGTCTTAACGGCCTCGGCAGCGCCTTTGAAGCTCGTTTCAAATGCCTCGGGGACCTTGGGGACGCTGAGCAAGCAATCTCCCTATATTCGGACGCTGCTTCTGCCCCCATCGGCCCTATCAGTATCCGATTTCATGCATCACGAAACTGGATATCATGTGCTCGCCATATACACCATCACTCTCTTCTCAGCGCATGTTCTGTAGCCATTACCCTCTTTCCTCAACTTGCATGGAGCGGCCTCTCTCTTCCACGTCGTTACTCTGAACTCATACGAGGTGAGGATGTAGTGCGGGATGCGGCAGCAATAGCTTTGGATTTGGGACTCCCTTGCGCTGCTGTGGAGTGGCTCGAGCAAGGACGCTCGATCGTTTGGGGAGAGCTGGTTCAGCTTCGCGGTGCTTACGAAGAGTTGTCGTCGACTCTACCACATCATGCCCGTAGGCTTTGCGAACTGTCTGCCGCATTGGAGCATGCTAGCGCCGCTCGCGAAAAATCCTTGTCTGCTCTCTCAGAACGGACTCAAAGTGCGGCGCTGCCAGTGCATCGTGCGACAGAGTATTTGCAACAAGAGGCTGATAAACACCGCATGCTCGCGATCGAACGAGACAAACTACTTCACGAGATCAGAGGCTTTCCTGGTTTCGAGCGATTCCTGCTTTACAAACATTTCTCTCGGCTCCGAGCTTCGGCACACTCTGGACCTGTGGTCATACTAAACGCTGCAGAAAGTCGCTGCGATGCGTTGATTGTTCTTGCCGCCTCCGACCATGTAATTCATGTACCGCTTCCCAATTTCACTTTCAGGCAATCCGTGTATCTCCGGAACATGATGGTGACATTGCTTGACCACGCTCGTACCAGTCGCCATGATGTTAGGAAGGGGCGTCCGAGTCCCCATGAAACAGAGCACGGCAATGGGTGGGAATGTCTCTTATCCTCCTTGTGGAAGGGTGTCGTCAAACCAGTTCTGGATGCCTTGGCTTTCACAGTATGTGATGCGATGTCACTTGAATTCGCAGCTGATCTGTTTGTCTATCTCCGACCAGACACCTGGGGACCTATCGCGAATTTTTTGGTGTCCGACTGGCCCTTTCGTGTCCCTCCCCATCCACGCAGCTGGTTTCTATGACGTACAGCATGCACAACCTGGGCACAAAGTGTCCGATTTTGTTGTCTCGTCGTACGTCCCTACTCTCAGCATTCTTACGCTGTCACCCAATTCCAGCACCGCACCTATTGGGGACCTCCGGCTCCTTACTGTCCGTCAGCCACCCTCAGATGGACTATCTCACCTTCCAGGTGTGGCCACCGAGTTGACATACATCAGAGAGGTGGTTAAGGATTCGGCTTCAGCACATGTCACCCTCCTGGAATCCTCCGACGGTACGGTTGAGGAAGTGCTTTCCCTGATGAAGGAGGCGGACTGGGTCCATTTTGCATGCCACGGAGTCCAAGATGCCGCGAATCCGACCAACAGTGGGCTTTGTCTCGCCGATCAACGCCGCTTGAAACTTGGTGACATGATCGCGTTGTCGCGTCCCCGTGGTGGGCTTGCCTTTCTCTCTGCATGTCAGACGGCGATGGGCGATGCGGTTCTCTCAGACGAAGCGGTCCATATTGCAGCGGGGATGTTGTTTGCGGGGTACGGTGGTGTCGTTGGGACGATGTGGTCGATCAGCGATAAGCTTGCGCCTGATGTGGCAAGGGACGTATACGGGCAGCTGTTTCGGAACGGGACGAGACCGGATTATCGGGAGGCTGCGCGGGCGCTGCACGAAGCTATTGGGCGCCTTCGACATGGAAACGCGTCGTTTGTCGAGTGGCTTCCGTTCATCCATGTGGGTCTTTAAATATTCGTGTGTCTACGTGTCTTCTTGTCATGGTTTTGTATGCCTAGTCATGTACACGGATTGCCGGGGTATCCCGCGACGGTCCACGTACCACCGCCAAGACTGGCGTTCGAGTCGAGTTGTTTATGTTGTGGGGCAAGGGTGGAAGAAGTATCCATGAACATACGCAGTGCATATCAATAGCACGAATTGTTCGTGAGACCCTGCATGAGTGACGTCGACATGTGCACGATGTCTCCTGCTAGGAACACCTGGGAGAGCATCTGTGGAACAGACCACCGGCGCTCAGGCTTGGCCCCAAAAAGATCAGAGGGGGAATATATGATCGACACCTCTTCACAACTGTGCGGGGTCGTTGACTTAACGGTCATGAAGCATCCATGAATTCATCTCAGATGGGTGAACAAAAAAGGACGTACGAACGTACGAATGTCATCGTGTGATCCAACCATCTGTTCATGCATATCCCCAACCCCGAGAAGGAACAACTCAGAGATCCGACATATTTTATGCAGTCTTGAGCACTGTGATCCTCTTGACGACGATTAGGATTCAGATTTGGACAGCTAGTAGGCTGGTGACCAGACTATTGGGCAGCCACCAATGTGATATTCGCTCGAGAAATGTAGTTGCTGAATCAAAACTATCCAGGTGGGCCGATTGCATACGGAGGGATACATGCACGACGCCTATTCATGGATTCTCAAGGGGGCGACAGCCGTCATTCGACAGTTAATGACAGATGACCTGATCGCAAGACTGAGCGGACGAACATGGGAAGTTAATATTGACGATACCCTCTGACGTGCTCCATTCCGTCGTCGAATCGTGTGGGGCAGCTGTCGAGACGTGCCACCACCATACCCCATCCTGCTGTCGGTATCTATCATTCCTCTGCTCCTCGTGGTGCTGTTGCAGGACCAGTCTTGGGGATCCTGGTCATGGTCGTCACAGTGAGTGACGTTCGCGTTCGCTACCATCCGTCAACGAGCATAATCCAAGGAAGTACTCACGACGTCCTAGACCCCCCCCCCCCCCGTCATTTGGCCACCCCCTGCACCATCTCCTTCACTCCGCCTTGATGGTTACGTCTGCAGGGACTAAGAGCGACTCCCGGCCAGCCTTCTCGGCATTGTCAGTGATAGCACGCAGCTGGTCACGTTTGGAGGAAATGTCGTTCAAAGCAACGTCGAAGGGATCCCTGGCAAGACAGATGGTGATGCTACGGCCGTTCAATACACTAGACGGATGCAACGATGAGCGATCCCTTTGGCCACCAATAAGAGGCTCTAAGGCGTGGGTGGAAGACTGAACCGCGCTCGCCAGTGGGTCAAAGGTTCGACATCCTTCTCTCCTGTTCACATTCCGTCTGAAGGCGCCTCCATGCAGTGGTTTGCGAACGCAGTAAAACATTTTATCTGTGGAGGTGATCCATTAATAGCGGCACTGCACACTGGACAGGGGTCGATGTGAAACTGCAATCGCGCAATCCATGACTTGCGCGAAGCTGCTGAGTATGTAGTAGAGGGACTATAACGTCACCACGTGAACTGTATCACCGCCAAGCAACACGCATGCGGGACTAAAAACTCACGCCGGAGTAGAGGTGGCGTCAGATGTAGAACCCCTGACTCGGAGGTGCTAGATGGTGAACGTGTCGCTTCAGGCGGGTCTCTGCGTCGGTCACTCCGGACAACTACAAACAGTATAGCAAAAAATGTTTTCTGTAGCTCTAACTTGAAGCGCTAAGCTTTCAACGCAGGAATCAGGCCAATTTTGCGTACTGCTCCGTAGGAGGACTCGCAGGAGGCTTGACTTGAATTTTGCTATGGAACTAAGTATGGACATGAAATTTAAAAGCGCTCCAGGAAGTTTGTCCCTCGCTGCATACCTCAATTTGAACCCAGCTGAAATTCTGCTCGAAATACCAGTGGCTTGTTCTTTTGACATCAAAGAGCGACGACCACTGGCAGGGTTGAAAATGTCAGAGACTTCTGGTACCCCAGTGGCTGTGAGTTTCCATTCCTTGTTTCTAGTTTATCAACTGACCTTTCCTGCAGTCATGCGCACAAACACCCGGTGTCTCTGAGCCCTACCCCGAATGTATAGGACAGGAGCGAGGGAGCGAGGAAACTCCTGGACCCGGGGAGCCACAGGACATGTCATCTTCCTCAGGCTTCGCAACGCCCATGGACGAGAATAAGGAAATAGTTCAAATTGCGAGTACGGAATTCATTTCTCCACACGGCTCGCAAATAATTTGTTAACGACAAGGCAGGTATCCGAGCGGCAGATGTCGCTCTGGGTCTTCGACGAGTCCCTGCCGGCTTTTACACTGTGGTGCATCACAGTGGCCTTGAATGGAAAACCGAAGTCGAGTGTTCCTCCGCGAATCACGACGTCATCGAATGGAATGGGCCGATCCCGATGTGGGTTTTCCATCTCTCCGACTGGGGTCAGTCCTGACGGGATTTGCAGACCGTCAGATTTGTCGGCTGTTGTTTGTCTTGAAGTGTATGCATCCTTTGAATTGCAGCCCACGTTGGGTGCTGGTGAGCAGCTGCGAGAGTTAACAATCACTGTGGGGCAACTATTGGATTGCAGTGCGAAAAACATTCGTGAGCCGGATGGGGTTTTATATAAGGGTCTAAGTACTCATGCGGTAGCAGCGTTTACACTCCTCCCAAGGGATGGGGATGTGGTCTCCCCGTGTTCATCCATTTTGGTCACTGCCAAACATGGGAGGAGCGAAAGGGACGACTCATCAGCGTCGATGGCCCTTGCTCCCCATTGCGTGAGTGCGCGAGTTGTGTCAACGTGATGCTCGTTAATCAGTCAGTGTATATCATAGTCAACTACAGAATCCCTAGGCGAGCTAGAAGACGCAACAAACCAGGGCCACAGGGCCCTCTCGCGTTACCGGGAGTACGGGGAGAAACGTGATCTGGAGCGTTCTATCGAACAATTTGAGTTGGCACTCAGTGTCCGTCCGCTGAACCATCCTTCTTTTGCGGCAACTCAGTCGAACCTGGGGATGGCGAAATTTATCCTCTGTCAGGTCGAGGACATGAATGCCTCCCTCGGGGTTCCTCTTGGCTTGTATCGCAATGCACTTGCTACCCGTCCTGTTGGCCACTTGGATCGGCCTTCCACGTTGATTCAGCTGGCCATGGTGCATCTCGCGCGATTTGGAAAGGATGAAGTTGAGAGAGCACGGGCTGAGTCGTTGCTGCATGAGGCGATGGAGCTAAGCACTACAGACAGTCATGAAAACCGAGCTGCAACTTTCCTGTTGCAACTGCATTTTGGGCGTAGAGGGGACCTTGTTCGGGCGGACGGCCGATCATCGGTGGAGCAGGATTCCGCTTTACACTCAACGGACGACGACCCATGGGATTTGAGTAACCAGTTGTTGGAGCGCTTCGAACGGCTTGGCGATCTTGCCGACCTGCAGATGGCAATCAAAGCCTTGGAGGAGTTGGTCAGGTCTACTTCGACTTGGGGTGAACGATACATCGAAGTACTAGAGAATCTGGGTGTGGCTTTATCGTATCGATTCGAACACGTTGGGGCGCTGAGTGACCTCGAGGAGGCACTTTCTAGGTTCAGGGATGCTGATGCCCTCACCCCGCATGGTGATCCTCACAAGCGCAACCTGCTTAATAACATCGGCAACTCCTTCCTCACTCGTTTCGAGCGCCTTGGGCAGCTGAGTGACCTCGAGGATGCAATTTCGAGGCTCAGGGATGCTGTTGAGCTCACCCCACATGGTCACCCTCACAAGCCTAGCCTACTTAACAGCCTCGGCAGCACCTTCTTCGTTCGTTACAAGCGCCTCGGGGAGCTGACTGACCTCGAGGACGCAATTTCAAATCTTGGGGATGCTCTTCAGTTGTCTCCGCATGGTCACCCTCACAAGCCCGGCTGTCTTAACAATCTCGGCAACACGCTCCGAGCTCGTTTCGAGCGCCTTGGAGAGTTGAGTGACCTCGAGGTCGCAATTTCTAGGTACAGGGATGGTGTTGACCTCACTCCGCATGGACACCCTCACAAGCCCGCACTTCTTAACGGCCTCGGCAATTCCTTCTTCGCTCGCTTCAATCGCCTGGGGGACCTCAGTGACCTCGAAGATGCAATTTCGAGGCAAAGACATGCTGTCGACCTCACTCCGCGTGGTCACCCTGACATGCCCGGTCGTCTTAACGACCTCGGGGACGCCTTTGTCACTCGTTTCGAGCGCCTAGGGGAGCTGAGTGATCTGGAGCACGGAATTTCGACGCAAAGGGATGCTGTTGACCTCACCCCGCATGGTCACCCTCACAAGCCCGGCCATCTTAGCGACCTCAGCAACTCCTTCTTCGCTCGTTTCAAGCGCCTAGGAGAACTGAGTGACCTCGAGGACGCAATTTCGAGGCAAAGACATGCTATTGATCTCACTCCGCATGATCACCCTGACAAGCCCGCCGTGCTTAACAACCTTGGCAACTTCTTCAAAGCTCGTTTCAAGCGACTCGGGCAGCTGAATGACATCGAGGACGCAATTTTGAGGCTCAGGAATGCTGTTGAGCTCACTCCCCATGGTCACCCTGAGAAGCCCGGTCGTCTTAACAACCTCGGTAACTCCTTCTTCGCTCGTTACGAGCGCCTGGGGGAGCTGAGTGACCTCGAGGACGCAATTTCGAGGCACAAGGTTGCTGTTGAGCTCACTCCTCGTGGTCACTCCCTCAAGCCCAGCCTGCTTAACAACCTCGGCAATTCTTTCCGAGCACGCTTCGCGCGCCTCGAGGAGTTGAGTGACCTCGAGGATGCAATTTCGACGCTCAGGGATGCTGTTGAGCTCACCCCACATGGTCACCCTGAGAAGCCCGGCCGTCTTGACAATCTCGGCAACTCCTTCCTCGTTCGTTTCGGGCGCCTCGGGGAGCTGAGTGACTTCGAGAACGCAATTTCGGCACTCAGGGATGCCGTTGAGCTTACTCCGCATGGTCACCCTGACAAGCCCCGCCATCTTGACAACCTCAGCAACTCCTTCATCACTCGTTTCAAGCGCCTAGGGGAGCTGAGTGACCTCGAGGACGCAATTTCAAGGGAAAGGCATGCTGTTGATCTCACCCCGCATGGACACCCTCACAAGCCCGTCTTCCTCAACAACCTCAGCGTCTTCTTCAAAGTTCGTTTCGAACGTCTCGGGCAGCTGACTGACCTCGAGGACGCGATTTCGAACCAAAGGGATGCTGTTGAGCTCACTCCGCATGGTCATCCTGACAAACCTGGCTGTCTTACAAACCTTGGCAACTCCTTCCTAGCTCGTTTCGCGCGCTTCAGGCAGTTGAGCGACCTTGAGCACGCAATTTCGGCACTTAGGGATGCTGTTGACTTCACCCCGCATGATCACCCTCGCAAGCCCCTCCTTCTTGTTAACCTCGGCAACTCATTCATTGGTCGCTTCGAGCTCCTCGGGGAGCTGAGTGATGTCGAGCATGCAATCTTCTTATATTCCAATGCTGCGTCCGCTCCCATCGGCCCCATTAGTGTTCGATTTCGTGCATCGCAAGAATGGATATCTTCCGCTCGGCTTATACACCACCACTCCCTGCTTAATGCATGCTCTGTTGCCATTACCCTCCTTCCTCAACTCGCATGGATTGGCCTCTCTCTTACCAACCGTTATAGTGAACTCGGCCGTGGTGCCAATGTGGTGCGGGAGGCAGCAGCAGCAGCAGCTTTGGACTCGGGACTCCCGGAAACTGCCGTGGAATGGCTCGAGCAAGGTCGCTCGATCGTTTGGGGAGAGCTGTTCCAGCTTCGTAGCGCTTACGAAGAGTTGTCATCTACTTATCCAGATCATGCTCGCAGACTTCGGGAACTGTCTGGTGCATTAGAGCATGCTAGTGTCGCTCGCGAAAAATATTTATCCGCACCTTTGGAACAGACTCGAAGTGCAACACATCATGCGACACCGTCTTTGCAAGTGGAGGCTCATAGACATCGTACGCTCGCCATCGAACGAGACAAACTTCTCCACGAGATCCGACGCTTTCCTGGTTTCGAACGATTCCTCCTCCATAGAGAATTTTCTCGCCTCCGAGCTTCGGCACACTCTGGACCGGTGGTTATCCTCAACGCTGCAGAAACTCGCTGCGATGCATTGATTATTCTTGCTGACGTCGACCGTGTAGTCCATGTCCCACTTCCCAATTTCACTCTTGAGCGATGTACTTTTCTTCAGAACATGCTGGTGAAGTTGCCCGGCCACCCTCGTGACATACACCCCGATGAAAGGAAGGCAAAACTTATAGCTACTCCACACAACCTACACGCCCGGAATCCTGAAACACCGGATGGTAACAGCTGGGAATTTCTCTTATCCAACTTGTGGAAGGATGTCGTCAGACCAGTCCTGGACGCCTTGGCTTTCAAAGTACGTGACGTGACGTCACTTGCACTCGAGTTCATAGCTGATCCGTTCATCTGGCTTCTACAGACACCCGGGGACCCATCACGGATTTTCTGGTGTCCGACTGGCCCTTTTGTGTTCCTCCCTATCCATGGAGCTGGTCTCTATGACACTCAGGATGCGCAACCTAATCACAATGTATCTGACTTTGTCGTCTCGTCATACGTTCCTACACTCAGCATGCTTGCGGTATCACCCAATTTCAGCACGCCACCTAGCGGCGATCTCCGCCTCCTTGCTGTCCGTCAGCCATCCTCAGATGGGCTACCCCACCTTCCAGGTGTGGCCACCGAGTTGACACACATCAGGGAGGTAATCAGGGATTCGCCTTCGGCACACATTACCCTCCTGGAATCCTCTGATGGCACGGTCGAGGAAGTGCTTTCCCTGATGAAGGAGGCGGACTGGGTCCATTTTGCATGCCACGGAATCCAAGATGCCACGAGTCCGACTGATAGTGGACTCTGTCTCGCCGATGGACGCCGCTTGAATTTGCATGACATCATTACGGTGTCACGTCCCCGTGGTGGGCTTGCCTTTCTTTCGGCATGTCAGACGGCAAAGGGCGATGCGCATCTTTCCGACGAAGCCATCCATATCACGGCGGGGATGTTGTTTGCAGGGTACGGGGGCGTTGTTGGGACGATGTGGAAGATCAACGATGAGCTTGCGCCTCGTGTGGCAAGGGACGTATACAGGCAACTATTTCGGGACGGCACCAGGCCAGATTATCGGGAGGCTGCACGAGCGCTGCATGAGGTTATCGGGCGTCTTCGACATAGCAATGCGTCGTTCACCGAGTGGCTTCCGTTCATCCATGTAGGTCTTTGAACATTCGTGTCTTCTTGTCACGGTATTGTACTATGCCTAGTCATGTACGCGGATAGATTTTGCTTGCCAGTGGTCTTCACATTGAAATGTATGATGTATGTATCATCCTGGCGATATGTAGTACAATGACTTGCTTGATCATACCTGCCCATTGCTCTCAGCCAGTGTATCATCAGCTTTGCTACAGTGGCTCTTGAAAGTCTTGTTTGGATCGTTGTCATTCGAACAATAGATTGATCCCTGTGCATGCGCTTTCAGCACCCCGCGAGTACGACTCACCGGGGTGGCAATCCACATTTGACGATGACGGTTCATCTCGCGGTCCATCACCTACGCCTACTACCTGTGTCTAAAAAATGGAATCGGCTTCGCGTCCGTGTTAGAAACGTCGCTCGTGAATGAACAAGCCCATAAATTGTGGACTGCTGCTATTGAGCGTTACACCCCCGCCCCCCCCCCCCCCCCCCCTCGCACTTTCACCTCGTTCGTTCGCTTGGGTCTTCAAAGTGCGCGTTATGAACTTATACAAGCACCGGTGACATCCCTCTGGACAAGGCGTAACCTGTAGAGGTGAATGCCTATAGTTAGTCCGGCCTGATAGGTGCAAAGGTGGAGTAGATAGTATCCGTGATAGTAGAAGACATGTTACCACTTAAATACTCAAAGTCCCACATGGATGAACGGAAGCCACTCGACGAACGACGCGTTGCCATGCCGAAGGCGCCCAATGGCCTCGTGCAGTGCTGCTGCAGCCTCCCGATAATCCGGCCACGTCCCGTCCCGAAACAGTTGCTCGTATACGTCCCTGGCCACACGAGGCGCAAGCTTATCGCTAATCGACCACATCGTCCCAACGATGCCCCCGTACCCCGCAAACAACATCCCCGCTGCGATATGGATGGCTTCGTCGGTGAGACCCTCGTCGCCCATCGCCGTCTGGCATGCGGAGAGAAAGGCAAGCCCACCGTGGGGACGCGACACCGCGATGATGTCACGCAATTTCAAGCGGCGTCGATCGGCGAGACAAAGTCCACTATCAGTCGGATTCGCGCCATCTTGGATTCCGTGGCATGCAAAATGGACCCAGTCCGCCTCCTTCATCAGGGAAAGCACTTCCTCGACCGTGCCATCAGAGGATTCCAGGAGGGTAATGTGTGCCGAAGGCGAATCCCTGATTACCTCCCTGATGTGTGTCAACTCGGTGGCCACACCTGGAAGGTGGGGTAGCCCATCTGAGGACGGCTGGCGGACGGTAAGGAGGCGGAGATCGCCGCTAGGTGGGGTGCTGAAATTGGGTGACAGTGTAAGAATGTTGAGAGTAGGGACGTATGACGAGACGACAAAGTCGGACACTTTGTGCCCTGGTTGCGCATGCTGGGAGTCATAGAAACCAGCTCCATGGATAGGAAGAAACACGAATGGGCCAGTCGGACACCAGAAAATACGCGATAGATCGCCAGGCGTCTATTCGGAGACAGACAAACGGATTAGGTGTGCATTCAGGTGACTTGACCTGACTTTACATACTGAGAAAGCCAAGGCATCCAGGACTGGTCCGACGACACCCTTCCACAAGCCAGATAAGAGAGATTCCCAACTGATGTCGGCTCGTGTTGCAGGATCCCCCTTTCTTTCGTCGGGGTGTCTGTCACGAGCGTGACCAAGCAATCTTTCCAGCACGTTCTGAAGATTCGTGGATCGCTTGGAAGTAAAATTGGGAAGTGGGACATGAATTGCATGATCAACGTCAGCAAGAACGATCAACGCATCGCAACGGGTTTCTGCGGCGTTGAGTATGACCACCGGGCCGGAGTGAGCCGAAGCACGAAGCTGAGAGAACTCCTTGTGGAGGAGAAATCGTTCGAAACCAGGAAAGCCTCGGATCTCGTGGAGAAGTTTGTCTCGCTCAATCGCGAGCATGCGGTGTCTATCAGCCTCTCGTTGCAAGGAATTTGTCACAAAATGGGCCGCGCTTTCATCCTGTTCTGAAAGAGCAGATAAAGATTGTTCACGAGTGGCACTAGCATGCTCTAATGCGATAGACAATTCCCGAAGTCTGCGAGCATGCTCTGGGTGAGCAAACGACAACTCGTCGTAGGCGCTGCGGAGCTGAAACAGCTCTCCCCAAACGACCGAGCGACCTTGCTCGAGCCACTCCACAGCAGTTTCCGGGAGTCCCGAGTCCAAAGCTGCTGCAGCTGCCTCCCGCACCACATTGGCACCTTGCCTGAGTTGATCGTACCGACGTGTAAGAGAGAGACCTATCCACGCGAGTTGAGGGAGGAGATAGATAGCAACAGAATACGCATGGAGGAGAGTGTGATGGCGTACACGCCGAGCACAAAATATCCAATTCCGTGATGCAAGAAATCGAACACTAATGGGACCGATAGAGGTGGAAGCAGCATGAGAATATAGGGAAATTGCTTGCTCGATGTCATTTCGCTCCCCAAGGCGCTCGAAGCGGATCAGGAAGGAATGTCCAAAGTTGAAGAGGCGGGATAGCTTGTCAGGGTGACCCTGAGGGGTAAGGTCAACAGCGTCCCTGAGCGTCGAAATTGCATCCTCCAGGTCACTCAGCTGTCCGAGGCGCCGGACGCGAAGGTTGAAGGAGTTGCCGAGATTGCCAAGAAGGGCGGGCTCGTGAGGGTGACCACGAGGAGTGAGGTCGATAGCATCCTTGTACCTCGAAATCGCATCTTGTAGGTCACTCGGCTCTCCAACGCGCTTGAAACGAGTTTTGAGGACGTTGCCGAGGTTGTTAAGAGGGAGGACCTTGCCGGGGTGACCATGAGGGATGAGGTCAACTGCATCCCTGAGCGTCGAAATTGCGTCCTCGAGGTCACTCAGCTCCCCGAGGCGCTGGAAACGAGTGGAGAGGGAGTTGCCAAGGCTGTTAAGACGGACGGGTTTGTCAGGGTGACCATGAGGGATGAGGTCAATAGCATCCCTGAGCATCGTGATTGCGTCCTCGAGGTCACCCAGTTCCCCAAGGCGCTCAAAACGAACTTTGAAGGCATTGGCGAGATTGTTAAGATAACTAGGCTTGCCAGGGTGACCATGAGGGGTGAGGTCGACAGCATCCCTGTGCATCAAAATTGCTTCCTCGAGGTCACTCAGCTCCCCGAGGCGACCAAAACGAGCGCTCAAGGAGGAGCCAAGACTGTCCAGAAAGGTCGGCCTGCGAAGGTGACCAAGGGGAGTAAGGTCAACGGCGCCTCTGAGTATCGAGATTGCATGCTCGAGGTCACGCAGCTCCCCAAGGCGCTCGAAACGAACTTTGAAGGTGAGGCCGAGGTTGTTAAGATGGCTCGGCATGTCGCGGTGACCACGAGGGGTGGAGTCAACAGCATCCCTATGCCTCGAAATCGCTTTCTCCAGGTCACTTAGCTCTCCGAGGCATTTGAATCGATAAGTCAATGCCATAGCAAGATTCGCCAATCCTGCATGGTACTGGCCATCCCAAATTGGGGTACTAGACCTGACCAATTCCTCCGAAACTGTGATTGCATGTTGCAGGTCGGCTAGATCCCCAAACCGTTCGAAGTGCTCCAACAACTGGTTACTCAAGATCATTGGGTCGTTTTCCGTCAAGTGTGGATCTGATTCTTGCTTTACTGACGATTGGTTATCCGCCTGAACAGGGCCTACCCTTCGTCTGGCATGCAGTTGGAGCGCGGAAGTTGCGGCTCTGTTTTCATGAGTATCTGTAGAGCTGAGATCCATCGCCTCATGCAGCAATGCTTCAGCCAGTGCCCCCTCAACTTCATCCCTCTGCTTCTCGAATCGCGCGGAATGCACCGCAGCCAGATGAATCAACGTGGAAGGTCGGTCAACGTGGCCGACAGGACGGGCAGCAAGTGCATTGCGATACAAGATAAGGGGGACCTCGAGGGAGGCATTCGTGTCTTCGACCTGACAGTGGATGAATTTTACCATCGCCAGATTTGACTGGACCGCTGCACGACAGGGATGGTCTAGCGGACAAATAACGAGTGCCCGTTCGAACTCTTCGATAGAACGGCCCAGATCTCGTTGTTCTCCGTGCTTTCGATAACGCGAGAGAGCACTATGACCCCGGTTTGTTGCATCTTCAACTTCGTCTCCAGATTCCGTGGTTGACTATGACAGAGTCAGACAGACACTGATCAACGAGCGTCATGTTGACACGAGTCACCTACTCACGCAATGAGGGCCAGTGACCTTCGGCGGTGGTGAATCACCGCTCTCGCACTCCTGCCGTTCGATAGTTACCAAAATAGACGAACACGGGAAGACCACGTCTCCATCCCTTTGGAATAGGGTAAACGTTGCCGTCGTGTGAGTACCCAGACCGTTACGCAAAGCACTGTCCCACCCACGAACGCCATTTGCACTGTAGTGCAATAGTTGTGCCACGGTCATTGTTGACTCTCGCAGCACCTCCCCAGAACCTAATATGGGCTGTAATTCGAAGGATGCATAGACCTCAAGACAAACAGTGGCCAACATATCCGACGGACTACAGATTCTGTCAGGACAGGCTCCAGTTAGGAGATGGGGGGACTCACATTGGGATCGGCCCGTTCCATTCGACAACATTGTGATTGGCTGATGAACGCTTAACTTCGGTTCTCCATTCAAGGCCACTGTGATGCACTACAGCGTAAAACCCGGCGGGGATCCGTCTAAGGCCAAGAGCAACATCTGTCGCTCGGATATCTGCCTTGTCATCAGCAATCTTTGGGAACTGTGTAGAGAAACCAATTTCGTACTCGTTATAACCAGTGCTTCTTCGTTCTCATCCTTGGGGGTTGCCGCCGCTGCGGAGCCTGAGGAAGAGGACGGATCCAGTGGCTCATTCCCGGGTGGGAGGGTTCCCTCTTTCTCTTGTTCCTGCCCCGCACACTTAGGGTGAGGGTCAGAAACGCCAACGCTGTCCTGCAGGAACAGGATGGGTCAGTTGATAAACTAGAAGCAATGTTGGAAACCCACAGTTAGGGTACCAGACGTCCCTGACTCTAATCGTGGTCGTTGCTTTCTGATGCTCAAACAGCAGCGCATCGAGTTATTTAGAGCGGGAAACTAGTTGAAGTATGCCGTGCAGCGTGAAGGACATGCTACTCAGAGCGCTTTCAAGTTCATTACTTGCTTCCATGGCAGCAGCGCCCGACGATTGCCTGTTCAAGTTGAAACACACGCCACCTGCAGGTCAGCTCCGTTTGGGTCTGTCGTGCAAAGTTGCCGACACGTGCGCCCTCGCCTCCCGCTTCAAGCCACCTGCCCTCTGCCAGCGATAACCCGGACGCACCGCCATGGTGGTGGCTATTCCATTTCATGTAGGCGATCCGCGACTCCACGCCGGATCAGACGACCGGGAAAATTATACATTTATGCGGGATGCCGGGCCCAGTGTCGGACGGACCGGCCGCCTCAGTGCACGGTTTACGACCTCGGCACACCTGGCACAATTGAACGCGCAGATCGGGCACCCGCCCGATCACGCGGAGGCGCTGCCGTCGCGGCCACTCTCCTTCTCTTCCGGCTCTAAGCTCGTCAGTCTTCCTATCCGTGCTCTGTATCACGTTCACTCTTCTCGTGTTCTGTGCGACTTGACATGCATGCAATGCTGAGCGCCTCCGCGCGCTCCTGCTATAGAGACCATTATAGATGCCAATTTACCTCCGATCCCGGTGTCTAACGCTCAACCTCACCAACCTGTTTCTGTGAATGACTGCTCAAATAGAAGTGGACCATGCTGGAGGAGGTTCTTGTCACATCAAACAGTTCACAAAGAACTGACTAACGTCTCGAGTTGTTAGTGCCCGGATTCGTTATTCCTACAGCGTTGTACTTGAGTAGAGTATCACCCTCGCGCTCGTTTCACATGTCGCTAATCAACATTCGCACTGACCTCATCTCCCGGTCACGTTCCACTGGTTGTAGCGGGCGAAAAGGAAATCTGACGACCGCTCCTCCGATCAACACGTCTCTTTACTCTCAGTGACACAAGAGATGCTGTCGCAAATATAAAAAGGGTAGGGGGAGACTCGATTCATGCATCCATAGCGACATACAAGACGCACATGATAACATACAGGCAGTGAAAAAGTAGCAGCCTAGCGTCTTTATCGGTTCTATAGCATGCGTGAGCCATATATATACGGCCGTGGACGGGGGCGAAGGCCTTACCTTGACGAACCCGATGGCAGCGGATTTTTCGCGGAAGCATTGACGGCAGAGGTCGAGGCCATATTTACGAATGAGACCTGCTTGGTGCGCGCAGAGGCGGCTGCAGACGCGGTCGCGGCGGGTGGTGTGGCCATGTATGTTGGGAAAGAGACAAGGGGGATGGGAATGGGGATGCGCCGATGTGGAGTGGCAGATGCGTCGATGGAACAGCGAGAACACCGTGGCACGTCCACAATCAGAAACCATTCGACCAACACGAGAGACCACGCACCACTGACGACTTCCCTTGCCGTACTTGCGGGGACGAGAGAACCAGACAGCGTCGTGCGTCATCTTTTATTTACTTCTGTGGGACGTCCAGTAAATACACCGAGCGACGTTTGACGATGGGACATACCTTGCAACGTCGAAGACGATCGGGGTAGCCTTGTCAGGACGCAGCACACAAAGTGATGAGATATGTCCGCATTAGGAAAGAGCTGTATAGGTGGCTGAAATAAGGTTTCCAGATCACGTGATTATTACCCCTAATTCATCTCGTCACCCATACTACCTATCATCCGACCGCACCTGGTTTTGGGAGGCCATCTAACTCTGAAGAGTCGTGCATATACGATCGATAGTAGACGAATAAATATACGTTACTCAAGACAATACTAGTACAATAACTTCAACCTCGAGCACAATCCAGATCTTTCAACGTCCGCGCGGATCGACATAATCAATCACAATAAGGAAGCGGGACGAATACGAACCAATTGACCACACGTCACACGTTTCTGAGCGTCCTGAAAAAGCGAACCAAATTAATGTTTACCTTTTACCATCCTCAACCCTCAGCGCCTCATTACTTCTCCAAATCACTCACATACCTCCCTGCACCATACCCTGCACTCTCCCCACCATGCGCCCCGATATAATCAAATTCTTGCCCTTCTCCTCCTCTCTCATCCGACGCTCGCAAATCTGGGTTCACGACCGATAACCTCGCCCTGGGCAAATCCCTGGCTGCAGGCACTGGCACCGGCGACGCTAACCCTGATCCCGGTCCCATCTGCGCATACCGCGGTACCGACGGCGACAATGAAGGCGACGCAGACGGCCTCCTCAACGTCAACGGACTTGTATCCGCAGGCCCCGACTCCGTGACAGTCCCGCTCGGCGACCGCGCCTGCTGTCTCCGGAATGCAGCTGCCGAGATCGTCCGTGGTCCGCTGCTTGGACTCGCACCACCTCCGCTGTTCAATGACGACGTGGAGCGTTCCATGAGCGGTGATGAAAATGGCGGTGTCGGGCGTGGATATTCAGGCGGTGAGGGACGGAATATGGGGAATGTCGGTCCGGGCGACGGCGGTGAGTCCGCACTACCACCACCCGCAGCGGTGGTAGTGATAGCAGGTACGAATGTGGGCGTGGGGAGTCGTTCAGGAATACTCTCGCTCGATGTATGGTGGTGGTGCCATAGCTGCGGTTGTGCCTCTATCGTCGGCGGCGCCCCACCCCTACCTCGATTGGCGGACGGTGGATTGGGAGGCAAGACTGGGGATGAGGGGACCGAGCTCTGCGGTGTTCTGCCCAAGGAAGAGGGCTGCGGCGGGGATGACGAAGGTGGATATTGACTTTGTGCTGGCGACGCCAACTCATATCCTGGCAGTGGCGCCCTCGGCGTTGCATATCCGGCCGCCGTGAGCTGCGGTGCAACTGCACTAAACGCCAACGCGTCCGTCGCGCGCGCAACTTCCCGTGCTGCAGCCGCATGGCGCGCCAGCTCGTCTGCTGATTCGTCCGTCCGTAGCTCTTCGTCTTCTTGGGCACCCGTCCCGATACCGTACAGACTTTGTCGCTCGTGTGTAGAAGGTTGGTGGACGTCATTCGTGTCTGGATCCACAGACGGGGGTGGAACGCGTGGGATTCGCCACTGGCTCCCTGCACGCGCGAGTGACGTACCACCTACGTTGGACACCGCACCCGTCGACACTGATCTTTGAATAGACACCATGCCTTGCTCGTCGTAGGTCGTCGTGATCGCATCAACACCTGCCTCCTCACCACTCTCTGCGAACAAGGTGTCTTCTTCGAGATGCTTACCATCCCCACCAACCTCTCCTTCCTCTCCCAAATATCGGCTGTCACGATCGTAAGGTAAACCTTCCAGCTCTTCCCCATCCCGTTCCAAGGAAGAAGTAAGTCGCTGTGAAGGCACATCCGCGCTCGACGATGCCGGACGATCAGAATGAGCACCATTCTCACCCTGACCCATTCTATCATCCCAAGCCCTAACCGCAGCCGGCGCTGCACCCGGTGGAAGGCACGGCGGTGATGTACTCCGTCGCGTCGCTCTTCTGGTTCCTTCTCTTTCCTCAGTGAGCGGAGGTGAGCTCACGTGTCCGTTTGTCACTGGGCCGTGCGATTCACTCTTGGCCGATCGACCCACGTCGTTGGCAAGGGGTTCGTATTTTGGCACGGGTTCGTCTAGGCCGGGGTGTTCGAGTGAGGTGGCTTCCTCGAGGGTAAATCCGCGATGGGATTGAGAGAGGGCATCTGTGATGGACGCCATCAAGGACTGGTTTTCCTCAGTTCGTGCCACCCGGTTGTCATACGGCGTGGGCATGGACAACGGCTGCATGGGACCCACCGACGACGATGCCAGGGCAGGGTCACGCTCCCGGTTTGTAGGCATCGACGAAAACTGGGGGGCAGGGTGCACCGATGGCGCGTGTATACCCCCAAGTTCGTCGACCGAACCACGCCTATTCTATAACATGATGGATATGTCAGCATGCACATCCCTCGATGCGTGTTGCATGGCGGTAGTATGAAAGAATACCAGCCTCCAGGCAACAGCAAGGCGATATAGTCACGGGACATACCGGAGGTGGGCCTGGTGGCGGGTTGTACGTGGCCACACCCAACGTGAGTTCACTGCCCAACGAAGGTGTGGGAAGGAAAGGTGTTTGAGTGGGAGGGCCATGAGAGTTCGGAATTAAGGGTTGAGACACGGGTGCGGAAGTGGAAATATGTCCTGAGGAGATACCGGAAAAGGTGACCTGCGAGACTGCACGTTCTGCCTCAACAACCAGGTCGTCTACACGCCGGTGCCCGTTATAATACGCGCGGGGAAGGCCCGGTTGTGTGATGTCCTCGGGGATGGACTGTATGGCAGGACAAAGGGACAGCGTCAGAGGGGTATGTGGGTGTACAATACCGCCCAACTTGCCTGTATAATTTGTCTGCCAATATCACCAACGATCTAAATCCGTCACTATTCAGCGGGGGGGAGAAAGAACAAGGAGAGATGCACGCACCACGCCCTTTTCGCAACATTCGACGAGACCACCAAACTTGAAGCCCATCCAATCCTTTGTACACTTGCGCTTATAATCTCCCAATTCGGCTTCCTCACGGACGATCTCCCCATCCAGGGTATGCATTTCATCGCGCAGCTTGTTGAGCGTATCCATCTGTATGGTAAGGTTCTTGTGTTCGGGGCTCATCTTGTGGAGCTTCTTCTCTGCAGCTTCTGCAGATGCGCCAACACGCCGACGCCGACGACGGAGTTCGTCGAGAGCTTCTTCACGGGTTCGCACGGATTTCATACTATCCCGAACGGCGTGGTGGAGAGACGAATAGGTCGAAAGGGCAGTCGCAAAGTGCGTCAGTATCGTCGACGACGCGGCGAGGATGTCCTGCAAAGGCAGTCATTAGACCCCCCTTTCAACGGAATCGAGTATGTGGGGCGTACGGAAAGGTCATCCCCCTCCCCTTGACCCCAGATTCGAAGCGCATCCCCGGCCTTGACAAGATCCACTCTCAGCTTTTGCAACCTGGAAATGAGGCAAAGGGAGCACGTCAATGCAAACAAGTCAAAGAGCGATGCACACGGGATGGACGCACGACGTGAGGACTGTCTTTTCGGCGGTTATGAGGTCTTGAAGCGGCCTGAGGTCGGAATGACCTGCGAGTGCAGGAATGGTGGTGTTGTGCGCGATCTTGGTCGCCGCAGACTTGAACATGGTTATCGTCCAAAGTCCCTTGTCGGTGTGGTTCTGGTGGGGCTGGTGGTGGAGTGACTTAGACCCTGTTTGGGCGTGCTGTGCCGCAATGTGATCGCTGCGCATCCTGGTACAGCATCTGTGATCTATCTATAGTGGCGGGACTTTGATGCACGTGCCAGTTCACCGGAAATTGCCACGTCTTTAGTGATAGTGTCGATTCCTGTGCATGTTCAACAAGTTGACCCTCTTCTTGAATATAGGTCCAACTCGAACAATTGAAACGACGTTCGACAGTAGCCGCGGTAAAACTTCATGTCTAGACGTGACAGGCCGCCTGGTAAACGGCCCGAATGCCATTAATATTCTTCCACTGGGGTGCTCGGAGTATATATTATAGTAGTGACAGTGTCCGGCCCGGCGGCCCAGTGGGAGTAATAAGTTAAACGTGAGTGCGACGCAGATTTACTTTGCATAGCCAGTGACCCAAAAATGTCAAGAGTTCAGGTTACATAAATCGAAAGAGGCGCTCTGGCCGCCTTTAAGTCGCTCACTAACACGTTCGTTTCGGCCCTGGTTGTATCTGTACCATGACGCCAAGTGTGTTTTCAGCCTCCTCAGAATACGTCCAAACTGCACTTATTCTCAGAGTCGTCCAGACGTGTCAAAGTTAGTCACTCTCCTTTCACCTCGCGTAGGCTGTCTATCGTTCATGAAAATTGCTTCATAGCCGCTGGTTCCATCGTCGTTTTGTATGATCATGGCAAGTATCTTCCATGCTCTGCGACCCTCGATATTGTTGTTGATTGTGTATACAGTCCTCACGTTCGATCAGGAAGTGAGCATCTGCACTGTGTATGACTTGTATAGACTGATGTACAATGGGCTAGGTCGATCATATCTGGGTGAGCGCTCTTGATATTCTTGTCGACGTCACGACAACTTGACTGCTGGCAGAATCGCTCCTTCTCCTTCGGAAGTATCAATTATATATTGGTAAGTCAATTGCCCTTGTGTTCGCATCCTTCGAGAGTATCTACGCCATGCTCTAGATCCGTTACATTGGTGATGCACTCGTTATGTGAGTTTATGAACGATCTCTGTTTCGTGACACTACTCAATCCGACGTGTTTAGTTTGAACATGATCAGTAGGTAACATTTTTCTACCGCAAACAACCCTCGCCGAACTTCCTATAGCTTTCCTTGGAGGAGCCCGAGCTCAGGAAGTATGTGAGACTTTGACATTCACTTGTGTTTTCTGTGCTGATAACACGACAGTTGTACGTCCCCCTTTGTCATCATCTGAAAGAAAATTCATAGGCGCTTCGACACGAACGACCATTCACAGCTGTGAGTACATCCCGATCACATACTCCGCCCTGTCCTTCTCACTTTCCCCCAAGGTAAAGCCTACTTCTTTTCACAATCATGGCTTGGCATTCTGGTCTTGTTCCTGATTCAGCGTGTGTCCTACGCCCTTGGTTCTCTCCGTTCGTTGATGAACCCCTTCAAGTGACGCTTCAAGTTCGGGTATACGCCTTGTACCAAAGATCAAAGATTGTCCTTGCTCTGATGATTTTCGGCTACGTGTGTGAAATTGCAGCCATGGTGACCATCTTGGGTCTCCTTGACGCTTATGCACAAAGTACGTCTGTTTTCCTAGCTCCTTCCGTTTAATTATGCTGGAGAATTCGTGGGCTATCTGTTTGGAAACATAGCCACAAACGAGATTGCAAAGGGTTTATACATTTGTGCCAACACACAAAGCCCACCGTTTTACCGATCGTACGACATTTGGTTGCCCGTGGTCATGTACGATGGTATCCTATGTCTACTCGCTGTATGGCATGGCGTTCGTAGTTGGGTGACGGGATACCGCGTTGGGCGGTCAGACGGGGTGAATATTGCGAGCATCCTCGTCATAGGAAACGCGGGCTACTTTTTGTGGTATGCACATTGATAAGCTCTATAGCGAACATGACACGTCCTCACATTTTCTTACGACAGTCTATTACTGACTTGCATTGCCAGTATCATCATCGCACAATATCTCGGGGTATGTATCCCGTTCCTACGTTCTCTCTACACGACGATCACCTGATGAATCCGCGCTAGGTCACTTGGATGGAGGTGTCCCAGGAATTCCCAGCACCGATAGAAGTCGTGATCGGATGTCGACTGATTCTCAGCCTCCGGTCATCCCTCGTACCAGACACAGAGAAGGAGGACCTTCATATCCGAGATGGCACACCATGGATAGCACTCGTCCCTCTTTCAAGCCGAACGCACTAGGTGCCAGCTGTCACGTGTATGTGGTTTAATAGACCCCAGACACGGAATAGATGTAGCCGGTAAGTTTTAACCCGCGTCGTCGTCTACTTCTGTTTGACATGACCTTTGTTTCAGCACACACGTTCGCTTCGGATTACGGGTTCACTCCACTCGCTCCCCCCCTCCCCTTCTTCTCCCCTCCCGTATGCTCGTCGCCGGCGCATTCTCCATACTCGCATTCCACGTTGTAAGGAATGCGAGGCCATTACGCACCAACGATGTGGCCGCAGCAATGGTATGACAAATATGCGTTGAACCCTTGTTCGACTACGATATCGCCTGGACCGATCACTTACGCGCCAATACTACGTCATACGAATAATAGAGCAGGATGGCAGAGGGCTATTTATGTACATACCAAACCAACCAACTTAATGACGATCGCGACCGAGCATCGTGTAGAAAATATAAATATCTATAAAAAGTTGCAAGCAAACGAGTGGACGTGAAAGATCATGCTGTACTATGCTACATAAACAGCGTACGATGTCATGAAGCGTGCTACTAAGTCCGGGATTCACCGTTCTGGTTCACTAACGGTCGAGGGAGCGGTCGAAGAAAGGAAACTGTTGCTCTTGAGCCCGCTAGACATCTCGCTGACACTTGCGCAATGCGACTCCAAATCCACTGTCGTGAGGCTCTGCGTGCTTCTAGGCGCTGGAGTGGTAAAGTCATCATCACAGTCTGAGGGATCCCCTGTCCCGTATGAGAGCGTTACGTTGGAGGGGTTCAAGAAAATCCGGTAAATGTAGGTGACGACGACAACCAAGTTGCAGACAATCAGAAATACGCTTAGCTAGGTAAATTTCGATCACCAATGCACGAGGAGTCGAGAGGGGGGCCATACCTGTAGGTCGGCGAGAACATCTTGGACATCCTTGGTGGCAATCATTTGAGCGATCAAATGTGCCAATGAAAACGCACACAGGAACCTGCTGGCTGTGAAGAGGGATATGAACATCCTGCGCTGTCGTCGGGGAAGCTTGCACTCCCAAAGAAGCTTGAATGGAAATATCACCGTCATCGTATCCGCAGCACAATTAACTAGTACAAGAATTGATTGGTGGCTTGGGAAGGCATCTGTTAAAACACTTACTCGTCATCTCGAAGATGATTATGAACCGTGGTAAGACACAGTTCAGGGGAGCATTTTCCGGCAATGCCTGTGTGTTGTTCGCACACCACCACTCCTGTAAACCGAGTGTGGCCACCCAAGAAAGGAAAAACCAAGTCGCCATTGCGAGTGTAATGCGGTGATACAGAGTCGAAGAGACAATCCTGATGATTGAGAAAATGACACTCATGCGGACAGACCTGGTGATGAAGAGTGGGTCATCGCAATGTTACATGAGGCATTATACCAAGTACGAATGTACATACCATATGATACACGTGAACATGAATCCATTGATCCTTTTAGCGATGAAAATTGACTCGTAATTATCTGTGACCGAAGGGTCAGTACTAGTGTCATTTTGTAGAACCGGAGGTACTTACTAGTTCCAGTGAAAACAAGCACACAAATGATGGATATTATTGTGCAAGTTACTGCGACTGCGGCCCACATGTCCTCCCACCAGAATCTTTGTATTTTTAATCGAAAGGACAACCGAAAGAATGTGAGGATTACTGCCAGACCTTTGAAGATGCTGAATGAAACTGGGATGGCACTGTCAAGCGTTCAAAAAAGTTTACAATATGGACGAACACTCACTCATGAGAGCTGTATAGTTGACTGACATGGCCGATAAGTGAGGGATGTTTACTTGCGGTACGTCCCGGCACTAGCGTGTATAAAACTCCTCAGGATTGATGGTCCTACCAGATCTGGAAAGTGCAGCCGAGGATACAACAACCCCCGACTCAATTTTAGCACAACAGACCCTTAACCTCATTTTTTTGCTAGCCGTCCTCCAATCACAGCTCTCAAATAGCCTGCAGTAGAGTCGTCAGGCAATGATATTACGTACTGTGCTGGCATCCGCCGAAGGTCCGACTGGGGTCAACAGACGAGTCGCATGCTTGTCATTGATCGAAGGCACGATACATAATTGAACTCTTCCTCCGCAGAGTTCGACAACGTTATCGCTTGACGGATCTCCATCTGTGCTTCAAGTTGTGTTTCACAACTACGATTGAGAGGGCCATGGTGACAAAGTGGCACCGAGGGGGAAATTGCTTGCTGACGGTCGAAGACTGGAGTTCTTATGCTGTATTCTGGGAGGGAAAGGAGGTCTGAACCGAGGCTCCTGCCAGGGGTGGATCGGGGAAACGGAAAGTTGCTACTGAGCAGTTATGAGCAGTTTTCGAGAAAAAACTTTTTCGTAGGACCCTTTGTTCCCTTTTTTTTATCGACATTTGGGAGCTCTGATTGGAGGAAAGAGCGCTAAGTGGTAATGTCATAAAGTACACCTCCAGATGGCCTGGTTTTTCGGTGCGCCAAAGTGGAGTGGATGTTCAAGCTCAAGCCTCAAGTTGGACACCGCACAGCGCTAAGCGGTCGGATCTGGGATTGCAATTGCTCAAGTTCACTGAGGTTGAGTATGAGGAGATGTCACATCGATTGAGTCAAGGGTGACTGTAGCCTGAGAGATTCCGGAGATCGGATGTTTATGTAGGCGCGCGGCGAGCGCCGGCACGCTATGGCGTGATTTCTGCACATTTAATCCCGCCACAATTTATCGTCAACGCGTGCCAAATAATATTGCATGCGCGTTAAAAAGTACTGCGCGCCAAATAATATTGCGTGCGCGTTAGAAAGTGTACTGTGCGGCCATTTTTAAAACAATTCCCCCCGCGTTTTTTCACCCGTACCTGTAGAAGTTGTGCAGTACAAGCTATAATAGCAGGTTTTATGGTCATGCATAACCAATTGCTTTTAAATCGTGCATCAATGACCTCTTAGTTACCGTAGCTGGATTAAGGATGGTGATCCTTGCATAACAGTGTCTCATCTGCCCTTGATCATCCGTTCTGCCTTTGGTAAGCACTCAGAGATCGAGATCAGTGGGTCCAGCAACATAGTCCAGATCTAAGATATACCATGTGAGAGAAGAGTACATTCTCTGTAAATGTATGGTCACAGATCATGTACAAATGGGTGAAGCGATCCCAGCCCCGTCCAGATGCTCAGAATCCTGCTGTTTCACGAGAACCAAGTCAGGCACACCTCTTCACTTTTTTTCACACGAAGCCTTCAAATCAGCAAAAAGTGTGACTTGTTGACTGCAGTATGCTACAAAGCCATCTTGCACACTAGCATCCTGAACTTGAAGACAACTTGACTCTTCTTGCCACCACTGTGCTTTCCAGTCAAAAAACTCTTTGACACAGCACATTTCTTCCAGGAGCAAGGTGACTTCTTTGGCCCATCAAAGGCTCCTTGCTTGTGCTTTGCACCATTCCATGTACAATGCTATGAGAAACATTAAGTTCTTCATATTTACTCTATAGTGGGATGTATTGAAATATTTAGATTCCGTTAGCTAAATCTTAACCTGTCTGGGTCGCTCTTCATGATTACTAATTCATCTAGACCCATGACATCATTGTTCTAGATCAGTGATGTCATCCTTATCTCTTATCTTTATGATGATGTCATATTATATCATTATGGTGAAACATCGCACCATTCTCTTGGCATATTGTGCCATATCTTGTGCACTATCTGCCATTGGCTGCCCATTGCTGCACACTGCTGTGTATTACACAGCCTTCATCCTTTTAGGATATATTCATAATAGGTACACACAATCGCTGTACACTATATAAACCCGGCTCCTTCAGAGCCCACAATTCAAGTTCTTTACTTTGTATTATGACGTGAATAACTTCTAAGCAACTAGCTTGCAAGTCGTCTACAGCAAGTGAGTACTCTCCCTCACTGGGATCACCCTTGTGCTGTTGTCTCTGCACCCAAAGGAACCTAGCAATTCCTTTAGGTTATGAGCCCTGCTTAGGCATAAACAGTTGTCTTTTTGATGTTGTTACCCCGCCTTGTGATGTATGACGCTCTTGCTCTTGGTCTGTTCTACATTGTTCTTACGATGATGAGCATGTTGTTTGGATTCATGGGTCAGGTCCAATGGATCTGGGGCAACCCAGGCCTGCTATTGTTGGCAGAGCTCTATTTACTTTTTACCCATGTCATGCTTACATGGACGAATGCTAACCACATGAGTAGAAGATCTACCATTCCTACTCAGGTTAGTCAAGCTTCAGTTTCTACCTCTACCCACCATTGCACTTGGAAGTGTCACTCCGATTTTGATAAGGACTCTTGTCCTGTATTGTGCAGAGATCGTTGCATTCATCTGAATTGCACAAACCGTCATTGACTGGCCGAATTTCCAATTCCGTCTGGAACATCCTATTATCCATCTCATCCTCCAGCTTATTGCGCTCCTCCTCCGAACTCTCTCCCCTACATTGATTCTCTGGCTTCTCACACACACCCCCAATTTTCGCACTCTCTGTGGACTGATCTTTCACTGCTTCCTCCTCCTACACATCCAATCCCTGTGCCTTTACGTTACACTCAAGCCTATCATGACCTCACCATCTTCTTTCACCCACCAACGTCTCGCACAACCGTGTCCAACATGCCCAGTCCAGTTCCCTCTGAGGAACGAGTCCTCCCCTTCGACCTCGCCTGGTCTAATCTATCCACCGACATCGAACCTTGGTTCGATAGATCGGTCAATTCAAATCTTTCATGGTCTTACTTTGGTATCACCTCTCGACCTTGTGGAGTCACCATTAACCGACATCAATGAAGAGTGCTTGGCCTCTCCAGTTATGGCCGATGGAGATACCGGGCCCTTCAACAACTCAATTTCCTTCCAGAAGGAGAAGGAGATGTCAGTTGACCTCAACAATCTAGTATTCAATCCAATCATGGAACCGGGTGAAATTTTAGAATTCAACCCTGCGATGAATCCCCTGCAGATAGATCTGACTCTGAACAATCGGCTAGTGATGTTTCCGAACGATATTCCACTGCCGATGAGGATCCAGAGCCACCACACCGTCTCTTATAGAGATGCCAACACGAACAATCTGGTAACTTACCAGAACGTTCCCGATCTGTTGATCAGACCGGAAGTACCCCTTGTTCGTGTTGATGCTCAGAATCCTTTAGATGTCATGTCTTGTCTTGCTCAGGTCGTCCCGATCCCCACCTTTTATTGTGGTGATCTTTTACCACAGGTTATTATTGAAGACGGCCCTGTCCGGTACATTCTGGAGCAGGATATTATTTTTAAGGAAGGACTCATGTACTGGAACGAGCCCATTGCGTCTTTCTATGAAGGGCTCGGCTATGCGTTTCCGGTGGAGAAATACCACTCTACTCCTGCTCACCTCATCCACAACCAAGGCTTTGAGATCGTTCAATGCAATCATCATGCCTTCTCGAAGTATTTCATTGAATTCTATGAATCATTGAAACCTAACGAAGTCTTGGACCAAAATATTCAACAGGAGCTCTTTGAGCATCCTAAGCGCTATATCAACTCAGAGGGAGACATTATCTGGAAGGATGGTCGGCACCAGTATATGCACCATGAATTCAACTGTCCCCTCTCCCTTGTCGGACAACCTCATAAATCTGACATTCCCATGCAGTGCATCTGGAATGAGTTGATAGACGCTAGGTGGCGACAAGTGTGGAAGAGGAAGAACCCATGGTATTCTGTCATGATTCAGCTGGGAACTGATCACATGTGCCTTCTCACAGAAATTGGTCGCAATGTCCCTTATCCTTACCGCAGAGGACATTACATTGCTCGACAAGGCCATAGAGAAGAAGAGCAGTGACAGGAACCAAGAGTACTGCCTGTCCCAGGTCAATGACCTGCTGCAGTTCCCGCTAGATGTTTGGCTGTTACCGGCCCAGTTAGGAGGTCGTTACACGAAATATGCAAAGCCCGGATACATTCGGAGTACCCCTGTGCATCTTGATTATTGGACTGGTTCACACCTTTACTTAGCGGCTTATGATGTAAAAAATTGTATTCCTTCTTATGTACTTCTCACAATCATCTTCGAGTTGGTTTTAGGGCTAGAAATAGACAATTTTCTTCTATTCCTAACCCTCATTTCTTTCCACATACCGATTACGAACTTTTTGAAAAGCTTGTACATTCTGATGAAAACATTCCGGAATGATTACAAGTAAGGAGAGAACAAATACCATTGATGCAACGTCTTGCTCAACATTTAAACACCACGCCACTAGTAGAAGATGAAACCACAGAGGATGATGATGATGATGACGATGACGACAAAGACACTCAAGAAGATGTTGACCTTGTTGCAGACCTTCTTATTCCTCCTGCTCTGGTTCCCATTCCTATCTTTCCTGTCATGCATGCTAATCAGAATTTCTTACAGACTTTTGTTGCCAATATCTTTATCTTCTATAGCAGATATATCATGTCTTTCTCAATCAACTCTGCTATTCAGGCCTGCACTGCAGTCCTTGCAGGTGCCTCAAACTATTCCATCTGATCTCATCAAGTCTGCAATCTTCTTACCATGGCAACATGGTGGAATGTGGTTGGTGGAACTTTCACCTTTGCTCAGCAAGCTGATGCTGATACACAAGCAGCTTGGATTTCTTCAGATCATCAAGCACAAGCATTAATCAGCGTGTTCATTCATGCAGATATGCAACATCTCATAAAGGAGGCTTATGTTGCCATTGGGAATGTAGCTTGTCCCTCTCTTGCGAAGGACCTCTGGGATGCACTCGCAACCCTTTATTCTCCCACTGGCGTTACTGGCCAATATGAAGCTTTCGTAAAAGCGCTTAATACGCATATCATAGATCCTTCGGAACATCACCGTTGTGATGCTGATGATATTCCAACTCAAATTAATAAGTTGACAAACACTTTCTACAAAATGTCCATGTCTGGACTACAGCTTCCTGGCAACCTTCACACCATGATTATGCTTAATTCACTTCCCCATTCATACCAACCGTTGGTATCAACCATCGTGCAGACAGTTACTGCTGCCAATTTCACCACCAACACCATTACATATCCCAAAGATACTTCAGGAATCCCAACTTTGCTCTACCGCTCATCCACAATGGAGATCCTTGGCTCACTACCTTGAACCTGCTCCGAGCAATGCAAATCATATTAATACAATTCAATGTGCTCCCTCTTGTCCTGTTTGTGATCACTGTGGGAAACCCCACCTGACAACAAACTGTTGGGAACTATACGGTCGTCCTGGACAGGGATTCAACCGCCCTCATCAGACTCAATGAAGTCAACAAGGAAAGAAGCCTTATAAGCCATCTGCAAGGACTCCTGCTGCGCAGGATGCCCACACTTCTTCCTCGAATAGACAGACGAACTGTAAAGGGAAAGGCAAAGCACGTGCAAATGAGCTTGAAAGTTTTGCGAACATGGTTGACGGTGATATGACAGGTATGATGATGGACATTGATGAGTTTCAACAGGAAGTCGAATATGACCAATGGGATGCCGAGTCCTATACTACAAATGCAGGGGACTTTGAAGAACCCATGGCACCTTCTGGTACTGGTCATGCTTCCTCCTCATCCTTTTGATCCGGCTCCTCTCCCCCAGTGCTTTAAGAGAGGAGCAAAATCAAAGCCACATAGGATTATTGCTAATTTCCATGGAGATTTCCGGCAAAATGCCGATGGTACTTGGAAAGGGGGTATAGATCGTTCCATCCTACTCCATGAAAAGCATAACGATAATGCTAGATCAGATGATGAGTATGATAATGTACCTGATGGCGAATACTACTATGATTCTGCTTATTCAGGGGCTTTTGCCCTAGGCGCGAAAGATTGCGATACTGAGAATCATTGGCTTGTTGATTCAGGATGTTCTGATCACGTTTCACCTTATCTCAATGACTTTTCTGATTTGCAGAAAGGGACACGTTTCTGTGGCACTGCTAATGATGGTGTCATGCAAATGTACAGTCCTGGAACTGTGATATTTAAACAGGAAAAGACAGGGACCATTCCTGTCATTCTCAAGAATGTCTGATATACCCCTGATGCTCGTAACTGTCTTCTATTGGTTACTACTCTCACGGATGCTGGATATTCCTTTGAGATTATGGATCAGACCACAATCTGGGACAATTAAGAAAGGGTGGCAATATAGGCATCTGCTTTATTTCCACCTTCTCCGCTCCACTGGTTTCGATCCTCTCTGATCACTCCTACTGGATCAGTTAACTCCTTGCAGGATCTCAGGTCATATGACTTGTGGCATCATCATCTTGGACATCCTTCCAAGAATGCTCTCCGTCATGCTCATCAGCATTTGACAGGTGTTCCCGCCATTCAGCCACCCACTTCTATGCCTACTTGCAAAGGCTGTGTGCTAGGCAAGGCACACCAGTGGGATTTTCCTGCCTCATCTTCATGCTCATCTCGTGTGCTTGACCTCATCCATACTGATTTGTGTGAAATGCTGACCTTGTTGCATTCTTGTAACAAATAGATCATCACTTTTCTTGATGATGCTTCTGGTTTTGGTAGCTTACATTTTTTGCACTTCAAGTCCGATGCTATACAGGCACTTCAGGATTTGATTGCTTGGGTGAAGAACCAAACTGGTTTTCATCTCTGCTTTGTACGTTCGGACCGTGGGGGGGAATACATTAACCATTCTCTTCGGATGTTCCTTTCGTCCAAGGGTATAGAGCATCAAACCTCTGTACCTCATACCCCTCAACAGAATGGTTGTGCTGAACATTTTAATCGCACAATCCTTGAAAAGTCTGAGACTATATGCCAACACGCCTGTTTGCCACCATCTTTTTGGCAGCATGCTGTTGAGACTGCTCTCCACATCTATAACAGACAGCCTATGCGTTGTCTTGATTGGTCTACTCCCATATCCAAATGGAATGGCAGTAAACCTGATGTTTCCTATTTTAAGGTATTTGGATGTCGTGCCTATGTATTCATTCCAAAAGAAGATTGAGCTAATAAGCTAGCTGTGAAAGCAGAAGAAGCAATTTTCATTGGATATGAAAAAGGAACAAAGGGATACCGCTTCTGGTCTCCTAAAAGAAGAACAGTAATTGTTTCTTCTACTGCCACATTCGATGAACTTGTGTTCCCCTATTGTGCTGGAAAGTTAGAAGACAAACCTGCCGAGATTTCTATTCCCAACAACCTTTTGGACTAGGATAAAGATGAGAATAAAGACCCTGATTCAGCTGATTATATTCCGGTCACTCGTCATTACCTCTTTTCACCTATGGATGGTCATGATCCCAATCAACAATTCCCCCCTCGAGGAAATCAACAGCCTCCTCGAACTCCTTCTCCTACTCCTCCTGAACCAATACCTGATGATGAACCTTATCGTGGTACTTGTATCCGCAATCCACGCATTCTTCCCAATAATGCATATGGAGCTAGACCTCCTGTAGAGATTGAACGAGACGTTCAAACATTTATTCCCACAAATGAAGAAGATCTTGGTTCACTATATAGTGCACACTTTTTTGGCTCTTTGATGGCCTCCGCAGTATTCATGACTGCAACACTGTTGCACTATAAAGATATTCTGAAACTTTCGAAAGAAGATCAGACTAAATGGAGGACTGCTATGAAAGAAGAAATTAAGTCACTTAAAGAGCGCAAAGTATGGGAATTGGTTGACCTTCCACCTGGACGAAAACCTGTCAAAGGGAGATGGGTATATGTTGTCAAAAGCGATGGCCATACCAAGGCTCGCTTCATGGCAAAAGGCTTTACACAAGTCTACGGGATAGATTTCGAAGAAACCTTTTCACCAGTTGTAAGATTTGAGACTGTTCGACTTCTTCTATCAATTGCAGCACTCAAAGATTGGAAAATAGAAGCGCTAGATGTCAAGACTGCTTTCCTATTCGGAGAACTTGACAAAGAAATTTATACGGAACAGTCCTAAGGTTTTGTACAACCTGGCATGGAGAAGAAAGTTTGTCATTTGCTAAGGGCAATCTATGGTTTGAAACAAGCCGCCCTACAATGGAACAAGGCACTTCACAAGTCTCTTTTAGCTATGGGATTTGTTAGGACACATGGAGATCCTGGTGTCTATGTTCATTTTAATAGTCAGGACATTATCATTTTAGTCATTTATGTTAATGATGCTTTATTCCTTGGCTCCAACCACTCCTATCTCTTGAGGAAGAAGAAAGAGTTTATGAGCAAATGGGAAAGCTGTGATCTTGGAGCTGCTACTGAATATCTTGGCATAGCATATAACGTGCAACTGTTCTAAACGAACTCTGAAACTTGACCAAGTTGCTTATGCCGAAAAGGTCATTGGTCGCTTCAGACTCAACAATGCCAAAGTAGCTCGTACCCCTCTTCCTTCTGGGTACAACCCTGCTCTACTCACTACTGGAAATCTCCTCCCAACTCTGCAGTCATTATCAGTCGGTGATTGGATCACTGCTGTACATTATGCTGGGAACTCGCCCAGATATTGCCTTTGCTGTTATCAAGATGTCACAATTCTCTACCAATCCTTCCTGATGAACACTTGCAGAAAGCACTCTATATAGTGCTGGTATCTTATTGGTACCAAGGATCTCTGCATTACATATGATGATCTTCTCGATCCAGGCATTATGACATACTCTGATACAGATTGGGCTGGAGATTGTGAAACTCGTCGATCTACCTCTGGCTATGTGATGTTCATTGGCAATGGAATAGTCTCTTGGCTTTCCATATGACAACAGAAGATAACCTTGTCTTCAACAGAGGCAGAATATGTCGGAATGACAGAAGCTGCGAAACTAGCTTTCTTGGATTCGGATTCTTCTTTCTGAATTGAGGTTTAACCTCAAAACCATTCCTCTGCTCTGTGATAATCAAGGTGCCATGTTCCTTGCTGCCAATTCCAGGCAAGAAGGTCGTTCAAAACACATAGAGATCCCGGAACACTATATCCGAGAATGTATTATAGATGGGAAGATCAAACTCTTCTATATTCCCACTGACAAACAAGTTGCAAATATCTTTATGAAGAATCTGACATGGCAACAGTTTGAGGAGAACTGCAAGAAGCTTTCGCTTACTGCCATATTCATCCCTTCCATCATAAATAGCAAGGTGGAGTATTGAAATATTTAGATTCCATTAGCTAAATCTTAACCTGTCTGGGTCGCTCTTCATGATTACTAATTCATCTAGACCCATGACATCATTGTTCTAGATCAGTGATGTCATCCTTATCTCTTATCTTTATGATGACAGTCATATTATATCATTATGGTGAAACATCAGTACCATTCTCTTGGCATATTGCGCCATATCTTGTGCACTATCTGTCATTGGCTGCCCATTGCTGCTGCACTGCTGCTGCATTACACTAGCCTTCATCCTTTTAGGATATATTCATAATAGGTATACACAATCGCTGTACACTATATAAACCCAGCTCCTTCAGAGCCCACAATCTGAGTTCTTTACTTCATATCACTAATGTGAATAACTTCTAAGCAACTAGCTTGCAAGTCGTCTACAGCAAGTGAGTACTCTCCCTCACTGGGATCATCCTTGTGCTGTTGTCTCTGCACCCAAAGGAACCTAGCAATTTCTTTAGGATGCTCACCCTCTTGTAAGTCTTCGTCTTGATTCTCTGACACTTCCAGGGTCTGCCAGATCCAAGAAAGCATGCATTGCCCTTCTGTCTGCCCGTCAAGCCCTATAGTCAATCCACGAATATCATCATCCTGCAATTCATGAATAACTGCATTCCACCCAGTCTTCTCAAGTGCAGGGCTTAGAGAAATCAGTGCTGTGCATGCAGCATGATACTTGCTCACACTAGACCTAATCTTGTCTTTCACAGTATTCAGCATGTTCTGTGCACGGATATTTGCAACCTGGCTCCGGATATTTGCTTGCTTGAACTGCAAGAGGTAAGAGCAGAGGCGGAGATTCTGTCGTATTTCCTTCAGTGCATCCAATCCTTGTGCATACTGTAACTTCCACTCATACTCTTTCAGATGACAAGCACTGAATGACAGGGGGCACTGGGATGGAAGGAGGAGGTTGAATGAATGGGAGCGGGTTTCCTGTGATGGGTCGAGGTTGCTGATGTTGGATGCACATCGATGTGCAACCAATGGCATGTACAATAGTTGATAAGAGGCCCAACTCTCAATCTTGTGCTGCAACACATTTATTTGGGTCTGTACTTTCAATTATTGTTCGTCCATGGCATCAGAGGCAAGCAAGGACACCTCCGCAGACAAACATTGTTATGCGTAGCATACACAAAGGGAAGTCCTTGGGCTGAATACTTCTCAGGAGGTACTTCACAAGGAGACACAATGTCTGAGAAAGTACAAGGAACAAGAGTTTTGAGGGTCGAAGGTCAAGGGTTTGAAGTCAATTGGACTTCCTAAGGTTGACTAGTGGACAAGGGACAAGGGACGAAGGCAATTGGCCTAAGGACACTAGAATAACGCTAGATTGCACAGAACAAGTGTAAGGATACAAGTACAGGCAGTGTAGGCTTAAGTACTACACGACACATTCAGCAAAGAACATGAGAGAAGGTGAAAGAATTGTTAGGTAAGGGGGACACTGTCATGTACTGTGGAATGAGGATAGGAACTATGAGACTGATGTGAGAGAATTGGCCAAGGAGTAAGCTGTCCAAAGAACATAGAAGAAACAAGAAGAAAAGGACAATCAGAGGATAACAAGCGTGGGGTTTAATGAGCTAACTAAGAAGAATTTGAAAACCCAAGTGGTCTGATGCATGCCCAAGAAAGTGTGAACACAAGTACAATAGGAAAAAAGGTAGACACCATTGGCTAGTAAAAAGACTGTAATATTACCCCCGTCATACAATCGAACTCCTGGTTTGATTAAAATTCCTCTAGGCAATGTCAGCAGGAGGAACGTTAGTGGAGCCGAAGATGAAAAGCATCTCGAAATGGACAGTCATCTGCAATATGTCCATGTTGATTGCAATGTCTGCAGACTCGCTCAGGGCAGAAATGGCGACTATGTCCCCAGGCAATGGCAAAAGTCGCATTGGATATGAAGACAAGCAGAGGCAGGGTGATCCAAAGCTGAGAGGAGGCAGGATGGATAGGAATAGTTGGAACAGTCTTCTTGATAGTGATCCAGAGGATGACACTAAAAGCACTCTGTTAGAGAGAAGGCAGGTCGTTGAGGGAGAGGATTGGCTTGAGAAGGGGCAGAAAGGATGCAAGTTCCATTCAGCAAATACCTATGGAGGGCTTCAGTTTCGACATGATGATGATCTTCTTCATTATCTAGGATATCCTCAACTTCGACAATGGTGGGGGAGAGAGCAGGAGTAGGAGGAGGGGGAGGAGAGGACAATCATTCGGCAAGAGAGGGTACAAGAAGAGGAGGAGGGGAGTTCGGGTCTGCGGATAATTGAGCATATTCCAGGTAGTGATCACGATCTTTCATGAACATAGAGAGGAAAATGCGACAGAAGATGGAGTAAATCACGATAGGAGGAAGATATTTGATGAAAGAATGGAATCTGTGTAAATGTAAAATGGAAAGTATGCGCTAGGGAAGTGCATCCAGATGAAGTCGCAGGGGCAGGCCAAATTCGGGATGTACTGTAAGTGACTAGGAGTGGACTGGAAGTGGTACCATTGGGTCATAGAGACCTCATGGAAGAGGTGGACTAACTCCTGAGTGATAGTATCTTCATCATAGAGGGGAGGACCTCGATGGTGTGGAGGAGGGTGGGACTTGCGAGGATGGTGGCGTATAGCAAGTGAATGGCATAGATGGATAGCAAAGTAGGAAAAACATGCCTGGAGCGCAAGGGGGAAGTATAAAGTGAAGAAGAAGGTGATGCAGAAGGAGCAACAGAAGAAGGAAGGTGATGACATTTAGATTGTTTATAAAGAGAAAATCGAAATAAAGCATAAGCAGGGGAGATACTTCACGAAGAGACACCACTTCCCAAAGAGAACAAGAGATAGGGAATTAGGAGAGATGATGAGTCCATTTATAAGTAGAAAGGATCTCAGGGGCGTGATGGAGATTGCTTTCAGATTCCCAGATATTTTCTGCTGAGGAATATCCTTTCCATGCGGTCAGGTACCGATAATGACCACGAGTTCCCTTGTGTGAGATGATATGGCTGACTTCGTACTCTTCTTCAGCGTCAATCAGGTCAGGTGGTGGCTATGGAAAGGAGGGATCATGTGCTTCTGTCTGATGATAAGGAGATAAAAGAGAGGCATGGAAAACGTCATGTATTTTCCATGTGGAGGGAGTCGAAGTTGGTAAGTGAGAGGAGATAGGACTTGCAAGATTTCAAATGGTCTGTGACATTTGGGGGCAAGTTTATGGGACGGGTAGTCAAGATGAAGATTGGTAGCTGCAAGCCATACCTTATTGTTGACTTTCCAGGGGGAGAATTTTTTTGTGGAACGGAGAGTCATGATTCATCAGGCAGATTCATGTGCTACAAGGACTTCTTTCCGAGCGGAGTCAAGAAGGGAAAGGCAATTTTCTAAAGTGAGAAGAAAGGTTTTTCCTAACAGAGGGTAGGCACACGGTTTGAAGCCATATAGGAGGGAGAAAGGGGAAGTCTTAGTTGAGCTATGCAGGACGGAGTTATGAATGAATTTGGCGGAAGTGAGGAAGGTGGACTATTCATGTGAATTGTTGGAACAGAAGATCTGGAGGTAGGTTTTGATCTCCTAGTTGGTTTGCTCAGTTTGACCATCAGTTTGGGGATGGTATGTGGTGGATAAGCAAACATCGTATTTTAGGAGGTGGGTGAGTTCTCTGGTGAAGGCAGAGGTGAATTGGGGACCTCGATCAGAGATAATAGAATTGTGGAGGCCGAAGCATTTGAACACGAAGTCAAAAAATAATTGGATGATGCCCTTGGTGATCAATGGTTTTGGAGGCAGGGAGTGAGAATTACCCCCTTCATAAGACCATGGTCAACCATGACCATCAAGGAATCATATCAGTGAGATAGGGGAAGATTGGTGATAAGGTCGACAGATAATTGACAGAAAGGAAGGGAGGAAGATGAGGGGATCAGCAAGAGCAGAAGGCGTGGTGGGGTGAGTGAGGGCTTTATTCTGTTGGCAAATGGAACAACCGGCAATGAAATGAGAAACAAAGGAAGCAAGTTCAGGCCACCAAAAGTTTCATTCGAGGAGGGCTTTAGTATGAAAATGGCTCAAGTGTCCAGTAAGGGGAGATGAATGGATGGAATGAAGAAGAGAGGAGCAAGAAGAAGGTGGAATATACATACGACCTTTAAAATAGAGGTGGCCATTATCAAAGACCCAGTCATTAAGGGAGGAGTGAGGAAATAAAGGGTCGCCATTAGCAAGATTGGCAAGAGCATGAAGGACTAGTAGATCAGAAGAAGAAGAATTGTGAATAGGAGTAGCAAGAGAAACATCCAAAGTGTTAATAACAGTGGGATCAGGGAGAATGGGGATGTCTATGTTGTCCAAAGTGGTATCAAGGTGGTCACAATGCAAGAGAGCGTCTGCAAGGGCCATTTGTATGCCAGGAAGGACTTTCCAGACAATGTCAAAGTCCTGTAGAAAAAGAGACCAGCAGGCTTGTCGTCAGGAGAGTTTATGAGGATCTTTAAGGAAGGAAAGGTTTTTGTGGTCGGTGATGATGGTGACAGGGATGTGAGGTGTCCTTGGACATATTAGCACCATTCGGTAAGAGCGAGAATGATAGCAAGGAGTTTTCAGGTTGTAGATGTCGTAATTTCATTCTGCAAGGGTGTAGGTGTGGGAGAAGTAAGTGGTGGGATGGAGGTCACCATTGGAGTCAGCTTGGAGAAGAACAGCACCAGCAGTGAGGAGAAAGGCATCGATCATGATAGAAAAGGGACGAGAGACATCTGGGATAGTGAGGACAGGGCCAGTAGAGAAAGCAGTTTTCAGGGAATCGAAAGCTTTCTGTTGGAGGGGTGTCCAGTTCCAAGGAAAGTCCTTTCGGGTGAGAAGAGTTAAGGGGACGACAGTGTGGGAGAAGTTAGGAATGAATTTGCGATAGAAATTGGCAAAACTGAGAAAGGAGTGAATATCCTTAACTGAGGTAGGAGGTTGCCAATCGTGAATGGCAGAGGTTTTTATGGGGTCCATGGCTGATGATCATGCTGAGGAAATCCATCTTAGGTTGGTCAAAGAGGCATTTAGTGAGTTTAAGGAAAAGGCCATGCTCTCGAAGTCGAAGGAGGACGTGATGAGTTCATTCATGGTGTAAAGTGAGGTCTCCATTGGTGTGGATGCCAAGATCATCCATATAGATCTTCAGCCAGCATTTAGCAATCATATCAGTGAAGATGTGATTCATAAAAGCTTGGAAAGTGGAGGGGGCGTTACAAAAACTGAAAAACATGATGGTGGGTTCAAAGAGGCTGAAAGGAGTGATGAAGGCTGCTTTCCATTGATTGTTCTCTTTAATGCGAATATTGTTATATCCCCAATGAATGTCAAACTTGGTGAACCAAGTAGAGTCCTTCATATCATCGATGAGTTCAGGAATAAGAGGAAGGGGGTATGCATTGTGGACAGTATGGGAATTTAGATAGCAGTAGTCTTGACAAGGATGGAGGGAGCCATCTTTCTTTGGGACAAAAAAAAAGGGTGTGGCCTGTGAGGATTTTGAGGGGAGAATACGACCAGTTTGAAGGTGTTCGGTGATGAAAGCCTTGCAGGCAGTCTTGCTCTTTGGGGTTTAAAGGATATACTTTAGGCAATTTTAGGAATGAAGGATGGTTTTAAGTCAATGATATGATTGAAGTGACAGTGCAGGGGATAGTTGTTCGTATGTCTTTTCAGAAAAGACATCGGTGAAGTCAGTACATCAGTCGGGAAGGGATATGTCGACAGGTTTATTCTCCTGGGCGAGTTGCATGGATAGGGTGATTTTAGTTGATGACCTCATTGACGGAATCCGAATGGGGGAGGTGCTCACTAGGAGACATGTCGACCCCATTAGGATATCATTCTAGGAAACAAGGAGGTACATTTCTTGATTGACATCAAGATCGAGCCAGCGAAGGAGGTGAGGTCAAGAGGATTCTTTTTGTGGTGTCGGTGATATAGGGAAGGATAGAGTGTGGGACCACCAATTGATACAAGGGTTTCATGATTTTAGCCATTTCATGCCAAGAATGATCTGTTTCCTGCCAAGGGATACAACCATAAGTTCCATTTCCTTAGGTTGGCCGGCGATATGGACAATAGGTTTGGCTTTCCATAGGATCATCCCTTTCTTGTTTGTGGTGCTGTCAACATTGTAGGCGAAGATGGGTTCAGGTAGACATTGCATAGGAAAGTTGGCGTGGGTTAACATTCTGGGGTCAATGAAATTTCTGGTAGTGCCAGAGTCAATGAGAGCAGTGGTGATGATGATTTTGTTTCCGACTTGTAGTTTTATGGGAAAACAAAGGGTGTGTTCATTTCGTGGAGCTACAAGTACATGACGTATTTCATGGGAAGAGAACGTTGAGGCAACTTCCTGGTTTAAAAATCCTGTTCTACACGAAGTATGGAGACTTCTTCCATCTTCGGTTCTTTGTAACACATCTGGAGTACTTGGAGGATCTCATTTTCGTCCTTTTCCTGTGTTTTGAGAGAGTTGACAAAAGCAGTGAGGGCGATGGGCATTTCTGTGGTGAGAGTAGGAGTGGAAGAAGGTGCAGTCTTGGTGGAGCAAATGGTAAGGGGACGAGGAGGGGGACAAGTGGTGGTATTTCGTGATTTGGTGCATTGGGTGGCATTGTGTCTGGTGTTTTGGCAGCAGAAACAACGTCCTTCTCGAATGCATTTCATGCATTCAACTTGAGGAGTGAGCTTTGAGATGGTGAGAGTGTCGACATCCATGGCATTGGGGTCCCTGAAGGAAGAGGGACGAGGGGAAGAATACATCTTTCCTCCTCGAAGAGCAAGGATTTGCATTTTCTGTGCATGGAAGGTCTTGACCTGGTCAATCCAACCATTGATGGTGTTGGGAATGACCGCCATGGAGAGGACCATAGTAGCCAGTTGTTGATCGAGTCCAAGAGAGAACTAATTGATGAGAGTGACATCGTCAGTGATTCCTACACGGGCAGCAAGGTTTTGAAAGTCAGTGATGTATTTCTAGAAGCCATCTTTGGTAACTCCATCAGGGCGGCGAAAGGATTTCTGGGTCAGATGAGAGAGTTCGTGGCGAGCGGTGGCTTTGGTATCAAAGGGGTAGAATGTGGATTCAAAGTTCTCAGTGAACTTAGCAGAGGTCTTTTCACTTGCCAGGATGACAAGGTCAGCCATTCGGTCATATCACATCTCAGAGAATGAGATGCCACGTCCAGTGCTCATTTTGTTCAAAGTGGTCATAACACGTTCGGTATCGGTGGTGTACAGGGTGGGGTTGATGGTAAAATAGGCATGCATGGCCTTGATCCATTGAACAGAGTTGGCGGGTTCTCCAGAGAAGTCAGCTGGGAGGGCAGCTTTTAACTCAGTAGAGCGAGACATGTGTGGTGTAGATGGTCGAGGGGGTGCTGGGGTTCATGGTTGTCTAGGGGTTCCTGGGGAGTGAGGGAGTACTGGGGCAGAGGCTTGGTAGGGATTAACAGTGGCGCGAGGGGGTTCAGTGAGCTCAGGGTCTTGGAAATCGATGTTAATATCTGAGCTAGGCTTGGGTTGTTCAGGTGGGAGTCCATAGGCTCTATGAAGACTATGGCTGGAAATTTTTCTGACTGTGAGGAGGTCCTACTCCTGAATAGGAGGAATGAAAGGATACACTCATTCTTTTGTTATGCATAGCGTACACAAAGGGAAGTCCTTGGGCCAAATACTTCTCAGGAGGTACTCACAAGAAGACACAATGTCTGAGAAAGTACAAGGAACAAGAGTTTTGAGGGTTGAAGGTCAAGGGTTTGAAGTCAATTGGACTTCCTAAGGTTGACTAGTGAACGAGGGACAAGGGATGAAGGTGATTGGCCTAAGGACACTAGAATAATACTAGATTGCACAGAACAAGTGTAAGGATACAAGTACAGGCAGCATAGGCTTAAGTACTACATGACGTGTCAGCAAATAACATGAGAGAAGGTGAAAGAATCATTAGGTAAGGAGAATGTGTCATATACTGTGGAATAAGATAGGAACTATGAGACTGATGTGAGAGAATTGGCCGAGGAATAAGCTGTCCGAAGAACATAGAAGAAACAAGAAGAAAAGGACAATTAGAGGATAACAAACGTGGGGTTTAACGAGCTAACTAAGAAGAGTCTGAAAACCCAAGTGGTCTGATGCATGCCCAAGAAAGTGTGAACACAAGTATGATAGGAAAAAAGGTAGACACCATTGGCTAGTAAAAAGACTGTAACAAACGTCACCTAAGGCTTGTTAATGACATATGCTATTGAGCCCCTAAGGATATTTACATACTGTTGGTTTTCAAGATCCATTCCTGTGCTGATTAAGATGCTTGAAGATACTTCAGAGTCAAGTGAGATATCTTCACCTTCTTGTAGTAGTTTCACCTCCTCTTTGGCGAGTTTGAGATGGATCTTAGCCTGTGTAACCACTATGAAGGGCTTTAGAGCACAGATATGGAAATATTGTGATGGCTGCACCTTCTCATTTGCAGCGATATGGATTCAATACTTCCCGATTCGCCTCCAAGCTTCGACCTCAGCTATTCATTGGGATACTCTTCCAGGAGGTAATGCAGCCTCTAGTTCTTGCAGTGCCACATGTTGCTGAAGCTTTTGCATTACTGCTTCTTTCATCTTAGTGAGTAATACATCACCTTGCACAATGCAACTTGTTAGCTCTTTCATTGAGTATGATGCAAGATGACTTACTCAATTTTATGGTCTTCTTCCAATTCCAATTGCCAAAAAAGTCATCTAATATATCTCTCTGAGAACCCGGATCCATTTCCTTGGTACTCGATGCCACCGGATTGATATTTGCCCATCCACGCTCTGGTGCCTTGCCATCCATACATCCAACCCAAGGTATGAGGTTAAATGAGTAATCCAGCTGACAGGCTTCTTTGTGGGCAGGTAGATGGAACTTTGGCACAGCAAAGTTGACATGTCCAGTTTTACAGTCAAACCAAAGAGTCAGTGGAAGTGTTTCCATTCTTTTCCACAACCATTTGCTCCACTGACATGCAATGTCATATAATGCAAAGACACGTGTGAGTGATGGGAAATGTCTGATGGTGGAGAAGAATAAGTAGTCCATATTAGTGTACCTATGATATCATTAAAATTAGAATGCTATGATAACAATGGTAATAAGGAATGGCTTACTTTTTGCCCTTCTGAAAGTCCCTGACAGCAGTGGGAAGCTTCATATTATGACGTGCACAATCTATTGTCCCTACTCCAGTGGCCGCAAGTCTATGCGACTTCTTTGAGTTAATCAGATTCATGGCAGTATGTCCAGAGCATGTACTCTTCTTCATCAGGAGTGAGTGATACTTTGCATGAGATCCAAATAGAAAAAAAAAACCTCTTGTGAGTCAGCCACATGGAGCAAGAGATATGTTTTAAATGCATTCTCCTCCACAAAGTATGCGAAGCCACCATTCAAGCTGGGGTCCATGGCATCCGCGGAAACATTGCAATGCTTTAGTCAGAAATTTGCATCAATCCCTATGAACAATGTATATAACCAGCTGAAAAAGGTTATTATTTGTAACTGGATCTACCAACAGAAGTGAGGACATACCTTTGTGTTGCTGGGGCCTTCAAGAAGTCAACAGGAATATTCTTTCCTGGTTGGAGGTATACCAGACAGAGAACTACACACTGACTGGCTGCTGTTCTGTCCAGTCCTGCAGGATCATGAGCATGTCCTGAATGCTTGAGCAATTTTAGGTTGCGTCACTCGTGAATCATATGCATGAACTCCTCATAGCAGTCCTGTAGAAGATAAGTATGTAACAGGTTGACTTGCATTAGCCTTGCCATGCACCCGAGGCTTCTGAGTTCCTGTATTGTCACTGAGTTACACAAGGGCTGAGTAAAACTCATATGCAGATGTCTTGGACTCAAATGAGAGGATATGGAATTGTTGCAAAATCCAGAAGGTAGCCATAGTACAGGGATCATGGACAGTTGCAGGATACAAATGTGCTCGAAGTAATTGCTTCATCCAAGATTGGATGGTTTCACATCCACAGAAGTCCAGACCAACCTCATGAATGGTGCTGGTATTAATAAAAAATCATCATTGGTGCAGGCGAGGACCAGCTTGATGTAAGATTTACTTGCTAGGTGGCCTAACTGAATGCAGAGTCCAAGTGCCTTCAGGGGGATTCACACAAAGAACGCGCCATTCCATTGCTATTGTAGAATTGTAAGTGTGATATTATTAGATTGACACTTCATACAAACCTTGATACAATGGAATGGTGATGACACATGCAGCTCGACAATGCATCCATGATAGTGCAATTCATTTGAGAAGCAGTCCTCACAGCAATAAACCCTGTTGTGCTTCTGACAGTGGACACACATGTGGCTAAGTGAACCATGCCACCCTTCATGGTGGATAAGCTCATCTAAAAATGTGACACAGTGGGGAATTCATGCAAGAAATGGTCGGTCCTGCAAGCACAATGATTGGTTGGTCCTGCAAAAGGCACGATAGACTCACACTGGTGTATACTTGGTGCCTGAATGGCTTGGGTGTCACACTAGTAGTCAGTAGGTCTGCTTCACCTGAGACCTCCATTAATTGGAGTGTGTGTGACTCATCTGGCAGCCACATCGCATCCAAGGGAAAAGCCTCGTAGTCGGAAGACCCCAGATCCAGGTTTGTTTTGATGAACTGGTGAGACACTGTAACCAAGCCATGTTGAGCATGATAGCTAATGTGAGGAACATGTGATGAAGTCGGCTCAGTTGCATAGGAACCATCATCATCAGCATAAACATGGACTTTGGATTTTGTGCGACATTTGGGTCTAGTCATTACAAGGGGAGAAAGAAACAGATATTCGATTGTATACAAAACACTTGGTGTCACAGTGAGGGATACAAGCAAGCAGGCATATGTACTTTATATAAGCAGGCAAAAATAGTAATACCCAAAGTCACCTTGAGGATGCCTTGAAGAGTTAGGAGTATAATCTAAACATGGAAATATAAGTGAATGTACAATGTCAACTCATGGAGCAGCATCTGCATCTTCATCAGAGTTCAAGTTGACAGGTGCTGCCTTGTACTATATGTGCAGTTAGCCCAATGAGCGTACCAATCCAATAACATCACTTACCTCAGGTAAAACTTCAGAAAAGCCATGGAGGATGTTGGAAATCTTCCTCTTGTCCTCGGAGTCTAGCATGTGCGAGATGCTGTCTGCAAGAAGTTTAAAGGCAGCAGTAAAGAACTGGGTAAGTTCATCATCGTCGGCAGCGTTTGAGTGAAAGGAGTGCACATTGCTATCGCCTTTTGGATGGGACAGGTGAGGCAAAGAATCCACATCCTGGTTGTGTTTACATGAGGAAATAGAAGAGGGTGTGTCTTGGGGTGGTGATGTCGATGAAGTAGGAGCAGGAGGACTGCTGGAAATGTAAATGACTGTAGGATAAGTACATACTACATTAGCAATGTGACATGAAAGAACGCATTAGAACTTTACTTGTACCACCGGGATTGGGCAACCAAACACTTGGAACACCTTTCCCAGTAGTACTGGCATGGTGGTGTTGTTTTTTGGACCTGGATTTGGGCATTTGGGCATATGCTAGATTGCAACAGCCATGACCTTATTAATATGAGATGATGAGTGTGAACTGAACTGGAACTGGTGGATCCCTACAGGAAGTTCCATTCCTAAATAAGGACCATATCACTGTGATGCTCTGCCATCACCGATGCTGTTGAGGTAATGAGGACCTGTGTGAGTTGGATAAATTACGAGCAATGAAGAGAATGGAGTGGCATCGAGTCTTCAGTCTTGAATCCACCCAGTTTAGCCATGGTCCAGAATGCAACCCTGTCTGCTGTTGGAACAGGCTCTTGCTCAGAGAGCACTGCTCTGACTTCACAGGAGTCTCAGCCTAATGTTGGTAGACATGTACCCTTGACTTTCCAATTTTGGATTAATCACGCACACAGCTGAACTGGTTGCCCACTTCACCAACATTTATATATTCAATTATACCGCAAACATTTTGCTCGACTCTGTGCTGGTTTAATCTAAGTCATCCACTAATCCCAACCAAGTCGCACCCACTGACCTGGATGTGGCTTCACCTTCAAGCTCCACGTCGGTTGACTCAGATGGTCTTCCCACAGACACCAGCGAGAATGACACCATTTCTACCTTTCCTCCCCTTGATCTACCAGGCCCTGGCATGGCCATTCTCACCAGTCCACTCCACCCCTCAGTCTTAGTCCATCCTCAACCCTACCTGCTCCTCAGGATTGGTACTGGCTTTATCGTGGATACTATTACTGCATTCCGCCACCTACTGTGGCCCCATCTTACTATATGGTAACTAAGGGGCTCCATGTGGGTATCTTCTCAGGCTGGTGAGTTACTCCTGGTGCTCAATACCTTTGCCTAATGCCTCTTCACATAGGAAAATTGCAGGCTCGCTTAACATTAAAGTTTGTGGCTTCATTCAGTACAGGGTTCCATCTGTGGAGAGTGGTGTTAATCTTTTCGAGAAGGCTCTTGAGGGTAGGAAGGTTGAAATTTTGTGCAGTAACTAGTCCATACAATGCTTTGTATAAGAGACCCATGCTTACTATGTCCTTGTGAAATGTGAGCCGAACTTTCTTGACATGTTTGCTGAGTGAGGCATGAGTTCTACTGCTTCAAGATATGTAAGAAGTGAATCCATCCAAGTACCTAACATTTTGGTGGTGATATCAGCCAAGGTTGCCACATACTCCAGTGAGATATGTAGGAATGAATTCAATCATATACTACTAGCCTATCAGTATTGCATGCTTTTGAAGAGCTATGATAGAGTGTGTACAGAATGTAGTACTAAGTTATGCTGATCAGATATCGTCTTGTTGGTGATTGTGGAATTTAAGTGCGTGTCTGCATCGATACCACATGCTTTTCAGGAACCAATCCAATGGGCAATCACATGGAACTATATCAACAGAAGCTACAGAGTGTGTGTGGAATGTAGTTACACTGATCAGATATTGTCTAAATGGTGGCTGCAGTCCATCTGAGTGCTTGTCTGTCAAAATATCCTATAACTCTTCTATAACTTAGCCATAAATGTGCCAATCAGACTGGTCTGATCTAATCATAATTGTGATTAGATATTTGTAGTCTGGTCATATAATCTACTGCCAAATTGTCACCATATCTGCTTGCACTGTAACAGTCGACCTGCTGTCTTCTTTCTAGATAAGATCAGTAGAAACGCTAAGAAAATGCTTATCAGACAACCAATCTTATCTCCACAGATAGTAAACCTGAAGCAAGGTGAAAAGAGTACTCTTCTCTGGTCGAGTTGATACTAGAAACAAGTATCAATCTTGTAGAAAGGAGTTGACTATTAGGCACATGATTCGTTCGTCAATCTTCAATGAGGTTGAGGGGGATTGGAATTCAGCAATATATTGTGGGTCTGATTTCTATTTGGATGGTGGTGTATGAAATATACAATGGATAGTTGGGAAAATGGTCTAGACAACTCTCAGGTTATTAGAAGGGTACTTCATAGTGACTAGGGTTACTTCCCTAAGATGCACTCTCAATGACTTCCAATTAGCTCCAGTTGGCTAGAAATGCTCAATTGAGTAGGTAGCATAAATACACTTCACTCTTACTACTAATTCACACACATTGCTTAGATACACAGAATAGTCTTTCCTAAACTGATTCTATTATGCACTAAGGAGTTGGCAATCAGCTTCAATGCTTGACTCGACCCTTTCCCAAGGTACTAATGAACTATTAGGTCTCCCTACTAGCTGGGGATCTATTCCCTTTAGTTGCCTGCTCTGAGGTTTTCTTCCTAAAGGTGTCCTAACTGACCCTATCCTAAGGGATTCAGTATACTTCTAACTATGGGTCTAAGTAGCTCTATTTATAGCGTGGGAAACTTCTCTACACAGCCTCACTGTTTGTTTGTAGATGGGTACACTTGTGAGCACTTGTTCATTGAGTTCAATTCAAGTAGGAACCTTTTTCCTCAAAGAGGTAACTTCCTAAAAGAGGGAACTGTCTAAATGGGGCTGAATCGCGCTCCTTATATAGTAATTTACATGTGGCTGTGCTACCCTCGGTTCCGAGGTGGCTGTGCCAAAATATGACTTATATTGACTCATACTGACTCACTTTGACTCACCTTGTTAGAAAATGACTTGCAATGAGCTAAAAAAAATAGCCTTTGGCTTGGCAATGACTCATCATGACTCATGCTGTGCAGGTCACATGATCATTTTGCTAGTCTAGGGACAGTGCTTTGATTAGTCCTCATTTGACTTACTGTGACTCATTATGACTCATGCTGTGCAAGGTCACATGATCTGAGTCAGGTGATTTACAACTGAGGTCACATGCTCCAATTGCTTCTCTGACACTTGGCTAAGTACTTAAGGGTAAAAGAGATATTAAGAAAATGGTTTGCTATGTACTTGTAGATAGTAATAAAAGTATATTGGAAGAAATCATTTTGTTTCTCCACAACCTGTGAACAAACAAATAAGGAAAAATAGAGGTATATTCTAGACACTATGGTCTATATGTCCCTCAATTATCTAAGCATTTGGACCATGGGAATATAGTAAAAACTCAAAATCTCGGGTCAAATGTCTAGTGTCACATATACAATAACTACATATGTATCCACATCCAATCAGTTTGGTGCAGGTCATCCACAGGGAATGGAAAACAATCATCCCCAATTGTCCATTCAATCAAGGATAATCAAGTTGGGGTCTTCCATTAGCCCTTTGCTGTCCCTGATTAGCAGGAGGGGCTTCTTCCTCCTCCGGTTCAGGGGATGGTTTATTTTGAGTCAATTCATGAAGAACTCTCTCTATGTCTGCTATAGGAGGAAATAGGGGTTCTAAGAAATGAATTACAGTGAGGTGCAAAACCGTTGCAATGTCTAACCTCAAACTGGGGCGCGAAGCGCCCCGCAATCACTTGTGGGAATTTCACTTTGCTTTGGTGGAAACAAATAAAGTACAAACCCTTAGCTACAACTTTGTCCCCAGGGTCATGTGATTTCGCTTACATACTGCAAAGATACATCCATTTCAAAACACCAATACCATTGCAACAGTTTTGCACCTTTTGCTTTCCAGGGTATATTAGTACTTGGTATAGCCTCCCTTTGCCTTGATAACTGCTTCAATCCTTCTAGGCATGCTCTCTATCAACTTCTGACACTCTTCAACTGCTATCCCCTCCCAATCAACCTGAACTCTCTCCCACAATTCATGAATTCCCTTAGGAGAGGAATCATGATCTGCTAGTCTTCTTTTGAGATAACCCCAGAGGTGCTCAATGGGATTGAGGTCAGGAGACTGTGCAGGCCATACCATAGTATGAAAATCCTGCTCCTGAAGCCAATCCTTCACCTTTTTGCAAGTATGTTTGGGGTCATTGTCCTGCTGAAAGATGATGTCAGGAGGATCAAGACCATAAAACTGCAAAGAATTGAGCAGTTCATCCTTCAAAATCTGAAGGTAAAGGTCCCCATCCATCCTACCATCAATCTTGGTAGCATAGCCAACTCCCTGCCAAGTCATACAGCCCCACATCATCAAAGAACCTCCTCCAAACTTCACTGTACCTTCCACCAGCCTATCACTTAGCCCTTCCCCTGCCTTTTTCCACACCCACTTGCGCCCATCTGACCCTAGGCGATTGATTTTGGTCTCATCAGACCATACTACCTTCTTCCAGTCCTCCAGAGTCCAATCTTTATGAGCATAAGCAAAGTCTCGACGAGTCCTACGATGCTTGGCTGAAAGGAGAGGCCGTTTGGACTTGACCACAGCTTTCATACCTGTCTTCCTCAACTGTCTGCGCACTGTGGAGGTAGAGAGAGGCTGGTTGACTATATTGGTGAGTGCCTTGGTCACCTGAACAGCATTCTCTGCCTTTCCAGAGGAGATAAGACGAACGGCATGCCGGATATTGGCAGAGGAAAGCTTGGATGGACGACCTCCAGTAGCTTTTTGAAGCTCAGAACGCTCTTTGGAGCGTAATCTGGATATGGTAGACACATTAAGACCAGTAGTGGATGCAATAGAGTGAGCAGATTGGCCAGCATCAAGCATAGAGAGGATGGTTTGTTTTTGAGTAGAAGAGATGGTTCTCATGATGGTTGTGGTTGGAAACAAAGATGCGTGTGAACTATTTTAAACTCAGACATGCTTCTAATATGTGTATGTTTGTTTGTATGACCAAACATAACCAAATAACACTTGATTTCAATGTAATGAGCAAAGGGTGCAAAACTGTTGCAATAGTATTGATGTTTTGAAATGGATGTATCTTTGCAGTATGTAAGCGAAATCACATGACCCTGGGGACAAAGTTGTAGCTAAGGGTTTGTACTTTATTTGTTCCCACCAAAGCAAAGTGAAATTCCCACAAGTGATTGCGGGGCGCTTCGCGCCCCGGTTTGGGGTTAGACATTGCAACGGTTTTGCACCTCACTGTAACTCCATTCTATCTTCTAACAGTCCATGCCTAATCAGATCAGCCTGCCTAATTCGGAAATATAAGACATTATGATACTGATTACAAAGACGGGCATGTTTGTAGATTGCATGGCAGTAAATACAATGCCATTGTACTGTAGGTGTTCCTCAATTTCTACCATGAGTAATCACTCATACAGTTGCATGGTATTGAACTTGATTGTTATCTCCTTGCTCACGAACATGGTGCATGAGCTCAGTGTGTAGGAATTGTAAGATATATTCAAGTAGTTGCTGTTGTTTGTGAAGCTCTAGTACTTCCTGTACTATTCCATTAGCATCAGCCATTTGTGTCTGACGGTATTATGGCTGTTGCTGAATAAAGTAATTTAACTGTCCTGTTTGGGCCAGAGCTTCCTATTATGTATGACGGTATTTAGGGGCACTGATCTCCAATAATATGTAGGTAATAATGATATAAATAAAGGTAATGGCTGTGTCTTTTCAGAGCTAGGGGAAATTCCTTCGCTAGTAGCTAATTCAGAATTGAGAAATAATGTTTGTGATATTGGCTAGGGTACCTCCGTTAACTTGAGCTTTGTGCTCTGAAGGGTCAGGATCTGATTGTGGGGATTGCTCTTGTTCAATGAATTAACGAAGGATCTCAGCTATGGTTCTTCCTGCAATTGGCTGGAATGGTGGTGATAGCAAATCCACAAGTTCTGTTCACCTTTCTTCTTCTGGCAGATTTCCTTCAGAATTCAAATTTCTCATTTGAACATATAAATTGTTGTAGGTCTCAACAAATACTGTAGCATATCGGTAGATGATTAAGCAATGCTAATAATGCCAATCAGCCCAAAGGGTTCCTCTTTTTCTCCTTTCAGTTTCTACATGTACAGTAGCATGATAATAGGAGGGAGTATGATCATCATCTCGTAAGGTGTGATCATACAACCAATCATGCAGTGTGTTGATGATTCGATCACATAAATTGTGATGCAAGCTCAAGTTCCAGATAGTTACATCAAGATCAGCCAGTTCTGCCATTTTGCCAGTGCTCCTTATTGTTTATAACGATATTTAAGGGCAAGGGTTTCCTACAGCAAGAATGGAACTGTAACCACTACAGATATACTAGGAACATCATAGGAAGTAAGGGGTCTGAGGTACACCTCGTTTAGCGTTGGTGTAAGGGTAGAAAGTAGTACATGGGGAGGAGGTAATCTGGACACTTATCTACTTGAAGTCATCGATCTATCCATAACCAGAACTGGTGTATCAATGACTGTATAGCAGTTAGATAGATTAGATCAAGGGAAATACAAAGTAGGAATTTGTCCAGAATCTTATTGGTTGAATGGTAATAGTGGGGCGAGGGGATAAGTTGGACATCAAGGCAGTCTCGCCAATGTCCAGTGACGCATGATAAGTGGCCAACAAATATTGGATCTTCCTTCATCCAAGTGTAGAGTGCGATTTGATCGTCACTGCTGGGAGGGCAAATGAACTCGTGCCCCATGGCATAGCTGGTATGGGTGCTGAGTTTGTGCATGTAAATGAATGTGCCAATGGCTCGGTTGTGATGGAAACACAGATTTGCAGCCATGATTGTCTTCTTGAAAGGGATAAGTTGTGTTGCTGGATGGCAAGTTGTGCTTACCAGTGGCAGGATTGATGAAATGTGGTGGGCAATGGCAGAATGTGGTAAGTTCTACAGCTTCAACGGTTGCCTAAGTAATATACACAGCTAGATAGAGTCTATTGGCAATATCCGTAGTAATGCTGGGTCAATTGTCTGTGGATCCTGCTCTTGGTCTGATGAATTAGATAACATATACAGCACATCTTGTGAATATATCATTTGGCCATGTAAGTTCTAGCCAGACTCAGTAATTCTACCATTGTTTGGTGTCCTTCCTGATGTGCTCATTAGGAATGGGCTTCCAAGACTCCATTCAGTAGAGCTAGATCTCTCATTATCCTCTGCCATTCGAACTCATTGTTCCTTATTTGGGGTGAGGTATGGGGATATGGGGGCAGATCTTGCTCTTGTGGCCCTTGATGGGCCTGTCCAGGCACATTCAGCATGTCTGGATCCCATAATATATTGTGAGAATGGTTCCTGAATGGATTGTTATTGTTTGACATTGCTTCAGCCAATTTCAGACAAGTCTTGTGATGCAGCTGGACTTGTTAGGTAGTCTGATATTGTACTTCCCTGATTAGAGTCTAGGGCTTTTAGAATATACTTCTCTAATGCCCGTAGTTCTTCTCTATTGTGTTCTATCTGTTGTAGGTCCTTACAAGCAGATCTACACTTGGTACACTCAGTAGCTGAGGGTATTACTATAGTCTTCTCTAGACTAGTCCTAGGAATGGTTATATGGTTCGTATGGGTGATTGGCTCTGCTAAGGGTGTGAGACCAAATATGGAGTGGTAAATTCAGATGGGGTGCTCAGTAAACAAGTGAGCTACCCAATGATAGGTAACCCACCATAATCGATTCTGAATATGCAAGTTCTGTCGGTGGAAATGAACTTGCCAATCTGATAGGGGGCTAGTGGTATGTGTAGTCTCAGTTGATATCTGATTCTGTGTCAGATCTGTCACTATCAGCAGTATTAGACTTTGTGAGTAGTTTATTGAGTTTGCGCTCATATTGTTCTCCATCTTCTGATGATGTGTCTTCTTTGTCTGTGGTTACCTCATGATCTTCTCCCTTTTTATTTAACTTTGTTAGGAAGTGCCTCTGTATGTAAAGTATTACTCTGAATGCTGCAATCAGTCTAGCCAGTTGAGCTTCGTCAACTTCTGCTAGTTTGTAACTTCCTCCTTGAGTTCATCTGATTACTTTGTATGGGCCTAGATACCTAGGCTTAGTTTTCCTATTCAGCTCTTTCTCTACTGCTGTATTTCTGATTAGGACTAAGTCTCCAGGGGCGTAGCTTCCTTGTACCAATCTGGTTTCAAATCACTTTTCAAATTGGCACTTAGAGTTCAATCTAGAATCTCATAAGGTTGCTATGGCTTTTTCCAAATCTTCTTCCCATCGTTCTATTTGCCTTATCCATAGTGCTAATAATTCCTCATGGGAAGGTTCTCAGTCAAATCCTTCAACCAAGAAGGTTGACTCCCATAGATCAAAAGGCAATACTGGATCAACTCCATGTATAAGATAATATGCAGAATATCCTGTTGATCGTTGCTTTTATCTTAAGTTGCAGCAGGTCTATGATTCATTGTCACAATGTAGGGGCAAGTCATATGCCTTTCTCCTACCATGGCTTATGTGGTACGTGAGATATCTTGTAGGGGCTAAAGTACTCTTCCTTAAGAGTTTCTCTATCCTTGTCTTCAAAGGCTATAGCTGCTTCATTCTTAATCAGTGTATAGATAAACAGATCTTGTTCTTTAGGCCATAAGAATTGATAGGATTCCATATCCTTCAATATCTTGTCTATTCGCTCCTGGGTAAACTTCCAAGTAGGCCTCTGTAGGCCAAAGTGTACATTCAGGGGTTCCAATGTTGTCATTGAATCATACGGAAATGTTCTGGTGACTTTAAACTCCTGGGAAATTGGGGTAGAGATTGGCTTGATATATTGATCAACCTGCTTATATGCTCCATAGGTTTGTACACACGAGTGTGATGTTGATCGGGTAAGTAATCCTATAGACTCTGTGTCTAGATCCTTGGGCAAGTCCTGATCCTTACTATGTTCTTTGTATATTGCCTTGGTAGTTATTATCTTGATCTGTATGGCTACTAATGGTTCTGCTGCTTTGTTAGGCAGGCAGTTACTATCAGTGATACCGCTGCTTTGTTAGGCAGGCAGTTACTAATAGCTAGTACGCCTTTCATAGGCATCTCGTCCTAATACGGTGTGAGATCTGTCCCTTAAATGTCACATGTAAGAGTCTAGATCCTATGGTAGTCTGCAGCTATGCCCATATATGGTCTTAGGATCACACTGGATCTGCCTAGGCCAAATAGCTATACTCTACACTACTAGAGCTCCCGTTTTACTGTAGTAGGGATTCCTTCTATTTACAGTTGTATTCACCTTACTCATGGCAGTAGCTTCATGCTATTGCCAGCATAGCAACAACTATGTATTATCCTTTCTTAGTTTAATGAGGTTGTGCTCATTGTGTCATATAACTAGATAGCAAGGTTATTGTGTATTTGTCCACTGTAGTCTACCTAAAGACTCGGTTTATGTCCTCATATCGATCTGTGTGTAAGGAGCTGGTTTCTGCAGGGAACGGAAACATTTATAGTTGGGTTGCACTCTTCAGCTAGATAACTGTTTGTCTTCACTACTTATTCAGGCAGGGATTGTGCTCACACTTTCCATGTTGTTGTAAAGGGGGATACAAAGAGGTATGTAGGAATATGGTAACGATACAGTATGGGGTGTCCTTTATAGCGTATAGTAGGCGGGGGTGGACACTTTCCACACCATTGGATCAGGCACTCTTGCACTGTATATTCGATGGATTATTGAGATCTGCCATAGTCACTATGCACATACCTTTTGTATGTCTGACTTTTCCAATCGGGGGTTGGCGACGTAAGTCCTAGGCTGCTTCTCTTCATACATAGAGTACAAGTCTAGGAGGGGAATGGTCTTCTAGTAAGCTGGTGGGTTATCGAGGGGATGGGGCATACCTGGTCCCATGTGCCTCAAGCGATGGTGGGGGGGAAGGGGAAAGTCCACCCTGCGGTTGCTAAGGGCGAGGCCAGGTTTATATAATATCTGGTCGGGTCTTAAAGTATTTGGTGTATTCCTTAAGCGAGCACAGTCTGGTAGGGCATAAGTTGATAAGCGAAATTAGTATCAGCATGTCTGCTGTGTGTCTATCCTATTTTGGGACTGCTGATCCACAGTTTTGACAAGACCGCAAAGTTTCTTCTTGATTTGGGAGCAGTGTTTTGTCTTTCCTAATTGGGTACAGGGTCCTATACTTTCATGTACAGTGTTTGACTTGTGTGATTTGTCTCGGGCTGTGTTGGCCTCTACTTTATATACCTAGTCCTTTGGATATTGTATTTAATGTACCTTAGTGTCAGTCATAAGTCATTGCCCTTTACAATACATTTGATTGCGGGCTACACTAGTGTACAAACACTTGCGCGCATCTGAGGTGCAGCACATCATAACTATTCGTACATACAAATATCTGTCAAACATAGGTAGCAATGAACTGAAAAACTAGTCATAGCAAGTTGTGGAGGGGACGAACAGTCGAGAGGAATGAAGTAAAGGCAATATTACAGTCTCAGGGATGGGACTGTCAACAGATATCATGGAACTGTCAAAATATGTCACGAAACTGTCAAACAATTGAGCCTGGGGCGCGACTGTGCTCGGGTCTCAACTCACTATCTTGGGGAAAGATAAGACATATGAGAGCATCTAAGATGCTGGTTTTTCCAAAAATTTAGAATGGTAAGCATTAAAAAAAATGAAATGAAACAATTGTTAGTACTCTAGATGGGGATTGAGGTATACTCAATCAGACCCTGGGGAACAAACAGCAGTGCGACAATCTCTAAAGTGCCATGTTGCCAATAGTAGTCTTCTTGTTTTGCACAGAGACAGTGCACATCACAATAAAGTGACTGTGCTTCTGAAGCACGGCAACCAGAGAGGGAGTTGGGATTGTCGAGGTGGAAATTGTGGAGTAGCTGGGTGATGAGGTCTTCGTCCAAGAGAGGAATCTGTAGGATCTGATCAGTAAGATCAAATAGTTCCACCTCACCCATGAAGTGGAGCGTTCTGCTTGCTGATTGGAGGAAACCGATCTCCTTGAGAGTGAAAAGGAGATTAGCAGATGGTGCACACTGCTGGAAGAACTCGCCTCGGTGTACTGAAGTGGGGGCGATGGTGATACCATTAATAAAAATGACTGTCGTGGTCTCTTGCAGGCAGTCAAATGCCTGCAGGAGAGTTAGTATAGTGAGAATGGATTGTAAGACATAGTATGTGTCTGCACGAAACTTGCGCATGTCTTCAAGATGGCAGTGGTGGTCGATTTGGAGTCTGAGGACATGTAACTCATAGGATGGGGTGCAGCCAAAATATACTGTGGGGGGATGCCGCATCAACTGCTCACTCCTCAGCACTCCATCCCAGTCGCAGGCCTGTTCCAGATACCTCCTTAGCGATAAGTAGAAAGTCAAAGTATGGAATATTGCTGCTTCAATGTATGGCAATGCAATTCTCCCTTCGGGCAGGGAAGGGTGATAGTCGGGGTTGTATTCGAAAGGTGGCTGGAAATAGATAGTCCTATAGTTACCATTTATCTTGAATGAGTTAGTTCCATCAAAATATCCTTCCCCGAAGGGAAGGACTCCAAACCTTTCATTCATCCGAGTATAGAACTGGTTTGGGTCGAATATTTCCTCCATAAGAGAGTTAGATCAACTAAAGAAAAGCTTCCTGGGGTGGTCCAGGTCTCTGCTAACAGGTGATGGATATTGGGATATGTCCAAGCTCCATGTAGATGAGGTGGAAGTGGTACTACCGGTCTCTGATCGATCATCTTCCTCGGCGATTGGATAGTCTGTAATAAAAGCTGGAGAGGGAGTTGGGGTGATGACGTACCCCGAGCGCGGCATAAGGTGCCTGTCCTCCTTGGACGGGGCAAGAAGAAGAAACCTCCCCATTGATGGGGAGGTAGTCGGCAGTATACTCGTTAGCCCTAAGTCTAAAATCCTCTCACCTGGTACCTTCTGCAGGCGATCATTGGCATCTTCATTGGCGATCTTCTTTCCTCCTGAGCTTGACTGAGCTTGTGTCTCAGGCTACTGGTTTGGAGAAGAAAGAGGAGGGAAGGAGGATCATCATGTTGGGGAGGAGGGGTGAGGATGGGAGGAGGCAACATGCAGCTCTCCTGCTTGAGGAGGTAGTCGAGCTGCGCTTGGTAGCCGGGAAGGAAGGGAGTGGTACAATTACCCAATCGGATAAACATTGCATAGGGGATAGGGGATGTGATCTTTCGGGCGTCATCAGGTAGCGCCACAGTGGGCAGGCTTACCCGTCACTTATTGGGTTCCGCGTCCACTTTGGGTAATTCCGTGGAAAGTATGTAGACTAATTGGTAATTGCTGTCTACATTATACAGCATACAGTGAGGTGCAAAACCGTTGCAATGTCTAACCTCAAACTGGGGCGCAAAGCGCCCCGCAATCACTTGTGGGAATTTCACTTTGCTTTGGTGGAAACAAATAAAGTACAAACCCTTAGCTACAACTTTGTCCCCAGGGTCATGTGATTTCGCTTACATACTGCAAAGATACATCCATTTCAAAACACCAATACCATTGCAACAGTTTTGCACCTTTTGCTTTCCAGGGTATATTAGTACTTGGTATAGCCTCCCTTTGCCTTGATAACTGCTTCAATCCTTCTAGGCATGCTCTCTATCAACTTCTGACACTCTTCAACTGCTATCCCCTCCCAATCAACCTGAACTCTCTCCCACAATTCATGAATTCCCTTAGGAGAGGAATCATGATCTGCTAGTCTTCTTTTGAGATAACCCCAGAGGTGCTCAATGGGATTGAGGTCAGGAGACTGTGCAGGCCATACCATAGTATGAAAATCCTGCTCCTGAAGCCAATCCTTCACCTTTTTGCAAGTATGTTTGGGGTCATTGTCCTGCTGAAAGATGATGTCAGGAGGATCAAGACCATAAAACTGCAAAGAATTGAGCAGTTCATCCTTCAAAATCTGAAGGTAAAGGTCCCCATCCATCCTACCATCAATCTTGGTAGCATAGCCAACTCCCTGCCAAGTCATACAGCCCCACATCATCAAAGAACCTCCTCCAAACTTCACTGTACCTTCCACCAGCCTATCACTTAGCCCTTCCCCTGCCTTTTTCCACACCCACTTGCGCCCATCTGACCCTAGGCGATTGATTTTGGTCTCATCAGACCATACTACCTTCTTCCAGTCCTCCAGAGTCCAATCTTTATGAGCATAAGCAAAGTCTCGACGAGCCCTACGATGCTTGGCTGAAAGGAGAGGCCGTTTGGACTTGACCACAGCTTTCATACCTGTCTTCCTCAACTGTCTGCGCACTGTGGAGGTAGAGAGAGGCTGGTTGACTATATTGGTGAGTGCCTTGGTCACCTGAACAGCATTCTCTGCCTTTCCAGAGGAGATAAGACGAATGGCATGCCGGATATTGGCAGAGGAAAGCTTGGATGGACGACCTCCAGTAACTTTTTGAAGCTCAGAACGCTCTTTGGAGCGTAATCTGGATATGGTAGACACATTAAGACCAGTAGTGGATGCAATAGAGTGAGCAGATTGGCCAGCATCAAGCATAGAGAGGATGGTTTGTTTTTGAGTAGAAGAGATGGTTCTCATGATGGTTGTGGTTGGAAACAAAGATGCGTGTGAACTATTTTAAACTCAGACATGCTTCTAATATGTGTATGTTTGTTTGTATGACCAAACATAACCAAATAACACTTGATTTCAATGTAATGAGCAAAGGGTGCAAAACTGTTGCAATAGTATTGATGTTTTGAAATGGATGTATCTTTGCAGTATGTAAGCGAAATCACATGACCCTGGGGACAAAGTTGTAGCTAAGGGTTTGTACTTTATTTGTTCCCACCAAAGCAAAGTGAAATTCCCACAAGTGATTGCGGGGCGCTTCGCGCCCCGGTTTGGGGTTAGACATTGCAACGGTTTTGCACCTCACTGTATGTAGGCTGCAGAGTGGCATACTGCACTGAGTTCAAAACGATGATGTCAGCTAAGCAATTACTGATCGGGGCATGCACAGGCAAGGCAAGCATCCCGAGTTGAGCATTATCGAGCTTGGGCAGGGGCTGCTCATAGCTCGTGAGGAATGGTTCAGGTTGGAATAGAGTCTGATAAGCATCAGATAAATGATAGGATTGATTTGGCATCATGCCCCAGAGATTCCCTCCCTCTGGGGACTCGCAATTAAATATTCTTTGTATCATTGGGCTGTGATCTTCTTGCACCTCAAGCTCTGGGCACACTTCCATATTTGATTCATTTCGGATCTCTGGCTCCACTATCTTCCCCAAGTAAGATTGAATGGAGCTGCATCCTTCTATTATGAGCGGTGCACTTCCATTCTTGGCAGCCGACGGCTGTACAAGAATTTCCAAGGTCCGATTATCTTTGCTATTAATGTAGCTAAATCTTAGGTATGTTCCATCTAATCTCTCATCAATGGAGACAAAGTTCTGCCACTGCCAAGGGCGGCTGAGTAGTATGTCGAGGGGATAATCTGTAGATACCCAAAAGTTACTATGAGTAGTTAGTCCTCCTATCTGTATGGCTAGATCAGGAATCAGTCCTTTTAATTCACTGTTACCCCCGTTCGCATCACGTAGTGTTAGACTAGCATTGATATCCATCAGCACCTGTAGTTTCTCCCATAGTTCATGAGTAATGATATTTACTTCACTACCTGAGTCTACTACAGCACTATACACTTTGTTAGCTATGCAGACAGGAACTGTCAACAATGGCCCATGGTCCTGGCTCATTCTGACATGATGCGCGTGTAAAGCAGCATTAGCTGATGTCACCTGTCAAAATCTGATCTGATCGGCTAACACTTGTGTCAATTCCCACGAGTTACCTAATATTTCTCCCATGGTCAGCTCTACCTTAGTGCCAAGTATCTTAGATAGCATGTCACAAGGATTTGTGGCAGCAGATAACTCTGTGTGCTGCACTGCCACATTTCTAGAATATTCCTTAGAAGGCTGTTCACTCACACGGGGTTTATTACTGTCAACTCTTTTGGGAAACTCCACACTCCTTCCTCTTTTGTCATTTCCTCCCCACTTCCTCTCAGAGATGTCAATCATCTCTACATCTTTATTGTTGCACATGTCAGTGTGCACTCATTGAGCATCCTTTGATGCTCCCATTGGGAATGTCATTTCTCAATAAGGTAAGTCAATCACTTTCGATCGCTCATCGCTAACGGCTTTCTTCACTTCCTGGCCTTTGAATGGCGTGGGAGCATTCTGGGTGTCATCCTATTGCTCAATTGACTTTGCTCTCTCATTCTGACCTCTCGGGGATCCTCTTGGATCATTCTGAGTATCTGGTAAGTTGTTCTCTTTATTCCTTTGCCATTCGCGCTGATATTGATTTTTCTTCTCAGATCGATCATTTCTTTTGATTCACCAGCTTGACCATGGACATGGTGCTTCATTAGCATTGCCGTCATTCATATTAGGTGAGTTTTTAATCACCACTTCGTTTTGGCACTGACCACCTCCCAATTTCTTGGGGGGTACATGCACTCTGTCCATGATTTCCTTTTGGACAGTCTTGACTTCACGCTGAGATCGTATCACACCATAACTTTGCAGGATGTCATCAACATCATCTTCGTTATCTTTATCCATCAACAAGTAAGGTATGAATAATTTCTCTTCATCTTCTGATTCCTCTTCATCACTAACTAATATATCAAGTATGATATAATTCGATGATCTGCGCTTCAGGCTATTGTGGTCTATCATAATTAGGTTCATTTGCACTTGTTTATCATTTTGTGTGTGCTGCTCAACCATTTGGTGATAGCTCTCGATTATCAATTCGTCCACTCTCCTATTGAGTGCTCCTTGATCCCTTGGTAAGTTTACCATGCCCCATCAGTCATATACTAATTCTCCGCGGTCTATTAACTCTAGCACATGGGAACAATCGCTTAGGCGATGGTCATGACTGTTATACCTGAAACACTTAAAGGGTGGGCAGGTATTAGGTAGTGGTCTATTCCTACCATTAGTAGATCTTTGTAGTACTTCCCTTGTAGTAGTACTATTCTATATACTACTAGGAGTATCTTTGAATATAGCAGATTTCAACCTAGGTTTTTCTAAGATGTCTACTATCAAAGGCTGTAGACATCAAAGGCTCTACTTTAAGGGCCTTGATGTAAGCTCTTGCATAAGCAGGATCATCTAGCTTGAGTTTACTCATATGATCTATGAGTGAATCAACATCGTCAGAGGACTTCTTAGGTTCCTTCTTTGGCTCAGGCTTCTTCTTTGCCTGTTTCTCAAGGGTCTTCTTTATTCTCTTCTCCTTGTGTTTCTTGGAGGACTTCTTCTTCCTCCTTCGATTTTCATCATTACTAGACTCATTGTCTGAACTGTCATCGGATGAATCTGTAGTAGAGTCAGAGTCAGTGCTACTCTCTTCAGAGGAGCTCTCTGTATCTGAGTCTGTTCCATCCTCATCGAACTTGTATCAATGTAATAGCTGGTTTATAACTCAACTGACTTCGCTAATGTGGAAGGGCTTACTCATATCTATGCCAGGGTTACCAGCAAGCAGATGTATCTGCACCTTCTCTTGCATGTACTTAGGGATTCCTTTCCAAAAGTAAGTGCAGTATTCTTCATCTTGAATCACCTTTGTAGTCTTTAACCATTGTGCAACTACTGTAAACTTGCACTCATAGGCCTTCCATTGTGACATCTTGTCCAGACTCTTCTTGCATATTTCTGAGTGAGCTTCCTAAGGTCACTCTTTCTGTACTGAGTATCTACTCGCTCAGCATCATAGAGATGGAGGATCTTGGTTCTCAATCCGTCCCAATCGTCATTCTCGTATTCATCGAGGGATTCAATTAGTCATCCAACTTGACTACTACAGTAGCTGGAGATCCCTTCACATTTCTCCTTGTCAGTGGTGATGTTGTATTGAGTGAGCAATCGCTCATATTGCCATAAGAAGTGTTTGACTTTAGAGTAGTGCCCTTTAAACTTGTCAGGGGCATCTCGACTTCTGTGGCTGGGTAATGTGGTAGGTGTTGCTTCTGTGCCTACCATGATTTGTAGTGTCTTGTTGTGTACTTAGAGGTATGTTTGCGTATTTCCAATGGGACTTGTTGTAATGTGATAATGTTGCTGAGACCCCTCGTGGTGGGCTCTAGTTGTCTTCTTTCTAGATAAGATCAGTAGAAACACTAAGAAAATGCTTACCAGACAACCAATCTTATCTCCATGGATAGTAAATCTGAAGCAAGGTGAAGAGAGTACTCTTCCCTGGTCGAGTTGGTACTAGAAACAAGTATCAATCTTGTAGAAAAGGGTTGACTATCAGGCATGTGGTTTGTTTGTCAATTTTCAATGAGGTTGAGGGGGATTGGAGTTCAGCAATATGTTGTGGGTCTGGTTTCTATTGGGATGGTGGTGTACGAAATGTACAATGGATAGTTGGGAAAATGGTCTAGACAACTCTCGGGTTGCTAGAAGGATACTTCATAGCGACTAGGGTTACTTTCCTAAGATGTGCTCTCAATGACTTCCAATTAGCTCCAGTTGGCTAGAAATGCTCAATTGGGTAGGTAGCGTAAATACACTTCACTCTCACTACTAATTCACACATGTCGCTTAGATACATAGAATAGTCTTTCCTAAACTGATTCTATTATGCACTAAGGAGTTGGCAATCAGCTTCAATGCTTGACTCGACCCTTTCCCAAGGTACTAATGAACTATTAGGTCTCCCTACTAGCTGGAAATCTATTCCCTTTAGTTGCCTGCTCTGGGGTTTTCTCCCTAAAGGTGTCCTAACTGACCCTATCCTAAGGGATTCAGTATACATACTCCTAACTATGGGTCTAAGTAGCTCTATTTATAGCGTGGGAAACTTCTCTACACAGCCTCACTATTTGTTTGTAGAGGAGTACACTTGTGAGCACTTGTTCATTGAGTTCAATTCAAGTAGGAACTTTTTTCCTCAAAGAGGTAACTTCCTAAAAGAGGGAACTGTCTAAATGGGGCTGAATCGCGCTCCTTATATAGTAATTTACATGTGGCTGTGCCAAAATATGACTCATATTAACTTATACTAACTCACTTTGACTCACCCTATCAAAAAATGACTTGTAATAAGCTAAAAATAGCCTTTGGCTTGGCAATGACTCATCATGACTCATGCTGTGCAGGTCACATGATCATTTTGCTAGTCTAGGGGCAGTGCTTTGATTAGTCCTCATTTGACTCACTGTGACTCATTATGACTCATGCTGTGCAAGGTCACATGATCTGAGTCAGGTGATTTACAACTGAGGTCACATGCTCCAATTGCTTCTCTGACACTTGGCTAAGTACTTAAGGGTAAAAGAGATATTAAGAAAATGGTTTGCTATGTACTTGTAGATAGTAATAAAAGTATATTGGGAGAAATCATTTTGTTTCTCCACAACCTGTAAATGAACAAATAAGGAAAAATAGAGGTATATTCTAGACACTATGGTCTATATGTCCCTCAATTAGCTAAGCATTTGGACCGTGGGAATATAGTAAAAACTCAAAATCTCGGGTCAAATGTCTAGCATTATATATACAATAACTATGTATCTGCATCCAATCAGTTTGGTGCAGGTCACTGCCATCCATTTGTATGGGACGTCCTACTCTCTACCATAGTGCACAAGAACATGTTGCAGCTGCCTGTGCTGCTCAAAAAAAATACTATGAATAGTAAGTTCAGTCTTCTCTTGAAGATCCAGAGCACTTACTTGACATACAGCAACCGAGCAGCGATCTTCTGGAAAATGAAGGTCAAGTACCAGGCCAGGCATGCACAAGTTAGTTCAAAATTGTGAGTTGTCCTTCACCATCTTTTATACCTTTTATTAATAACTAGTATTTAGCTGTTTAACTCAAAAACAACAAAAGGCTGCTGCTGATAAAAGAGAGATATATGGGCTGTACATCATTACCTACATATTGTGACTCTTATGTCTAACTATGCTTTTAGTGAGAACAAATTGTGCACAGTTGAGGGGAAGCTTCTGGGCTTCATATCTGGCTCATTGAAGTGCCTCTTGGACAGTTGGCTCTTGACTCCAACTAATGAAGGAACCCTTGACAGTAGTGTTGAAGAACTCATCCTCCTCATTGTTGATGTCCAAAAGTCAGCAAGAGGGGTTGAGAGTGATATTCTGTAGTATAGGGGTGCTATGTCTCTGCTGACCTCTGTACAGAAAGTGACCAGGAGCGTTGCTAGGGCAATTTCCATGCTCGAGGATGTACTCATGGCTAACATGGAAGGAACCTTACACATGTTGTACCAAAAAAAAGGTTTGCTTTATCAGAAGGAAGCTGATACTAGTTACAATAATGGCATTTTTCAACATCTGTCAAGGTAGCTTATTGCTTCATATTTTACCACTGAAGTTCTCAAATTTGTGAATTATTAATGCAAAAGCTGTTGTTTTAACAGTTTTCTCTTAAGAATAGGCACCAGATCTTTTCCCTTTCCATCCCCCCACTCTATTTTGTCATGTGTGTGTCATCCGCTGAACCTTTGCCACTGCCTACCTCTCACTTGTGCCAGTAATTTTAACCAAGTGTAAGTCCACCACTGTTCACCATGTCCAGTCCTTCACACTGTTTTGCTAAAGTTCTTTTCTATTCACATACAGTACTTGTTCTCTATCAAAGGTTCATAGATTTATTCTAATCACAGACTGCACTTTAGTGTCCACAGATGGGCAAACAAAGCTGGGTCACCGATGAGCAGAAACAATGGCTTTACAACTACTACAAGCAACACTACATCAAATGTTTACTTAACTGGGACTATATGGAGTTCAAGCCTATCTTCTTCGAAGCATGATTCCAAAAATGGCCAGAGATCTAGTCAAAGGAATGTGGTTTTCCTCTGGATATGATGCTTGAGTCCTTGACATCCATTCAATGTGAACATCTTGGATGCCAAATTGAAAAGTGCCAAAAGGTAAGTCCTGCATTATGACATATTATTCTGCCATTAATTGTATTTTAATCCTCCCAGCAACTTCTCAATGCGATGTGGTGGAAAGCAAACACATGGCATGATAAGTGGAGTGCATCCATCATGGACCCATTCAAGTCCATGAACCAGCTCATGAAGGATTCTATGAAGTGGATGTGCAACTTAAGTAAGGAGCAAGTCTATTCAAAGTTGTACTACAAGGACAAAATCAAACCTATGTACGAGGAAGAATGTGTGAGACTAGACCTGAGTACCAGCTCGAAGAAGGAGCACATGGGTGTTCATCACCGGTTGACGAAAGAATCTTGGGATGAATCAGCCAAGGATGAGCAACAGTGACGCAAGGTGCTCGAAGAGAAAGTGCAACTTGAGGAGGCAAGGGCCAGAGCCAATTCAATCACTGCAAATATGCCTATGCCTATGGTAACAACTGGTCCACCTGACTTAAGCCTCAGGACACAGTCAATACATCTGTTGATGCTCCGTTATACAGTGAGGTGCAAAACCGTTGCAATGTCTAACCCCAAACCGGGGCGCGAAGCGCCCCGCAATCACTTGTGGGAATTTCACTTTGCTTTGGTGGGAACAAATAAAGTACAAACCCTTAGCTACAACTTTGTCCCCAGGGTCATGTGATTTCGCTTACATACTGCAAAGATACATCCATTTCAAAACATCAATACTATTGCAACAGTTTTGCACCCTTTGCTCATTACATTGAAATCAAGTGTTATTTGGTTATGTTTGGTCATACAAACAAACATACACATATTAGAAGCATGTCTGAGTTTAAAATAGTTCACACGCATCTTTGTTTCCAACCACAACCATCATGAGAACCATCTCTTCTACTCAAAAACAAACCATCCTCTCTATGCTTGATGCTGGCCAATCTGCTCACTCTATTGCATCCACTACTGGTCTTAATGTGTCTACCATATCCAGATTACGCTCCAAAGAGCGTTCTGAGCTTCAAAAAGTTACTGGAGGTCGTCCATCCAAGCTTTCCTCTGCCAATATCCGGCATGCCATTCGTCTTATCTCCTCTGGAAAGGCAGAGAATGCTGTTCAGGTGACCAAGGCACTCACCAATATAGTCAACCAGCCTCTCTCTACCTCCACAGTGCGCAGACAGTTGAGGAAGACAGGTATGAAAGCTGTGGTCAAGTCCAAACGGCCTCTCCTTTCAGCCAAGCATCGTAGGGCTCGTCGAGACTTTGCTTATGCTCATAAAGATTGGACTCTGGAGGACTGGAAGAAGGTAGTATGGTCTGATGAGACCAAAATCAATCGCCTAGGGTCAGATGGGCGCAAGTGGGTGTGGAAAAAGGCAGGGGAAGGGCTAAGTGATAGGCTGGTGGAAGGTACAGTGAAGTTTGGAGGAGGTTCTTTGATGATGTGGGGCTGTATGACTTGGCAGGGAGTTGGCTATGCTACCAAGATTGATGGTAGGATGGATGGGGACCTTTACCTTCAGATTTTGAAGGATGAACTGCTCAATTCTTTGCAGTTTTATGGTCTTGATCCTCCTGACATCATCTTTCAGCAGGACAATGACCCCAAACATACTTGCAAAAAGGTGAAGGATTGGCTTCAGGAGCAGGATTTTCATACTATGGTATGGCCTGCACAGTCTCCTGACCTCAATCCCATTGAGCACCTCTGGGGTTATCTCAAAAGAAGACTAGCAGATCATGATTCCTCTCCTAAGGGAATTCATGAATTGTGGGAGAGAGTTCAGGTTGATTGGGAGGGGATAGCAGTTGAAGAGTGTCAGAAGTTGATAGAGAGCATGCCTAGAAGGATTGAAGCAGTTATCAAGGCAAAGGGAGGCTATACCAAGTACTAATATACCCTGGAAAGCAAAAGGTGCAAAACTGTTGCAATGGTATTGGTGTTTTGAAATGGATGTATCTTTGCAGTATGTAAGCGAAATCACATGACCCTGGGGACAAAGTTGTAGCTAAGGGTTTGTACTTTATTTGTTTCCACCAAAGCAAAGTGAAATTCCCACAAGTGATTGCGGGGCGCTTTGCGCCCCAGTTTGAGGTTAGACATTGCAACGGTTTTGCACCTCACTGTATGTACATACTGGCTAATTTCATGCAATTCTTAGGGCTATCAATGATCTCCCTGCAATGCTCGTGAAACTCCTTGATCATTTCAAAGACCAAACTGGATGGGCATTTACCATTCTTGCTGGTGGTCCAGATTATTCCAAGGGCAGCAAGATCAAGACATTCAGGTAAGCCTCTACAGCTCTGGATTTACACTAATATTGATGTTTCATTTCTGTTAGCATTCATTCATCATGTTCATGGTAGGTCCAGATTCTCTTATTCCGTCCATTCTGTCCTCCTGACATTTATATTACATAGCTGGCTTCATGGTCACTTCGCAAGGCCCTTCTGATGTGGGCAATTCATCTGACCGCTCCATTGCTCAACCCCTCCAACCCAGTATTGAATCTGCTGACCTGTCAATCACAGCTTAGCCTACTGATGGATATTTCTCGGAAACCAGTGTATCAATACACTCTGATGGACTAGAGCATGAAGAGAATGCTGCCTCCGTGGGCTCTGACATTTCGATGTTCTCCCAGTGATCCTTCAATATTGAGGATAGCCACCCTCCTTCCTCCAATATCCCTCCTCATGGCATTATCTTCTTTCTAGATAAGATCAGTAAAAATGCTAAGAAACGCTTACCAGACAACCAATCTTATCTCCACGGATAGTAAACCTGAAGTGAGGTGAAAAGAGTACTCTTCCTTGGTCAAGTTGGTACTAGAAACAAGTATCAATCTCATAGAAAGGAGTTGACTATCAGACACATGGTTTGTTCATCAATCTTCAATGAGATTAAGGGGATTGGGGTTCAGCAACACATTGAGGGTCTGGTTTTCTGTTGGGATGATGTATGAAATGTACTATAGTTAGTTGGGGAATGGTCTAGACAACTCTCGGGTTACTAGAAGGGTACTTCATAGCGACTAGGGTTACTTCCCTAAGATACACTCTCAATGACTTCCAATTAGCTCCAGTTGATTAGGAATGCTCAATTGGGTAGGTAGTGTTAATATGCTTCACTCTCGCTACTGATTCTCATATGTCACTTAGACACACAGAATAGTCTTTCCTAAATTGATTCTATTATGCACTAAGGAGTTGGCAATCAGCTTAAATGCTCAACTCGACCCTTTCCCAAGGTACTAATGAACTATTAGGTCTCCCTACTAGCTGGAAATCTATTCCCTTTAGTTGCCTGCTCTGGGGTTTTCTCCCTAAAGGTGTCCTAACTGACCCTATCCTAAGGGATTCAGTATACTCCTAACTATGGGTCTAAGTAGTTCTATTTATAGCGTGGGAATTTCTCTACACAGCCTCACTGTTTGTTTGTAGAGGAATGTACTTGTGAGCACTTGTTGGTTGAGTTGAATTCAAGTAGGAACCTTTTTCCTAAAAGAGGGAACTGTCCAAATGGGGCTGAATTGCGCTCCTTATATAGTAATTTACATGTGGCTGTGCCAAAATATGACTCATACTGACTCATACTAACTCACTTTGACTCACCCTGTCAGAAAATGACTTGTAATGAGCTAAAAATAGCCTTTGGCTTGGCAATGACTCATCATGACTCATGCTGTGCAGGTCACATGATCATTTTGCTAGTCTAGGGGCAGTGCTTTGATTAGTCCTCATTTGACTCACTGTGACTCATTATGACTCATGCTGTGCAAGGTCACATGATCTGAGTCAGGTGATTTACAACTGAGGTCACATGCTCCAATTGCTTCTCTGACACTTGGCTAAGTACTTAAGGGTAAAAGAGATATTAAGAAAATGGTTTGCTATGTACTTGTAGGTAGTAATAAAAGTATGTTGGAAAAAGTCATTTTGTTTCTCCACAACCTGTGAATGAACAAATAAGAAAAAAATAGAGGTATATTCTAGACACTATGGTCTATATGTCTCTCAGTTAGCGAAGCATTTGGACCATGGGAATATAGTAAAAACTCAAATCTCGGGTCAAATGTCTAGCATCACATATATGTATATGTAATAACTATGTATTTGCATCCAAACATTTTGGTGCAGGTCAGCGTGTACCTACCACCTGCACCATCTTCTGGCATTCTGCGTGCAGTGATTCCAAAAACATTAATGCCCCCCCTTCCCTCAGGGTATTCTTTCCTTAATGATTTGAATAGCCCATCCAACATTGGTATTCCTGCCACTTACAGTGATTCTGGAAGTTCTTGGAAATTGTTGCTTTCTTTATTGCCTGACTATGTAAGTGCCACATCCATTTATACTGGGACCTACACTCTTCCGACACAGAGCGTGGCTCAGATTGTGCAGCCAACCTCCATGGTTGACCATGTAGGCACATCAGACTTGGTTCCTCATGCCAATCACCACACATCTGGTTCTGGAATTCCATCTGTATCAGTTCTTAACTCACAGGTAAATGTCCTACATTAGATAATCCTCTGTTCTTCTTGTTGACTATACCTATGTAGTCCACCCCAGTCACTGTGGCCAATACTTTCCTCAATGACAACCTAATGGTGTATCCACCCACTTCATTCATGAGAGGCACTGATTCCTTACTCTCCTGCCCACCCAATCTTGCAGCCACTCCCACTCTTCTGCCCTCTGCTCCTGTTCTCATTCTGACACCGACACCTGCTCCTACTTTCATTCCAACACCTACTCCCATACCAACACCCACATCTGTGCCAGCACACACTCCATTTCCCACACCTATGGCCACTCTCACTCTTTCACCTGCACCCATTCCAACTCCTGTGGCCGTGTCCACACCAACTCCTGTACACACACCTGCTCCAATCCTCATGCCCACACCAACTCATGCACCTGTTTTAACACCTGTGCCCATTCCAACACCCATGCCTACTCCAACTCTTGTGCTTGCTCTTACTCCTGCTCCCCCTCCTGTTCAAATCTCTCCTCCAGCTGTGACTCCCACTGCTGCTCCAACTGTGGCCATGAACATATCTGTGGCACAACATTCCCCACCAAAAAAAGGGGGGGACAAGTGAACTCAAGCCCAGTCTGTGTCTATCACCAAAGCTGCCCCTTCCTGTTCTGCTCTGAGTCCTCGCAGGTCTGGCCGTTCCACAGTTCCATCCACTCACAACATTATTGCCAATCAAATTGGAGGCACTTCAAAATGGGGTTAGTGTGGCTAGTAGACACTTGTGATGTACTGTGTCGATTAGGGGTCTTGTGAATCAAAGGTGGTTTTTATATCATAATGCAAGACACACTGGAAGGATCTGATGTGTAATGCAACATTTACTGTAAAGGTATAATGCAAGATATGACTGTAAGAGAGTGATGCATAGTGCAAGATATACTGTTACATGAGTGAAGCACAAGGTTCCGACTGACATTGTTGATTTTTCACTAAGTCCCATTTCTATACTAAGTTACAATATGTAAAGACAACAAACAAGAACGTGAGACAGGGCAGAAAGCGCATGAACTGGAGGGATAATTAGGTAGTAAACAGTAACAAGGCAAACATAGGCAATGAATAATGGTAGAATGTGGAGGGGGTGAAGATGCAGTAATAAAAAAAGCTGCTCAATCCAAAGGTCCAAAGGTAGTAGATAAGTGCTAAAATAGTACTATGCTATAGACATACCAGATCTGCTTCAATCCAATGAGCAGAGCTAAGGCAGTGTATGGATGAACAACAGCAGGACAATGGAGGTGGTGCAAGGGCCCAAAAAAAGCTGCTGAACCCTGGAGAAAGCGTCTGAACTTGAATGTGGAAATATCGGGTCCAAATGCATCTGACCAACTTTAGGGAGAGTCTGAGAGTTTGTCAGATGAGCCATCAAGTGGATGTCCATAAAGGAGCAATGGAGAATAGTGAAGGGGGTGCAGGAGCCAGAAAGAAAAAAACTAACCCAGATGGAGCAGACAAGTAGAAAATTAGTACTACGGCTATGGATGCATCAGATCAGCTTCAGGAAGATCAATTGATAGTACCTGACAGAGGGCCCAGGCCCAGGGATGCAGGGGCCAGAAAAAAAAACAAAATTGCTGACCCGGAGGAGGTGGATGAGTACAAAATTAGTAGGCTATAGACATGTTAGACCAGCTTTAGGAAGATCAATCAATAGTACCTGACAAAAAGGTATGAGCAATGGAAGCTGGGTTCAAAACCAGCCGCATCTGAGTCACTGCGAGCCCATGTGGCACAGAAGCAAGAACCAATCCAAAGGAGACAGCAGAGGATCAGTGAAATATAGATTTGGAAAGGCTGAGATCTCACTAAGGGGATCTGCATGTCGTGCACAAGTTGTACACAAGTCTTGCATAAGTAATGCAGACCTCTTGTTACAGTACACTGTGCACGACACTATGAACAGGCTAGAACACTTTGCTCAAGGGAAGTATGAAAGGTCTACCCTTGGCAGAGTTAAGGATAATGGATTTAGTTTCAAGTAGAAAAGGGGAGATTTAGTGTATCAGGAGCTGTGGTTTGTTTGCCAATCCTCCACATAAGTTTACAGATTGGTTGTTCAAGATAGTTTTAGCCTAAATTCTGGTTAGTAAAAGTGATCCTAGGTGTAATACACACCTAATGGGCTCAAGAGAATGGCAATAGGTTACCTATTGACTATGGAAACTTGTACTTGGATAGTACAAAAGGTGGGTAAATTAGAAACTTGGCCTAGGTTATGCCTAATACTAATGATATGTGGGTAGGAAAGTTGCTAACCCCTTAGGGTAGTAACTATACGTAAGGTGTAGTAGGGCTCCTATAGGTAGGTTGTCCTAATGTGCCCTAGGAATGTGACGTCTAGATGGCAAGAAGTTCAGATATCAAGATGGTGGAGTAATCCAGCAATATGCTGAGATGTCGAGAAGTCAAGATGCTCAGTTGTTGGTTGGTAGTTATCTTGATGGTACACTTAGTAGACTCAGAAAAGTTATTATAACTCTATCTTATTGTCTTATCTAAGGAGCTGGCAAGTTTGGCTTAGAGAGGTGAAGTGTAGCCCTTATTTGGTACTACAGGATGCTTAGGTTGCTTACTAATAGGGACCAGATGCCTTTTGTTGCCCAAGAAGAGATTTCTCCCAAAAGGATAGTCTTAGGTACTTGTCCTTTATTTAGATACAAGTCCTAATAGCCTAGTAGTAGTTCTAAAGTCCTATTTACTTTGCTCTGGGGTACCCTGCCTTATTAGGTCTTATTAGATTTCCCAGGGGATCTCTTATCAGATGAGATTATCTGAGGTAGAAAATGATATGCTCTCTGCAGGTCAAATGCTCCCCTTTATATACATAAATACAGGAGGCTGTGCCAGCCAATCAGAGGATTGGTGGCTTATAAATTAAGGCACAATTGCTTACTAATGCCAGGCACAAGCTGACAAACCCAGGCACATTAAGGGGAAGTACTTTGGGCAGAGGAGTCCAAATCTGGAATGCTCTGCCAAAGAGGCTGGCTATGCTGTGCAGGGCTGTACAGACCAATGGGGACAAGGTCACATGGTAGCTAGGGGTCACATGATCACTTCATCTCACTGGCACTTAGCTAAGTAGTCAGATAAATAAAGAGAAATCAATTGGAATAGTATGCTATGTACAAATGTGCAAGTGTAAGGGTATGACTAGAGAGATTAATGAATATCTCAATAACCGGTAGGTGGAAAAATCTGGAAAAATAGGGGTATGTAGCTCATGATAGGGGCTATCTTTCCCTATGGTATCAAGGGGTATGGTCCACAGGGAGCTGTGGAAATTCCACTTCTTGGGTGACTGATTTGCTATGTGCATGCATGAAACTAGTTTGGTGCAGGTCAGCACAGCACCATGCAGCTAAAACAATTAATATCAAAACAAGAATCTCGTCTCTGTCAAACAGCTACAATGATTATCTCTCGACATCGGAGCAGGGATCAAATTTCACTCCGTTCCACGTGATTATGTAAGCATAGCTCTGTTATCGTGACACTCGGACAGTCTTCGATCCTGCTTTGTATTCCCGGATAAGAACCCGAGTGACTCGCAGACCGGTCATGTACATCAGCGCTTAACAGCCACGGCGGGTCGGCGCTCCGTTTACATAGGTGGGCAATGTGCTGTGAAAGCAATGCATCAAAGTTGGGCGTTGAACGTTCTAGGAACGCAACAATGGACGCTCGGTCGTACTTCATCGTCCGCACCTCGGAGTCGACATCTCTACAGGAGCTATGTGGGAAGTGAACGTTCCGATAGGCTCGTGCCATCACTTCTTGTTCCTGTCTGGTTGGCACTCTCTTGTTTGAAGCTGTGCGTCCTCCGAAGGTGAAAGTGTCTCAAAATTGAAGAAGATACAATCTAGCATCCCCCTGACATTTTTTACCCTTGAAAGAGCAGGAAGTCATGTTGACATCACAAAGCGGGGCACTGCAATTATGTGTTAGACACTATGTCATCGTTATCACTCAGCTGTTTAAAGCCTAATTCGGTGTTCGTTCTATGTGCCAGTCCCTCCGATCAATGCGTAGGACACCGCCCTATCGCGTTTCCTCATTGCTGGAAAGTACCGGACGCCGCACTGGCAGAAGAACGTTCTGCCTTGACAAGACATCCGGTTCAGACGATAACCGGAATGTAGACCTCAACGAAATATATAAACACGCTCAGACACTGTCTGTGCCAGAACGACCAGGGATAGTATTCAATTTCGTCCTGAAGCATCATGACTGTGCATCACTCACCCCTTGATCTATCCAACATCGGATACCACCTTTACACCATCTTTCTTTTCACCAAGAATGACATCCTCACCGCCATTATTCCAGTGGTAAGTACGGTGCTGGCGTCTCTACGCCGCTGCTCATCTCACGAACCTACAAGACGCTGTTTGCTATTGCCTCGGCGCCGCTGTGCAGCCCCATCCACATCCTACCTACGATCCTGTGGGTTTGGACCCACATCCTGCAGTTCAACCTTGCGAACCAGATCAAGGCGCCAGAGGAAGACAAGGTGAACAAACCGTCGCGGCCGCTTCCCTCAGGGAGAGTCTCATTACGCAACGCAACGATTCTCCGGTGGCTCATTGCCCCGCTGTGCCTGGCGTACTCTTCGCTCTATAGCGTCCAGTTGGTGTTTGCCAGTCTCGAGATGCAGTTGTTTACCCTTTGGTACAACGAGCTTGACGGGGACAAGAACTGGTTTTCGAAAAACGTCATTCTCGCTATCATGTATGGTTGTATGGAACTCGGAGGGACCCTCAGTGCAGGTACGTTCATTGTTCACCGCCTACCTTGTTCGAGCTGCCACCTTGCTCACGATCCCTTTCATGCGCGAAACATCAAAGGCTGCGATCCCTCCAAGGTCAGCGAAACTGGAAAACTTGCGGTCCAACTCACTATCGCTGTCTTCACCTCCACCGTGCACTGCCAAGACTTTAAAGACATCGAAGGCGACCGTATCACAGGCCGCCGCACCGTCCCGATCATGTTCCCCATCGCCTCCCGCCTCGTCGTCGGCTTGGGTCTCCCCATATGGTCTTACCTCCTCTGCTGCATCTGGGACGTCGATTGGTTCTGTACGCTCGCGTTCGTGGCGTATGGATGCTTCGTCGGAGGACGGTTCTTGTGCTTGCGCACGCGCAACGCGGACAAGCGGTCGTGCAAGTATTACAGTGTAAGTTCCCGATCGGCTGCTGTGATGCCGCTGTCTTTGTCGGTTATACTGACTTTTTTCGCCTCTTACAGATCTGGTTCTCGATCCATCACTTGTTACCGGGATACTGGAATTATTTCCATGACAGCAACGAGGCCCGGGGTGGGGAGCTGATCCAAAAGACTTGGGACCTATTTTCGGGTACATCACTTTTGACGGCGTTCTGAACCAGGGGTGATGCGGGTTATCTGAACCGCCCCGATTGAATTTCCAAGTCACTGATCAGCGAGAAGAGTGCTTTGATCTTGACGTCCCTTTTACAATTTTACAATTTTGAATCTGTACACTTTTGTATCACGCCGATATGTCCATGAAGGTGTTACTACTATCTATGCTTCAAATAAAACAATTCGACGAGTCGCACTCTATCTTGTATCGAATGGACATTCGGTGTAAGACTGATGAAATGAATGGCGATACCCCACTCCGTGTCACCCCCGCATCCTCCATGTCACCCACGTCACAAACCCCCCCGCCAAGGGAATAGTCCAAATACCCATCCGATCCGTCATTTGCAAACATGCCCGGAATACCGCTCTGCGGCACGGTAGGGCGCGCCGCGAGGGGCACACGTATCGGTTCCGCGATCACTGGCAACCCCGAGAAAACACGTAAACGCGGGGTCAGCGTAGAAAACGGAGAGACGCACTCGGATAGCCATTGTGTTCCTATTCCGCATGGTGTTTGTCGTCACACAGCTGTTTTGCCTGCATTGGGATCGACGGTCGAGAGGACTAGACCTACCTGAGGTGGGTTTTGAGATGGGCGCGTGTAAGCGAGCCGTAATGAAACGCGGACAACACGCTGGATCTGACAGGACTGTGAGTGAGCAACGTTGAACTGGGCAATCACTTTGGATGCCCGAAGGCTCCATCTGGAAAACGGGATGGTCCCGTATCAAAGAAAAATACGTGCCATGTTGGATACCCCGCATCCCAACCAAAGCAGGGCTCTCCAGGAGCGATCCAGCTTGACACCCGAAATAACGTGCAGGTGTACACGACGCAACAATTCATGTCAAACATTTCGTAGAGAAGAAAAGGCCACCCACCCCCTGAGGAACGGATTCCCCCAAGTTCCAGCTATACAAGTATCTAGAGCCACCCAAGACAGGAACGTCCGTAGCCACCACATTCGCAGAGCAAAGGTCGGGGTCCCCTTCGCTGACGAAGTCACGAGGGTCTACAGGAAAAAGTCTACCATTGATCTGAAATGCCAGACTGTGCGGTGGCGAACAGGCAAATCGTGACCCTCCGAGGGTAGTGTGGATCTGCGCGACAACGTCAGGGGGACCGCAAATGAGTGAGTCCCCCTGTTGATAAAAATACCAGCTGAGCACGTCTGGACAACGGACATGTTCATGGAATTGATCGCGGAAAAGTACTAACCCTGTAAACCCAGTCCAGCCAAGGAGATAAAAACGGGCCTATTGAATAGGGCCCTCCGCGCACGTTCCCGTTTTAGAATCCCATATATCAACACTCAGTCGAGATGGGAGGGACGAAAGAGTCGAGAGTTGGTACAACAGGGTTTCGTTGGATGAACATCAGTGCAGCATTGTTGTGACTGATTCAGTGGATGGTGAAAATGAGATGGAGTGGGCTTAATCAAAGTGGTCCTCTCGCGGTGGGCTCCAATGTGTAAGTAGGCTGCTGCGCACAAGGCAGAAGCACAGGTGCGAGATGAGTTTGAAAAGGACGGAGATGAACCGGGATGGGAGATTAAGCAGCTCGTTGCAGGACGGATTCCAAGGCTTCCGTTCGAACGATAGGATTAAAGGGGAGAACAGTGACTATTCTGGTTTTCGAGAGAATACAGGATTGTGGGTCGTATGCGATGCGGGACAAAGCAAAATGACAAATTAATGACTCATCTGAGTACGAAAAGAAAAGGAATACTCGATGGACGGAAAAGTGGAAACATGAAGGAGAGGAGGTGTGCACTGGCATAGCACTGAAAGTGTCATTGCGCTAAAAATCAAGTCCAAGCCTGAGTCTGAGTCGAGTCCGAGTCCGAGTTGGCATCCATAAACAATCGTCAGCTTCTGGAATAAGTGTGAAAAGTAAATCAATGGAGGATTAAGAAAGGTGCATACCAGATGGGCTCGGTGAAATTAGCTCTTCTGGTCCCCACAGGAATGAAATGGAGAAAATGGGAGCGCCTCGTGAAAAAAGGTGGTCGCTGGATGTTTTCTACACCGTTCAGGCTCGTAAGGGCAGAGTCGCTTATGGCGTGCACGAAGGCATAGCAGGAAGGTTTTATGAGACAGTACCAGGATAGCTGACGACGGACCCAAACAACAAAAGTTGAGACGCGTTCCAGATCTGGCGCTTCATTGGGTACCCAGGTGAGATGTGCAACACGTTCATCATTGATCCGAACATGGTTGGTGTCGCCAAGAACAGTGACCGTATCATCTGCGGAGCCCAAAAGGCCGAATCGGGCAGGGAGTGAATGGTTGGCAACTTGAATGGTACGTGAAACCCGGATAGCTGTGACAATAGGGGGGGTTGTGGTGGGTTCTCTAGACTGAACGTACAACACGATGTATTCGTGCTGAAAATCAGGTGTTCCTTGAATTGAGAAAGCGCTGTGACGATGTAATCCTGGTTGGGATCAACTTGACGGACAAGGTGAGCCCAATTTTCTGGTGTGTGGGTACCACTGAGAACAGCCTGAGTGATGGACTTTGCGGCGGGCTTTTCAGACAGTGGAAGGAGGGAGGGATACAAAACGTCAATGTAGTATTCCATGTTGATCTGCTGGGCTCGGGTGCGTCACTGCGAGGAATAACGGCACAGGGCTGCAGGCATACTCCTATTATGTAATCAGCAATGGATGCTCTCCCACGGGTCTCTGTGACACTCGCCGGACAGAGGGTCTTACTTGTATCCCGAGAGCTTCCCTCGGACAACGACCATGGGAGAAACGTTGGTGACTCGCAGACTGGTCGCATCCTTGATCATCGCAGTGCAGATGTACTAATCGGCGCTTGACAACCACGCTCTCCGTTTACGGGAACTCGTTAGTAGGTGCCGGCGACTCAAAAGCGACGCGTCATTGTTGAAAACGTTGAACGTTCTAGGAATGCAACAATTGACGCTCGGTCGTACTTCATCTGCACCTCGGAGTCGACACCCTCGCAGGAGCCATGTGGGAAGTGAACGTTTCGATGCTCACACTGCCTCTCACAATTGAATGAAGTACGGTCTGGCATCCCCCTGACCTTTTTTACCTTCTTCAAGGAGCAGGAAGGTAGATAAACATCACAAAACGAGGCAATTCAGTCACGCGCTAGACACCATGTCACATTGGTATCATCCGGCTATTGGAAGTCCAATCCAGTTCCTGTTCTACGCGCCACTCCCTCCGAATGCCACCTTATCACGCACCCTCATTTCCGGAAATCACTGGACGTCGCAGAAGAACATTCTGCTCCGACAAGACATTCGGTTCAGACAATAACCGGAATGTAGAGGGAAACGACTCCAAGCGTCCCCGTTGTCCGAATGACCTCTGAAATATATAAACTCGTTCAGATACTGTCTGTGCCAGAACGACCCGCCGCACCGTCCCGATCACGTTCCCCGTCGCCTCCCGCCTCGTCGTCGGCTTGGGTCTCCCCATATGGTCCTACCTCCTCTGCTGCATCTGGGACGTCGATTGGTCCTGTACGCTCGCATTCGTGGCGTATGGATGTCTCGTCGGGGAACGGTTCTTGTGCTTGCGCACGCGCGACGCGGATAGACGGTCGTGCAAGTATTACAGTGCAAGTTCCCGATCGGTTTCTGTGATGGCTGCCCTTGTCGGATATACTGACTTTTTGCCTCTCACAGATCTGGTTCTCGGTCCACCACTTGTTTCCCGGATATTGGAATTATTTCCATCACGACAACGAGGCTCGATACGGGGAGCTGATCCAAAACACTTGGGATCTATTTTCGGGTACTTTACTTTTGAAGAGGCGTTCTGAACCAGGGGTGATGCGGTTTGTCTGAATCACCCCGGTTGAATTTCCAAGTGATCAGCGAGAAGAGTGCTTTGATCTCGACATCCCTTTTACAATCTTTGCAATCTTGGCATATTCCGTTCGATCTGTACACTTTTGTATCACGCCGATATCTCCGCGACCGAAGATGATGTTACTACCATGTATGCTACAAATCAAACAGTTCGACGAGTTGCACTCTATCTCGTATCGAATTAACATACGATGTAAAACCGATCAAATGAATGTCGATACCCCACTCTCTCCCTTCATGTCACCCCGCGATCCTCCATGTGACCCACGTCACAAACCCCGCCAAGGCAGTAGTCCAAATACCCATACCGATCCGCACGTCCCCCGATCCGCCATTTGCAAACATGCCCGGAATGCCGCTCTGCGTCACGGTTGGACGCGCCGCGAGGGGTACACCCCCAACCCCAGTACCACGTGCGGGTGGCAGCGATGCGGGTGCCGGTTCCGCGATCACTGGCAACCCCGAGGGCCGAGAAAAAACACGTAAACGTGGGTCAGCATAGAAAACGGAGGGACGTACTCGGATAGCCCTCGTGTTCCTGTTCCGCGTGGTGTTTGTCGTCGCACAGCTGTTTGCCTGCATTGGGATCGACAGTGGAGAGGAGACCCACCCGAGGTGGATTTTGAGATGGGCGCGTAAGCGAGCCGTAATGAAACGCGGCCAACACGCTGGGTTTGGCAGGACTGTGAGTGAGCAACGCTGAACTAGGCAATCACTTCGGATGCCCGAAGGCTCCATCTGGAAAACGGGATGGTCCCGCATCAAAGAAAAATGTGACATATTGGATACCCCGCATCCCAATCCAGGCAGGGCTCTCCGGGAGCGATCCAGCCTGACACCCGAAATAACGTGCAGGTGTACACGACGAAATAATTCATATGCAGGACATACACCCCCGTGTCAAACATTTCGCAGAGAAGAAAAGGCCACCCACCCTTTGAGGAACGGATCCCCCAAGTTCCAGCTATACAGGTATCCAGAACCACTCAAGACAGGAACGTCCGTAGCCACCACATTCGCAGAGCAAAGGTCGGGGTCCCTTGGGCGAGCTTCGCTGACAAAGTCACGAGGGTCTACAGGAAAAAGTCTACCACCGATCTGAAATGTCAGGCTGTGTGGTGGCGAACAGGCAAATCGTGACCCTCCGAGGATCGTGTGGATCTGCGCGACAACGTCAGGGGGACCGCGAATGAGTGAGTTTCCCTGTCGATACGACAGTGTCATGATTGACACGATGAAGTGCAGAACACGAACGACCAACCGTATCGATCAGCGCTGAGAGAGAAATGTTCGGAGACGACATTTTGGACCTTGCCAACTTGACACCATCGAACCATACGTCATCTAGTGGTATCTCCCAAGCTATTGGGTATACCTATTCATCGAGATATCGATGAGCAGCTATACAATCGCCTCTTGCGTGGAACGAACCTCTCCGGGAGCGTCCGACGGGGGATTCAACCCACCCTGGGACGGAGGATAACCACGTACACTTACCCAGGTCAAACTTTCGCTGTGTACAGATGGCGGAAGCTGACCGATGGACAGCATCCCTTCGTTTCCTCCGATCTGAATGGTATCCCGCTGGAGGGTGATCGAGAACATCGGAGAATCCAACATCCCCTGAGCCACAAGCCGTGGGATGAGCGGGCCATAGCTTACAATGGACGACCGGAGTGCAGCCGTCGTCGTCAACTGCCGCACAGAACGCACGAGCTGGCCTCCTGCGTCATCACCTAGATCGTTCTTCGGGAACCAGCGTGTGACGAGGTTTTTGAGGCGATCGGGGAAGCGAGCATTGGCGTCGATGGGTTCTAGAGGCACGTCACGGTGCGCCATTGCGTTCGTGCTACCGTTCTGACTCGAGAACAGATCGAACCAAAGGAGACTTGGAAACCTAGTTCAACAACACTGGGAAAGAACGCCTTCAGGAATCGTCCAACACACCTATCAAAAGGGAATCCCAGGCCAAAAATACCAGCTGAACCCGTCTGGACGACGGACGTGTTCGTGGAATTGATCGCGGAAAAGTACTGACCCTGTAAACCCAGTCCAGCCAAGGAGACGAAATCGGACCCAATAGGACCTTCCGCGTACGTTCCTGTTTTAGAATCCCCGTATGTCAACACCGAGTCGAGATGGGCGGGACGAAAACTCGAGAGTGGGTACAACGGGGTTGTGATGGACGAACATGTTTCCTGACACGAGGTGGATAAGACCCATAGATCGGAGGATCCCGTATCTTTCAAGAGAGGACATCAGCCGCCACGCTCGTCTGCGAAGAAGCGGCGATTCCCTACCCAACACGACGGGTATATGCGTCTCGCCGACCTGTATCTGCACGTTATACGTTCTAGCAATCAACAGAATCAGCGATCAGAAGAGAAGCACGCGAAATGAATCGTTACATGTCCTCGAAATCACCAAGGCCAATGGATCCAGTGCTCACAGACCGCCGCAAGTGTCTTGACGCCGGTCTTCGAACGATGGGGACATGAATACCTCCAAAAGTACGCTGTATATCCGTTGCATCAGATTGACAGCTGACTATCAAGGATACTAGCACCAAGGCGCGTCCAACGCGAGAACTGGCCATTCCAGCGAAATGCAAGTGCCAGGTCCCAGATCCCGCTGGGATTCTAGATGGTCGCCTGCGAAAATGATAAAGGAATGCATGATTGGTCCCGGTCAGTGTACTTCATTGTTTACGGAGTCCGAATTCTTAGATCATGCTGGTAGGCATGATGGAATACCACTCAGACATCGCAACAACATACCGAAACCACGTGACGCAGCATCTGGAATGTTATCAATGACATGTATTCACTGATCCCTGGAGGACATCGTATCGATATTGAAGATAAAAGGTGATGGTGAGGCCGATACGCAAGGGTAAAGGACATATGGAGGAATGCAGCCCCGCGGTTACTCGTACAGAATGACTAACCATATTGCAACAGGTGCACATGACATGTTCATGGGCTCGTAACCAAACATGCTGAACCGAGATGCCCGTATAAACAGTCGCTCGACTCAGTCGAGTGACGCCCCATATTGAAATCAGGAGTAAAAATCGACGAAACGTCCACAGAGCTGTCACCGAACATGCTAATCACTTCTGCCGGAGACGACATGTATACGCTTGGGTCGATTTCCATAGTTGATGTATCCAAGAACGAGGGTAGCGAAAGTGAGGCGCGCCGGTTGGCACTGAGATATTGACTAGCTGACCCGCCATTAGCAGAGACTGGAGAGAACGCCTGGCCAGCTGGCCGGGGACTCGTCAAGCCGACAGCAGGTTCGGCAAAGAACTCGGAGGGCGAAAAGGTTTCCGGACTGCTGTGATGGGAACTACCATCACTCCCGGTGCCCCTTGACGCGCTGGGGGTCTTCTTGCGCACGGGTCTTACCCATGGAGGTCGTGTATTCGACTGTTCCTGGGAGTCAGACCGAGACGGCTCAAGCGGTATTTGGGTGACTGAGCCAAGCAGGTGAGTCATGACAGACGCCATCAGGACCAAAAATCAACTCACGGCGACAAAACTCCTCCATCAAGTCCCCTGACCTCTGGCCACATACATATCTCCCACTGAACCGTCTTAGCAATCCGACACACGACCGAAGGGCTTCGAGGGCAGGCTGGATCAGGGACTGGTGTTTCTCACTCTTGCAGTTGATTAATATGGCCAGGAGGGTACGTCCAGCTTGAGTCAACTGATGAATGACATGGACCCCGTCTATGGAAGATGATCGGTGCCACATAGAATATCGCGAATCAAAGTCAACTCACAATACGTCATCAATCCCTTGGCTGCGACCTGCATGTGGGACGAGATAACCTGCAACGCACACGCCTGGGCGGCGGCCATGGCTTCTCGCTCCATGTCGCTTAGCTCTTCGTCCATCGAGCCGCTGTACACTCTCTCCGCCACGAGGTTAGAGAATCGGTGCCTGTGGATCAACATCCGGACGAACTGCTCAGCGCAGTGGAGTCGTACTGCCTGCGTGACACGAATAACATCATCGCTGGCCAGTGTTTCCGACGTATGAGCCCAATATGGGGGTATTGACCGGTGTATCATATCCAGCAAACCTTCCTCTTCGCGCAGATCCTTTGGTCGCGTGTGGCCTGACAGCACTCCTGCTGCACGCAACAAGAAAGGGGAAGAGTCACCAGTTCGATGACGCGGCGGCGGGATGTCCAACACAGATTCCATGACGACCATGATCCGTATTGCTGTGACGAATGCACCCATTCGGCTTTCTGTGCCAGTGGGTTGCGATTGGATGCCCTCGCGAGTCACGAACTCGTCGTCGACCACCGTGGGCTCTCCGATATCGCAATCCCTCAGGCGGATCATAGGTGGCCTGCCGAAATGGGCCGATAGTTGTTTGTCCCATAGGTACACGCACCAGAACGTGCGTTTCCGGACCTCGTCTTCGATGGGGTCGAAGAGATCATATGTGTCAGCCGAACGGTGCAAGCCAGCGTCTATCGACACTGTGACGGCCTCGGATAAGAGAGCAGCAGCCTTGGAAAGCTTTCCTAGACCCACTGCGTAGACAGCGGCGATCAGATGCGCTTGGACAGTATAAAGTGTAGGACGGTCCGCGATCGGAAGTGTACGGAGTCGGCCGAAAAGTTCGAACCACTCCGTGCCGGCCGAAATACCATCACCAGGATCCGACCGGACACGGGGATCGTCAACGTGGCGTGACGCAAGACAGCAGATGGAAACAATAAAGGCCGCGAACCCGGGTTCAGCCCACTTCTGAGGGTTCCCGTAATCCTGATGACACAAATGAGCCAACGAAAGGACGTAAATGAATCTCAACGAACCGCCAAAAATGTGGGAATATGCAAGAATGGGAGGAGGTAGTAGGATGTACACAGGTAGCATTGCACCAAACTGACGATATAATGTGGTTAGAATGCACTAAAGCTAAGGGACGATGAGAGATCACCTGTCCATCAGCTCTGGAACGATATATGACGTTATAAATCGCCAGAGCGTCTCAGGGTTGACGTCAGTGCGTCGGGGCGTCCGGTTGGGAAACCATGTAGGAGAACCGGTGGGAGATTGTTTACCACCCCAGCCCGGGTCTGGGGTGCTCTTCTCCGTCTCGGACTTGACAGGAGTATGATTCTCCACTAGGAGATCGAGGAGGGGCAAACCAGATGTCTCTCCTTGCCATCGCGTATACCCTTCGTCATCGAAGTAGAGATACGAGGCATGTATTCGGGAAGTCTCCTCGAAGAACTGTTCGGTCCCAGACCCATTTTGTGGGTAAGAAGGATGTCCTAGGATGGAGTGAAAAGCTGTGTTGGGGCTTTCGTGCCCTGGGGAACCTCTTGGCGGCTGAGTCGTAAAATGTGTGGATGGGTTTGTAAGGGGGAAGACATGCAGAGATGGGGGAGGAACGCCCGAGGGAAAGGTATGGTCTGTGGAAGCAAACGTGTTCAATGGACTGGGCATGCTAGGATCCGCTGTGAGGTGTGGGGGAGGGCTCAAACCCCCAGCGGCAAAGACGGCGGGAGGGATGGCTTGAATGAGTATCTCGAGCTGGTGCATCCTGTCCTCGAGGGTAGCGGTGCGTCTGGGGTGCGATGAGGCAAGTGTTACGGCGTGTGGAGCGCGTGTGTACGTACTTTGATTTGTGGGGATGTGTGCGCTTCCCGGGTTCTTCGAAAGTGCATGGTGAGTTTGCAGTGAGGCAAGCCTGGCAAGGATGTCCTTCGTCGCACTTGATTCTCCTCCGCCTGCACGCAGGGCATAGTCAGCACGGTGGGGTGCGCAATGTGCTCCGAGATGCTCACCGGCAGCGATCACACGCCCTGGAGGAGGGTCAGAGAGAGTCGACGATGGCGGGTGGTGTTGACTCACCTGCTCAGCTTGAATCTGCGCTCCTTCAAGATGGAGGTCGAGGGCTTGTCGTGTCCGTCCTGCGCCGGAGACATGGCCAAGGGGGAGTGCGAGGACGAAAATTCGAGGAGCAACAGACGCCAAAAAAGCAGGAATAAGTAGCGGTCAAGTGGGCGTGATGGACTCGTCGCCGGGCCGCGCCGGAAATGTCCGTGCCTGGGCCATATCGGGAAATCTGAATCAATCCGTGGCTCGTTCCTGAAACAACCGTGGGTGGCTTGTGTCGTTGCCAACTGACCTAACAGGTTCTCGAACAAACACAGATTGTCACGATTAGGCTGATAGAACACCTTCTTCACCCCCTTTCCATTTTCTGTGGCGGCCTGCTGGGCTGTTCGCCGATCAACGTTAACGAAGCCAGCCCACGAGACCCAGAGATCGAAACCGTTCGCCAAACGGGGTTGCCGGACATACGTTGTCTTAATCGTTCAGGCGCCACCAGTGCTCAAAGACGTGACCTGGTGCCATGCTCGGAGCCTGTCTGGGGAATGAACTAGTGATGGCCAGTATGTCACAGTACTCCGCGGACATTGGAGCATCAACACAGACGCGCCGTCTGCCCTTCCGGTCCCCTAGCTCCCTCTGACCGAACCTTCATTACGGATGGGCGGACCTCAGCTTCGCGGCCTCGTGAACTGCTCTTTGCCAACGCTATTCTTTACGCAATCTCGAGTGCGCTGGGCAATCGTAGCAAGAAGTGGACTTAACCGAGAACCTCAGACTGGCTGCTGGGCTAGACTCCGAAGCGATGGGTGAGCGTTTTTTGTTCGCAAGCCGACACAGTTACATACATATGGCTCCGTGCGAATGGCACAAAGTGCTTAGCTTATTTTCACAAAGGGCGTTATCGGATTCATTGAACCCTTGCCACTAGCTTAGTTTGTACCAAACGGAACCCGTACAGCGTAGGTCAACTACCTACCTAGCTCATTCTCTGATGCACCAGAGAGAGCTAGCAACGAATGATGTTTCGAGAAAGCTATCGAAACTATGTCTTGTCTTGCCGACGTGTCAGAGGATGTATGCAAAGCGATCCGAAGAGACAAAAATATCATGGGATGTGAGCTATTTCAGCTGAAAATGCCTCAAGCTTCGGTGGTCGTTCACGCAGCAGTCCAACTGATCACGCGCACGTCTATCAACAGATGCAACAATGGTCATCACCTGAACCTAGTGAGCATCCGCAGAGAGAGATCTGATGTACTTCGAGCTATTCACATACCAGGGCATACAGACGAACTAGTTGGATGTCTGGGCATGTCACCACGACATTCGGGATATGTTGTTTTTTATTCCGGGAACACGAGAGATAGCTATGTATTCATCGGGCGTAGACGAGTGACAGTTGCAATTTCCGCAGGATAAGTGTGTGACCCTGAAGTTCATTTCACGGACGCTTTGAGGTGGGCACGATGCAAACTCCATATCGCTCGGACTCGGGTTGTTGGTTCGGCTTGTCCCGAAGCCTCTTCGCTTCTGTGGAAAAACGCTATCGAACATTCGGACGCTCGAGATCGTACACAAACTAGCCCTCTTTCCAGTGAATAACTTACTCGAGACTGTTCCGGCCGAGGGACACGGCCCTTCAGGTTTTTGCCCCCTGGCCACGAAGCATTCTTAGACAGTTCATATAGAGGCTGTACCGTTTCGGGGGTACTCGGGTGGCACATGCAATTGGCTCTTCGGAATCTTCACTTTCCATACGATGATGGAGCACGAGGTCTCCTTCTGGTGGAAACACTTCGGCCTGGGAACCCCTGCCACCAAAAGTCCAAGACACCGCGCTATCCTCTCATCCATCCGCACTTGCCAAATCGATGACCCTTGGACAAGTTTTTTTTCTCTTTTTTTTTGGGACGCGGTACGTCGAACATACAGTGGCGAACAGCGCGTATCGATACGCGCTATCGCCTCTTTTCTTCCGGGTCTCTCTCCCGGGCATCACGGTCAAAGGGCGTACGCAAAAACACTTCTCGATCACAGAAAGAAAAAGGAGTGTCTTTTCCATGACGAACTTCTGCTTTCGTCGTAAGGGGGCTACACACAAAGGCTCGAGTCGATCTCTCCGATATCGACAAAAGATTTTCTAGCCATGGTCCGGATTGATTCAATGTCACGGAACCACAAATGTAATAGAGGGATGGGTGAGGTAATGATGAAAACCCCTTCCGGAGCTGTGGGCTCGTTCAGAAAGCGATCGACAAGCATATGAACTGTTTGCGTCCCTCGAATGGTATAGCAACTGGACCAGGGGTTGGGCGAGTACGTTGCCGAGTTATGAACGTGGAACAACACGTGTATCATCAAGAGATCCCACGGACGCCCATCCTTATCGTCAAATACGATTGCAGACATGTAACTTGAACGTAATTGGCTGCCAATGGCAATCTACCGTGCAATCGGTCACGATGCACACGCATTGGGACATAATCCATGCACTATCGTTGGAGACTCGAGCAGGTCCCCATGGTCTTGTGATGTTTTATGACCCATCGTACAGTATTTGCAAATGTGGAAACGATATCGTACACTGGTATTTGCTAATGACAATGAATGAGCCCCAGAATTGCCGTAACGACGATACATTGCACACCGGACGAGGATCATTGACTCGGATTTGCTTATCCCCTCAAGGCACTCAGTCCCGAGTTCCCCTCTTCTGGAATCGATACAAATAGCAACATGGTCATTAGCACCAAAGATGCGCCGATAAGTGGTTCTTCCTGCCAGAAGCGGCATCACCTCGGGGACGCGGGTACCCACACTCTCCCCGATTCCGATTTCCAAAGCAAAAGCCAGAATACCGTACGCCTCGTGTATAACCTCAAGGCACACTAGAAAGAAACCGAGGTTGTCATCTGACCCCTGAAGCGGTTCGTGGGCAACCAGTGCGGTCTTGAAGCAAAATCGAGTGCGACGAGTGCCATGGGTGACAGAAGACTCAGACAGAGCAGCGGCGAACAAACAAACAAAGGAGATGCCACCGGCAGTGTGAAGCGAGACTCGTGAATGGTGAATGGGGTAGTTTCTGACATCCGATGCCAGTGCGATTAGGCGGTCCAAGACCTTGAGCAACAGCCTTTGATTGCGCCGAAGCAAAGCTCCATCAGACTGTCGCGCCGAGTGCAACACTCTCAAAGGTTCTGGAAACCGAGGGGCCGCGAGGGTTGCGCCCCCCACATGGTCTCGTATTCCAGTGCACCCGAGCGAGCGTCAATTTCAGTGAGTAAGGCAATAGTTCATTCCTCGGAAACCACCGCACAAACATTGAGTACCCGATATAGCGACCGATAACAATAACGATCCAAGATCTGGCCGTCTTGCGCTACGCCGCGACTCTCGGAGGGTCTGACTGCCAGACCTCGTGAATAATACCCAAAAGTTTGAGTCTGATAAACATCCACACGTGGTCCGCCACGGAAGAATCAATCTAGTGTTTGTATGTACTTCGAGTTTCGAAGGCAAGATAGGGAGCGAAGGCACTAGGGCCGGGCTCAGGGGCAGAGTGCAGAGAAGGCGAGGTCACCTGTAGCTAGCTCCGGTTCAGAAGGGAGTTCTCTCGGCTAGGCGAAGGAATGCTATATTCATTACGGGAGTCATCAGGGGAACTAGAGCGGAAACGACAAGGGTTCGCGGAAAGAGAAGGCGAGGTCACCTGGAGCTAGCGCTGGTTGGGGGGGGAGGAAGGACCGGATGAACATTGCGGGAGTCATCAGGGAGAGTGGAACGGAGTGAAAACAGGAGTTCATGATATTTCGCTTTGCTCTCCTGATGGCTTGGGCAGCTATACTTGGTCGATATGGGACAGGCACCGCTGTGCACGCACCGCTGAGCGTTCCGACGGTTATCCTTGACCAGCCCCATGGCGTTCCATTGTCGGGGGGGAGTCTTTCCGACAGGAGTTCTGACCTTGTGAATGAATGACTCCGAATTTGTGGCTCATTAGCTCTCCCTGGTGGCTCATCAATGAACGTCGATACTAGATGGGTGAGACGGCGCAAAAGAGTGGTGAAAAGTCGGAATTCGCAGTGGAAGGACGTGAAAAAAAAACCCCCGTTTGAACATTCTTTCCGTCGACAATGATGCGCCACCCGAGGAGCTTGCGGACGGAACGTTCGGCCCCATCAAGAGCTATGTACCTCATGCCCGGTGACTGAAGCAGTCCCAACAGTGTCCAATCGCAAAAAGCGCAACATAAACTGAGCAACACACAAGTAACATGAATAACCTTGCCATCCCCTCTGATTCACTTTGCATGGATAGTGCGGCTCCACGGAGCACCAGGTGACCATGAGAGACCGAGGGTAGAAGAGATTGTGTGTTACAATAAGAATAGGTACCGTAACTCCTGCCATGGTAAGTAAAACATACGATATTGCCAGAGGGGTGTTGGGGAGAACAATAACCGTAGTTACTGGACTTGCCAGCGGGCATAGCCTGAAAATAGCCCTATGACTAGCGATCGCTCACTTGGCTGCCCTCTGTACTGGTTGTGACCGTCGTCGACCGCGTGATCGGCAAAAACAAACACCCATCAGACCTGCGCTCTCGAACCAAGCGCCAAATGAGTACCGTAACGCTCGAGGCAGACTCTAGGGGATGACGGTGGGCTCAGCTCTGTCAGGTTCAGCTGCCACAACATGGTCGGGAAGCGGTCACAGTATACCTGCAACGGGATCAGTAGCACAAGTCCGACACGATCGCCGCTTGCCGGCATCGTGGTCGATCCGAATATGACCGAATTCAAATTCAGACTGAACTCGAGTCCTTCCCAAGTTATCCACGTACACTACTAGTTACCAAGCGACAACGTGCTGGACGGTACAACAAAAAGCTAAGAAAGAGTGGCAAAATAACAGTGCGACTTATTGTCAAGGAGGATACCCGAGTCGTGAAGATGAAGTTACTAATAGATACATCCCGCGTGCCACACCACACTTCCTAAACGATCTGGGAACGGGGAAACGAGCTCATCGACGTCGCTGCACATTAACTTCAAGCGAGCTCAATGTCGTCAAACTGGAGCTCGATCCGATGGTCGTTCCCGCGTATAGGACTCGACGGACCAACCGATGAAGGCTGACTATTGTCGATCCTGTCCCCATTCATTTCCATTTCCATAATGTCGACATTCCCTTTGTTAATTCGTTCCCTACTGAACACATGGCCAGAGACATTTCCGACTGAGGGATTCGTCTGTTGGTGTGCCCGATGAGCCATCCCGACACGCACAATGACCATGTAGAACGTGATGGATATGACTGGCGTGATCTGGTAGTCAGCAATAACGTTTCAGTGGGACCATTTTTGTTGGAGAGGCATGGTGGCTGACCATGCCTAATACCACGTATTGACTGTTGGATCCGTTTACAAAGCATATCAATGCCGTAACCATCGTGAGGGAGTAAATCATGCCAGCATCGATAATGACGTAGAGAATGGGCCGCAGCTCGGACTTTCGGTTGTCACACAACGTGGTGGTATTCCGATCAACATACCAGATACGGTATGCCAGCATGACTGATAGAGTGGGGGGAGAAGTTCAGAAGGGATCTTCAGCATCCATGAAAACGCAAGTACGTACGGGTCGTCACTGCGTTGGTCGTCAACGTTGATACCCAGAACGAGATGACCCATCGAGAGAGCCTCCCGTCAAAGACATCCCCCCCATTCAATCGTGATTCGGTATACGGGCATGCGAATCCAGTTACTTCAGAGGTTGTTAATGATTTCAGTCCACCCCAAACGTTACGGCACACTTACCGCCAACGGCACACCAAAGTAGCGCAGGCAGAACCATGGCGGGTTTATATTGCCATACCGCATAACAGCGGTAGATCTACGTGAAGTTAGCGGATAGCACTCGTCTTGATGCAACGAAAGCTCACAACGACACCGTCCCCTATGAGCGTCTGTGCAGCGTACACGTAGTTCTTGGACACGAACGTCCAGTGCGACACGTCCGCAAAATACGCAATAGACTCTCCTGGATAGCTGTTTCGGTATAATAAACCTTCCATGATCCTCAGTATATCAATCGCGAGATGCTATATACACCCAAGCCGATCTCTGTCCGATCCTTATCCGGGATGGCGAACAGAAAGACGTACCGCCGTGCTAAACAGCAGCAACGAGCATGCTGCCACAAGCATCTTATGGTTCACTCGGAGAGTGGATCGTTGAGACAACAGTGCCCAGATCGTTCCTCCGAACATGAACAACGAGAAACCTTGGCCGACAAATGTTCAGCATGCTTTGCCCGCGATTCGTCGTTTAGCGGACTTACCGTACAACAGCGCTTCCAATACCATTGACAGGAGCTCTGCCTTGTCCAGAGGGATGTCAATGGTCCCCATATCTCAGGACGTGTGCTTGCAGGCCAGCAGGAAAAGCCCGAGCCAGGGGAAGGGGTGGCGGGTGGGGAGAGAAGGAAATCGCGGAGGGGGAGGAAGTGACCAACATCCTTTCCAATGGCAGGCTCTCCTACCTATGTATCCCGAACTATCACTGAGTAGGGAGAAGTCGGCGAGCTGATTCAATCGCCCCGGGGCGGGGGGTACAATTGATTTGGCAAATAGATTCCGCCCAACGCTGCTGGCACGACATCTCGGAGGCAATGCCCTTTTAGGAGGACATGCATATGTCCGCCGAAACTTTAAAAAGTATGGACGCACTCGAGTAACCCTGTCGATGAACTGAGCGTCGTTATAAAGACGAGAAAGCAGCAAGTATAAGAGCGATCTACTTGTGATGAGCATTCCGAAGCTAATCAATCAGTGGGGCAGAGCGGGAACAAAACTTGAACGCCACGTCACGTGTGACCACCGATTTGGACGGTCGGTCATATGACTTTTGGCAACAGTGCCCTGCGCTTTTCAGGTCATCCCTTGTTCGACTCGTTCCATTAGATACGAGGGTGGCTTCGAGCGTTGTACTCTAACATATTTGGCTTTATTTCTGTGTCCCGATATATATCACATATCCAAATGAGGAGGCAAACGCCACATGACAGAAAAGAGAACCAAAATTTGAAACGTTTTTGAACGGCTGCCTGCGAAAACCTAATCGATTCGCCGTGTTTGCTGCCATTTCCATCGAGGCAGTTATGATCAAGGACATACACACACTGTGGCCGATTCGGATCGCGTGCGAATATGTACAGACAAGCAGATTTGGAACCCCCCCGGCACTCAGGCTCAAGTTTTTCCGTGTCATCCGTGTCATGGCCAATTGCCATTGAGTTGGGACGACGTCCGATGGTCTGGGAAGATGAAAAATCCGTGGAGCACCCCACGTTTGCCAATCCGTACGTCGGAGGTGTGGTTGACGTCCAGCATGCATCCAAGCAATGACTCGGATCATGATGCATGACGCATGAAGCATGGCCACGTTGTGACCACCACCACCGGAATCGACATGTGATCATAGACACAAACGCCATAACGGGTATGATACTGCAGACTCGGCCGCCAGCATCGGGGGAATCGGGATGTCGCTTTTCTGCACGACCGTCCCGTTGACGGGTCTTGTGACTAGCCTCACCAGAGTTGATGTGTGCCCTACAAGCCGCTTTTGGGAAAACGACGCTATCCGCGTTGTCGTCAGGACGCGACTCACACACACGGGTCGACGAATCGAAATACGTAGATAAATAGCCATTTCTTGTGGTACGCTCCCCATAGCCCCACGTCAAACAAGAACAATGCGTATCATCGAAAACAAGAGAGGGAAGGGGGGGGGGGGATAACAGCAGGAGAGAGAAAAAAGAAAAAAAAGCAAGTCCGAGTCAACTATGCACAGGGATCGTCGCAAAGGAGAATGAACGATGGGAACGAGGAGAACAAAGGGGTGAAGCAAGTACAACAACAACGTGCTCAGATCGGCCACCCTCACACGTCTATGATACACACACACACGCCGTCGTAGCGGCAACCCCTTACCCTCATAGAGCCCGTCCACCTATCCACGACGTCGGTCTCGACCCCTCGTCCGCAGCCGCTGGGAACGTCGCGTGGGCGTAGAGCCCCTCCTCGCTCGGATACGTCGGCACGTGTGGTTGTCGTCGGGACCCTTGTGATCCAGGTAGCGTCTGCGACTGCCAAACCCGCATCTCAAACGCCTCTGGCGGGGCAGAGACTGGCAAGCGTCCGTACCCCATCTCTGGCGACGCCGTCGACCCCCTCACCCCAATCTCCCCATTCGAAAACCGGGACAACGAAGGCGGTATCGGAGACGGTGCCGGGATATCGCTCGACGAGTAATACGACACGTATGGAGACACCGTCAACCCGGCGTTTTTCACGTCTGCCATCTCCGACGATGACGACAAGGACCCCACGGTGAGCAATGGTGGCTGAATCGTCCGCTCAACGTCTGCATCGGGGAAATCGTCCGCGTCGGCATAACCCCCTCGACGCTTCTCGTTGTCCGACTCGGGCGCCACCCGCGTAGGCTCGTACGCGTGCGTCAGCGTGAGCTCGGAAGTAGACCGGGCGTGTGGCTCCCGAAACATGGGTGCGGTCTCGAGATCCGATACGCGCCTGTTTTTGGACGCTTTACGGTGTCGGATGCCTAGCCGATCTTTCAGGTCGCCGCTGACCCACATCTCGCGCACGATGTCCTTGTCGAGTGGTGCGTACGCAGACGAGGCAAATTTGTAGAGGAAGCGAGGCGCTGAGGGCGTGGTCAGACCCATGCCCATGCGCCGAGACAGCTCTACTTACCTAATGCGACCAGCACCGAGAAGACGACCGTGGCCCAAAACGTGACGTTACTGAACAGTACTTCCACTTCGTACACAAACGAGCCCGTGATCGAGAAGAAGTTGTTGGCCGGGAGGTAGGAGTAGATCACGATCCACAGGAGCATCACGAGCGAAGATCCGATGACGACGATCCACGTAATCAACGTCCAACTGAGTAAAAAGAGTTACAGTCAGCACCCCACGCTGTGCTTCGCGTGGGTATATAGAGAACGCACTAGTGAGTGTTCAATCCAACGTAGGTATTCGCGGCAAAGATGGCAGCGATCGCGACGGTCGTGCCGAAATCAGCCAAAGAGTCGATGCCTTTACCGTTGACGGACGTCGCGGGACCAAGGGACCAGACCAGGTAAGGAATGTAGAAGACGACGACCGACTGGTAAAAACCGTCGAGCATATACGACCAAAACTTTATCCGGGTATATTCCAGACCGCGAATGCCTCTAATGTAGAGCTCAGGGAAAGCCAAGGCAGCCTTTGCATTTATATCCTGGTCGAATGCTGATAAGTTGGACGTCAGTACGACACGATCCCACCAAAGGCCATCGAAGCACTTACCGCCGAGAACGATGACCGGTAGCGCAGTGAAAATCAAGTTGTAGAAGAGAATGAAACTGTAATCATACAGATATGTCGCGTCGAAGCTATCCAGGAATAGCACATGAGTAGTAATTCTCATGACCACACGCGGCGACTTACTTGCAATAGATGAGATACCAGAACAAGGCCAACGTCCAAATCACGTTCTGCAACCGGCGTCGATCAGTCAACCAAACTTACAAAGAAGGGTGACGGCATGCGAATAACCTTGTAAAAGAAGTTGCTGTGCATGTCGGCAATACGTTGATAAGACCAGCGCCCATGAACGAGAAGCAACTTTGTCAGGAACCTAAATTGGCCAAAGGCGTAGTCCGCCGACATGGCGGCCTGTGAACCTTCGTGACCCAACAACCCACAACCAACGTTGGCTTCCTGAATCATCGCCACGTCATTGGCACCGTCACCGATCGACAGGGTCATCGCTTTACGACCATCCTTGACCTGGATAGCTCATGAGTATATGCGCTCTCTTGAAGGAAAACACGGACGTACGAGCTTGACCGTCAACGCCTTCTGAGCTGGTGACACGCGGCAACACACGACCGTTTCACATTGGGTAGCAAGATTGAGGAACAATGGTTTGATATCGGGCGTTAACGCGTGTCGCAGCGTGTCGCCGTCGATGACGACCGCAAACGCAGCCTGGGCGCCGGGAACAAAACCTCGTTTACGTGGGTCCAAGGACGGCGGACCTAGTACGGATGCGATCTTGTTCAGCCCTGCCTCGATCTGCGCGCGCGTTCCCTCAGGCGTGTCAGCAGACAGGATCATGATCTCCATGTCTTGCTTGAGCAGATTGCAGCTGAATCCGATCTCGATGGCAGTTTGCAGCTTATCGCCTGGGAGGGGGGGGGGTGCGTATAAGCAGCTGAAACCCGTGTACGTGACCGTCTCGCTCACCTGTGAGAATCCACAACTTGATGCCCGCGCGATGTAATGTCTCGATCGCCTCTGGGACGCCCACCTGCAACTTGTCCTCCAGCGCCGTGGCGCCAAGCAACAGGAGTTCTTGCTCGATGCTCGACGCTGCCTTCTCGATTTCTTCCTCCCTATTTTCCGTCGCCGAGGTCGCCGCGTCATACGTCCTCACCCACATCAAGAACTGATCCTCCGTCAACACCCTGTACGCAATACAAAGCGTCCTCAGCCCCCCGTTTGCGAACATGTCCATATCCTTGGTCGTCTTCTCCTTGAGCACCGGATCGACGCTGGCCGAAAGTCGCTCATACACGACCGAGTCCGCACCCTTGCAATACAAGACGAGCCGACCGTCCGGCGCGCGCACGATCACGCTCATCCGCTTCCGCGTACTGTTGAACTCGAGCGTCTTCAACAACGTGTACCGCTCAGGCTGGCCCATCACCTCGATATCGATCGCATCTTTGGACTTGCCGACAAACGGAAAGCCGACGTCCCTCGCAGCAGCCACAAGCGCAGCCTCGTCCGGCGACTCTGCCTTGTACTCCAGGTGCCACGGCTTCTCCGTCTGCCTAGACTTGTCTGCGAGGACGGTGTGGCAGACGGCCAGCGCGCGGAAAAAGGCAGTAATGTGCCCAGCGTGTTCGGATGTCCGGTCCGCGATGTCCTCGGCGAGCTTGGGCGAGACGAACGTGAGCTTGTCGATCTGTGCGTACCGGTTCTTGAAAAGCTTTGAGAGGGCGGACACCATGGCGTCTTTGAGCACGGCCAGCTTGCGCGCGAGCTCCTCGGGCTCGACAGCGTCCGCTCGGCCTTCTCTGGTCGCAGCGCCACGCTGGGCCTCCGTGACACCTTCCCCATAGACCACCCCATGGATGGAACACTTTTGGAACTCCATGACGTTTTGCGTGAGCGTACCGGTCTTGTCGGAAAAGACGTATTCGATCTGACCGAGGTCGTCAGAGATACCCCAGTTCTTGGGGACACAGGAGCTCTCAAAGGGTTTGTAGAACATGTCGACGTCTTGTGCGATGAAGTAGGCTTGGATCGTCTTGACGATCTCGATCGAGATGAAGAGCGAAACGGGGACAATGTTCTGGAATGCGATGAGGCAGGAGCTGCGACATCGTCTCAGATGGGTGCGGCGCGACAAGGGAACCAGACTCACACAAAGATAACGAGGGAATTGACCGCGGCAGAGCTCGTTGGATCTACGCCTGGCGCGTAGATCTTCACGCTCGTATTTGGCAGACCATCCAAGACACCAAAGATCACGGCCGAGAGTGTACAGAGGACGAGCAAAAGGAAGAAATTGACGATGACGTTAAAGTTGGTTTCCTTGGCGATCTTGGATTGTTTCGATGGTGTTATACCTCCGTTCAAGTAGATCTTGGTGTCCGGGCCTGTGAAGACGACCAAACCAATGATCCAAGCTGTGTTGCGCACGGTGCAGCCACGAAGGAGGAGGTCGTTGATCGTGACGCCTTGCTTTCGAGTGTCCCCAGTGGCGGGGTCTGTGTAGCGCAAAACCCCGTTGTAGACGTACAGATTCTGGTGAGGTGGCTCCGATTCGAGGACGAACGACGATCTCTCGATGTCTTCCTCCGAGGTAATGGAAGAGGTTGCGTGAAGAGCCTTGCGTGGTTTCAAGTTGGTCTCCCCGTCCAAGTTCTTCGTCTCGAGGTAGCAAATCCCGTCCGGATCGGACGTCGACAGCACGACCACGTCCGCTGGGACCTGGTCGTTCTCCCTCAAGAGTACAATGTCGCCGACTTCCAGCTTTTTCCACAGCGTCCTCTCCCATATGGCGGTGCCGGCGGACCTGCGATTCCAGTCGATGACGCCAAACGACGACCGAGAAGGTAAGCTCTGCTGGTATGCTGAAAACGACGTGGTCTGGCCCCAAGAGCCAATTGCCGAGGCAGATGGCAAACCGGGAGGGTACGTGTGCGAATCGATGCTGGCAATGTCCTCGAGTTGCCTGCCACCGGCGCCTGTCGGTCTGCCAAGGCTGAGGGAGCTCTCGCTGGGGTCTGTGGTGCTCATGCTGACTCTGTCGCCATCGACACCCTTGCTGAGCACGACCCGCATGCTGTCGCCTGCTTCCTTTTCGCGGAGCTTTCGGACGCCTTTGGTGACTTTTCCTGGGGTATTGATGTGCAGGAGTCGCTCGTACCACGGACGGGGGTCGAGAGGCTGGTTCACGTTGCGCCATTGGCCGAGACGGGTGGCTGCGGAGGTGTTGACTTCTTCGTCGAGCTGTGCGCGGCGGTAGTCCTCGACGCCGTCTTTGATGGCGGTGACGGTGAGGATGAAGAGGATGGGAATGGCAGCGGTCTCCGCAGAAGCGGCTCCAAAGATGGAAAAGACTGGGGGACGTTAGAAGGAGCATGCACTGGGAGAGACGCACTCACGTTGGACGATGACGAGGGCGAGAAAGTAAATGTTGGCTATTCTGTAAAGGGTCGTGAATGGGCGCGGACACGGCGGGTGGGTGGCCATACCGGTGGAACTGCTCAAAGAGGTTCTTGGGTAGGAATGTGAGCAGGGTATATCCTGGGGGGTGTGAGGTGTGAGCGCGGGCGAGTGGGCAGGGGACTCACTGCTTGTCCGTACTTTGTTCCTGGCGAAGCGTGCTATGGGTTCGCCGTGCTGATCGAGTTCCGTGGCAGAGAGCGGGGCATTGACGTATATATTTCTGCGCTGGCCATGTATCTGTGTGGTTGCGTCTGAAACGGTGGAGTCGGCTGTCTTTGGCCGCTTGTCTTTTCTGAAGAAGAGGGAGCGTTTTCTGCGGACAGACTTGCGCTTCTCTGCGCGGAGCTCTGAGCGGATGGACTCTGCGATGGTGGATGCGGCGGTGCGCACGGTGCGGAGACGGAGGTCGGGGTCGATGGGCGCATCGTTGTCGTCGAGCTGGTCTGGGTGCACACGGCGTTTGAAGGGAGACATTGCTCGGTGCCAGCACGGGAGGAAGTGGCAATTGTAGGCACGTCCGTAGTCGGCAGTGCACCGTGCCACACGCACACAGCTACTCGCAGTCAGACAAGGTGTTCACACGATGCCAACACTGCCAAGCTCTCTTCTTTTCACCCTCAGTCAGTCATGGGTCCCGCATGCTCAGAGCCTGCTGCAAAAATCACGCAGCAGACGTCTGCGCAGAGCACCGTCACCGAGGCGCGTTTGCACGAGGACGGAGCGTGGTCCCACCGTCGCATTGGAGCGCCAACTGTCGGTGGACAACTCTTCTGGCCATGCCGCCCCGAACCCGCCAACGAACCCCGCACGTACTCATTATCGAGATTCGCGTCCTTGAAGAATGCAGCCAGACCTATGCGCCCAAGGCGGGACTCCGGAAAAATTTGCCCCACGCCACCGCAAAGGACAGTCTATGATGCGCAGCAATCATGGACATACATTGGGTTCCTTGAACAGGCGAGGTGCGAAACGCCCTTGGAGGCCGCAACTTCGGACAGTCAGGAACTTACCGGCCACGTGGCAACTAAACGGCCCCACCAACGTTCCTCACCTTCTGGGGACCACGAAAGAAAAGGTTGTACTTCACATGAGCCAAATCTAGTGTAGACAAGGAGAACCAACGACTGGAGTCAAACGTTTGACCATCATGTTCCTAAAACCAAGACACGATGCTCCAGCCAATGAAAACAAAGTCACATTATCGTGTGGCCTATGTCATAAAAAGGACAAAAACAAACGATGAAAGCAAACCAAGAACAATGCAGGAAAGAGGCATACAACTGTACAGGATGTAGCGTCAACACTCAAGGGGGAGAGGCGACGGGGCTACAGGTGAAAAGAGGACGAAACTACAGATCACTGACAGGGATAATAATAGGTTATGGTGTACATTTTTCTGCAAAAAGTTCTTGATGATGGGGAATCAGCGATATCCCACTGATCTTTTTTCAGAATATGTACATCTCGTGTGATCACTCCTGAGGGCGCTGAGCGAGCGACACGGACGATCAACATCAGGACTCACAGCGTGTTCCGTATCAGCGGTGGCTTCTGCTTCGGGTTCCTCCGCGATCGGCTCAACAGGCGCAGGTGCGGCATTCTCATCCGTGGGTGCATCCACCTGCCAATTCGTCACCGTCTGTACAGCACAGTGTCGATAATCCATCTCACCTTGGAAGCAGGTTTCCTTGAGCCCGCTCTTGACGCAGGCTTCCTGGCAGTCGAGGCTGGTTTCGCAGACGCCCGTGATGAGGGCTTTGCAGCCTTTGATGCAGGTTTCTCGGATGAAGCCTTGGGGGCGGGTTTAGTAGCAGACGCCTTGGAATCTGGCTTGGCGGCGGCCTTGGAGGCTGGCTTCGACTCGGGTTTGGCCTGTCATGCCACCACCACACGTGAGCCCCCACACCCCTAACCCACGAGGGGACAGAACACACCTTTTTGGACGGCGGGGCCTCTTCGGCCTCAGCGGCGGGGGACTCGGCGGGCTCCTCCGCGTCCTTGTCGCTGACGGAGCGTTTCTTACCCCTGGCAGACTTGGGCTTGGGCGCCTCGGCGGGTTCGTCTGCAGATTCTTTGGCCTCGCCATCTTTTTCGTCGGCGGGCTTGGCTTTCTTTGCACGCGGTTTCGCGGCCTTCTTTGGTGGGGCTTCCACCTTTGGCTGTTCTTTTATGCGTGAGGAGCGACGGGGCTCTAGAGCGTCTGAGGAAGCGGGTGCTGCGGCTTTGCGGGGCATCACGAGGGAGGGATATGTGAGGGCAAGAGAGTGAAGGGAGACGCGCTTCACCCTATTACGGTCATGAACTTTATCATCTCTATGGGATCAACAAACAAAACTCGATCACGTGAGGCGCGTGCGCGCGTACACATGCACAAATAATCACCCATTCTATTCTGCGCACGGATCCATTGTACATATTTACTAGAGCAACGCAAGCAAATGCTCGGCACCGGTCGCCTGGACGCTGCTCGGGTTCTCCTCGACCTAGCGCGGTGGTGAGAAAGGGGCTAATAGATCGAACGGGCACGAACCAGGATGTGTTTGATGACCAGGTCTTCCAAGATCAAGGCATAGCGGGTGGTGCGGATGCCAAGACCCATGGCGGAGAGGTCGAGCGAAAGTCCGATCGATTTGGACCATGCTGCGTCCGTGTCCGTGAGGGCGACGATCTGGGCGCACTATGAGGGACGTCTGATGTGCAGTCTGTGTGCATTCACCTTGTCCTGAAGTCCCTCGACACGTGCCCATCCGCTCATCACAAACGGGTCGTTTGCGGCGATCACAGCAACGACGTCGACGCCGATGGCTTTGAACTTGTTGTAGTTCTTGAGATAGCCAGGGAGGTGGTTCGCATGGCAGGTAGGCTGGGGATAAGTGAGCCAAAGGAGAGGCGATCGGGCGGGGTCGGTTGCGCACCGTAAATGCCCCGGGAACGGCAAACAACACGACCTTCTTTCCAGCCCACTCTTTGGCGATGGCATAGTTGGACACTAGGAATATAATGTGTGATTTTTATGACGAGCGGGTTGAGCGATAGTATGTACCCGATCCACAAACAGCCTGATCGATCAGATCTATCACTACGTGATCTTGATAAGCTGGGATTGGCTCCACTTACCGGATCGTCGAGCGCGGGTGCATAAGGGACGTAAGGAAAAGCGGCTTCTGGGATTCTCTCACCGACTGCGATGGTCATGATTCGGACGTGGTAAGGGTGGAAGAAGAGCGTCACAAGGCGCTGGCGGTATTTATCGCGGATGACAGGATCAAATGGCGTGATAGGTGTGGGATCACATCAAAACACTGCCTATAAAACAAGCCGGTCGTTGTAATAACAGTGTATTTGAAAGTGCGCCCATATAGCTAGATTGTCCAGATATTGCCTGGTCGTTCGCCCAGTGGTATCTAGCTATTGGCACTCTTCCAAAGCTTCATCACCGATAATTGCAAAGGTTCCAGCGAGCCACAAGCCGACAGTGGCCCATTGCCATGAAAAACACCAAGGGAAACATACATACGGTTATTTTCTCAGAGATCGGGGTTTCACGCTTGCTTGCGTCGTTCGTCAACTTGAAGATCATCTCATTGATCATAGCGATGGCTTTGATGTCTCAAGGAAGCTGCACAACGACAGAACGCAGAACGATCTTCTCAAGGATCGGAATGGTTGTGTTGATAGAAGTGGGGAATGTTGTTTGTGTTCATCCTCATTGCGGACTCGTTCTCGTGGACATGGCTGCATCTGATGTCTCCGGAAGAATGAGTGACTTCGTTTACGAACTCCTTTGTAATGGCGATATGGATATGTCATGACATGGCGGTTTGTTCACTGCCAGGAATGGGACGGAGCAGCTGAAACAAAGGCAGTTCAGCCGCTCTTTCCCAACTGAACGGAATCCAGAGTCTCGTTGTCAAGCCATCCAAATGATGCCTAACAGCGTGACTTACCTCGCTGATGTAGAATGGCTCTCCAACAACTCTCCTGAGCTCGAGCTTGCTCTCATTGCAGCCGATCAGCATGTAAGTGATCTCAAAGAACCTATTCCAACGCGCGCTTGTTATGTTTTCCCGGAAACCACGCCATACCGCATTCAGAACTGTCGATTCCAGCGCGTTCGATTCAGTCAGACTCTGAATCTGAAGCGCGATGGCTGGGAGGCCCAGCGTTGCTCTGCTTCGTTCATCAGTCTGGATCCGATGTGGCATCCCATTTCAAGTGGGTGCTTTGAACGTCCGCCAAGCGAGCGAGTGCAACAATGTAACGAAACGACAGAAATGACCAGAGGGGGTATACACTTTGGCATGAGATTCAGGGCTCATCTTCTCACTTCGCGGGTCTAGAAATACAGCATAACAAAAGTACGAGTAGTATCTCACCTCTACAGAACGTGAGAGGCAACCTCTTGGCAGGCTTCCTTGCACGGGTCAAAAGTCGATCATGATCGTCCATGGGTGAGAGGGAACTCGCGGCTTGCCAATATTCGAGGCTACATGTTGCTCCGGTATGCCCAATGCTGAGACCTGGAGACGGACACATTTCTGAGACGAGGAAAGTGAGAGTTGAAGGAAAAGGAAAATTTGTTGACGTGTCCGTCCTGTCGATTGACCGTGGCAGTCCGAATGTCGGAGTCGGAAAGGACTCTTTCCAGCGACCACGTCCGAACAATTTAGTCTGGACCAGACCAATCAGGAGATCTCGTTGGTACGGTCTAGTCATCAGACTACGAATAATTAGTGTAGGGGCTTTCGGTTGAATTCACCTGCATGCATGCACAGGTCCTGCCCATCTGGCTTCGAAGCCAGATACATACCCTCCAAGCGGTGTGTCCCTCATCCGGCTGATGCCGGTCACCCGTAGTGGGTCCTGCCACGGATGTGGGCTCGAGGCCGAGTGAATCATCCCAAGCCTGGTCCCTACTGGCCCTCTGAAGCCCTATATGTGGTTCTGCCTCCCATACCAACACTGGGCCACTGCTTCGTATGTGTCATTTCTGCCGCTTCCCCGGAAAGCTTGAATTTTAATTCCATTTCCTCAGTATGAACGTTGGAATTTTTTGGTCAAGCCTCTCAGTATACCCCAAATAAGATAATGATAATGAAAGGTTGTTATTCAGCATGATGGAACTGAACCTCCGCCTCATTTACATAACTCCATTTGACTGAGAGTCCTCCAGTGCCAGCCACGCCCTAAACTGGGGTATGGACCATTGTTTGTTTGGTTCACGAAGGTGGTATAAGAGGGGCCGAAAACCGGCGTGGGTTCAACAGTTCCCAGATAACATCCCTCTCTTGCAATACTCGCCCACAGCTTGAATGTCTCAACCTGGGGTATGTAAACCCTGACACGGAAGGTCCACTCCTTCATAAGACTTCCAGTCATGCGTTTTTGATGATGGAAACTGGCGCTTTGGCGCCTCTGAAATTCCCAACGAGCAAGCGTCAGAGGAGCGTGCCCACCCATCGCCGCCGCCTCCGAAGCCGGTATGTCTTTGCTACTGCTGAATATTTACTCTTAACACCCGTCTCAGGGACCGTGGCTCTTGCCCCCCGAATCCCCTAAGTGGGCAGCCTCTGCTTCTGAAATTCTCGAAGAGCAAACTGCGGAGGATGAGGCCTAGAAGATTGCCGGTAGCGAAGTTCTCTCCTACTGAGCATAGTAAAGGATCTGCTAGTATGTTGTCGTTGTGTAACGTGTTCGATGTTGCCTGTTGTTTTGCAGTCGTGTAACAGTCTCGTTTCTGTGATCGTAGTGGAAGGATGCCATGTTAATGCAGATCCTTTGAATATCGAGAGGTAATCACGACCGGACATTTGCATAAATTTCTCCAAAGTGCCCCCGAGACGAATAACTTGCAGAAAAAGCTAGCTCCGTACGCCAATGCACCAGGCTTTTGTGCGATCGGGTACGCCATGATGAACTCGGTTCAACAGGTCACTGCACCCATGGATACATCATCTCAGTGTCAATATCAATGTTGAGATTGATATCGTTTTATCTAAGTATTCTAGGTAAACCAGCACCACTTTAGTCTCAGTTGAGTCGCAGGATATTTGACTGTTTCCTATGTCTGTTCATGACGTGCCAGTGGACCGTCACACTTGTTAGCCAAGCTGGTCAGCAACGAACCGATAGAGAACAAGACGATTTCTTGCGCCCGACCTCAGCCCTATGTTAACCTGAGCAATACTAGTCACCAGAAGATCGATCAATGTAGGGGCTTATTGGACTTTCGGTTGAATTCACCTGCATGCACAGATCTTGCCCAACTATCCAGGGCCCAGTCTGGTTACTTAGGGTCAGTTCGTTAATCTTCCCGACGGCATCATGCTCGTCATCAACGGTGCCACGAACGGCACCGCTGGGTTCGCCAACCAGACGCTCTACGTTCCATCACTCGACCAGATGCCATTTTTCCAGTCGCTCGCGTCGGGTCCCGTCGGCACCCCTGCTATCTACAATCCTAATGCGCCAAAGGGTTCTCGCTGGTCCAACGCCGGTCTCGGCTCGAGTAACATTGCGCGCATGTACCACCCGACCGCCATCCTTTTACCCGACGCGTCCGTGTTGATCGCAGGATCGAACCCCAACCTCGACGTCGAGCTCACTGCGCCCTATCCGACGACCTACACCGCCGAGATCTTTTACCCACCCTACTTTTCGTCGAGCGTCCGTCCGCAAGTCACGGGCGTCCCGCAGACGCTCAGTTACGGCGGGCCCTACTTCAACTTGACCGTTGTACTCTCACGAGGCGGGTTCACGACGCACGCGATGAACATGGGTCAGCGGCATCTGCAGCTCAACAACACGTACACCGTCAACGACGACGGGTCGTACGTCTTGCCCGTGTCGCAGGCGCCGCCGAATGCGAACGTGTTGATGCCTGGGCCGGCGCTGATGTTTGTGGTCGTGAACTGGATACCGAGTAATGGGACGATGGTGATCGTCGGGACGGGGCAGGTGGAGACCCAGCCAACCGCAGCGGCAGCAGGGCTTCCGGCGGTCGTGACGGCGACGGCGACGACAACGCCGGCCAACACGTCGGGTGCGGGACGGGGGGTGGATGTGGCGATGGGGGCTGTCGTCGGGGGTGCCTTGGCGCTGTTGGGTGTCTTGCGTACGTTGATTTCGTTGTAACTGGACTCGTTTGCTGATGTGCTTGTGCAGTGTGATCTCTCTCTCTTTTGGATACTCTTGGCACGCATGGACGCTTGGTTTATTTTCCGTATACCCTCATCGTAATGGGTGCGGACAGGCGTTTTGTTTATAATCTTGGTGTAGCGTACGTTTTGAAGAGCTGGACTCGTATGGGACGTGGTATTCGTAGACTACTACTGCTCCTACTGTAGTTAGTTTGTTGGGCATGTTGTATACTCGATAAAGACCTTTTTTCACACGCGAATTACTGCCAAGTTCATTTTCCGTTCCTTCTCTGAAGTTTGCCCGAGTCTCTGATGGGATCACGACCAGCTTCCTTTACTTTTTCGTCCCATCAGGGACGTGTCGTCGTTCTCGTGCTAATCATGGTAGGTGTGTGTTTCGTTCAAGATCTCTGGTCTAACGTTCTCCGAAGCCATGACCAGTCTGACCGGTGTTGCTTGGGTAACGAGCGTTATACCACCTACGGCATTCCCCTTTTGCTGAATGTTTGCTGGTGTGTCGACCACTGGGTCCATTCTCACCCAGATGGTAGACGACACGCTGCCCATCGTACACGAATGGGACAAAGGTACATATCCAATTCTCTGATCTGTTCAGGGGAGCGTTTATATATCCCTTGTTCGTCAGGTCTTTTCTTGACTCTCACCTTGTTCATCATGCCTGTGCTCTACCACCCCTTGGTCGCGCAAGTCATCCACCGCCGCCATTCGAACGTTTCTACTCTCTGCTATACGTTGTCACTCCGAACCTGGCCGTGCGAATAGGTCAGCAAGACTCCCGATTCGTAGAGGGCATCGTGATCGTCATACCTTAATCTTCGGGGACGGGGCCGATGCAAGGTGTCCTCTTCCGGTGGATAAACAATATCACCATACTCTTCCGACAACGTCCCGGAGTACGTGAACCTTGTCGAGTGGGTTCGAGTCCTACGCCCGCGGTACCGTGTCTGCGTCGTGCTCCAAGGCTCCCCTTCCACGTATTATCATCCTCTTCCACAGCGTCCCAACCTGCGTTTGACGCGCTCCTTTCACTACCGGACATGACCATGTCACTCGGGATGAGCCACAAGCGTAAAGTGTCGATAGATGTATGAGCGTGCTCATGGTGGCGACCTGGGGGGTGTGGTGGCAGTTGACGGCAATTGAGCTGGCGACACGGAAATCGGGATGCGTTTCCGAAGACGACGATCATGGTCTGGCGGTGATAGCAAGTGCTCGTTGGGAACCTCGTGAAGATATTCCATCTTGTTTCTCCCACATCCTGTAGTGATGGGCCATGGCGCGAGGAAGAGACGGTTCTTCCAACAGGGCGAAAGAGTAGAGTGCAGGCACATAGCCTTTGGGACGAATGAAATTGGCGCTCGCTGAACACACTGTCCACGTGGTGTATGCATGTGAAAAAACCCGCACCGTTGCCTTTGCGGTGCTAGCCCTGCGCCCTGCGCCCGCACGCCACATACCAACGTTTTCCCGGACCATCGTGTTGAATCGAGCTTGGCCAGCCAGGATGAATTCAGAAGGTACTTGTACCCTTCTGTCGTGCAGAGCATTGTACTAATGATGTGCCTGCCAGTTAAGCGGTTGCATTCGCGGGCAGAATCTCTCGCCACCAAGTTTAAGGAAGGAGCGGGGAGGAGTTATATCGAGGAGGCGATTGAGCTTGATCGTGAAGCACTGCAACTTAACCCACCCGGCCACCCCGAGCGATTCGACTCCCTGACCTGCCTTGCACGTCATCTCCGTGATCGCTACCAGCAATTTGGAGGGGCGAGTGACTTTGAAGAGGTTATCATCCTCAGCCAAGAAGCACTCCACCTTTGCCCACAAGGGCACCCTGAACGGTTGAGGTCTTTGACCTGGCTTGCAATTGGTCTCTCCACTCGGTACGAGCAGCTTGGGCAGATGGTGGACCTCGACGAGGCCATTGTCCTCGATCGAGAAGCGCTCGATCTTTGCCCACAAGGACACCCAGATCGGTCAATGTGTCTGAACAACCTTGCCGCTGATATCTCCACTCGGTACAATCGGCTCGGGAGCACGGAGGACCGAGTCGACGAAGCAATTGTCCTCGGTCGAGAAGCACTTGACCTTCGCCCACAAGGGCACCCAGATCGGTTGATGTCTTTGTGCAATTTCGCAGTTTGTCTCTTCACTTGGTACGAGCAACTCGGGGGAATGGAGAGCCTCGACGAAGCCATTGTCCTCGCTCGAGAAGCACTCGACCTTTGCCCACAAGGACACCCAGACCGGTCAACGTCTTTGAACAACCTTGCGATTGATCTCTCCACTCGGTACGAGCAGCTCGGGGGAAGGGAGGACCTTGACGAGGCCATTGTCCTCTGCCGAGAAGCGCTCGACCTCCGCCCACAAGGACACCCAGGTCGGTCTGCTCAGTACAAGCAGCTTGGGGGAATGTAGGACCTTGATGAGGCCATGGTCCTCGGTCGAGAAGCACTCAGCCTTTGCCCACAAGGACACCCTGATCGATCAATGTCTCTGAACAACCTTGCTGTTAATCTCTCCACTCGGTACAATCAGCTTGGGAGCATGGAGGACCTTGACGAGGCAGTTGTCCTCGATCGAGAAGCACTCGACCTTTGCCCACAAGGACACCCAGATCGGTCAATGTCCCTGAACAACCTTGCACTTAGGCTCTCTGCTCGGTACAAGCAGCTGGGAGCAATCAAGGACCTCGACGAGGCTATTATCCTCGATCGAGAAGCGCTCGACCTTCGCCCACAAGGGCACAGCCTTTGAGCCGGCTCGTTAGACAACCTTGCGGGCTACTTCCATGATCGGTTCTCACATTTGAGGCAGCCGAAGGATAAAGAGGATATGTTCAGTCTCTACACTCAACTCGCGCGTGTCTCCCAAATCATTTCTTCTGCCGATCTCTCTGCTACTAGAGAATGGATCCATATGGCTCACCGTTTCCAGCACCCCACCACACTTCTCGCATATGAAACCTCTCTTCGATTTCTCACTGAACATCTGGCCACTCTCCCATCATTGCCTCAACATCTTACCACCATGAAGAACCTCACGTCGTCACTCGCAATGGACGCATTCTCGGCCTGTCTCCATGAACGTGCTCCTGCCCGTGCAGTCGAGTTCCTCGAGCAAGGCCGCAGTGTCTTTTGGACCCAGCTCACCCGTCTCCATTCCCCGCTTGATGATCTCATTACATCTGGCCTGGCAGGAAAGTCGCTGGCGGACGATTACACGCGGGTCGCCTTGCTCATTCGCAATGCCCTCAATTCACCTAGTCCAAATCAGCACGAGCGCCTGTGCCATCTCAATGTTGCAATGCACAAGATTGTAACGAATGTTCGCGCGCTGCCTGGTCTCTCTCGCTTCCTTCTTCCTCCGCTCTTCCCTGATCTCCAACATGCGGCCAGTGGGGGTCCGGTAATCATCGTCAATGCAAGCAAGTATAGCTGTGATGCGCTCATCGTCTTACTTGATCGCGACCCTGTCCATATTCCATTGCAAGTCACGCAGGAAGGTGTTCGAGACATGTCAATGGAGCTCTGTAAATTGACTGAGCGTGCAAAAAGGATCGACGTGACGAGAGAGTTAGCAGGCTTCTTACGCAAAGTATGGGATCAGATCGTTTCGCCTATCGTCGATTTCCTCCAAACGATCCATCCACCTAAATCACGCATCTGGTGGTGTCCCACCGCCGAGTTCTCCATCCTTCCCTTGCACGCTGCTGGCCCTTTTAGGAAGGGTGAAAGGAACCTCCCTGATATCTACATCTCGTCTTACACCTCAACCCTCACTGCCCTTATTCGTGCTAGACGGCGCGATCCGTCCGGTTCTGCAACTCCACAGAAGCGCTTCGTCGCCATTGGCCAAGCCAACGCTGTTGGCGAGACTGAACTGGTTTCGGTCGGCGCGGAACTGGACAACATTGGTCAGCTCATTGAGGGCCTTGCTACATTCACGCGCATAAATGGAGAGGAATCCTGTATTTCCAGGGTCGTCGAAGAACTCGACAAGAATAATTGGGTGCACCTGGCGTGCCATGGTCTCCCAAATCCGAAGGAGCCGTTCGAGTCCGCGTTCGCTCTGCGCGACGGACAGTTTACCATCCAGCGCATCATCGGGTGCAATTTGAAGAATCCAGAGTTTGCGTATCTTTCTGCGTGTCATACGACTGTCGGAGACGAGGAAAGTCCGGACGAGGCCATCCATCTCGCGTCCGCGATGCAGTTTTCTGGGTTCCGATCTGTGACTGGGACAATGTGGGCGGTGGACGATGGTGAGACGAACAAGATCACGTCAAGATTCTATAGATACATGGTGGACGAGTCTGGGCGTCTTGACCATCCCCGAGCAGCGTTCGCCCTGAACAAGACGACGAAATTTGTACATGTGCCATTCGATCAACAGATTCTCTATGTTCATCTTGGTGCATAGTGCTACTATATCTTTTTTTTACTCTTTGACTTGTTCATACTCGCTATGTGTACGCTATCAGAGGTGTCATCCATCGTTCCAGGTGCAGTGTGAGGCCCGTGTACATGCTGCAGATCCCTGCCCCTGTAGCTCGGAACACTCGACGACAGAAGCCGAGTGTCATACGAAAGCGGGGTGAGATCCAACGGTCCGAAGGCACTAAATTATGGCCGATTGCCTTGTCGAGGGAAACTTTCGGAGAACTCCACGAGGGAACGATCTCATCTACAGGTGGTTGTAGAGACGATATCATGTGCTGCACTTCTCGGCTTGTGATAGCGTCTTATTCACAAGACGTTTCGTGACCGTAGAATATGTGTGCGCAGTACGTGAATCAGATGTTTCTTTGATCGTTTATTGTATGCGTCGGCGCGAGCGCCGAGTACATTTTCGTGTGTTCAACGAGGCAAGGATGTGACTCACGAGAAAGATGCGTATGTTGTTCACTTCAAGTTCGCGAACCGGTCGCCAAGGAGCAGAAAGGCACGAATGTCGACGAGCGTGAGCTTATATTCCAAAATGCGCAACAACGAAAAACCTGCAAGGTACAGCGTTAACACGATCCGAGTGGTTCTGCCGAGACTCACAAGTCAACTGCCCATGTAGCCAAGAATTATAATGATCGATTCTTAGCTATGTCGTGGAATAGGAGTTTCCTACACTCACCCCACCGATGTGGGTGGCCTGAATGGCATCGAAACCCGAGTTGAGCAGCTGGGTGACCTACCCCAATAGTCCTAGGCACGGTGTTCGATACGCGAGCACTGCGAGCGCGCACGTACGATCGACAACGGCTGCCGACGAAAACGATCAGCGCAACTCAACGAATGAAGGAGACGCACCAGGACCACCCCAGCACTTACCAGCGCCGCCCAAGCCACCCGAGAGACCCGCGCAGCGACAGACTGAACCCCCGGGTGTCGAGCTCGAAGAGGAGAGAGAAAGGTTAGCGAGCTGCGACGACAGGCCTACCAGCACCGAGACGGACACGTCAGGAGCATCAGAGGATGACGAGGACCCTAGAGACCGGCCAAAGAACCTGCGGAACGCGTCAGACGAAGTCAGAAAACGCTTAGAGCGCAGATGTCAAGAGAACTCACCTAGGAGAGCTCAGAACGAGCCAGACGAGCCGGGCAGCGAAACGGCTGCACCAGGTGATGTCCAGAGCCACCAAGGACGTCCCAGAGACGACGACGACGAACGCGTCGACAGAATGAATGCATCGTGTCGAGTTGGATGGCCAGGAGGAGGTACAGGCGGGCAAGTTGAACTGAGAAGCGGCAAGGGCGACGGATCGCACCGAACCGATGTACCCAGGCCAACCAAGGAGGCCCTACACACGATAGGAACGTGCGCGCCGTCGAAACAGACGCGCTACGTCGAGATAACCGACCAATAAGCCATATGGGCGATGAAGACGAGTTGGGAGACGTCGAGGGTAATTGGGACCGCCAGAACGCTGTTGGCGGCGGAACTTAGTGGTACGTTAGGTATAAAGCTGTGCCAGTGCTACCGTAGGCACAAACCTTTTTTCCTGATGTAGGCCAGCCTGGCCTAGGTACGTTCATCGTTCAAGTTCAAGTTTGTACCGTCCGTGCTGACTCGCCTTGCCTCCTCGTTTCGAGTCGCAGCGCTCGCCGTTCGTTGCGCCAGCCATCCGGCATGTATTCCAATCGTATCCGCCGACTGTCCGTGGGGATAATGTCGTCAACAGAGCCGTGAACGAGGTCTCTTCTAACAGTGTGTAGCCAATGAAACCTCGGACAACATCGGGACCAGGTGTCAACGTTTCAACTTGCAATCGGGCTGTTGAACGGTGATCGCCCACTTTCTTGCCTTCATTTTTTTGCAGCCCTCTGACCGCACCAGCCATGTTAATGTAGAGTTCCTTCGAATACCGAGAGGTAATGACGACCAGACATTCAGTGCATAAACTATTTTCTCCGCGGTGCCAGACAAACAACCTGCAAAAAAGGCTAGCTTCGTATATCGATGTCGGCCCGTGGGGCTTTCTGTGTGATCGAGTACGCCGCATCACCAGTTCCGGGAACAGGCGCACCCATGGATTGGAATGTCAATGATGACTCGATTACTCTGCTCGTCCCCTTTGTCTCCCTATGGTCTTATGGGTGATTCCACATCTCGTTACCATTCTCAATGTCAATCAAAGTTCAGGTTGTACCGTATCGTTTTACCTTTTTAGGGACTCTTGCGCAAGGTAGCACATCTCGTCTCCGCTGTTTAACGGGGTGGTTCAATTCATCGTTTTCCGCGCTTGGCCATGATATGAACGTGTCACAGCTGCCTGAGCTGTTGAGCCAAGCTGTTGAGCAGCTAACTGATCCAGAACAAGACTTACGCGGCCGCGACAACCTCTTTCCCCCTCCAAGTCACACTGCATTCCTCGGCACTTTCGTTTGCCCCGAAACACACGCACGCACATTGAAAAAAAAAAAACACTTGACGCCAGGCGTGGAAGGCAGGTCGGGGAGATCATGTCCGCGAGGCGCGTTCTTCACATTCTCGGTTGGGATGACGCTCTGGCCCGTTGCACGGAGCTACACTCGTACGTCACATGTCACCTTGTTCACTTGCATGGCAGGCCTTGTCTTCACTGGGCACGTTATGTACAACATTCCATCATACAAAAAATTCGAGTCTCGAGTCTCTCGACAACATTCACCGGACTTGAGCTATTAATTGTTCGCTTTCATTTCATTCAATCTCTTTTTGGCGTTCTCTTGCACCCCTGGCGACGTAAAGTTCCTGCGAATGGGCCATCATGTGAGATGCATCACGGTCAGACGTTTGCGTAAATGACCATAACAATAGCTGGTGCATATATGTCCTGGTTAGGAGCTTTGTCGCTGAGAGTGGTCAGGCTCGCAAGCAAGTACGAGATTGATCTAGGTAGGGCCGGTATCTGATCACATTACCTGGCTCACGAGCCCAGGTCAGGTGAGCCGCGAACACCGCATTATTACACGCTCGTATAGAATGAATGTCATTTTCAGGGATAACCTCGTCGGAACCTAACTATTCGGTTCCCCTCAAAGCCACTGCCCGTCTTGACACCGGGCGCAGGAACAGCGATAACCAGAAGCGAGTTTAGGGGCACCACCGGCCCGAGGCGACCGAGAATTAGAACCTGGGTGACGAAATCGACACTGATCCCCAAAGGTCTGCAGGCCCAAGTAAATGTGATAGGTTGGAAGTAACCTCCATGGAGCACCGTCGCCTGAGAATCTCACTCTCATTCAAATCATGCTCGATTGCACCGATACCAGCTTGCTGAATCATGAATCAAAGAGCACCCCAGATGACGAAAGATTTTTTTTAAAGATCCAGCGTGATGGAAGGGAGAATCAAACGTTATCGCTGCCTCGTTTTACTTTAATAAATCAAGGGTCACTGCAGCGTGGTTGTTTGTTTGATCCACGAAAAGGTATAAAATGGGCTCAAAATCAGCCATGGTCCTCCAAGTCCTCAGAATAATACCATCGCCTAACTGCCATCAATTGCAATCTTCACATACAATGTCCGCCGTGGTATGTATCTGCTGACGTCGAAGATTCACACTCTCACATGATGAGACTTTCAGGGTTGGATGACTTGGTGGTTTGGTGCCTCCACAATTCTCGAAGAGCAAGCCTTGGACGATGCTGCCCATCCATCTATGATATCTGACCAGCCGGTATGTCTCTGCTACTGCTCAACATTTACTCTATTGATACCCATCTCAGCCGCCGGAGTGGTACTCGGAGCCTTGGCGTCCCTGGCCCTGGGCTGCCTCTACAATTCTCAAAGACCAAGTCTTTGAGGATGAAGCCCAGAATATTGCTGGCAGCGAAGTTCTATCCTACTAAGCACAGTAAAGGATCTACTAGCGTCGCTGTTGTGTCCGACGTCGCCTGTTGTTTTGCAGTCGTGTAACGGTTTCGTTTCTGTAGGCGTAGTGGAGGGGTGCCATGTCAATGTAGAGTTCCTTTGAATACCGTCGGGGAGGTAATCAAGACTGGAATGACTATCAATATTTTCTCCGCAGTACTCCCAAGACAAACAGCCCGCAGAAAAGCTAGCTCCGTATACCAATGTCCATCAGGCTTTCGTGCGACCGAGTATGCCATTATGACTCGGTTCAACAGGTGCACCCATGGATTGGAATGATGACTCGGCGGTTACTCTGCTCGTTCCCTTTGTCTCCCTATTAGTAGTATGGGTGCTTTCCACATTTCGTTACCATTATCTCAGTATCAATCAAAGTTCAGATTGATATCGTTTTATCTATTCACTTGATTGTTTCTTATATTCGTCCCCATGATGCATGACGTGCCAGTGGACACGTCACACCTATTGAGCCAAGCTGGTCACTGGCAGCAACGAACCGGCGATAGAGAACAAGTCGTTTTCTTGCGCCCGACCTCAGCCTAGGCTAGGTTATTTTACCCCGAGAAATACTCGCGATCGGAGATATTGTGTCAGTCCTCACGCGCACGCACGACCGTGACAATCATGACAGATCATAGCCTGGGGTTACATTTGGGTTACGTGGAACAAGTTTGCAGACTTTCTTTTGGCATTGAGTGATTGCATAAACAAGCAAGCGATTCACATTCCTATGTTAGCTTGAAGCTCGTTGAAATGGACGAACTGTGAATCTTGCGATTATGCATTGTACCTAGCAGTAACTTACGTTGACCAGAAAACAAAGTAAGACGATGGTAATGCAGGGCGATGCAGATGCTACTCCAGCCTCATGGTAACTTCAATGAACATACATATCAACAAAGCCGCAACTACCACCAACCATTCAAGTCGTCTTTCGTACACCATTCGAGTTGCTCGCAAATCCCCCTTCAATTGAAGGAGGTGCAACGTTTACTCTAATCTTTATTTCTTTTCATTCTCATGGTCCTCCCCCTCAATCGCACCCCCTCCTTCACTTTCACCCCTCCGCGCTGCACCGGCACCGGCATGGGCGAACGAGAAACGTACGCCGACGAATAATACGCTCGCCACCAATACGACCACCTGTTCCAAGATATAAGCCAAACCGCCAACGCAACCTATCGTCCGGTATCCGAGACAAACGTACCCCACAAAAAACCGCAGGTGCCCACCAGAGGTAACGGTCCGTCAAAAGGGCACCACAGATCGGGGAGCCTACAAAAAGAAAGACATTGTCCTCGTGGCGTTCGGGAGCATGGATGTTTTGCTTACCTATTAATCCACCGATGCCTTGTTGTTAGGAAAATAGACCGAGCCGCGTATTCAATGACCCGCTCGAGAAGGCGAATATCAGGGACGTACCTGTAATTGCAAAGCCGACACCCATTCTTACCCTGGGATGCGAAGCGTCAGTATATGTGCCTCTAGAATAGCAACAGAAGAAAACACGCGAAAGGACATACCCAAGCTCTGCAGGGTCAGACGTCAGCCCCAACATGGGCGCCGTCATGGCGATATCTATATCGGTCGAGAGCTAAGCATCCCTAAGGTCGACGCAGAGAAATGCAACACCGACTTATTCCAGAAAAGAACCCATACAACACCCCAAGGGCCACCACACTCGCCACTGAACCGAGCCAAATCGTACCGATGATCAAAATAGCGCATATGACAGTCGTGGTAATGGTCAGATCGATGACCCCGACGTATGGGAGCACGGGACCAGCCGCGAACCGGGACACGAAAGCGCCCACATTGATGACGACTGGCTGCATGATCTATCGTCAGTCTAACGGGTTCGCAGTGCGAGAACGGGAGACGTACAGCATAGAAAGCAAAGGATGGACTCAACCCGTGTTTAAGAGAGTCTAGCTCAAAATAAAAGAAGGGATACGTGTACGCGACGTGGAATAAGGAGAACCTAGTCAGGATAATCGTCACATCGGAATCATGGCGCGAAGGAAAAAGTAACGAAAAGGCCGTACCCGGCGATCGTCAAAAGCGAAGGCACTTCCGTAAAACAATTTTTTGTCGCCTTCCAGAAGTTGACCGAGGTCGCTTCCTGCTTTCCAGGGCTATACCGAGTTTGTACGAGGATACAGGACAGGAACAATAACACAGTGATAAACGTTGCACTGATTCGCACAGCCATCTTGAATCCAATGGGACCGTTCAACAACTGGTTCAACATGATGGCATGTGCAATACCACCGAGCGCAGCGCCGGAGGAAACAATGGACATCATGATCGTTTGCCGACGCTTGAAGTGATGGGAGAGGATAGCGAAACTCGGGACGTACATCAGTCCCTGGCCGATGCCGGACACGATGCCCTGAGCGAGTAAGACCTCGTCGATGGAGTGTTAGTCAAAGCAGAATATGTCGTCGCCGAATCATACCTGGTAGTATTTTCCTGGCCGTACCAGGGACAACATAAAGAGCGAGAGAGATTGGAAGATGGCACCGGCGATGAACACGTGGTGGCTAACGATAATGATAAGCATTCACGACGGCGACGGGTTGATGCCAGCCTTACAAATATCCATTGTCGAACAGTGCGCCGCACATTGGGCCCATCGCAGTCGCGAGGAAGGCAACCAAGCTTCCAATCCATCTGCATAGTGTTGTCATCAAAAATGTGGTGGGGATAGAACCGATTTTACTTGCGAGATGGCCGACGAGCTCTCGTTTTGAAGGTACTGTTCAGCATAGAAAGCTGATCGTATTGAGAGCGATCAGGCCATCGCCGCAAGCGCTGTGCTTGAAGGAAATCTCACCTTGATACACACCAAACGAATTTGTGTACCTGCTCAACTGTAAGCGGCACGGAGGTACATCAAATACGGACCATTCTGGCTCACCCGAATCCACAGAATTGCGCAAGAAAACTGTGAGAATGTTGGTTGGTGCACGTCGACTCGAGTAACCGATACAATCTTACGCCCCGAATACCGTACGCCAGGCCTCCATACCGCCCTCAGGTAATTCTGAGTCTGCTACAGTGTGGGAAGAAGATAGCAGTGTATTGTCGAGAGTGTTCCTCGGCGGCACGATGCCAGTGGTGTCCTCGGAGGTGCCAGAATCACCCAAGGAAGGAAACATCTTTCTAATGGGGGGAAAGAATGGAGGTGAAAGCTTTCGCCCACAGCGTATATGAGTCGGGTGCGAATCTGCATGGCAGAACGTTGCGGCTGGCTGTTTGTGAGAGATTTTGTTTCAAGTGCTGGTGTTGTTTCAAGTTGAAGTGCCAGGAAATCACTGTGCGTTGTATGTACTACGTGTACATTCATTCGAATGATTGCAGATAAAAGCCTGGGCCCTGAGCCGACGAAACACTGTGAGAAGAGTTAGAGAAATGACATTTATCGGAATTGCATGTTCAAAATGTGACACCGGTGGAGATCCAACTTGATCCAAGGAACTCGTTGGGAGATAGTATGACTGGATCGCAAAGCACGGAGCACGGGGTGAGTTATTCGAGGTGCGACCTCCGAGGTAATCGCGTTACGTACCGTGAACAGATGAGAGCTGATCGATGAAACATGAATGCGGGAGTAGGCGGGAGAACCATGCGCCATCGTCCTTGAGAATTGCGTTGTGCCCGGGAAGAACCATCACGATCATTAATGCGAATCCGAGCAAGGCCTTACGGTTTCGTCCGATATCCGACCCGCATCCACTGGCAACTCGCTCGCAGCCCACCCAACGCAGCCCACCCGCTCACCTGTCTCGTTCACAGCCCACCCAACTCGTTTGCAGCCCACCCGACCCGCACTCCACTCAGCACTGGCAAACTCGCTCGTCCCAACTTCCCAAGCTGTCTCGTTCACAGTCCGACCACTCCAGCGGAGACCAGCCAATTCGTTCGCGGCCCGCCCGTCTTGCTTGCAGTCCGCGACAAATTCCCATCACGCCATCACCCCCACCCTCACCCTCCCCGCTCAGCGCTGCCCTCCTGTTGCACGAGCGCGCAAGCACGCACATGCACACAGACACAGTGGTCTGCATGCGTGTGCGTGCTCGCTCACTCGCTCACCTTCTCGCCCCATCCGCACCCATCCGTTCACACCCGCACAGAGGTGACGACGCAACGGCAACGTGCGCGTTGTGCCGTCGCCCTCGCCCGTGCGCGCCGTCCCCACCCATTTGCGCGCCTGCCCCCTCGTTCGCTCACACCATCTGCAACCAGGCTGGTTCTTGGACCCTTTTGGGCGTCCACGTCCACGTTTAGGAGGTTCGGACGTACTGCGATGGATTGCGATGCGGCGAGGACCGATGTGCGTGCACAGAGAAGGATGGTGGCAGTGACACAAAAGAAAAACATGGAACGGGCGGGCCGACGTATCCGGTAGGTTAAGTTTTGAAGTCCACTAGGACCCTAACACCCGTACACCTATAGATCGACTGCCACAACCTGTCAATTACGCGTGACTTATCGCGAGGCACTTTGAATCGACGCTCATCATCGTGGCTCGTCAGGGTGCAAGTCGGGTCAACAAAGGCAGTAAAATCAACGACGTCGTCTCAAAACTTAGTGATCTTCAGAATGAGATACGCAAACTACAATGTAAGCCCCACTTTTATGTTTATTTGGTCTCGAAGTAACACGCGCGCGATGAGTGCGCAAGGAAAGTATGCCCCTTCTATGAAACACCCATCGGCACGGCTCACCAAAAAGCCAACTGGCGCGGCAGGAAGATCCCTTCCCAAGGGATACGACATCCGGGAGGCTATGGGCATCACTGATAAGCGTGAATACAACGCGTTTTCCGTAAGTAATGAACGCATATATGTGCACTTTTTTACTAATTATTGGCTTTTAAAGGCCAGACGACAAGCTCGAGGATATCCTTAAGGCCAATGTCATGGCTCGGGTGCAAGCACGCGCCGCTGAGATGGCAGAGCAGAAGCGACAAGCGAATGCACTGCAGGGGGAACAGGCAAGAAAAGCCCAAGCCAAAGCACTCGAGGCGGCAAGAGAGGCTGACCATGTTGGTAAAGAGCGAAAGCCTGCTCGTGTAAAGGTGTGTCTGGACTCTGTACGTCGTATCTCATGCTCATAAGTCATGCTATTTCCCGCAGCCCCTGCTGATGAGTCCTACAGGTACACAACGCTCAAGGACCACATTGCCCCGTGCCGCTAAGAATGCAAAAGCTGACATGGCCACGGGAAGCAAGGTGGAACAGTCTTCGAGGGCTCGGGGCAGTGGGCAGCAGAACAACAACAACAAGGTATGAATTGATCAACCTGAGCCTTCATGATCTAGAACTATACTAACCCCTTCAGACTCCCCGTCGAGAGGGTGGCCGCCATGAGTGGGCGACGGTTTGTCCTCAGACTCGGATCAAATTTTATGCACGTCACTCACTGTTTTCTATAGCTGGAGTCCACTGGCAATGCAGGATCACGAGACAATGTTCCACCCCGCATGCGCTTCGCTGTCGACTCTTCCGCCCGCCGCCAATGACGCAGCTCTCGTTCGGATCCTCAGCCTTAGTTTTCTCTGGATCTGGTATCCCGGTCCCCAGTCCTTTTGCTGGTTTCATTCAACTGTATCGTAAACAATCCACTGTATCGCAAAACCTCGCAGGTATCAAGTCCCGAAATCTGCTTCCCGTACTGCAGTTCACTCGCGGATTCAATTTCCCACCTTGGACCGTCGATAGGCCCCTTTAGACCGCGCTAGACATCACTTCAAGTTCTTCCGACCTTGCTATGATCATATTCGAATGCTTCTGACAGCATAACGATTTTATTGTACCTCTTTTCTCGTACCAGTTCACGCACGGATTTTTCCTGGCAGCTCCGAGTCGGACCGTCAATAGGCTCATTTAGACTGCGCTAGACATCACGTTCAAGTTCTTCCGACCTTGCTGCGGAATGCTTCGGACTGCATAATGGTTTTACTGTAGCTCCTTTAATCATGTACTGTTACTCATGCTGCCACGGACAAAATTGTAGCGTATTCAGTGTATTCTTATCGCAACTTTTCGTTGATTATGTACATAACAGCGTGACCAAGCGATATGTTCTTACTTTTCGGCGGTTCCACGTATGTATGAATTTCGACGATCTAATACTTGGAATCTGACCAGAGATCACGCAAATTTTGTTAGAGAGTGATAGAAAATTCAGACAAGATTGTGCGTATTTCAGTGATTAGCGTTTCATCGGTTTTCATTTACAAATCATTGAAACGTGGTGTACCTTCAATGGTTCTACTTCCCACAGTGGGATTAGTCATTCAAGGTTGTTCGATTGCCCGCAGCCGGAGTTGTCGTCACCCTCGCTATAGTGACATACGCTACACCCGAGTTGGATGCTGACCTTTTCAGATATTGGCCTCGGGCATGGTTCTGGATCGAGCCTTCCACTGCCCGTTCTTGAAGTCGCAGGCATCTCCACCATCGTTGCAGTAGTCGTCAGTGGCATATCGATATGGCTCCAGCTACGAAACTACAGAAAACCTCTCCTCCAGCGGTACGCCTCTTTTGTTCGCGCATTTTACCGACCACGCTCATGGTCCGGTTTCCAGAATGGTCGTGCGTATCATGGTCATGGTGCCGTTATACGCGGTGGCGTCGTTCATTTCGCTGTTCTCCTTGGAGGCTGCCTTCTTCATTGACGTCGTACGCGACATTTACGAGGTGCCTCTACCGACCCATCCATGGCGTTGATTTCTCACCGTGTTTGTGGCAGGCTTTTGTTATATACTGTTTCTTTGTGCTCCTTCTAGACTATCTTGGTGGCGAGCGCTCCCTCCTTATCCTCCTGCACGGCAGACCGCCCATCCAAGCCGTCTTTCCTGTTAATCTATGGCGCAACGATATCGACCCAAGTGATCCATATACATTCCTCTTCCTCAAAAGGGGCATTCTGCGTGCGGTAGTTGCTCCATTCCTCGTTCCTTTTATCTTGACTTTTAGCTACGCACAGAATACGTGCAGGTCAAGCCTCTTCTTGCGCTTGCGAGTTTGATCATGAAAGCTACTGGTACCTACCACGAAGGCGACTTTCGTGCTCGGAGTGGATACTTGTACGTATCCATCGTGTACAATATTTCTATATGTCTCGCTCTTTGGTGTCTCGCCGTATTCTGGATGTGTGTTCACCAAGATCTGAAACCCTTCCGGTGAGTACCTCTCCCCTTGTATATCCTAACACGCATGATTCATGCTTCCAAAGACCGGTCCCCAAATTCCTCTGCGTCAAAGGCATCCTCTTCTTCTCCTTTTGGCAATCCATAGCTGTATCTTTCCTGGTTGCAGTGGGCGTCATCACGCGCCTCGGACCCTACACCGACACCGAACACATTTCCCTTGGTCTTACAGACACCCTCATCTGCATTGAAATGCCCTTTTTCGCCGCCGCTCACATGTACGCCTTTTCCTACCGCGACTTTACCAAGCCACCTGCCTCTGTAGCGGGCGGGGACCGTTCGCCGATCTACGTCGCGCGCATGACGCTCGGGTATGCGCTCCGAGACGCGTTTGGGCTCAAGGACCTCGTCGAGGACACGCGTACCACGCTCCGCGGGGAAGGTATCAACTACCGTGCGTTCGAACCCAGCGAAGGCGGGATGCATATCGGTGCGGCGAGGGACCGCCGGATCCGTGCTGGGCTACGCTACGCTGCCGGTGGAAAGCGCAAGTATTGGTTACCCGAATTCGCGGACGGCCACCCCGAACGCGACAGCGATATCACTGCCCCTCTGTTCGCCGCGGACGCCGAGGACGTGGTGCACAACGCGCCGGACATGCAGTCTTGGCGTTATGGGGCTCGCATACCGGGAGACGATGTCGGCGTGGAAGACGAGCACGAATATGCACTGACGTTTAGCGATGCGTTGGCGGGTCCGGAGGGTGTGGACGAGGTGTTGTATGATCATGCCAAAAAGTATTTGTTCGGTGATTATTTATATCCAGTAGTGGACGTGAGCTCGGAGGAAGCGCGGAGAGCGATGTGGGACGAAGAGGAGAGGGTTGTGCGAGAGATTACATCGGGCGGGTTTCGCAGGGACGAGGTGGCGTTCTCTGGGTACGGTGCCACACAAAACGGGAAAAGGCAGGCGAGGCCATACGACGACGAGCGGGATGCCAGAACGGCAGCAAGCACGGCTTATCACGAGAACCATGGTTCACCTTACAACTCGCGAACGCTGCAAACGCCCTCTCCGTTACGCAGAGTCTCGGATTGCCCACCGATGACGACCGGTAGTCGGTCGTCCTCTCATTCACACCCGCGCTCCCAAGTCGCATCTCGCTTACGCCTCCCACACCTACCTCGCATCCTTTCTTCTTCTACTCCTGCTTCCACTTTGTCCTCGCCCTCGTCGCCGCGCATATCGAAACGAACGTCGCGCGCGCCGCTCGTAGAAGCGGACGCGGTAGATCTGGTCGTCCCTGCAGATAGTTTACGTGTGCCGTCGACGTCGGGTGGACCGCATTCGCCGGTGTTGATACGGGTGTGGGACGAACACGAGTCGGGCGCGGGCGGGGTCTCGCCAGTCTCGCCGGTTCGGACGGTGGTGGATGAGGACGAGAGGCGGGGAGATTGGCCGCACTCGGATGGCGCAGAGGCGGAGTATGTGGAGGGGCCTGCGGTGCAGGAGGACGTCGCGGTCGTGAGAGCGCAGACGCCCCCGGCGTATGCCCGTGTAGATAGGTATGGACCCGGGATACCGGAAGCGGAGGAGGGCCACAATCCGTGGGCCTGACGCACGAGCTCGAGTCTCAGGAGGAGTGGATATACCCTACTTGGTCGCGATCGCACAGCTTTGTATTCTACGTGGTATAATTTACATTCGTGTCGTGGTTAAATGAAAGTGAAGAAGGTTACGTGTGAAAGGGACAGTAAAACACACGATGCATCGACCTGTTCGCCCTAGTGGGATTGCGGGATGACCTTATTGCGAATAGCACGGTCGACCAGCCCCAGGTGCTCATCCAGCAAGTCAGGTCCGTGGTCCTCTTGAGCACTGTCCGCGAGAGAAGACTTGCATCCCCATTCGCTATTGTCGCCCCACATCGCCTTGAACTTCTTTATTTTCACGTCCTGCCCCGTAACCTTGAGATATTCATATACAGCTCTCCAAGAACTGTCGAGTGCACCAACGACCCAGCTACGTGAACGGGGTCAGTGCGACTGTCTGCAGCGATCTCCGCCGGATATTGCTCACCTGTGGCGCGTGCTTACTGCCTCGCCTGCAAAGTGCAAACGTTTACTTGCCGCGGGGTAAGTGAGCGACGGATACAAATCTTGAAAGTCGCCAGGTCCAAAGGAGGCAAATGCTCCTGTGAAAACGATCAGCCCATCATCTCGAGCAATACCGCCGACTCACCCATAGCATACTCCTCACAATTCCAATCCTTCACGTGCATGTCCACGAACTGGTCCTTGAGGTAGGTGTATGTCACGTCGGGATGTAGACCATGGTGTGCCTCTGCGAGGTTGCGAAGCACGAGGTCCAAAAGTACCTCTCGGTTTTTTATCGTGGAAAGAAGACCAATCCGACACGCGTCTTCGTTCCAGGCGTAACTGGCGACGAGTACTTTGGATGGTGTGCTCGAGCCGACACCATAAGATGGGTAGACGATCGTGCAGATCGGGAGGTCCGTGAACGTCTGACCCCCCACGATGCCCAGTTTCGTGGTCCACCAATTCGATTTAAACAGTATCCCGATCTTGGTGGACGGAGTGTATTTCATCGCATGCAATGCGTTCTTCTGCACGACATTCAATCCTGCACCGCTCAAATCGATGATGCGAAGGATAGAAAGAGGCAATGTGGATATGACGTGAGAGTAGTTGTGCGTCTCGTTACCGTTCACTGTCACCGTAACAGATGGGACCGCGATTCTTCCCCCGGGTCCAGTAAGATCGTCCATAATCTTGTCTTCGTCGACAGCAAGATCGATCCAGTCATCGAACAGTTCTTCTGCGCCGACAGGAGATTTATGACCCAGCAAATTAATCGGAATATCGACGGTCATATGACCTTGACTTATAGCTGTGACTCGCTTGTCAAAACGGATGAAACGCCCCTTCTTATTTAAATGCTCTTCGATCTTCTTCACCAACGTCTGTGTTCCACCCCTGCACGGGTGAGGTGAATTAGGTCATGTCCGAAATCAGGGATGGAACCTACTCGAAACACTTCCATTGTACGCCCCCATAGTTGATATCACCAATCCCGGAAAATGCCAGCGAATAGAAGACGGCCTCTATTAACGCACCGTCACTACCGCCTACAAGAAGTCCGCACCAGTTGATAACATTGTTGGGAAGGTGCTGTGGAGGAAGCTCAAGGTTGGCACTAGGTATATACTTGGTCGCCATGTATGACCGGAGGGTGTGCGAGTCGTTGGCCCGAAGCACCTCCCATCCTTTCCCCTTTCCGGTTTCAATATCCTGCAGGAGCATGCGGATGAATGGTTGAGTGACATCACCGATAATTGCATCCACCCCTGCACGAATATAATCAGCATCCACGCCCAAATCTTGTGCACCGAAATGTCCTTTGGGTGCGCTGGACACTGGTTCACGGATCCCGTTGTAATAGTAGGAACCCGGCTTCGAACCGTCCCGAGCCTCGGAATAATAGGGTATCAAGCTGTCCCTGAGGCGATCTCGACCTTCATTCAAGGGTCCATATTCGGTCAACTCTGCCAACCTCTTCATAATCCCATTCTTATACCGTCCTTGGTTATCCTTCTTCGGAAATGGGAAGCGCATGGCGCCTGCATCCTAGATTGGGAAAAAAAATCAGCGTCGGAAAAGTGGGCTGGACAGTTGAAACAGCACACATAATAGTCGTATTTTCCCCCGCCGGGGAATTTATAAGTGAAAATCCGACCGCCAATACGGTCTGAGGCCTCCAGGATTTCATATTCGATGTCGAGGGAGTCAAGTATCAAGGCAGTATAGAGACCGCCAATGCCAGCGCCCAATATCCCGACCTTTTTTGCAGGGAGAAGGCGCAGTTGATCGTCAGAATCGTCAAAGGTATCTGACTCTTGACCGGTCTCAAGGGGTAGTCTTGCCCTCAAGTTGGTATGATAGTCTTGAATGATGTTTCTGCTGTAGAAGGCGAGCGGATCACTTTCAAAAGCCATGGTGAATCTGGGTCGGGGTGGGTATCTGTGGAGTTTGCGCCGAGGGCCGTCGACGGTCGCAGGCTTGCCAAATATACTTGTAGCACCCAAAGAGGTCTGCTTAAAACACAGAGACCAGTGGTATCGCTTGCGTTTGGCGCAAGAACGCCCGAGCCTTCCTACAAAAACGCGCACTTCGTGTGGTCGCAAACTTGAACTCACTGACCAAAGTGTTATGGAGCTGCAAGTGCCAAATAATTCCCGCAATTTTTTGACTGCAGCGCGCGCGACTTTTGTCCCACAACACGCGCATTTTGTAAACAACATCCGCGCGACTTAGATATCGGACGTCTGCAACGCGACTTTTGAGACAGGGCACACGAAATCCCTCAAGTATCTCAAAGGCAATTAAGTACTGGGCAAATAATAGTCTAAATACAGGCTCTGTGGAGTTCAATCGCAACGATGGCTTGTAGGGTAGTATGTACACATCATGTACAGTAGGCATGTACATGACAGGAATGAGGATGTGGGTGAAAGCCCTTTCTGACTTGACACGCTGAGGGCGAACAGGTTGCGTTGCCAGAAAGGAAGCTCGTGCCGACTCAGATGCGATGTGCGTCAACATGAAAAAGAGGGCTGGGGTGGCGTCTGTGAGGCTGGGCTACTGGGGATCGGAGGGTGCGCCATAACTGGCGCCGAGTGCGAAGTATGGGTGAGGCGCTTGATGCAAGGGAGCCAGCTTGCTGGCAGACGAGGTGGTGAACGAGGAACTTGAAACGCATCGCCAGCACCACCACCTGACTCACTCGTGCACAGACCTAAGACTTTGATGTTTACATACTACCCTACAAACCATCGTTGCGATCGAACTTCACAGAGCCTGTATCTAGAATATTATTTGCCTAGTACTTAATTGCCTTTGAGATACTTCAGGGATTTCGTGTGCCCTGTCTCCAAAGTCGCGTTGCAGACGTCCGATATCTAAGTCGCGCGGATGTTGTTTACAAAATGGGTGTGTTGTGGGACAAAAGTCGCGCGCGCTGCAGTCAAAAAATCCCGGGAATTACTTGGCACTTGCAGTTCCATAAAGTGTCGCCAAACAAGTACGTTGTTTTTGAGTTTGGTTTCTCACGCCCTTTTTGCAGTTGGTGGTCACCAGACTAACCGGCAGCGCCCGACCGACAAACTGCGTTCGAAAAGAACTTTGCGAGATGTATGTACCTTCCTGTGAGCAATGATCTCCCGCTGATACATCTCATAAGGTCACTATAGACTCATCTATGATGATGCGGAGTGACAGAACCTGACTTTAGATGACACCTTAAGTTCCAGCAACCCAGTTTGTCCATTTTCGCGTGGCATGATGTTTGGATAGGGAAAGTACCCATTCACCGGGCATCATAATTTAGGTGATTAGCGGTTTCCTTGCACTCTGGAACGTGTGGAGGTCAATTTTTTTTTGGGTGGGGTTCGAGCGGCGCAGTTTAAATGTTCCTCGTGTGTGGTTTTGGCGGTAGCTTTTGTTCACCCTGTTGCTGACTTCATTGAGAAGACACTACCTCCATGAAACGTACGCTATGCGAGCACTATCGGAAGATTTATTTCTTGGTTGGTCCATGTGAGTCGTGGCGTTCCTGTGGCAGGAGTGTTTCTCATGTGCCACTTGGTTGCAAAGCACAGACATAGTGTGTGGAGCGAAATAACGACTTGGCGTACAGTCATTTGCTGGCATTTGAAACAGCTAACTCCAGACGTCAGTACTGTTTCAAGCGCCAGTAAATGACTAATATATTTCTCGGGTTTGCAAGTGGGAACCAATACCTTGTCCCTCTTTGGGTCTTCTCGACCTGCTCAGATGGCTAAAGATATATATAGCTGGCCATCATGATAGCGACCAACTGACCGCATTATCCACTTCCCACCAATCCTCTCGAGCTCATGTCTATCGCCAAAGGAGTTGCTCTCATCACCGGATCCGCCCAGGGCATTGGGCGCTGTATCGCTCTTCGTCTTGCAAAGGATGGGTTCGATATCGCCCTGAACGACGTCTCGTCCAAACGTGATCAACTGCGTGCTGTTGAGGAAGATATTGAGAAGATCGGTCGAAGGTCGTGCTTGGTTCCTGCAGACGTCACCAATGAAGGAGACGTCAAAGGAATGGTACAGGCTGCTTCGGAAGAGCTCGGAGGGCTGGATGTCGTGAGTCCTACGCCGCACTCCCACCGTCGAACCTCGAACCTTCACCTATAGATGGTAGCAAATGCTGGGGTCGGTCTTATTAAAGACATAATCTCCAGTAAGCTACACTTACCGGGTTTCTGTAGCTTGGACTGACAAGATAACACTCTGTAGCTGGTCTGGATGAGTGGGAGCGAGTCATGGCCGTCAACGCACGTGGGACTTTCTTGTGCTATAAATACGCAGCAGCACAGATGATAACACAAAGCCGTGGAGGGCGCATTATGGGCGCGAGTTCTGGCTGCGGGCTGTTGGGCCATCCCTTGATGGGCGCATATTCCGCGAGCAAATTCGTCGTCAGAGGCCTGACACAGACTGCCGGTAAGGACCGTTCCTGTTCTTCTGCCTTTAAATTTCCTCTGATTAAATCAGCACTGGAACTCGGCCGATACCGCATTACGGTCAATTCGTATGCGCCTGGTGTCATTGATACCCCAATGAGTACGTGTCGAGGCATTGTCTTGTCGCTGAATCGGCGTTCAAATCTGGACAGCGACTAACGTGTTGGGAGGGGTTGACACGACGGATGAAACGTCGCTCAAATGGATCACAAGCGTAAGTCGTTCCATCCAATGCAGCGCATGCTGCTCTCCTTGTACCAATTGTATTCGTACGCCACCTGTAGCAAATCACCAGGAGACCCATCCAACACAACGGTCAGCCAAGTGATATTGCAAGCCTTGTAAGTTACCTTGCCTCGAAGGAAGCACATTTTATCACTGGCAAGTATCTGTTTGGTTCCTTATGCATGGGCATCATTTCTGACATTCATTGGATCAGGACAATGTGTAAGTTTGAACATTTCTTTTGGAATGGATCTCGGCGAGTCGAAAACGCATGCTCAAAGAATTTGAGACAGATTGCTGTTGATGGCGGTATAACCCTGTCTTGAGATGGATTCTCGTGTGGATGTTGGGAGACTCGGCATCCGTAAATTTTATGCCAACCCCGGTCTTGTAAATATCATCAATCCTCTGTTGTTGTGCAACCTGTCTAGCGGAACATGTCATGGGTATGTAATTCGGAATCTACAAGCCCGCAAGGGATCCGACTTCATTGGGAGATTCACTGGACCCGAACATTTGAATACTTCGTGACTGGCAGTATATAAATCCCTTGGCGGTTACTTACCATTCACCGAGGGTCGCCTCGGCCATTTTGGCATTGTCGCTGTGGCGAACGTTCGTCCGAGTTCGCCGCCATATGAGGGGTTAAAACCAAGCCTTGCGATCTCCTACAGTGGTGTTTTCATTGATGTTTGCTAGTTTGCGATGGCAAGAGTTTCCTGCCGACGACCCATGGCGCGTGGCATAGTAGACAGGAAGTAGGCCTATACCTTTCCACGAAATCTTTGAGCTTCCGTTGAGGTATGGTTGATCGATTGGTTTCCGCATGGACTAGAACATTGTACCGGGGGGTTCTGACCGGGTTCCGTTGCTTGGACTTCCGCTCCGCTTGACAGTGACAGGGGTCCTGACTGCCTGGGTCCCCGGCTAATTCCGCGCTCTCGCTGCCAGTGGTGGACTGGTGCCGAGACTGGTGCACTCACAGCATACCTGGTGGTATATAGCAACGATTCCCTTTATAAATCACCTCGTTTCGTTGTCTTGTAACCGCGAGAGAACATCTAGATATTCTTTCAAAGTTCATCGAAATCAACGATACAGCTTTCTGTGGGCATTCGGATGAAGTACATCGTGAGCCCAACTAGTAAACTAGAGAATTGAGATGGCTTTGAAATGACGGTTCATTAGCCACACCAGGAGACGATGTGAAACAGCGAGTAATCGCAAATGCTTTTGAATCATCTACGCGTGAAGGCACGGTCTGCGTCCGTCAACAAGCGACTTTTGGTCGATCTGTCGAAACTCCCTGGGCTTGAAGAGTTTGGAGTCTTGCGAGAGGCCGGCGCATCTAAACTCGAAACCACGCATCTTGGATCTGGAGTACTCGTAACTTACCAGGTCGCTGCCAGCGACCAGTACCCCGACTATTGCCGTACACCGTAGTTGGTCTCGGTTGAGTCAGGGCTCAGCGCTATCATTTGCAGAAAATTCCAGCGCTTCGCAATACCCGGGATGACCGGTCGGTGACCCCTGCTGACGGGCTGTTGCCGCAAAAGGCTATAAAGTCAATGTTTCAACCGTCAGCAGTCGGTTGACCGACCACAGCCGCGGCGTTTATTTTCATTCATCTTCTTGGGTTCATGTCTGACGTCAAGGGGTCGCACTCGTCACTGGACCCAGGGCCTCGGGCGTAGCATCGCATTTCGTCTCGCTAGGATAAATTCGGTGTTGCTCTGAACGACTTTTCGTCCAAACGTGACCAGCCGCGTGTTGTCGCAGACGACATTGAGAAGATCGATCGAAGTACATTGTTAGTCCATGGAGGTCAAAGGAATGGTACGAGACGTTGTCAAGAAACCAGCGGGCTGGATGTCGTGAGCACCATGACGTACTAGCAGGGAAATCATTGGTTGATTATACTTTCATACAGTGACTCTGGCGATAAACAAACGATCAGTGGGTGGGTTGAAACCCTTCAACTATGCCCTATAACTATTATCTTCCAAAGTTCCAGACCCGAAATAGGACAAGTGAAAGCGGAGGGGGTCAAAAGTACGCGAGATTGCCGGCGCAAACACTCCCGACTGATCGACGTATTTGCTCTAGTGAAACTGCGGGATGGTGATGGTTCTATTGCGAATAGCACGGTCAACCAACTCCAGGTGTCCATCGAGCAAGTCTGATCCATTGTCCTCTTGAGCACTGTCCGCGAGGGAAGACTTGCTTCCCCAATCGCTATTTTCGCCCCACAGCGTCTTGAACTTCTTTATCTTATCGTCTTGCCCCGTAACCTTGAGATATTCATATACAGCTCTCCAGGAACTGTCGAGTGCACCAACAACCCAGCTACGTGACGGGGTCAGTGCGACCGCCTGCAGTGATCTCCGTCGGATACTACTCACCCGTGGCGCGTGCTTACTGCCTCGCCTGCAAAGTGCAAACGTTGACTTGCCGCGGGGTAAGTGAGCGACGGATACAAATCTTGAAAGTCGCCAGGCCCAAAGGAAGCGAATGCCCCTAAGAAAACGATCAGCGCATCATCTCGAGCGGTACTGCCGACTTACCCATAGCATACTCCGCACAATTCCAGTCCTTCACGTGCATATCGACGAATTGGTCCTTTAGGTAGGCATATGTCACGTCGGGATGTAGACCATGGTGTGCCTCTGCAAGATTGCGAAGCACGAGGTCCAAAAGTACCTCTCGGTTTTCCACCATGGAAAGAAGACCAATGCGACAAGAGTCTTCGCTCGAGACGAAACTGGCAATGAGCACTTTGGATGGCGTACTCGAACCGACGCCATGAGACGGGTAGACGATAGTGCAGATCGGGAGGTCCGTGAACGTCTGACCCCCCACGATGCCCAGTTTCGTGGTCCACCAATTCGATTTAAACAGTATCCCGATCTTGGTGGACGGAATGTATTTCACCGCACGCAGTGCGTTCTTCTGCACGACATTCAATCCCGCACCGCTCAAGTCGATGATGCGAAGGATAGAAAGAGGCAATGTGGATATGACGTGAGAGTAGTTGTACGTCTCATTACCGTTCACTGTCACTGTAACAGATGGGACCGCGATTCTTCTCCCGGGTCCAGTAAGGTCGTCCATAATCTTGTCTTCGTCGACAGCAAGATCGATCCAGTCATCGAACAGTTCTTCTGTGCCGACATGAGATTTATGACCCAGCAAGCTAACTGGCATCTCGATGGTCATCTGACCTTGACTTAGAGCTGTGACTCGCTTGTCAAAACGGATGAAACGCCCCTTCTTATTTAAATACTCTTCGATCTTCTTCACCAACGTCTGTGTTCCACCCCTGCACGGGTGAGATGAATTAGGTCAGGTCCGAAATCGGGGATGGAACCTACTCGAAACACTTCCATTGTACTCCACCATAGTTGGTATCACCAATCCCGGAAAATGTCAGCGAGTAGAAGACGGCCTCTATCAATGCATCATCACAATCACCTCCAAGAAGCTCGCACCAGTTGATAACATTGTTGGGAAGGTGCTGTGGAGGAAGCTCAAGGTTGGCACTAGGTATGTACTTGGTCGCCATGTATGAACGGAGGGTGTGTGAGTCGTTGGCCGTGAGCACCTCCCATCCTTTCCCCTTTCCGGTTTCAATATCCTGCAGGATCATCCGGAAAAATGGTTGAGTGACATCACTGAAGATTGCATCCACCCCTGCGCGGATATAATCAGCGTCTACGCCCATATCTTGTGCACCGAAATGTCCTTTGGGTGCGCTGGACACTGGTTCACGGATCCCGTTGTAGTAGTAGGAACCTGGCTTCGAATCATCACGAGCCTGAAAATAATAGGGTATCAAGCTATCCCTGAGGCAATCCCGTCCTTCATTCAACGGTCCATATTCGGTCAACTCCGCCATCCTTTTCATTATCCCATTCTTATACCGTCCTTGATTATCCCTCTTCGGAAATGGGAAGCGCATGGCGCCGGCATCCTAGGTTGAGAAGAAGAATTAGCCTCGGAAAAGTGGGTCGGACAGCTGAAACAGCACACATAATAGTCATATTTCCCCCCGCCCGGGAATTGATAAGTGAAAATCCGACCGCCAATACGGTGTGAGGCTTCAAGGATTTCGCACTCGATGTCGAGGGAGTCGAGTATCAAGGCAGTATAGAGACCGCCAATGCCAGCGCCCAATATCCCGACCTTTTTTTCGGGGAGACTCGAAAGGCGCAATTGATCGTCGGAATCGTCAAAGTGAACAGGTTGACCGGCTCGTAGTCTTGCCTTCAGGCCAGTATGGTAGTCCTGAATGATGCTCCTGCCGTAGAAGGCGAGCGGATCACTTTGAAAAGCCATGATGAGTATGGATCAAGGTGGGGGGTATCTGTGATGATTCTCGCCCCCAAAGTCGTCGACGGTCGTGTTGGATATACTTGTACCCCCTGGAGAGGCCTACAGTAGGTGGGTATCACCGGAGTTCGGCACAAGAACGCCTGTAAAATATCCCTTTTCGCGATCTGTCCTGTGAGTGCATTACTCTAGGGCTAGTGAAAGGAACTTTCTCATAATAATTACCCCTCGGAACCGAGGGTATGTGCTCAGCATTACGGGCAAGGGATATGGCTTATCCGAGGTCCGAGATGGAGCCTCGAACGCGCGTTGACGGGCGTTTCAACAAGCTTCCATGAAGACATCTGCCGGGTTGTCCTTGGTGTTAACGCAGTGTAATTTGAGTTGGCGGCGCTCGACAAGTTCGCGGATATAGTGATATCGGGTGTCGATGTGTTTGACTTCGCGCGTGAAAAGAGAGATCCTCGGTGAGTACCATGGCACCGCGATTGTCGCAAAGGAGGGGTGTGGCTATGGGTTGGCTAAAAGCTAGTAGGGTACGAACCCACACAGTTCCTGTGGTGCTTCACTCGCTGCGACGTATTCCACTTCACAGGAGGACAGAGTGACGATTCACTGCTGGCGAGCAGACCAGGTGACGCAGCCGATGCCTAAGGAGAAGCAATAACCACTGACAGATCGCGAGCGCCGACACATGCTGCGGTGTCCGAGTCCGTGTGATCAAGCAAGTGAGCGGCTTGGTCACCGCCGAGAGTAAGTTTGAAGGCATATGTACCTTTCAGATACCGAACGACGCGCTTGGCTGCCTGGTGTGCCTGCTCCTTGGTTGACGAAGGGGATGTGGGACGCGAGAAGCGAGAAGCGAAGCCCTGGGTAGGTAAGAGTCAGATGGGCTGTCTGTAAGAGAGTGACAGTGCGAGTGGGGCGGACGCGGGATAGGGCGATATACCATGCCGTTTGGAGTTGGTCGCAGAAATGGGCGAACGCGAGACGAGAGTTGCCGACCACGAAAAAATCATGGTAATGAGTGGGATCAATTGAGCGGTGGGGTCCACAAGGAGGTAGTCGAGGTTCATGTTCTCGAGACTCGGACTGGATGCCGACCGGAAGTTAGTCTGGTGACCAGCCAGATGTGGATGACATCATAATGTTCGGTATCCGGTATCCGGTATCTCCCTACGCAAACCACCACCAGATACGAGCCAAGAAATCAAATTTCGAACGATGTCATTAGTAGAACCGTACCTCCTCTCACTGTGCAAAGTGGTGGAAAACTCGGGCTCCTCGTTCGGCGTTGTTTCACGATTGGGCATATAGAGATCGACCTTCCAGCTCGATGCCGCCAAACTTATCCGCAGCATTGTAGAGCATTCTCCAGCTTCAGAATTCGTGGCGTTAGAATTTCTTTCCGAATTTCAGAAGATACGGGTATCTACAATTTAGGCATGTTCCCCTCATCTGAAAGCGCCCATCCATTCCCGAAACCTATTATCCTGTATAGTTGACATAGTCGTCCGCTTTCAATCCACCGTTCAGCCGGAACAGTGGGCACAAAAGATATTGGCATTTCTACGTGAACGCGAGCCAGATGAAGTCCAGGCGGAACTCGAACCGACTTTGGATCTTGCCACTGAATATTTGAATCATCTTCTCATCGCTAGTATGTTCCAACATCCACTGGTTGACTTATGCGTAATGCCACTCTGCCTAGCTCGAAATCCAGGGGGTAAAAAGACGCCACAGGAGTCCACACATCCTACCCCAGACATCTTCCGTTTACGTAGCATCAAAGCGCTGTTGGATGATGCGATAATCAACACAAAACAATCTGCATTAAAAACACTGGTGAGTGACTTCCTCTGATAGGCAATGATCACCCCTTGGAACTGTCTTCGAAGGTTTACAGACTGGACGGATATCGTTGCCCCTCTTTCAAATTATCCGGACGTTCTGTGAACCCCAGATGTGCGCATATACTACCATTTTCTTTCCATGATCAGGTGTGCAGAGGGCAAATGTTGTAGTGCTCTCCGTTTTCTGAAGTCTGCCAGCCCGCCACGTTGAGCACATCGGAATCCTTCGCGGGTCGTGCAATCACCGCCGACGCCGTTCGCGAAAAGATAAACCATCCTTCTAATGCATTTAACGCGCAGAACGACGCTCACGAGTCGTTCGATCAGCTCGCGTGGGGAACTGAGACCCTGCAACAGCCTGGCGGAGACGTAAGCCATATTATTTTCTATAAATTCTACTCTTTGAGTTCTCTCCCGAGAGTACTTCCGTGTGGTCCGCGACAGGTATGCAGTGCACCTCGAAGATGGAGATGAAATTGTATTTCGCGAGGGAGAGAATGGTCAGGTGATTGACGCCCCCGACCCGTCGATTTGCAATCTGAAACTTGCGATTGCGCGTGTCATGTATGCCTCTGCCAGGGCTTCGGGTCTCATTAATGAAGTCTACGGTAATGACGATGATGACGAGGCAATCGTAATCAGCCCTTGTATCTGGGCGGACTGTTTGTCTCAAATGATACTCTTTTGCTTGACTCTACGACCGTCTACTGTTTCCTGTGTCGATAACAGGAGAGTTACTTACCTTTAGCCATCGGACATAACAAGACTTTCCCACGCCCATACCATCCACCCCTCGATGTCTTCGTCCCGGTCAGCGGAAACGACCTACGAAATTCAAAATGACCAGCATCTCGATGAACTGCATTCGAAAATAAGAACTTTGCGAGGTGTATGTATCTCCCTAGGAGCAGTGACCTCCCGCTGATACAACCCACAAGGTCACCACGGACATTTATGATGACGCGGAGCGCCAGAACCAAACCTTGGACGACACCGTAAGTTCCAGCGGCTCAGCTTGTCCATTTTCGTGTTCCATGACGTTTGGATAGGGCAACTCATTTTCCAGCTTTTCTTCCCAACTTTCCAATTCATCGCGCCGAGCTGCGCAAGCGTTTGGTCTCGCTGGCGCTGGGGGTGTCCGTCAAATGCGCATCATAATGTATGTTGTCAGCGGTTTCCTTGCCCTCTGGATCGTGTGGAGGACAATAAGTTTTGGGTGGGGTTCGAGCGGCGAGGTTTAGACGGTCCTCGTGCGTGATTTTGGCGGTGGCTTCTGTTCACCCTGTTGCTGACTTCATGGAGAAGACACTACCTCAATAAAAATTACGCTATGCTTGCACTATCGAAAGATTTATTTCCCGGTTGGTTCGCCTTTGCCATTTCGTACTATGTGAGTCGTGGCGTTCCTGTGGCAAGAGGATTCTCTCATACGCCACTTGGTTGCACAGCAGACGTGATGCGTGAAGTGAAATAGTTACTCGGCGAACTTTTGGGGTTACCGATGAATCCGAATGGTGCTCATAGTGGCTTGTGCCACTCATGCACTGGCTGCTGCTTTCGTCGAGGTTTTATCTTGACCAGGAGTGGCCTTGTTCAGACGTTGGACTCATCCGTTTGTCGCTCTTCGAATTTTAAACCTTCTGGGCAATGATATCCCCTCTGGGCACCCAGTGCTCAGAAAAATCGTTCCATTTGCGATCTTTGGATTTTGAATGCTCATCTTCATTGTTTGCAAACGAAATGAGCAAGCAAGCGGTCTTCGACGACTGCTGCCTTACTTGTGCCACCAGGCTTGTCTGAGCAGACAGGTTGAGGTGTTGCATTACGTCCTGTTGGCGATGGTAGGTCCGAGCTATTCGTTTTGTCATCTTGCGATCCCACCGGATCGTAGGTCATGGACACCGCCACGTTGTTTCACTATGCATTAGGTCCGTTCGACAGACTATCGTTCATCACCCATTTCATCAAGACGGTTCGTGTGCATGTTACGTGAAGAGTCTCAGTCGTAGGAGTACAGATCCAGAAAGAGTAAGCGTATTTCTCGGGTTCATAAGCCGAAACCGACATTTTGTCTCTTTGGGGCGTTTCAACCTGTTCAGATGGCTATATATATAGCCGACCGCAGCGTTATTCACTTTCCACCCATCCTCTCGAGCTCATGTCTATCGCCAAAGGAGTTGCTCTCATCACCGGATCTGCCCAGGGCATTGGGCGCGGCATCGCACTCCGTCTTGCCAAGGATGGGTTTAATATTGCCCTGAACGACGTCTCGTCCAAACGTGATCAACTGCGTGCTGTCAAGGAAGACATTGACAAGATCGGTCGAAGGACGTGCTTGGTTCCTGCAGACGTGTCCAATGAGGGAGACGTCAAAGGAATGATACAGGCTGCTTCGGAAGAACTCGGAGGGCTGGATGTCGTGAGTCCCACGCCGCGCTCCCATCGCTGAATTACGAGCCTTCACCTATAGATGGTAGCAAATGCTGGGGTCGCTTTTCTGGGAGAAATGACCTCCAGTAAGCGACACTCACCAACTTTCTGTAGCTTGGACTGACAAGATAACGCTCTGTAGCTGGTCTGGATGAGTGGGAACGAGTCATGGCAGTCAACGCACGTGGGACTTTCCTGTGCTATAAATACGCAGCAGCACAGATGATAACACAAGGCCGTGGAGGGCGCATTATGGGCGCGAGTTCTATTGCCGGGAAGCATGGCCATCCCTTGGCTTCCGCATATTGTGCGAGCAAATTCGCCGTCAGAGGCCTGACACAGACCGCCGGTAGGGACCGTTCTTGTTGTTCTGCGTTTAAATTTACTCTCTGATCAAATCAGCACTGGAACTTGGCCGATACCACATTACGGTCAATTCATATGCGCCCGGTGTCATTGATACCCCAATGTGTGCGTGCCTAGATGGTGTCTTGTTGCCGAATCAGGGTTAAAATCTGGATAGCGGCTAACTTCTTGGAAGACATTGGCATGGCGCATGAAACTTTGGTCAAATGGACCACAGGCGTAAGTCGTCCCATCTCGTGCAGTGTATGCTGCTCTCGTCGTACTAATTGCATTCGTACGCCACCTGTAGCAGATCACCAGGAGACCCATCCAACATGATGGCCAGCCGAGTGATGTTGCAAGCCTTGTAAGTTATCTTGCCTCGAAGGAGGCACATTTCATCACCGGCAAGTGTCTGTCTGGTTAATTGTGCATGGGCACCATTTCTGACATTCATTGGATCAGGACAATGTGTAAGTTTGAACGTTTCTGTTGGATTGAACCCCGGCGAGTCCCGGAAACGCATACTCAACGAACTTGAAACAGATTGCTGTTGATGGTGGCATGACGATGTCTTGAGATGGATTCTGGGGTGGATGTTAGAAGACTCGACATCCGTAAATTTCATGCCAACTTCGCTCTTGTGAATATCGTCAATCCTTGGTTGTCATGGCATCAACCTGTCTAGCGAAACATTTGATAAAATATCATGGATGCGTACTTCCGAGTCTACAAACTCGAAAGGGATCCCGCTTCATGTGGAGATTCGCTGGATTTGACAGCGTTTGAACACTTCGATGCCAGTAAATCTCTGGGGTGGTTACTTACCGGTACCATTCACCAAAGGTCGGACTCGCTTCGGCCATTCTGGCAATGTCCTCCGGAAAACGCTCATCCAGATTTACCACCATCGCGAAAGATTACATAAAACTAAGCTTTGCGATCTCCCACAGCGGAATTTTCGTTGGTACTGCGAGTATAGGCTCATTTGCTCTGGAGAAGGAATGACTATTTTCCCTCGACCCGCATGTGACATGAATAGTACGCAGGAACTTGACCTAGACCTTTCCATTTCCGTTGCCACTATGTAGTGTTGAGGTATGGTTGGTTGCAAGGTTAGTCTTCCGTATCACTACTCCTGCCAGGATATCTCCTGTAACTGTCGTGCATCTTATATACATAGAAACGACTTCCTTTAGTGCGCCATATTACTACGAGGCAAATTATCGTGCAAGTTCTTCGTCCGGCACCGCGACCCAGTACATATAAACCTTCCGCTATGCATCAGGCTGTTGTTTAGCAGACTATCGTTCCTCACCCGCTTCAACATCAAGGTGGTTCGCATGCATGTCACATGAAGTCTCAGCCCCAGGGGTGCAAATTTGTCTCTCTTCTGGGCGTCTCGGCCTGTTCCGATGGCTAAAGATATATAGCCAACCATCATGACGGCGACGACCTGACCGCATTATCCACTTCTCACCAATCCTCTCGAGCTCATGTCTATCGCCAAAGGAGTCGTGCTCATCACCGGATCTGCCCAGGGCATTGGGCGTGGTATCGCACTTCGTCTTGCCAAGGATGGTTCGACATCGCCCTGAACGACGTCTCGTCCAAACGTGATCAACTACGTGCTGTCGAGGAAGACATTGAAAAGATCGGTCGAAGGATGTGCTTGGTTCCTGCAGACGTGTCCAATGAGGGAGACGTCAAAGAAATGGTACAGGCTGCTTCGAAAGAGCTCGGAGGACTGGATGTCGTGAGTCCCATGCCGTGCTCCCACCGTCGAACCTCGAACCTCGAACCTTCACCTACAGATGGTAGCAAATGCTGGAGTCGGTGTTGTTAAAGGCATGCTCTCCAGTAAGCTACACTCACCGGTTTTCTGTAGCTTGGACTGACAATTTGTAGCTGGTCTGGATGAGTGGGAGCGAGTCATGGCAGTCAACGCACGTGGGACTTTCCTGTGCTATAAATACGCAGCAGCACAGATGATAACACAAGGCCGTGGGGGGCGCATTATGGCCGCGAGTTCCGTGGCCGGGTTGTTGGGCCATCCCTTAGCTTCCGCATATTCTGCGAGCAAATTCGCCATCAGAGGCCTGACACAAACCGCTGGTAAGGACCGTTCTGGTTATCCTGCTTTTAAATTTCCTCTGATCAAATTAGCACTGGAACTCGGCCGATACCATATTACGGTCAATTCATATGCGCCCGGTGCCATTGATACCCCAATGAGTTCGTTCGAGACAGTGTCTTGTCGCTGAATCAGGGTTAAAATCTGGACAGCGGCCAACCTGTTCGAAAGGCTCACAGCGGATGAAGACCATCTCATGGTCAAATGGTTCGTGAACGTAAGTTATCCATCTCGTTCAGCGTATGCTCCTCTCGTTGTACGCCACCTGTAGCAAGCCACCAGGCGACCCATCCAACACAATGGTCAGCCAAATGATGTTGCAAGCCTTGTGAGTTTTCTTGCCTCGAAGCAGGCACATTTTATCACCGGCAAGTGTCTGTTTGGTTAATTGTGCATGGGCACCATTTCTGACATTCATTGTGTTAGGGCAATGTGTAAGTTTGAACATTTCCGTTGGATTGGACCCCCGAGTCGGACACGCATACTTAATGAACTTGAAACAGATTGCTGTTGACGGCGGCATAACCCTGTCTTGAGATGGATTCTCGGGTGGATGTTGGAAGACTCGACATCCGTACATTTTACGCCAACTTTGCTCTTGTGAATATCGTCAATCCTCTGCTGTCATGTAACTGAAACATTTGATAGAATGTCATGGGTGCGTATTCCGGAATCTAAACGGATCCCACTTTGTATGGAGATTCACTGGACTTGAATGCCTGAATACTACGTCGTCAGTACAGAGCTGGGTGGTTATTCCATTCACCGGGGCGCATCACTGGCTTGTGATAAGCTTGATATGACATGATACATAATATAATATAATGACATCTTGGTTTAACCATACACATCTTTAGAATTTCAGATACTTAGGTTCCCTGGTGGTATGATCATTCTGTTATGGGCTCAAAATATACAATGTGTTTTGTAAATTTGTGGATATATACTGCATTGGAAGATGTATATCTGTTGATATTATATTTTTAATAGTAATACAAACATAATATGATTTTTGCAAGCATTCCTAATGCTAGTAAATAACATTTCTTTCTGAGATACATATTATATCCTTATCTCTTGCTACACCAAAATTCTCAGTGATTTCATTCCTTTATAAAATAACCAACAACATGCATCTGGTTCATTGTCACTAAAAAGAAAGGGGTTACATATTACATCAACAACATTATTTTTATTGCCTGGTATTCAAGTTGCACTAGTACAGCTCTGATCATATTACTCTTGCCATGATGATAGAATGAGTGGTCACAGCATTGAGACAAGGTGCAATTCAAATTGTTGCATCACACAAGCAGATGGACAGTAGAGCTTGCATAGGACATCATCATCATCATCAGATGTCATCAGGGAGTGAGCTAATCAAGGCAGAATGGATGACTTGGAATGTGCTTTGTGGCAACCATTCAATCTACATTGGTTGACATATGGCTTTCATAATGTAGCACCACTCATAGCCTTCAGAACTCTCAACCACACCCAGCCATGGATTGTGTTTGACCTTTGCAGTTGGTAAGACTTGGAGTAAAGTAGCAGGAACTTGGATTTGAAAAAGTATTAGTAGCACACAGTACATCCAGTGTCATAATGTTCCACCACCTAGAATAAAGTATCAACATCAACTTCTTTCAAGTCACCATACTCTTCAAATTCATCTTCTACTAATCAGCAAAACAACCCTCCCTCTGTCCAGAGCTGTGAGAGCTGTCCAGACTAGTCTAGCAAGGTTCCCAACTGGCTAGAGCTGGACAGAAAGTGCAACAAAGAATCTGCCTATAAATTTATTCTCAAAATTTCACAAGGCAATCTTCCCATCAAATAATACCATTTGACATAATTTTTGTAACATTTGAAGTTAATTTGATTGTGTAGTAAGCCTAGACTTTCAGCAGTGAAAGTGTCAATCCACTGATGTAGTTCGAGTTCACCATCACTTGACCCACATACTGACCCATTGTCATCCAAGTCCATCAAGTTATCATCATTCTCTGGACCCACATCAGACTCTGAGCCTGCCTCTTCCTCTTTTGGCTCACCAGCATTAGTTTCCATATCGTCAACACTGTCAACCTCTGATCCACTGGCATCAGAACATCCATTCATTGCCGGTGGGAAGCCTGCACCAAGGTTGTAACAATGCCAAACACCAGTCCCAGTGTGTCTAACATACATGTCCCTGTCAACAAAGCTAGCAAGCTCCGAGTCAGTAACATGTTTCAAAAGGTAGGTAGCACCTTACATGTTTACATAATAGGCACTCCAATCGTCGACATCGCCTTGGACTTGGCCGAGAGAAGGACCTGCTTGTAATAAACTGGTCATATGGCTATCGGAAAAAGCAGGAATGAGATGATATGCTCGAAGGACAAGGGATGGATCTAAAAACCCAAAAGCGGCAGGGTCTGAGTCTGGCACAAAGCCAACTTTTGGTAATCGCGCTGCTGTTGATCTGTAGTGGCGACCAGGAACAATCCCATATCATCGCACCCAGAGAATTTCCATAGGCTGTACCGATAGATTTTGTGAATCTGGTCCGCAGTGACGAACGTGAGCACGAAACACCTGCAAGACGTGGGCATACCAATAAGGATGATGGCCGGGTTCAGTCTCTCTTGATAATACCATCACATCGTTGTGAGTGCGCGGATTGACTACATCTTGCTCCCGGCATATATCGTATGTTGTATAATTAACTTGCATAGTTACCACGGAGTAGAGACAACCATCCAAGATTTGCACACCGTTGCATTGTTCATTGGTGAAAATATAGTCCTCTGCCTTGAAGTCGAGATTCAGTAGTCGGTATAATAGGTGGTCCTTCAGCTTCGGAATAAAGGACTACAATAGGATCAGCAATGAAAATCGTACAAGTGGCAGAGAAGCACCTTCACTACAGGATCCCCTTCGTGTTCCTGCAAAAATGAGAATATGCTGACAGGATTTCCGAGAGCGTCAGATATGAAGTGGTGTAGTTCTGGGTCACAAGGAGGCAATACATCACTGACTGCAGCCTTGCCACCGCTGTTGGAATTTTGAAAATGCTGCCATCTTGCTTCCTGTTTTGTTATTTGCTTGACGGCATTTTTCTTGTTCATGAGGACATAGAGCAATTTTATATGGCGGTGGGCAAGTTCGCCCTGCAAGAAAATAAGTAAATGGTGAGATACAGGAAAACGTGGCATATGATCTGAGTCATGTAGGAATCTGAAGTACCGAATTGCATAATTGATGGTCCATAATCTCCAAGGGCATGGCACTTATAGGTATTCAAGTTGAGTCCTTTGGCCTTTGGCGCAGAATTTTGTTTGCTTGTGAGCAGATCTGCAGCTTGCTGTTGACGCCGATGACCCATGTATTCCTTCGGCAACTCTAACGTGTGGTATGCTTGTGTGGTTTCTTATCTAAGCTTCCGTAAAACGCTCCTGAGTTGCTTACAAGCTTTCTTTAAGCAAGAAAGAGACGATTCTGTATGCATCCGAAGTTTGGCAAGCGCATGCCATTCCGCACAGCGGTACAATACCGTCGAAATCAGCCTATCATGGGCGGGTGGGAAAAGCCCTTCGAAAGCTGGGATAGAACACTATCGTCATTAACTACAATGGTAATCAAGCCAAACAAGATCTGAAAACACTTACTTGCAAGAGGTCCTCGAAATCATGAGTGGCTAACCTTTTCATTTCTGAGACATTCATTGAAAACTGACGAATGACCCCACGGCCAAAGGTAGGTACCTGCCGAAAGCTGAATGATGTTAGAATATATAGAGAACATGGCCGACAATACAGTATCAACATACCGCCCATCCAGCTGAGCGACCAGCTGTCCAGAAGGGTCAACTGCATACAGAATGTGTATCAGATGAGTGAATACAGCTTTCCACGACCCAAGCTCGAACTCATGCATGATATCGACCACCAGCATGACGAAATGGTTGAAGCCAAACCTTTGGAGTTTCACGGAGAATGAGTTCTATAATCATAGTATAATTAAGGTGAACAGTGCAAAGAGCCTGGTAAATGGATTATACCAAAGTAGGTACAAGGGACGCCGAGTCGAGCAGCCGACATACAGCGACGCCATCCACTGCTCTGCTGCACTGGTATATGAAGTCCCTTGCCTGCTTGACCTTGTCGAGAGGATATGTCCGGAGATTGTTAAGGCGAAAATGTACGTCGCGAGCAAAACCGGTATTATCAAGTTTCGTTCTTGGGACCAAACATCTTGGGCAAAGATGTGCACTTTCATCACGAATTGTCGCCAGCAGAACCCTATGCCAATCAAGGTCAATGAATACAACTACGGAGCAAGACAATGGCATACTTCTCGGGATAATCTGTGGAATAGGTGAAAATTCTAGGATAGATTCTCCGAAAAATACCGTCTGCACACTTCAACACTATACCGTGTTTATACGCATGTAAAAATTCGTTGTCCAAAAGTATTTCCCAAACGGCGTGCATGAGTTCCCACCGACAATGTGTCAGTAGATGCCAAATTGCCGTTTTCGTAAATGGGCCAATAGTGGTGAAAAACTGGGTAATCGTGTCTGGTAACTGAAGGTCAAATAAGCCATACAATAGTCCACTAAACATTGAATGCTCACTGAAGGTATAAATGCCACATGATGGCAAGCACCGGCTGTTACAATTGGTATATTCCCGTGCCCCTATGTTTGTTGGACTTAACGTTTTCCACATATAACAACAGACAATCTAATCTTATTATCTCATACTCACATACTCGCCCCACCTCGTGTGTATTAGTCGTCTCTTCACTTTCTCACTCCGTTTCATGCACGAGTCTTCTCATCTTCTCCATTTCACATCTCCATTCCGATCTATGTTTCACTCTTTCACAGAAGCATTTGATCACGCTTCCCTTCCATTCTTTGATACATATGTTTCACACATGTTCCACTTCTCTTTCATTCTGCTACACTGTGTGTTGGCCTCATGACTTTCACCTCCGTTCTACCCTATGCTCTTTTCTCCATTCATTCCCAGATCGTTAGATACGGTCACAACATGTACATCCCTCTAGTAGGTACTTAAGGCTCGATGCTGCCACCAGAGAACTCCAGTCTAGTTCTCTTGGTGTTTTCCCCTAAAGCACTACAAGAGGGACTCTTATTGGCCTGACAAGCCTCTTTGCTATCCGCTCCAAGTCTACGGCTATCTTTTGGCAATCTAAGGGAGCTACGCTCTAGGGTTGTTTCACCGGCAGAAGGCCGGGCCCGGATGTACTTTGACAAATTTCCAAAGAAAAGGTAAAGTGGCCATGCCTTGGCCGTTCCAAACGTGGCTAGTGTGGTGGTGTCCGATAAGAACATAATTGCTGTGATGACTTTGTCAAGCTTGCAGTTGGGCTTATTCGGTTGCTTTTGCAAGTTGTCATGGGCTTTCAACCATGCATCAGAAGTGTACAGCTTGTCGAAAACTCGTTGCTCAGTGCCATCGACAGGATGCTTCCATAAATGTTTGAATGGAAAGATATGAAAATATTGGGTGTATGGGCTGGAGAATGCGGACTTGATCACGTCGACAAGGGGACGATACAGCAGACTACTGATCGTGAATGACTGGTGATATGATCCTGAGGTGCTTGGGATTCCAGTGGAAACTTCTATATTCATGTTGACCTCCTGCCAGCTGTCAGATGATTGAGTCGAATTTGAACAATGAGTATCAAGGGTCAAGTTCTGCATAGCAACACTGAAATTCTGTAGGTCTCCCGCTTTGAAATCATTGGCGAGAAGGATATTCTTAACAAGACGATTAACCTCCTGCTGGGACTTCACAATACTTCCGGAATACCTCCACTGCATGAGTTGGTAGGTGGTCATATTTGGAAACGGCCAGGGGGGAGGTAATTCGGGAGCTGGTTCTTCGTTAGGATGAGTCATTGGTTCAGGTGGTTGGCGTCTTTTGTATGATAGATCGTCAGGCACGACAAACGCATCAGGATCGTATGATGGTCGATGTGGATACTTCTGAAGGATGCCAAAAGCATTGGTGGCCATGCAGATGGTGTCGTGGGCATGGAGTGCAACTCTTTGGACCACAGGTAACCTGCTTTCTGCAGAGTCTGCTACCGGAGCAGGAGGCTGGGGAAATTCGTCGCGGTATCGTTTGGATAACCGAACAGTTCGCTTTGGGTGACCGCTTACGACGCGTAAGGAATTTTTGGTCTGCGCAGTACCCAGAGACGCTGATGGGAGTGTTGAGAGGAAGGAAGGGGGTTCTGCAGCCTGCATCTGCACTAGGGGTGCTGAAGGAAGAGAAGAGCTTGGTATTTGGGATGGAAAATGTGAGCTCGGTGATTGGGGAGGAAGAGAGGGGCTCAGAAATTGAGTGGTCAGGTCTGAGGGTGCCGCTAATGCAGGGGATGAGTATGATATCACTGAACCAGCAGATTGTGCAATTGATTGGCCAGGCTGGTTTAAGTAAAAACAAACTGTTAAGGAGACCAAATCATGGAATTGTATACACACCTTGTCTTCAGCATTCTGAGATGTTGCCAATGACTTGGCACTGGATGCACTATCACCGTGACGCCTTTCGTATTTGCCTGCCATGTAACCTGGGATCCTCGTATTTCCGAGGTGTTCTCTTCGTTTTTGCATGCTTGAGTGCAGAGAGGCCTGGTATGCTTGACATGTTGCTCGATGTTGATTAAGCGAGCGTTGGCTGTCGAAAGGCGCCCTCGGGCACTCCCCCCCACATAAGAAGGCCATCACGATGAGAGCTAAAAAAAAGAACAAAATCGACACCCAGGCAGCTACGGATTTCATTGACGAGGTAGTATTCCAGTAAGTTGAATGCACTGCCAGTGAAATTGCAAGTGCTAGTGGGGTTGGATAAGGCCACTGTTTGTAACTGAGTTGCCGCATGAGAGAAAACGTACCAACTTGAAGTTGACACCTCGAGTCCGAGTCGTCGCGTCTGAGCCACTGGTCTCAGAATTACCATATCTCCCCAACTGCTGCTTGTCCACACCTCAGAACCTCGTTTTTTGGCCAACCATTCTGCCGGTTTGTTCAATTTTTGTCTACTCTACTCACTACTCACTATGTCGACTCGGACAGGTTGTTTCAGATGATCGAGTTTCTTGTGTTCTCTGCTCTTGTTCACCACGCTGGAAACGCTGAACTCTGGGAATTCAATCTCATGGGCAAGGTCAGGAATAGCTTTCATTTTCTGATAGACTGATAGATGTTAGAAAGGTGGCTGGCCGTAAACCATTCAGTACAAGATGCAGTCCAGGGACCAAACATCGCTGGGTCAGCCAACTTTCAGACGCTGCATACCCTCCTGTAGCTCAATGGCTTCAGGGGACATATAGTTAACTATTCCAACCTAAGTGCTGCTCAGTGATGCGCATCAATGTGTGGTTACAAACTCGGTACCTGATGGTCTCATTGAATGTTAGTTGTGTCGTTTGCGATAGCATTGGCAATGCTGAAGGGGCCAGACGTAGCATGGTGGAAGGATTGTGTGGAGTTTGCGGCGGCTAAGGAGTGGTGACAGTGTTGGGTTGGTCAGGAAGGGCACTGTAGCTCTCAGAGCGCGAGAGCGAGTTGTGACGGGGATGGTCCAGGGAGCTGAGTGATGTCGGCAATGGTGGTTTGACATGGGTGTGCAAAGGGATACGAGCTGATGTTCTGGGAGACGATGATGACGAGAGGTCCATCAAGCATCACCTCGTGAGGGGTGGGCAGGCTCAATTGGTTGGAGCAAACCTTTTGAGATGTGGACATAGTTATCAGCGGAATCCGAGTCAAGCTTATAGTCAATCGTCTGCCGCATCAGAATATACAATATCTGGCTTTGGCCGATTTTAGGTAACAAGTTTCAGATTCAGATTTCCACTCCGACAGCGCATGCTTGGCAGTAACCATCACAGCAGCTGCAGCACTTAGGCTCCAATGCTCCATAATGTCGCAATTCAACTGTCTCCTAGCCCTTCTCTCTGCTCGTCGGTCGGCTCTATGAACTCACACTCCATACCTAGTCCAAAGGACAGTGGCATAATTATTGAACCTCGAATCAAGTCACCATCCCACAACAGTTTCACCGGATTGCCAAGTATCGGAAGAATGTCCCTCTCAGACACCTTCACTTGTTCGCGCCCTCTCTCACCCAGTCCACCTCCTCCTTTGTACAAACATCCCAATGAACTGGACACTTCTCTGATGTCCCATTTCTCCAATGCTCAGAGGCATCAGTATCAACCCCACACTATGAAGAGTGGAAATGTCCTACCTGGACTGCTCTATGCAGCACGGTCCCTTGGAATATCGGCCCCCAATGAAATGACAGCTGATGAAATAGATGAGGTAAACATTATTGCTGCTTCGACTAGTCTGCTGTCTTACATGCCCATAGAGTAGTGATGCGTTCGTTGACACTCTTTCCACAATTCCTGACAGAATTTTGTTATCCACACTTGACCTCAAACGGGCAGACTGCAATCGCATTCTGCTTCGCCTTGCCCTCAACACAGCGGAAGTCAGATTTACAGAAAGGCAACAAGCCTTCTTGTTTCTCATCCGTGATCAGCATGATGGAGACCTCACTATTAGTGGTGCATGTCTCGATGTCCTTGATAGGGTGCTTGGCATGCGTGGACTAGGAGAACGTGAAGGCAACACAGTGTATCATCTACACGCACATGCACAACACCTTGCTGAGTTAAGCACCATCGAGTCATGTGTGGATCAACTGCAGGCTTTAATTGGTTTAAATGGTTCACGTTGGTTGGGTGATGAAGAGGGACATCATGCCTTGATTGGGGAAGTCGTGGGAACATGAATTAATAGCAAGCTGGTGTGTTACCTCCACATGTAGTCCCTAATTACTTATTACATGTATTCCACGTGTTGTACCATTGCGGTGACCCACTGGGCTGCACCTCGTTGAGTCTCCCAACCACCACGGCCTTCCAACCATCTTCTGAACATCGTCTTTTCCCATGCCCTCTGAAGCGGATCCCAAAGCAGCCTCTCAGGTTACAGATCAGCCGGTGAATATTTGCAAACCAAAATGTATCTGCGCTATTTGCTGACAGACTGGCAGACTTACTTGCCTGCAGGGTTGTCAGTGTTTCACGAGCCTCAAGCTGGGGTTCATGCAAATTTAAGTCATAGCATGTCCCTCCCGGAGGGCGATCCGTCCATGAATATCACCTTTAGCTTCCCCGATGATTTTTCTGCTCCCGGTAATGCTGATTTCTCCGTGACACCTGTCCCGCGATGGCCCAGGCACCACCCCAGCTCAGGCCAGCATTCCTTTCCGGTAAACGAAACAATATATCCATATCATCACGGGTTCTCCTCTGTTCACCATTTAGACAGCTGCAGTGGCAGTTCTGGCATCGGCGCTGGCTCAGGTGGCTTGCTGATGGACCTTTGGATGATGCATGCCCCCATTCAGCAGTCAAGCCATCAACCGGCATATCATTACGAGTTCTCTTCCTTTTATCCTTCAAACAGCAGTGGTGGCAGTTCTGGCACCGGCAGCTCTGGTAGCTTGCCTGTGGGCCCTATGCTACACAACCATGTTCAGCAATCAAGCTATCAGCACCCTCCAGGTTTTCCAATGCACATCTCCCAGCCATCAATTGGTTCTGCTCTTGGATATCACCCCACATATTCTCTGCTCTGTGAATCTGCGTCCGAGCCCAGCATCAACCTGGGTGTGAGTCTTATTACATAAATCCAAATGTTTTTTTGACAAAGATTGATTCAGATTGTGACCAGGGATTGCAACGAGGCTCAGTTTGCCACCAGTACACAAGGTCTGTCTCCTGTCCCCCTTGACCACCCAGTACTATTCGATTTAAAGCAACCCGAATTTGCAGAATTCACAGCTCCACCGGCAGAGGGCTTGCCAGTAGACCTGAACTCCTCGCAATCTCCATATCCAACTCCAACTCCCATTGCTCGGTGGAGTTCAAGTGCCCGTCCTCGTACTAGTAAATCCAAACACATTGTGTCCGTCGCTCGAGCTGCTAGTGGTGGCTCTCAGGCGCCTAGCGACTCAGAACAGAGTAATGCAGTGAAGCGAGCCCATGATGCTCTTCTACTAGCTACTGTGTAGCGTGGAGCAATTTTTAATGATCACGATGCAGAAATCAAGAATGCCATTAGCATTGCGCTTGATGGCACGGTGGGAGGACCGCTGGTTCAAACACCCCCCGGGATGCAAAGTGCTGTGGTTCACCACATAAGTGACACTCTGCAGGCATGGAAAGGCTTTGCCTTCCCCCATGTTTTTGCTTTGCTTGGTCTTCAAGAAACATACGACAAACCTGATCCGTCTACCACCGACATCATCAACAAGGTTAAGGATCTTCTTGAAACATTCTCCTTCCTCCGACCACCCCGGGAAAAACCATCTGACCCCAAACCCGAGCTCTTCACATCACCAGTCTTTCATTGGTTGTTTGTTTACAGAGTCTTCTTGTGCCAACCCAAGCTTTGAGTTTTCATCGACATCAAAGAACTTGATTTACTAACTCGATCACTTGACAACCTGTTTGCGCTCGGGGTGGCTGCTTTCACCATGAACATCCAGGAATTTGAGCGCGGGAGTCACCGAATGTGGGAATGCAGCATGGAGAACTGGAAACCGGACTTTCATAATGCATGTGTGCTGATTTAGACCATTCGACAGGATTCTATCCGATCTGCCACACTAAGTGATATCCAGCAGTGGGTCATGAGGATCAGCATGAGCCAAGTCATTCCGATGGGCAATGCAGGTTCTCTGCCTATGGTAGCCAGCTAAATATTACGATTATGATATAGTTGTGCCTACTAGCAGTTTTATGTACGTGTCATCTTAACTTAATCCCTATGCCACTCTTTCAATCCGGTGACTCGCTCAACATCAACATTAAACGGCGTGATGGCTGTCGAAATTGCCGTGCCCTCCCCTTGTCCTGTCGCATGGCCAAGAGATGGGTGACGTGTGCCAGCGCTCTTCCCTGCGTCATGAAGGGATGGGTGGTGGAGGTTGCATGGGGTGCATTGCACACCCCATCATCATATCTTCACCATTGGCCTCTTTGTGTGGCGAAGGCATGGGCGATGATGCCAGCATGCGTCATGCCAGCGAGAAGTTTGCGTAGGGTGCGTGGAGTGCATTTGGGTTGTCGCCATCAACATCGCATCATCATCCTCGTCCACATGCGTGGAAAAGGGATGGGCGTGCTGGTTATTTATGGTGCATCGCAGGCCCTTTCGTCATCGGCAGCAGCATCCTTGATCTCGGTGCCAGTGTACCCTTCCCCTGACCAGAGCTTGCTGCCAATGGTGTCGTTATCACTCTGGGCCATGTAAAGAAATGAGTGTGATCATTCCACCACACGATGGGAAGTAATCATTGAGACTGACCAATGCTAACTTGATTCCAAGAGGACATAAGAGCTGCTTGCTCGTCTGAATTCTGGGCAGCGGCGGCGAGGTGGTGCTTAGAACTTAGCAACGTCACAAATGTCACAGGCTATGTATGCCCAAGTGCGTGCGATGCAAGCACATCGTTATGTAATAATCATATTTGATTAGCTAATGGGGGACCATTGTAGTAAGTACTGCAACTCTCCAAGTCGATAGCTGACAGGAAAAGTGCTCTGCCCAGCTAGGAGTTACACAAACTGTCATTCCCCCTCGTAGATATATCGCAAACTACCTGCCAGTTGGACTACGTGATAATCAGCCAACAGGGGACCACTGTCTCACTGCATACTTACCCAGGTGGACTCGGATGGCCGCCACCGGCAGGAGAAGCGTTCGGCAACTAGGAATTACGCAAACCATTTTACCCGCAGTGAGTACAACCGTGGCACAGACCATCTGGGGCTACCTACTGATTAGCTATACTAGTAGGGGCAGAAGGGGGGGGCACTGGTCCACCACCACATATTGCACCTCACCATAGGGTGGGACAATCCTCGGCAGCTAGGAAGTTATGAAATTTCTTTCCTGCTGTGAGTACATTGCAGATCATATAAGAATGGCGGTTCTAACCACTTTGGCTCACCATCTGCTTCTCTAAGCTCTAGCTGCCTCCTGCTCAATCCAGTCTGCAATTCACTCATCCGGATGTTTACACAACAGCTCCCTGCCACATTTATCCCATCCACCAGCCTGAGTCTCCAAGGCGGCTCCATGTCCGATGCGAGCGGACAAGTTGCCGTGTCCAGAGCGAAACGCTGAATCCAGGAGTTAGAGGACGAGATCGAGCAGCTTCGTTCCAGCAAACAAGCGAGATGATCGTAAGTCTTCAGATGCACTATCTGGCCCATTCTGATCTCGAACTGTTGCTGTAGGAACTCTGCGAGCATCGTGAACAAGGGACACACGTTCAGGAGAGTTGTTACTCTCTTTGAAAGTCCAACAGACCTTATTCGTGAGTATGATCGACGAGTAGGTATTGCGGATGAGGGTTTGGACGACGAGGATGATCCTAATGGGCGGTTCCTACATTCTCCTGTGTGAATGTTTTTTTGACATCATTCAAGCTTCATTGGTGCTAACTATTTACAGGCACGAGTGTCTCTACCGAGGGTTCCAAGAATTCTTGAAGTTTTTCCCTTGGATCAAGGCCAAATTAACCAGCTGTGAACCAGATGAGCTCAAGCACATGTTCAGAGAGGTAGGTCGAATGCATACTTCTTGTGTGGTCCCTATTCTAATATACTTTAGCTACGAAAAGGCGCAGATGGTGCTCAGGGTGATGACACCTCTAGCTTGAAAAAAGAAGTCGTAATCTGGCTTACTGATCTCTACGCCCCCATCCTCCCTCCTATTTCACCTTCTCTGAAGTCTGACCATGATTTAGATCACGATGTGACAGGGCGCCTCCTTTGTCCCGTCGAGTATGACTGGGACAACGCCGAGTATGTATTTCAAATTTTGTATGCTTAATTCACCACTGATCATCGTCAGAGTAAGGAAGTACATTCATGAGCGCCACCTGCACTTCTTGGTGACTGAAGGATCATGGCTGAAGTTCCTCTACGACGATGGGTATCAATATGATCCGGACAACTTGGAGAAGGGTCTATTCAAGTCAACATTATTATTGAAGGTGAACTATTGTTCAGAGATGCGGGTGTATGTACTAAATGTGACCTCTAGGCATTCAAGCTAATCTTTACCTCTCCTACATCGGCTAATGAGGTCACCACCAGTGAGCACCCCGAGACTCACAACATTCATAGGCGTACACGATCATCAGCCAACAAAACCACACGCTCCTATGTCGCCTCCCTTATTGGCATGCGTTCTGTTAAGCTGCAAGCGATTGCCTATGCTGCAGTGCAGGTAATCTTAAGTCCAAGAGTCGCATATTCACATCACTGACAGATGGATGTAGCTTCGTTTTGCACTGTCCGGCCTGACGTGTTGGCATCTGATTGATGGTGATTTCAATACTAATGAATTCTACCAGAATATCATCAACTATTTCGAAGCTCCTCCTGGCCCGGTTGCCAAGTCTAGAGTGCAGGAACTGTTGCTCTGGTGGGATAGGTACATGGTTTCAATCAAAATCCCAGTTCTGATACTGATGTTACACAACAGGAAGGTCTTTGGCTTCCAACGGGAGATTGCCCACCCGCTGGAAGTTGTCACATCCTTGTCTGTTGCAAAGCTTATCAATCAGCACAGGAGAGGTGAACTTCATGTGTCAGCACATGCTGTGGCATCTTGATTAGATTTATTGTGAACATGTTGTCACAGTTGATCTCCATATACATATATTTCATTTTAATGATCTAATGTGTTCTTCTTGTTCTGTAAATATTAGATGCCAATATATCTCAGTTGTTCTGGTTGCAATAGCCAATTTGATCTGATAAAGCTACAGTAACCATTGGATTTGTTGGGCAATGAGATATTACTGATGAGAATGTTCAATCAATTGAACTGATTGAAATGTCAGAAAATTCTATATAATATGGCATCCATTGCAAGCACCATGTCACTAACTTGAGAACACAATCTTAAATCCATTTTCCATAGTGCAGGAGTAGTTTTGAATGAATTAAAAAAGTGATCAAATTTTTACAAAGACTATCAATCAATTATAAACATCCATGTTTCATCTATTCTTGTTCAAGGAGTAGAATTCATGCTATGCTTCTACTAAATTATTTGGTGTGAATCAAGATCACAAAAATGGAAGCTATCAGCAATCACAATGTTTTGAATATTATCATATCACATGCTTATCAGATGGTATGGCATGAGCATGGCTGATAGTCTAGTGGCTGAGTTCCAATGTCACTATAAAATTAGAACATGTGTAACACTTGCATACACATTCTCTAGATTTCTATTAGACAAAAATAGGAATAAATATTGTCAATTTCTATGAATTTTTCAAGACATTGGCAATGACTCTGCCCTTAGTATTGTCATATCATATAGTTACCAAATGATGCAGCATGAGCAAAGCCTCAAGTTTAGTGGTGGAATTTCAATATAATATAATCACTTCTAACAATGCTTATACAGTCTGATTTACATCAAGAATTACTCTTTAATGTAGCTTGAGATCATTTTTGTAGTTGTTATTAATGTGTATTGACCTATATATGTCTCTACATAGGATTAGCTTCTGAATAGTCATAATTACTCAGATTGTTGGAAATACAGGGTTTACATTGACCTTATAAAACATTATCACATATTTCAAAATTCAGTGATGTGAGGGTCACTTGGCTGGTGCATCTAAGCTCGAAACCGTGTGTCTTAAATCCAGAGGACATATAATTTACCAAGCTAGTCAGGTCACCAGACTGCTTACCCTGGCTATCCCCGTATGCCGTAGATGGTCTCAGTTGAGTCAGTACTCCACTTACCATACGCATCCAGATAAACCATGGCGCTACATACCATTTGCAGAAATCTCAAATGCACAGTCGCAATTCCCAAGCTGCGACCAAAGTATTGCCCTACTGTCGCTGCAGAGGACATAAAGTCGGCTGCCAGCAGCCAATTGACTGAGCATAGCGTTCACATTCACCCATTCTCTCGAGCTCATGTCTGACGCCAAAGGGGTTGCACTCATCTCTGGATCAGCCCAGGGTCTCGGGCGTAGTATCTCACTTCACCTCGCTAGGGACAGATTCGATATCGCTCTGAACGATGTCTCGTCCAAATGTGACCAACTGCGTGCTGTTGCAGACAACATTGAGAAGATCGGTCGAAGAACATTGTTAGTCACCGCGGACATGACTGTAGATGGGGAGGTCAAAGGAATGGTACAAGATGTTGTTAAGGAACTCAGCGGACTGGATGTCGTGAGCAACATGACGTGCTGCACCAGAATTACGCGTGTTCCTCACAAATCTTCCTTCCGTAGCTGGTAGCAAACGCTGGGGTCCTTGAGCTATCACCGTTGATCTTGAGTGCGTCACACTCACCAACAACCTAAAATTCTAGCTGACACGACGATGTTCCATAGCTGAGTTAGAGGAGTGGGATCGGGTCATGGGTGTCAATGCGTGCAGCACTTTCCTGTGCTACAAGTATGCAGCACAACAGATGATCAAACAAGGACGCGGAGGGCAGATTATCGGAGCGAGCTCCATTTCTGGAAAGTTGGGAAAACCCTTGCTTGCCGCATATTCTGCCAGCAAGTTCGCCATCAGAGGCCTAACACAAACTGCTGGTGGGAACTGTGTTTTGTCCTCTTGCTCCTAACTGATTGGATCAGCACTGGAACTTGGTCCGTATGACATTATGGTGAACTCGTACGCTCCCAGCCTGATCAGGACGCCAATGAGTATGTGTCGACATAGTATCCAATCCTGAAATGAGACTAAACCCGGACAGCGGCTTGCATCTCCTATACTGATGGGGACTTTGCAAAGGCTGATCTGAAGATGATCGACCTATGGAGGGGCGTGAGTTGCACCATCTCCCACTTGTCACCACGTACACGTGACTGAGTTCTCATACTACCCGCAGCACACAGCCACAAGAGGCCTTAAATATGATGGTGAGCCCGAGGATGTTGCAAGTCTTGTCAGCTACCTTGCCTTGAAGGAAGCACACTTTATCACTGGCGAGTATTCAAGTTCCTCTTCATGCTGATTTGCTTAGTACTTTTCTGGTTGCACTAAGGCAAAGTGTGAGTTCACCCTCCCTTTTCGTTGAACCATTGAACCAGGTCTGAAATCATATAGATTACTATCGATGGAGGGATGGTCCTCTCTTGATTTCCTTCTTCGGGAGAAATTTGTTAGTTGCTTAGGTGTTTATATGTGTTGTATTGTGATGCACTAGTGACTTTGTTGATAAACACCATCAGGTCCAAAAAGAAATTCTCTTGAGGCATATGTACTATCCTAGCCTTGGCAAGCTGTGTAACTGACTTTTCAATGCAAAGATGAACTGCCATTTGGAGAAAATAAAAAATAGATGCAGTGCCTCAAATAACAACATGTGAATGCATCAAATTTTTCTATTATACTCAGGTACATGTGTCCCCTCCATCCTCACTTCTGCACACACCTCCTAGTGCATGCTCCATCATAATGATGGCTCACTGTTCATCAGCAGTGGAAGTGCAAGACTGACATCTGTTCACTGACACACAAATACATACCACAGTTGCATCATCTCTTCAGATGTTTGCATGGAAATGCAGGTACTATGAAGAGAATGATGCACTATCAGGATGATAGATATCCTGATTGTGCAGAGGCAAGAAGGGATTATGGTATCAGTGGGAGTTACTCACTGATTGGTTATGGATGGTAACAAAGAGTCTTCAGATAAGAGCAATAGTTGGGAAGACTGATGCTCAAGTGGTTCTGAGTAAGAGGAGGAAGCAAAGAACTTGATTAACAAGATAGAGAAGATGGGCTTAAGGCCTGGTCTTACAGTATATAGTGTTCTACACTACCCATGAAACATGTAAGAGAATGTGAAATGTGTATCACATCTTATGACATCATGAAACACCAGATAAGGATGATATCATAGTCTAGATCATGAGATAAGAAAGAACTTATCTATATGTGATGAGTAATATGGAATAGTATAAGAATAAGGTCAAAGACTAATCTAGAATCTGATATCAGGAAATGAAAGATAAGATAAGAAATACCAGAATTCTCAACACTCCTCCTTGCTGTCCATGTTATAAATGATAGGAGATAAGTTGAAAAGCTTTTCTTCCATATTTGAACTTCTGCGTTCCAAGATTCTTTGTAAAGATGTTAGCGAATTGCTGATTTGTGGGAACCTATATAGTAAAGTTAGATTTCTCCAAACTCCACAGATTCATGAATGTAGTGGTTGGTCATGTGAACATGCTTGATATGACCTTCTTGTGCATGTAACAGCTGCCAACTTGCAACTATGCTTGATACATCTATTTTTTTATTTTCTTCACTTCCTCAAGGGTAGACTCCCTTATCAAGCACCATGGACAGGTGCCACCCTTTCATCAAGCACCCAGGATAGGTGCTACCTCTTATCAGACACCTTGGACAGGTGCAATTTCCTTATCAACTGCACTGGGCATGCACAATCAAGCTATCTATGCATCAGAAGTGCAATCAACTCACATTAGATATGTGATAACCCTTATCTCTTGATTGCTGGCAATCTCTATCTAATCTCCAGGATGGTCTGGACCACCCTCCTATGTTTCACTTCTTCACCATGTCACCATGTCACCTCTTCACACCTTCACCATATCACAGGATATCTCTCCAACCCTTCACATCTTCACTCTTTCACCTCTTCACCTCCTCATCCTCACACCTCCTCACCTCTTCACCCTGTGGTATGGCTATGCCTTCTCTTTTGATCATATATTATTCTTCCATTCCTGATCCATGCCTTCTCCTCATGCCTTTCATGTCCTGCCACATTATGCTTCTTCATTTATGATCATTCATTAATCTATGATCTCTGCCACACCCTCATGGTCAGAGCTATGCTTCTATTTCATTATTTACATTCCTCCTCCTTATGTTTCTGTTTCTTTCCATGCCTTTCCCTCCTGTTATGCTTTCATTCCATGGCTGTACTGATACATGTGTTGCACACATGTTCAGGGACTCATTTTATCTATAGATCTATGTACAACATGTACATATATTTATGTAGTATATAAAGCCCCCAAGCAGAGGCCAAGGCTCCCCAGTCTTGCCCTCCTTGGAGTTTTCCCTTCTGCTCCTCTGGCTGACTCACTTACCTCTCTCTATTCTTATGTGGGTTGATTCCCCCAAACTATGCTACTAAAAAGTTAGCTATCAAGTGTACTCAAGAGCAAGCAGCCTTAGCTAGAGCTTTAGGTTGTTTCAGTATACAGATGGAAGTGAGGAATATAACACCCTGGTTGTTGACACAGAGTGGTAGTGGACCTACATATCTTGAATTGTAACGTTTCATAGATGTTACAAATCCAGTGAAGTTGTTTAGCAACCTCAGTTATTCCATAGTATTCTGCTTCAGTGGAAGAAAGTGTAACTCGATGTTGTTGTCTAAATAGCCAGGAGATGATACTATTGCCTAAGAAGATGGCATACATAGCCAGTGGTAGAACATGATGTTTCAATGTCTCCAGCCCAGTCTATATCAGAATAGGTATATAAGCAGTTTTGATCTCCTTGTCCAGAATATGAGATGCAAAGATCTGAAGAGGATAATAGACAGTGCACAATGTAGGGTGTCTTTTGCAAATGTTCTTCTGTAGGGTTGGAAGAGAATTGTGATATCTTTATGATGGAGTAGGCTAAGTCTAGTCTGGTATCCAACATAATGTATAACAGTGATTTGATGACTGACTGATAGCGGCTGCAAAGAGTGGGATTTGACTGATTCTGGTCAGAGTTTGGTCTCAGATTATATCTGGCAGGAAGAGGTATGGAGACTGAGTTGCAATTCTCTTGACCAAATTATAAAATGACTTTCTTCACATAGTAGGCTTGGTCTAAAGAGATAGCTTGCTTTTTGTGATATCTAGTAATCCTCATACTTAAGTACTCAGTAGCTTGACCAAGATCTCTTGATTCCTATCATTTCATGAATGAAGCTTTATGAGTGAGGACTTGTGCTTTGTTGCTTCCCATAAAAAGTACATCATCAACATAAATGAGGAGAATAACAATCTCATCACCAATGATCTTAAAATAAGTTCCTGGATCAAACTTGCATCTGAGGAATCCAATTTCCAGGAAAGACTTGTGTAGCTACTTGTTTTATTGAAGTGCAGCTTGCTTCAAACCATAAATTGCTTTTTTCAAGCGACAAACCTTTTTCTCCTAATTCTTTACTACAAATCCTTCAGGTTGTTTGAGGTAGATTTCCTCATCCAGTTCGCCAAACAGAAAGGTGGTTTTGACATCTAGGGCTTCAATTTCCCAATTGTGAAGCACAGCTAGAGCAATAAGAAGTTGGAAGGTTTCAAACCTTGCTACTGGAGAGAAGGTTTTCTTTGTAGTCTATTCTGAAGACTTGTGTAAATTCCTTGGTGACAAATTGAGCTTTTTTGTGACTGTCAGATTTCACTGCAAATATCCATCTCCCTTTGATGGGTTTGCAAACCTTAGGTAGGTCTACTAATGTCCATACCTTGTGATTGTGAAGGGACTGTATCTCCTCCTTTATCACAATCATTCATAATTCCTGTTCCTGTTTTGAGAGCTTTAGCACATCTTGATATTGCTTAGGAATAGAATCTAATCCAATAGCTGCATTAAATAGGCTTCTCATCCACTTGGAAGAATACATCTGTCCAAGATCATCATCTTCATTAGTTGAAGTGACATTTATCTCCTCCTGGATAGTATGAAGGTCTTTAGACATACAGTGGCTCAAAAAACTGTCCGCATGTTTGCATATTTTCACCTAAAGCTAATATCCTGCAACACTTCTAACCTGGACTGTCATTATGTTAGTATATGAAATAAGGTACCTGTCATTGGCTTTCTATAGCATCAAGGATCAAGGAGATTGGTTGTGATTTGATAAAATGGCAACCATTTCAAAATGATGACTCATTCGGACAGTTTTTTGACTTTAGGTTTTGATTGCATATATTAGATCATAGCATGCTGTAAAGTGATTACATGCCTTTGATAATGCTTATATTATGTCACCTTTATGTAATTCCATCAGCTCTCACTATATAAGCCCTATCATTTCATATTTATTTTCCCACTCTCATCATGAAATTCATTTTTATCTTTCAAAGAAACAATATCCTCTCTTTTGCCTCTCTTGGTCTTTCCTCTAGGAAAATTGCAGCCCAAACTGGCCTAGGAAAGTCTACTATATGTCAGCTACTTTAGGAACTCCAGCAAGAAAAAACTAGGCTTCATGGTGGCTGTCCTTCAAAACTTACCCCTATCAATAAAAGAGCTATTGTTCAGCAAATCATTATTGGCAAGGCCAAAACTGCTGTTCATGCCACCAAATTCATCAATTCCATTATTGATGCTCCTGTTTGTCTTCAGACAGTGAGAAACACTCTCAAGAAAGCCTCATTAAAGGCTGTGGTGAAGAAGAAAAAACCTTTACTTTTTAGAAATCATAAGAAAAGGAGGTTAGTTTTTACTTTTAAGTATCAGCATTGGACTATGGAGGGTTATATGGTCACATGAGACCAAAATCAATAGGATTGGATCAGATGGGCAAGAGTATGTGTGGAAAAAGAAAGGTAAAGGGCTGATTTCTAGAGAGGTCAAAGGTACAGTTGAGTTTGGAGGAGGCTTACTGATGGTATGAGGCTGCATAGGATGGAATGGAGTGGGAGTTTTGAGTGAAGTGGAGGGAAGAATGGATGCTGAACAGTATGTGGTCATCTTGGAACAGGGGTTGCTGAAAAGCATGAAAGAATCTGGAATTCCAGAAGTTGACATTATCTTTCAACAAGATAATGACTCCAAGCATATCTTTAGGAGAGCTCAGGGATGGTTTGAAGAACAAGAGATCAAGCTTCTGGACTGGCCTACACAATCTCCAGACCTTAACCCTGTTGAACATTCTTGGAATCATCTCAAAAGGAGCCTTTCCTCCTATGAAAATATCTCTAAAGAAGTCCATGAACTATGAAAAAGAGTAGTGGAAGAGTGGGAAAGAATTTCTGTGGAACAGTGTCAAAAGTGGATAGAAAGCATGTCTAGAAGACTTGAAGCAGTTATCAAGGCAAAAGGGGCTCATACCAAGTACTAAATACCTAAATTACATAAAGTCAAAAAACTGTCCGAATGAGTTATCATTTTGAAATGGTTGCCATTTCATCAGGTCTCAACCAATTTCCTTGATCCTTGATGCTATAGAAAGCCAATGACAGGTACCTTATTTCATACACTAACATAATGACAATCCAGGTTAGGGTTGTTGCAGGATATCAACTTTAGGTGAAAATGTGCAAACATGCAGACAGTTTTTTGAGCCACTGTATCTCTCTTGATATCAATTGGTGGTCTATTTCCATAAGTATTATTAGGAAGATCCTAGATATGGGAATATAAGAGGATCATCATTGATCAGCAGGCAGTTATTATGATCAGTATATTCTCATACCCCTATGTTTGTTAAACTTAATGTTTTTTACACTTAACAACAGACAATCTTATCTTTATCTTATCTTGTCCATTTTATCCCTATCTCATGCATATTACTTGTCTCTTCACTTCCTTACTTCTGCTTCATGCATGAGATTTCTCATCTTCCCTGTTTTACATCTCTGTTCCAAATCCATGTTTCACCTTTGCACAGAAGTGTTTAATCGTGCTTCTCTTCCATTCTTTGATACACATGTTTCACTCATATTTCACCTTTGTTTCTATTCTGCCATATTGTATGTTGGCCTCATGTGTTTCACTTTCATTTCACCCTATGTTCTTTTCCCTTTTGTTCTCAGATCATTAGATATGATCACAACATGTATATTCCTCCAGTAGGTACTTAAGGCTTGATGCCAACATCAGAGAACTCCAGTCTAGTTCTCTTGATGTTTTCCCCTAAGCACTATAAGAAGAACTCTACTTGGCTTGACAAGCCTATTCTTTTATCACCCCTCAATTCAAGTTACTATTGGCAACCTAAGGGAGCTAACACTCTAAGGTTGTTTCAGCAGTCTTGTGGAAGATTGCTCATCCCTAGTAGAGTGATGGTGATGAGGTCAAGACCTGAATTCAGGTAGAGATTCATTAGGATGTTGATGAGGTGGTAACCAGACTCAAGGTGTTAAGCCTGATGGTCTTTCCATTTCAGGAGGCAAATTTGTGATTATATAGCACTTGTGCTGATATTGGTCAGCAATGGAATTCTGATGACTAGTGTCAGGAATGACATGCTTAGTAGCAGGTCAGGTCAAAAAGATAATATATGATAGGATGGTGGATCATTAGAAGAATCTAGGAAATCTAGGAAAAGGGGTGATATAGGGTCTTGTTCTGGAGGTGGTTTCCAAGGAGTAGTAGATGGAGTGGTATATTCTTGTGATTTCCAATCAGGAAGTTGACATGGTTGATTGGAATATTGATCTAATTCTATTGGTACAGGTACGAAAACATCTTAAGAGGGTTCTGGATTCCTTGATTGAGTATTGTCCTTAGAGTGGTTGTGTGGATTGTCTTCATCAGCATTTTCATCAGCATAGTCTATGTCAATAGGAATAGGGGTAGGTTTGTTCATATTGTCTCTGGAACAATAAGGAAAGACTTTCGCATCAAAAATGGTATTCATAGAAATAAACATTTGTTGTCACTCTTTAGACCAAAAGCAATAGCCTTTAGTATTTAGTTCATACCCAATAAAGATCATCTCCTTAGATTTGGGAGAGAGTTTGTCTTGTTGCTGTTCTGAAGATATAAAAATATAAGCATGAGTTTCAAAGATCTTAAAATATGAAACATCAGATTTGTTTCTAGTAAATAGCTCATTGGGTGATTTCCATTCATGATGATGCATGGATTGTCTGTTATAAATGTGTAGTATAGTCTCAATAGCATCCTGCCAGAAGGATCTAGGCATATATGCATATTGGCAAATGGCTTCAACTTTTTCTAGTAAAGTTCGATTGAATCTCTCTGCATAACCATTTTATTAGAGAGTATGGGAAATAGAGGTCTGATGTATAATACCTCTGGACTGAAAGAATGCTTGTAACATTCCAGCCATAAATTCTCCCCCTTGGTCTGAATGTATAGAGGTGAGCGAGTGACCAGTAAAGGTTTCAGCCCAAGAAACCATCAATTGAAAGTGTCATGAGACAATCTCCTTTGTGCATAAAAATACAACAACTACAAAACCTAAATAATCATCAATGAATATGAGAACATAACATGTGTGATGTTGAGATTCTGTCAGCATAGGTCCAACAAGATCTGAATAAACAAGTTCGAGAGGACGAGTAGCATATTTTCCTGAAGCAGGATAGGAGTGATCATGCATCTTCCCAAAAGCATAGCCTTTGCAAGGAGAGTTGGTATCTAAAAATATAACAATGGACATATCAAAAACATAAAGAGGAGCATGACAAAGGACATTCTTGGAGGGATGTCCAAGGTGGTGGTGCCATCAATCATAGAAGTCTTCCTTAACAAGTGATGTAATATGATCTCACTTTGAAGTAATTGGAGATGACTCAAACCAATGAAGATTATTGTTTGAAGATGAGGCAGATGTCTGGATCATCAGACGATCACTTGTGTCCCAGATTCTAAATTCAGAATCGCTGATGGTACACTTATAGCCTTGGCTAGTAAGTGTAGGAACTGACAAGAGTCAGTGACCTGCATGTGGAGCATCCCAAATTTTATTAAAAACAAGAGGTTCTTGATCAAAAGCTTTCTGTTGAATGATAATCTTGCCAGGATCATACATAGAAATCCATTGTCCATTGGCCACAACAACCAAACAAACCTTGGAACCTAGATGTGCAAAGTCATCTTTGAATGGTGAAAGATGATTGGTGCAACCACTGTCAATCATCCAGTGGTGTCTGGCAAATAGTATCTCCCCCTAGCACAAAAGCACTATGATACTCATCAAAGGCATCACATCCATCGTCAAAATACAAATAGTATTTGTCATTGTAGTCATATCTGTTCAATATTTGAAGGGAATAAGAAGGTAACTGTTCTCCAGGGTCTCATGGTGGTAAGGCCATGATCAATGCCACAGGCATAATAGGGAGAATAGTCTGAATATGATTCTCATTCAATAAATCAATGTTATCAAAATAAGACAATGAACTGGTGAGTCCATCAAGAGTAAAAGAAATTTTCTTTCTCTTTTCCTTTTTTTTCTGTCTGTCCTGATGTAGCATTAGTTTCTTCAGAAGGGGCATTCTCTGAAGGAACTAAATCAAAAGGGCATTTGAGATGACCCAGCTACATTCATCCTGTTTTTTTTAAAAAAAAAATCCCAGCCAGTATTGACTATAGTAGAAGTGGAGTTGTCCATTTCAACTTCCTGAATCTCTCCAATCTTGTGATCTCCAAGGTGATTTATAAACCTGTGGGTGAGATTATCATTATCCATCACTAGCTTATTTGCAAAGGATACTTCATTAGCAGCTTTGTCTTTACTCTTGGCATTTTGGTACACATTGAACTATTCTTTTTTCTGATTGTGGCCAGGCTGCTTAGATTTAGCAGGACCTTGTCCTTTACCTTTCTGATTTTGATTCCAATGGGAACCAGAAGATCTCAGCATAAAGCTGGCAGAAGGCTGTTGGAAATTGGACTGTTGTCCAGATATCTGATGCAATTTCTGATAGGAGGAGGCCTGGTTCCTCCAGGCATTTTGCTGTAGAGGACTGAGCTTAATAACATTGGTCCTGTTAACCTGTGCATCTTCAAAGGACTCAACATGAGAAATCCAGGCATGAAGTAGTTGGCATGTAGTGTAAAGATTTATCTCTATAAGTATCTGTGTAATAATGGTTTCCATATTAAAATGGGCAATCTCAATGATTTGGATGATTGTTGAGGTGAGTTGGTGATCTTTATTAGGAAGGGATGATAAAAGCAACATGGCTTTAAAATTCTGAGAAAGATTCAAACCAGTTTGTATAAGCTGTTCAAAGAGAGATAAGAGACAACTGATGTCCTTATTGGAGTATTGGAGTCGAATATGCATCTGAGATGCTTGATTAAAGAGCAGGAATTGTCTGGTGAGACCAATGGTCCCAAAGAAAGCTTGGAGGCAATTTCATAAAGCTCTAGAAACAAATGGAAATATAGTAGGATTTGTCCAGTTATAGGTGATATGGGTGAGTAGTGAATTATTAATGGTGGAGGCCATAAAGCTCATGATATGTTTGTCCAGCAGCTTCCACTTTGCTTGGCATTCTGCTAGGTCAGCACTAGCAGGTAGACTAGTATAAGTGAGAGTACCATCAATAAATTCCCATACTGAATAGGTAGAAAGAGTGGATTGAATCCATATGCTCCAGATGTCATAATTTGACTGTTCAATGAGGGTAGGAATTTTTGTGATGAAAAAAGCATCAAACTTGACTTCGGTAATAGGAAGTGCCATTTCTGTTTAAAGGAGATCTAAAAAGATATTGTCAATAAAATAAGATTTAACAATTTGTAAAAGCAGACAAAAGGTGGTGGAAGAATGGATAAGTCTAATATTTCCTGGTAAGGGATATCCTGGAATGACCATAGAAGATCTGATAATCTTTTTGTTCTGTGAACACCAGTATTCTTTTTATTATTTCTTAGTGTGTTTCTCAATAATTGATGTATGGTCTCAATGTGGTTTAGATATTGGCAAGAAGGCATGTGATTCAAATAAGTAGAAATATGTCTCCACAAAATAATGTGGGTTATTGGTAAAGATATCTTCCTATACACAAATTTGAGATACATCACAAGAAAAATAAGGAACTTGTGACAAAAAAAAAAGGTAAACTGTTAAGCATCAAGAAGTTAACAAAACAAGGATCAAAATTGGAGTTATACACATAATCTTCATATGAAAGTGGTCATGAAGGAGATAGAGGGGACTGTTTAAGAATATCAACAATGTCTGAGAAGCTGTTTATGGTTTTCTCCTTTCTGAGCAGCTCTTTGATGCCTTCTTTATCTATAATCTGTTTTGAGGCCTTCATATATTGTCTTGCACTCATCACTAGATGTAGCAGATTTGATAAGTCTCTGTATGAGATGTTGGACTTTATAAGTAGGGTCATGATGGTAGAAAGAATGATAATGGTCATTGAAGAAGTCATTCCATGAGGATTGGTATGGTGGTTCTCTTTGCTAAACAAAACTCCATTCATTTGTTATAACATCTGTGAGTGATAGCCAATTTGACTTTAGAGAGTGTTCAAGCTTAAGATGAGGAGCATGGTTAGGAGGAAAGTGAGCATGATGAATAGCTTTGAATCCTTGAAAATGGACTTGAGAAGCAGGTATATCACAATATCTCTCAACTGGGAAAGCCCAGCCAGCACTTTTATATGTAGAACTGATTGTTTCACATTTATACATAAAACTATTAATCAAGATTAAAAATCTCAATCAGGTCTTGCATGGTCTAATTTGAAAGGGTAAGATCATGTGGTCAGCAGTGCATAACTCAGCTTCTGAAACAACCTAAAGCTTTTGCTAAGGCTGCTTGCTCTTGAGTACACTTGATAGCTAACTTTTCAAGGACATAGTTTGAGGGAATCAACCCACATAAGGATAAGGAGAGGAGAGTAAGTCAGCCAGAGGAGCAGAAGGGAAAACTCCAAGGAGGGCAAGACTGGGGAGCCTTGGCCACTGCTTAGGGGCTTTATATACTACATAAAGTATATACATGTTTGTCCATAGATCTATAGATAAATGAGTCCCTGAACATGTGTACAACACATGTATTAGTATAGCCTTGGAATGGAAGAGAAGTAAAGAAGCATGGCATGAGGAGAAAGCATGGAAAGAAGCAGAAACATGAGGGAAAGGCATGAAAGTAATGGAATGGAAGTATAACCCTGACCATGAGGGTGTGGCAGAGATTATAAATTAATGAAAGATCATAAATAAAGAAGCATAAATGTGGTAGGACATGAAAGGCATAAAGAGGAGGCATGGATCAGGAATAGAAGAATAATATATGATCAGAAGAGAAGGTATAGCCATATCACAAGGTGAAGAGGTAAAGGGATGAAAGAGTGAAGATGTGAAGGATTGGAGGGATATCCTGTGATATGATGAAGGTGTGAAAAGGTGACACGATGACATAGTGAAGAAGTGAAACATAGGAGAGTGGTTCAGACCATCCTAGAGATTAGATAGAGATTGCTAGCAATCAGTAGATAAGAGTTATCACATATCTAATGTGAGTTGATTGCACTTCTGGTGCATACATAGATAGCTTGATTGTATATGCTCAGTACAGTTGATAAGAAGATTACACCTGTACAAGGTGTCTGATAAGGAGTAGCACCTATCCTGGGTGCTTGATGAAGGGGTGGCACCTGTCTAAGGTGCTTGATAAGTGAATCTATCCTTAAGAAAGTGAAGAAAATAAAAAGATAAATGCATCAAGCATAGTTGCAAGTTGGCAGCTGTTACAGCTTCTGTTAGAGAGATGAGCTTGTCCATCTGATATGTGTGCATGAGGGTCTTTAGCATGACCTTGTTGGTTTCTTTATTGGCCATGTATGTATTTCACAATCTCTTCTTGGTGATCTCTAGAACCCAAGGCTTCTGGAACTATGTGAAGTGAAGTTCTCTCTATTGGAGATCAGAGTATTGCAAGGTATCTTGAGTGTCAAAGTAGGCATTGGAGGATAAAGAGGAGTTGTTATACAAGGGAGGAGGTAATTCTGAAATGGACAAAGGAGTAGGAGATGTAGAAAATTGTCTTTCAGTAATCAATTCAAAGAATGAAGTTCCTTCTGATTTTGTGATTTCTATTATAGGTAGAGTCAATGAAGATTGGATAGAGTGAGAAGTCAACTGTCAGTTTAAAAAGGTTTGGGATTGTCCATCCAGGGAGGTAATCTCAACCTGATCAGAAGAAAGTATTTCATGTCCTTGTTGCAAGACTCATTTATTAGACTTGTAGTGGTTGTAGTATTGTTCATGTTCTAAAGCTCAAAAGCAGAGTGGACAAGGCAGGTGGAATGGGACATCAGGGTGTATCAGGGTATTGGACTGTGCAGAAGCATGATGGGGTGTAGAAGCAGGTAAAGAAAAAAGAGGGGGGTCTTGCTCTTTTAGAGCAGATTCTAACTTATGTGATTCTAGATGAAGAACAACATTTAAAATCATATAGTGCAATGAAATATGAGTTCCAAGATGAAGTCAAAATTCATCATGTTCATGACAAAGGATCAACCTTCCAGAAGTAGCAGTGAACTCAATGAGTCTGTCTTCTTCTATCAGTGTTAGAATCATACAACTCCTAAGGGAACTCTAAAACTCCAGAGTTCATGCAGATAAATAGGACTTTAGCTTCAGCTTATATGTTGTGCCCTAGCTGTTGTTCATGTCTTGTATTTTGGAGCAGAGAAGGAATAGAGAAGACAGAAAGAATAGGAGTCTGTCCTAGTTGATAATCAAGCTACTGTACATGGAGTACCTAAGAGTTTATATACAGAGGAGGAGTACAGTATTATTAATCAGATGACAGTGCTGGAGGATGAAAGATAAGAAAGCTAGTGCTGTGCTCCAGTGACACAAATGCCAGAGCTGTGCATGCATAGGTTGGAGATATCTAAAAAGCAGAGCTAAACTAAATACAGAACAAAGGAGTATCATAAGTAGAAAGTGTCAGAGGGAATTAGTTAGAGTACAGAGGTCTGGAGCAACAGAGATACATAATTACAGAGATAGAACCAGAGATTGCTCCTGAAGAAGTGGAGTTGTACCCAAAAGGCCGGAGTGTGCTAGGGGTTGGCATGGTATATGACAATCAGCAAAGGTGTCATAGCATAATTAATTGTTGTGGCAATCATAGAGATCATTATATATGATGAATTCAGAAACCATTCATGAACCATAACACATGAACTCAAGAGACATCAATACTAGTATAATGACATTCTCTGTTCAAGCAGGGCTCATAACCTATCGGAATCATAGATATCCTGATTATACAGAGGCAAGAAGGGATTATGATATTAATGGGAGTTACTCACTGATTGATTATGGATGGTAACAAAGAGTCTTCAGATAAGAGCAATAGTTGGGAAGGCTAATACTCAAGTGGTTCTGAGTGAGAGGAAGAAGTGAAGAACTTGATTAACAAGATAGAGAAAACAGGTTTAAGGCCTGATCTTATATAGTATGCTACACTACCCATGAAATATGTTTCAGATATGAAATGTGATGGAAAGAAACATGTATTAAGTATGAAACATGTAAGAGAATGTAAAACATATAGTGAAATGTATATTATAGCTTATGACATCATGAAACACCAGATAAGGATGATGTCATAGTCTAGACCATGAGATAAGAAAGAACTTATCTACTGTATATGTAATGAGTAATATGGAATAGTGTAAGAATAAGGTCAAAGACTAATCTAGAATCTGGTATCAGAAAATGAAAAATAAGATAAGAAATACCAGAATTCTCAACATGCACTATTAGAAAGCCGATGTATGATCACTCATTTACTAATGCTACTCCATTCCAGGAAAGTCATGGCTGATTGTGTCCTTGAATCACCGAGCAACAAGAGGGTCCAGATGTAGCAAAGGAAGGACAACCATGACCTGATATACTTTGAAGTAGTAGACAATGAACTGTTTGCCTATTGTGATCATCACCTGAGGCAATGGCTTGCTGACCTTGTTGCAGACAAATGGGTCAGCAGAGTTGATGATATCATGATAGTTGACACAGTCTGTGTACTTGAACATAACTCCACCACGAGTCAATCTGTGGGAGGCAACCATGCACTCATTGTAGATGTGGTGCTGATTGAAGTCAATCAAAACAGTGAGTAGGATGAGGCAGAGCTGCTTGAGTGTGAAATGGTTGACTTTGGCACAGCCCTGTGGATTGATGTTGTTGAGAAAGATGTGAGAACAGTTGAGCATACTATACTGTACATAGCCACTGGGGCCAGTGTAAATAGGATGATGGTTTGCAATAGCTTGGGTCTGCCAGTCCTGAGTAGCTTTGACAGCTTGATTGATGACAGCACCAATCTTGTCAGTGTGACTGGTGGTATAGGAATAAGTGGTGATGTTGCTGAAGAGTTGATTCAACTTGGCTTTGCTCAGGTGCTCAAGCTTGTGGTGATAATTGGCTCTAGCTATCTCTAGGATGAGAATATAGTTAGCCTTGTGGCCAACAATATGTGGATAATAGTGAATGAGATTGAGAGTGAGAAAGGCATGTTGGTTGGTTGTGATCCTGGAGTCCTTGATATTATCATTCTTAAGATGGGCAAGGTCATACTCAATGGGGATGTCCATCTCATGTGATGTCTTGGCCTATTTGGTGTACTTCTTGGCAAATGAGTTCTCCTCTTTGCTGATAGGCATGTCCAACTACTTACAGTGAGGTGCAAAACCGTTGCAATGTCTAACCTCAAACTGGGGCGCGAAGCGCCCCGCAATCACTTGTGGGAATTTCACTTTGCTTTGGTGGAAACAAATAAAGTACAAACCCTTAGCTACAACTTTGTCCCCAGGGTCATGTGATTTCGCTTACATACTGCAAAGATACATCCATTTCAAAACACCAATACCATTGCAACAGTTTTGCACCTTTTGCTTTCCAGGGTATATTAGTACTTGGTATAGCCTCCCTTTGCCTTGATAACTGCTTCAATCCTTCTAGGCATGCTCTCTATCAACTTCTGACACTCTTCAACTGCTATCCCCTCCCAATCAACCTGAACTCTCTCCCACAATTCATGAATTCCCTTAGGAGAGGAATCATGATCTGCTAGTCTTCTTTTGAGATAACCCCAGAGGTGCTCAATGGGATTGAGGTCAGGAGACTGTGCAGGCCATACCATAGTATGAAAATCCTGCTCCTGAAGCCAATCCTTCACCTTTTTGCAAGTATGTTTGGGGTCATTGTCCTGCTGAAAGATGATGTCAGGAGGATCAAGACCATAAAACTGCAAAGAATTGAGCAGTTCATCCTTCAAAATCTGAAGGTAAAGGTCCCCATCCATCCTACCATCAATCTTGGTAGCATAGCCAACTCCCTGCCAAGTCATACAGCCCCACATCATCAAAGAACCTCCTCCAAACTTCACTGTACCTTCCACCAGCCTATCACTTAGCCCTTCCCCTGCCTTTTTCCACACCCACTTGCGCCCATCTGACCCTAGGCGATTGATTTTGGTCTCATCAGACCATACTACCTTCTTCCAGTCCTCCAGAGTCCAATCTTTATGAGCATAAGCAAAGTCTCGACGAGCCCTACGATGCTTGGCTGAAAGGAGAGGCCGTTTGGACTTGACCACAGCTTTCATATCTGTCTTCCTCAACTGTCTGCGCACTGTGGAGGTAGAGAGAGGCTGGTTGACTATATTGGTGAGTGCCTTGGTCACCTGAACAGCATTCTCTGCCTTTCCAGAGGAGATAAGACGAACGGCATGCCGGATATTGGCAGAGGAAAGCTTGGATGGACGACCTCCAGTAACTTTTTGAAGCTCAGAACGCTCTTTGGAGCGTAATCTGGATATGGTAGACACATTAAGACCAGTAGTGGATGCAATAGAGTGAGCAGATTGGCCAGCATCAAGCATAGAGAGGATGGTTTGTTTTTGAGTAGAAGAGATGGTTCTCATGATGGTTGTGGTTGGAAACAAAGATGCGTGTGAACTATTTTAAACTCAGACATGGTTCTAATATGTGTATGTTTGTTTGTATGACCAAACATAACCAAATAACACTTGATTTCAATGTAATGAGCAAAGGGTGCAAAACTGTTGCAATAGTATTGATGTTTTGAAATGGATGTATCTTTGCAGTATGTAAGCGAAATCACATGACCCTGGGGACAAAGTTGTAGCTAAGGGTTTGTACTTTATTTGTTCCCACCAAAGCAAAGTGAAATTCCCACAAGTGATTGTGGGGTGCTTCGCGCCCCGGTTTGGGGTTAGACATTGCAACGGTTTTGCACCTCACTGTAAGTTCCAGGAGAACATCGGCAGAACCTGGATTTTACCATAGTGTTTATAATATCATAGTGTTTTCATATACAATTCAGTGTTCATAGTGTTCATAGTGTCATAGTATCATAATATTTATAGTGTTTATAGTATTTATGTATAGTAACCATTAACCTTGATAGTCCTAATCTTGATAGTCCTTTAGTAGAAGCTATAAACATATCCAAAGTGTAGTCAATGACATACCAAAAGTGTATCAAAAATATACAAAATTGTAGTTAAAAGTGTATCAAAAGTATATCAAAAGTGTATCTAAAAAGCAAAATGTAGTCCAAAGTGTACCAAAAGTGTATCAAAAGTGTAGTCAAGAGTGTAGTCAAAAGTGTAGCAAGAGTGTAGTCAAAAGTGTAGTTGCAAATGTAGTCAAGAGTGTAGCAAGAGTGTAATCAAGAGTGTAGCCAAAAGTGTAGCAAGAGTATAGCAAAAGTGTAGTTAAAAGTATAGTAAAAAATATACTGCTGGAGTGTAGCAAAGTGTAAACAAAGTGTAGCAAGGTGCTTGTGGCTAGAGTTTGGTTGTTTTTTCTCATGATTAAATTTGAAAAAAGTACTGTTCCAAAGTTCTATTTTATATTATTTGTATCACCCAACATATACAGTACAAGCCATCCACATTCCAAAAACTTTTCCACCCTCTCTTTCTTCTTAATTCTATCCTTTCTTGCTTATCTCTTTAAGTCATTGCCTTGTAAGTCTACATATACTTCACTTGATCTATTCCTAATTGTATTCCTTTTATTTTCTATAGGTCATTATAATTATATGGTGAGTTCATTTATATTTTGATTTGATTTAGCATTGAAAATATAAATTAGGATTAGTATAAGAGGGTAAGAATTAGAATTAGAAAAAAGGTGATTAGAATAGGATTAGCTAGTCAAATTGAAATATTTGAAATATTCTTTATTTCAATTGTAGTAATGTGCTATTACATATATATATATATCAATCATATATATATCATGATTTACTATAACAACACTGGAATAGTCTATGATACATTATGACTCACCATAACATACTATGGATATACTATGATACTACTGGGATAGTTTACAACATGTTATAACATACTATAACATACTATGATACTATGGCTTTCTGCCCGGCATTGTCTAGTATCCAATATGATTAGAGTTTGCTGATGGAGCATATAGAATAGTACCTTCTGCTTGGCATCATTGCTACTTTTGAGCATAATGAGGTTGGAAAGAGTAAGTATACAGAAACCACAGCTGATGGAAGTGAGATTGCCACTAAGGAAATGAGTGACAGTACTCAGAAGACTTGCATCTGCTATAAATGTAATTAAATCAAGAAAGTTAGGAAATGAACATAAGAGCTTACCTGTTGTTTCAGCAGACACAAAGTGAATGCAATGGAGTTCTCCAATGAAAGTAGCATCCTATAGATTTCAATTGAATAGAGTACAAAGAGCTCTTCACTTCTTGCCATCCATGTCAAGATAAAGGACCTTAACAAGTTTGTATTTGATGTAATTAATCCCAAAGATAGGCATCTGTTGTGATCCAAACTTGTCATAGTTATAAAAAAAGGAAAATTGGTTATTTCAACAAAAAGGGCTGGTTGAGTTGGTGATATAATAGGCTATTGCCTTTGGAGCCTTGAAGATGTGAAAATGATCCAGGTAACACAGCTTTATCCAGATCAAGTATATATGGTACTCAAAGTCATTAGACATATCTGCAGCTAGCTCAAGCAATTCACTATAGTAGTTAACTTGGCCAAGAAGACATTCATAAAGTTTATGTAACAGCTATCAACTTGCCATTATGCTTGGTGCATTTAATCTTTTTATTTTTCACTTTCTCAAGGATATATTTCCTTATCAGGAACTCTGAACATGTGCCACTCCTTTATCAAGCACACAAATCAGATGTTACTCTTTATCAGACATCCTAGATAGATGTTATTTTCTTATTAACTGTATTGAACATACACAATCAAGTTATCTATGTACCAAAATACAATCAGATTAAATTAGATATGTGATAACTCTTATTTCAAGATGGCTGGTAACCAATACCTAATCTTTAGGATAATCTAAATTATCCTTTTATATTTTACCTCTTTGCCCCTTCATCATGTCACAGGATACCTTTCAATTCTTCACATCTTCATCTCTTCACCCTGTGATATGGCTATGCTTCTTTTCTGATCATACAGTGAGGTGCAAAACCGTTGCAATGCCTAACCCCAAACTGGGGCACGAAGCGCCCCGCAATCACTTGTGGGAATTTTACTTTGCTTTGGTGGGAACAAATAAAGTACAAACCCTTAGCTACAACTTTGTCCCCATGGTTATGTGATTTCGCTTACATACTGCAAAGATACATCCATTTCAAAACATCAATACCATTGCAATAGTTTTGCACCCTTTGCTCATTACATTGAAATCAAGTGTTATTTGGTTATGTTTGGTCATACAAACAAACATACACATATTAGAACCATGTCTGAGTTTAAAATAGTTCACACGCATCTTTGTTTCCAACCACAACCATTATGAGAACCATCTCTCCTACTCAAAAACAAACCATCCTCTCTATGCTTGATGCTGGCCAATCTGCTCACTCTATTGCATTCACTACTGGTCTTAATGTGTCTACCATATCCAGATTATGCTCCAAAGAGTGTTCTGAGCTCCAAAAAGCAACTGGAGGTCATCCATCCAAGCTTTCCTCTGCCAATATCTGGCATGCCATTCGTCTTATCTCCTCTGGAAAGGCAGAGAATGCTGTTCAGGTGATCAAGGCACTCACCAATATAGTCAACCAGCCTCTCTCTACCTCCACAGTGTGCAGATAGTTGAGGAAGACAGGTATGAAAGCTGTGGTCAAGTCCAAACGGCCTCTTTTTTCAACCAAGCATCGTAAAGCTCATTGAGACTTTGCTTATGCTCATAAAGATTGGACTCTGGAGGACTGGAAGAAGGTAGTATGGTCTGATGAGACCAAAATCAATCACCTAGGGTCAGATGGGCGCAAGTGGGTGTGGAAAAAGGCAGGGGAAGGGCTAAGTGATAGGCTGGTGGAAGGTACAGTGAAGTTTGGAGGAGGTTCTTTGATGATGTGGGGCTGTATGACTTGGCAGGGAGTTGGCTATGCTATCAAGATTGATGGTAGGATAGATGAGGACCTTTACCTTCAGATTTTGAAGGATGAACTGCTCAATTCTTTGCAGTTTTATGGTCTTGATCCTCCTGACATCATCTTTCAGCAGGACAATGACCCCAAACATACTTGCAAGAAGGTGAAGGATTGACTTCAGGAGCAGGATTTTCATACTATGGTATGGCCTGCACAGTCTCCTGACCTCAACCCCATTGAGCACCTCTGGAGTTATCTCAAAAGAAGACTAGCAGATCATGATTCCTCTCCTAAGGGGATTTATGAATTGTGGGAGAGAGTTCAGGTTGATTGGGAGGGGATAGCAGTTGAAGAGTGTCAGAAGTTGATAGAGAGCATGCCTAGAAGGATTGAAGCAGTTATCAAGGCAAAGGGAGGCTATACCAAGTACTAATATACCCTGGAAAGCAAAAGGTGCAAAACTGTTGCAATGATATTGGTGTTTTGAAATGGATGTATCTTTGCAGTATGTAAGCGAAATCACATGACCCTGGGGACAAAGTTGTAGCTAATGGTTTGTACTTTATTTGTTCCCACCAAAGCAAAGTGAAATTCCTACAAGTGATTGCGGGGCGCTTCGTGCCCCGGTTTGGGGTTAGACATTGCAACAGTTTTGCACCTCACTGTATTTCTATGTAGTATATAATACTCCCAAGTAGTGGTCAAGATCCTCTAGTCTTACCTTTCTTGGAGATTTCCTTCTGCTTCTCAGGCTGACTTACTTTTATTTTTATTTTTATATGAGTTGATTTTCCAAAGCTACAGTACATATGTCACCATGAAGTTAGCTTTCAAGTCTACTCAAAAGCATTAGCTTTGGCAAAGAGCTTTAGGTTATTTTAGTTTTTTTGTATAGCATACTATATGTACATATATATTTTATAGAAGAGCTGGGTGAGGGGATGAGACATTGGATTAGTAGTAGAGTAATGAGGGAAAATACAGTTAAGGATGTCCTTGTGGTTATACACTATGTTCAAAGAAAGTGCATGATTAGCAAGATATTTTTTCTTACTATTCTTGTCCTGCAAGGCATAAGCCTACTTCAAATCAAGGTCTTGGAGTTTAGTGATCAGATTGGCCTCAGTGCCAATAGGAGTGGAATTACTTCCAGGGACCACATCAGAAATACAGAGTGTCTTGAACGTAAGGTCATAGATCTTCTGCCAGTCACTATATGTAGCTTGAAATCTTATAATCAATGTGCTCAGCCCAGCTAAGGATTTGGCCACAAAGAGTATTAGTAGTGGCAGGCTGATGTGAATGCATAGTTAACTCACTCAAGAAAAAATATACTAGGTTTTACAGATTTACAAGGGAGTTAGTATTGATAAGAGCTGCTGGGTAAAGATGTTGGCAACAAAAAATAAAGGAGCTCTTTTACTATAGAGTGAGCAAAGAATATGAAATGTTCTTGGGATGAAATAATGGGGGTAGCAGAATGAATTCTAAATATAGTTTCCTAATGTATAGTAACTCCAGGTATTCTTTATATATACTTACAGTATACAATACTACTCAATATGATGAGTAATCCTACTAAAATCAGACTGGTGGTATCCATGTGATAATGTTCCTTGCCTATTGAATCTGCTTTAACATGCTACTAAGGTACTTACTCAAAGGTTTAGTAGCATGCATCATATTCTTCTTCTTCCTTCTTTTAACTAGTCTGGTGACCAGACTACTCATTAGTAAACCTACAAGCTGGTTTTATATCAACAAACTAATTTTCAGCTAGACAGCTCTGAATAGGTAACAAATATTCACAGAAAGGTTTCTAACTGGCTAGATTCAGACAGTAACCCCCAGACTAGTGATAGATGTAACAAAGTGGTGATACTGTAGGATGTGCCAGAGTGATAACAGAATATAACAGATGATTCTAAACCAATCAAAACCAATCAAAACTGCTCAAATAAATATTCTGTATTTGATGTACAAAATTAAATTTATTATCAACTACCTATCTACATACTATTAGATATATATAAATGCTTATCAAGAATTATATAAACTCTATAAAAAGAAGATAAAATTGCTTAGTAATAGATCAATAGGCAAACATGAACTTACCAAGAAGTAATGTATGATATATAATAGACAGTAGATGAAAGAAAGAAAAAGTTAAAAGGAAATAATGGTAATTAAGGAAAGAAAGTGTGTGAAAATTCTTTTAAAGAGTGTTGGCTTTAAATACCTGAAGGGGTTGAATTTGAATTCTGCACATGATGTAAGCAACACAGTACACATTTGACTAAGTCTTTTTGCTATATTTCTTTACACATTTTGCTACACTTTTGTATGTATTTTTACTACACTTTTACTAGACTTGTTAATATACTTCAATCAAAGCTTTGCCAGACTTCCTAAGCAAGACTAACCAATATGTTGCTTCTTAACCTAGTTCAACCAAAGTTTTTCAAAACTTCCTAATCTAATCTAACCAATATTTTTTCAAATTTCCTAACTCTAACAAATCAATGTGCTACTTTCTAACCTAGTCCAATCAAATCTTTGCCAGATTTAAACAGCCAATATGTTGCTTTCTAACCTAGTTGGTTAGTCTGGATTAGGAAATCTGACAAAGCTTTGGTTAAACTAGGTTAGGAAGCAACACATTGGTTAGTTTGGGTTAGAAAACCTGACAAAGCTTTGATTGAACTAGGTTAAGAAGCAACATATTAGTTAGTCTGGGTTAGAAAATCTGACAAAGCTTTGGTTTAACTAGGTTAGGAAGCATCACATTGGTTAGTTTGAGTTAGGAAGGTCTGTCACCAGTCTGTCACACTTTGGGAGTCTATCACACTCTAGAAACATCTGTCACATTTCTGAAGAAAATCTGTCATATATTTGTTACACTCTAGAAAGTCTGTCAACTCTAGAGAATTCTAGCAATACTAGAGCCTTAAGGTCAGTTTGCTAATGTATATATTGTAGCAGCACTATGTGCACTAATTTCCAATTTCTAGAAAGCTACAGTGACTCCAAAAACTGTTGCAATGCCTAACCCCAATCCAGTGTGCAAAGCGTGCTGCAATCACCTGTGGGAATCTCGCTTAGCATTAGTCAGACTAAATTATGTAGACACTCTGAGCTACAAGTCGGTCTCTTGGTCATGTGATTTGGCCCAGTGGCTGTGGAGATATGACCATTTTAAAATGATAGGTCTATTGTAACAGTTTATTTACTTTTGGTAGGTAAGGTGGGATCTTGATAAAATTAGCTGATATTTGGTAATATTTGGTCACACAAACATTGATACATATATAAACATTATGTCTGAGTTTAAAAAAGTTCACACACTTATTAATTTCTAACTCCTATCATCATGTAATCTCTCAACCCCACTAGGAAGATGTATGTATGCTTCTTTTTGAGATGACCTCAAAGATATTTGGTGGGATTTCAGTTGGGAGACTGTGCAGGCAATACCATAGCCACAAAATATTACATTTCTAGCCATTACTTCAGTGCCTGCAGGTGTGCTTGGGATTATTATCTTGTTGAAAAATTATATCAGAAGGATTAAAACTACAATTCTATAGGATACTTAGCAATTCATCCTTCAACATATGAAGATATGGGTGCCCATCCATCCTACCATCAATCTTGGCAACATATCAAACACCCTGGCAAATCATACACCTTCACACCATTACACATCTTCCCTTAAACTTGATAGTTTTCTCTACCAATCTATTATGAAATCTCTCATATGGCTTTTTTCATGCCCATCTGACCCTAGGTGATCAATTTTGGTCCCATTGAACTTTCCTATCTTTTTTTAGTCCTTCACAGTTCAGTCCCTGTGACATGGGCAATGTTCAGACAAGTTTTATGATACTTGATAAAGAGAAAAGGCTGTTTTATTTTTGCTACAGCTTTTATGCCAGACTCTTTCAAGTGCTAGCAGATTGTATTGGAGGAGAGGGGTTGGTTGATGATATTGGCAAGTCACTTGATCACTTGGATGATATTTTTTACCTTGAAAATAGTAATGAGATGAATAGCATGGCAAATATTAGTTGCAGAAAGCTTGGATGGGCAGCCTCCAATGGGCTTCTGGGCTTCAGAACACTCTTTGAAGTAGAGTGTGGGTGTGGTAAAGACATGTACACCAGTGGTAGAGGCACAGAGTAACCTATGTACATCAAGCATAAAGAGAATGGTGTTCCTTTGGTTAGTAAAAAGAGATCTTATGATGATAGTGGTTGGAAATTAATAAGTATGTGAACTTTTTAAAACTCAGACACAATGTTTATATATGAATCAATGTTTGTGTGACCAAATATTACTAGATATCAGCTAATTTTATCAAGATCTCACCTTATCTATCAAAAGTGAATAAACTATTGCAATGGACCTGTCATTTTAAAATGGCCATGTCTTCACAGCCACTGGGCCAAATCACATGACCCAGGAACTGACTTGTAGCTCAGAGCATCTACATAATTTCGTCTAACTAATGCTAAGCAAGATTTCCACAAGTGATTGCAGTGCACTTCATGTGCTGGATTGGAGTTAGGCATTGCAATGGTTTTTGGAGTCACTGTATTTATAATAGCTACAAACAATTCTATTGTTCATTGCTTGCAATACAACAGTTTATGATCAAGAAGTCAAGAAATACTTTACAGAGCAAGATAACAAGTCAACATCTAGACTACCAGTATTGTATATTTTTTCACAGTCCCACACTCTCCATCTTATCATTGGGATCAGCAGTTGCTAGTTTTTTAATTGAGTCCTATTGCTCAGATTCATTCTCATTCTCATTAGAGCATGTTTTTTTTTTTTTCATGGCCATAGTGTCCATTGCATACAGCATCACTTTCTTTGTACATGAATGATAAGAAAGGAGTTTCATGTTCTTTAGGACATATTAATAGGAGCCATTATCATTATAGAAATTGGATGAACTGCCTGCAATATTTGAGCTATCATAGTATGAAACAATCCTAAAGTGGAGCTTCCCTAGTTTGCCAAGAAATATCCAGACTTGAGTGGAGAGGTAAAAGAGAGCTGGTCAGGCTCAATAGTCTTTCTTATAGTACTTTAGAAATAAGTACCAAGAGAGCCAGACTGGGGTTCTCTGGTGATGGTATTGAATCTTATAGTAAGTATCTACCGGAGGTATGTACATGTTGTGATTATATCTAATAATTTGAAAACAAATGGAGAAAGAGCATAGGATGAAATGGAAGTGAAATAATATGAGGCCAATTTATGCATGTGACAGAATGGAAGAGAAGCATGTAAAATACAAGTGAAATATACATAGATCTGAAATGAAGATCTGAAATGGAGAAGACAAGAAGACTTGTATTACAAAATGGAATAAAGAGGTGATGAGTAACAAGGTGCATGAGTAAAGGCAATTGGGAATGAGATGAGGTAAAGATAAGATTGTCTGTTAATAAACATAGAAAATATTAAGTTCAACAAACATTGAGGTATAAGAATATACTGATTGTTACACTACCCCCCTTTTAGGGATTGACTTTTAAATGATTCAAAAGTGGTGACTTGTACTTCAAGTTGGTATAATTCATATAAGGATTAAATACTTTCTCAAACTGGACAAAGGTCATAGATAATTTTTGTGAAGTATTTGAATGGAGGATGTGGAATTTGTGGATGACATCCTAGGTGTCAGAGAGATTTCCAGGTAGTTTCCATATATGATCTGTCTCTCAAAACCTTTCCAATATATCAGATATTTGGATGTCCATTCAGTCAAAAGTTAGCAATATAATCTACTTCATGAACTTTATTACAGTTTTTGATAATGTCAACCAGTCCAGGCAGCCATTTCTTGTATGGTTTGATCCAAGAAATATTTACAACATCATGGATTTTCATTTCCCATGGAAGTCTAAGCTTAATTACATTAAAGCTCATGAGTTTCAAAATGGGAAAGGGGCCTAGTCACTGTTCTGTTAACTTTTTGGATTGGTGCATCAAGCACAGATTATTTGTGGTCAGCCAGACCTTACCTCCAACTGCATATTGTGAAGCTTTGGACTGGTATTTGTCTACTTGAGCTTTTATTTACTCTTGAGATGCCTTTAGACTACAGTATTTCTTATCTTTCCCAAAGTCTTGGATATCAAGTCAGCAAACTCTATGGCAGCTGGTGCCTTGAAAACATGTTGTTCCACACTCATATGGGGGATATATGAACATGTGACTTTAAAAGGGGTTTTTTTTAAAGATGTCAAGATCTTTAAATTATATGAAAATTGTATGATTGGAAGCCAGTCTGACTATTCATCCTGCTTTTCAGTGCAGAACATATAGAGATCCTACTCATCAGCAAATTCAGGGGCAACTATCCAGTACTGGACAGCACTGGACAGTGTCATAGTGCTCATAGTAAGGGTCCACCTGGATAGTACTATCATAGTACTTTCATAGTGTTCATAGTATTTCATAGTGTTGGAAAAATTCATAGTATTTCATAGTCTGTCCATAGTGTGTCATAGTGTACTAATGTAGAGTAAAAAATAAACAAAATAAATTCATTCTTTGATTGATTACACTGTTAATTCTAGTTCTAATCAACTTTCAGTACATTATCAATTCTAATCCTAATTCTATATTTATGATACACTTTGAAATATGTGGAGTGGCAGGAATTAAACTCAAGTCTTCTCAAAAATGAAAATTGTCAACACATTAATCATTAAACCACAAGGCCTTGCATATTATAAGTCATTGGACATATATGACTACATCACTGAGCTTTGACATCATTTTGCTACACTTTTGTATATTTTTTCACTACACATTTTTTCTAGTAATCCTCATACCTAGGTACTTAATGGCTTGATTAAGATCTCTTGATTCCCATCATTTCATAAACAAAGCTTTATGAGTAAGGACCTGTGCTTTGTTACTTCCCATAAAAAGTGCATCATCAACATAAATGAAGAGAATAACAATCTCATCACCAATGATTTTAAAATAAGTTCTTGGATCAGATTTGCATTTGAAAAATTCCATCTCCAGGAGAGACTTGTGTAGTTGCTTGTTCTATTGAAGTGCAGCTTGCTTCAAACCATAAATTGCTTTTCTCAAGCAACAAACCTTTTTCTCCTAATCCTTTACTACAAATCCTTTAGGTTGTTTGTGTAACAGCTGCCAACTTGCAACTATGCTTGATACATCTATCTTTTTATTTTTTTCACTTCCTCAAGGGTAAACTCCCTTATCAAGCACCTTGGACAGGTGCCACCCCTTCATCAAGCACCCAGGATAGGTGCTATCTCTTATCAGACACCTTGGACAGATGCAATTTCCTTATCAACTGCACTGGGCATGTACAATCAAGCTATCTATGCACCAGAAGTGCAATCAACTCACATTAGATATGTGATAACTCTTATCTGCTGATTGCTGGCAATCTCTATCTAATCTCTAGGATGGTCTGGACCACCCTCCTATGTTTCACCTCTTCACCATGTCACCATGTCACCTCTTCACACCTTCACCATATCATAGGATACCCCTCCAACCCTTCACATCTTCACTCTGTTACCTCTTCACCTCTTCACCTCCTCACCCTCTCACCTCCTCACCTCTTCATCCTGTGGTATGGCTATGCCTTCTCTTCTGATCATATATTATTCTTCCATTTCTGATCCATGCCTCCTCCTCATGCCTTTCATGTCCTGCCACATTATGCTTCTTCATTTATGATCATTCATTAATCTATGATCTCTGCCACACCCTCATGGTCAGGGTTATGCTTCCATTTCATTATTTACATCCCTCCTCCTCATGTTTCTGCTTCTTTCCATGCCTTTCCCTCCTGTTATGCTTTCATTTCATGGCTGTACTGATACATGTGTTGCACACATGTTCAGAGACTCATTTTATCTATAGATCTATGCACAACATGTACATACATTTATGTAGTATATAAAGCCCCCAAGCAAAGGCCAAGGCTCCCCAATCTTGCCCTCCTTGGAGTTTTCCCTTCTGCTCCTCTGGCTGACTCACTTCCCTCTTTCTATTCTTATGTGGGTTGATTTCCCCAAACTATGCTACTAAGAAGTTAGCTATCAAGTGTACTTAAGAGCAAGCAGCCTTAGCTAGAGCTTTAGGTTGTTTCAGTTTGAGGTAAATTTCCTTGTCTAGTTCACCAAACAGAAAGGCAGTTTTAACATCTAGGGCTTTGATTTCCCAATCATGAAGCACAGCTAAAGCAATAAGAAGTTGGAAGATTTCTTCATAGTTTATTTCAAAGACCTGTGTAAATCCTTTGGCAATGAATCAAGCTTTCTTACAACCATCAGATTTCACTGCAAATACCCATCTCCCTTTGATGGATTTATGACCCTTAGATAGGTCTATCAACGTCTATACCTTGCAATTGTAAAGGGACTGTATCTTCTCCTTCATCACAACCATTCATAGTTTCTGTTTCTATTTCAAGAGTTTGAGCACATCTCAATATTGTTTAGAAATAGAACCTGATCCAATAGCTACATTAAAAAGGCTTCTCATTCACTTGGAAGAATACATCTGTCCAAGATCATCATCTTCATTAGTCAGAGTGATGTCCATCTCCTCTTGGATAGTATAAAAGCCTCTAGATATATCTCTTTTGATGTTGATTGATGGTCTATCTCCATAAATATTATCAAGAAGAATCCTTGATATGGAAATGTGAGAAGATTGACATTAATCAGCAGGTGGTCTTGTACATAGAAGATCGCTCATTCCTAATAGGATGGTGCTGGTGAGGTTGAGATCTAAATTCAGGTAGGGACTCATCAGGATATTAATGAGGTGGTAACCAGACTTGAGATATTAAGCCTAATTGTCTCTCTGTTTCTAGAGGCAAATCTGTGATCATATAGTGTTTGTGCTGATGTTGATCAGCAATGGAACTCCAATGACTAGTATCAGGAATAACATGCTTAGTAGCAGGTCAAAAAGATAATGTATGATAGGATGGTGGGTTATTAAAAGAATCTGGAAAATCCAAGAAGAGAGGTAATATAGGATCTTGTTCTGGAGGTGGTTCCCAAGAAGTAGTAGATGGAGTGATATATCCTCATGATTGCCCATCAGAAGGTTGATGTAGTTGATTGGGATATTGACCTAATCCTATTGATACAGGTACAAAAACATCTTGAGAGAATCCTGGATTTCTTGGTCGAGTATCATCCTTAGAGTGGTTGTGTGGGTTGTTTTTATCAGCATTTTCATCAGCATAGTCTGTGTTGATAGGAATAGGGGTAGGTTCATCCAAATTGTCTCTAGAACAATAAGGAAAGACTTTCTCATAAAAAATGGTGTTCATAGAAATAAATATTTGTTGTTGCTCTTTAAACCAAGGCAGTAGCCTTTAGTATTTGGTTCATACCCAATAAAGATAATTTCCCCAGATTTGGAAGAGAGTTTGTCTTGTCTTTGTTCCAGAAGTATAAAGACATAAGTACAAGTCCTAAAAATCCTGAAATAAGAAACATTAGGTTTATCTCCAATAAATAGCTCACTGGATGTTTTTCATTCATAATAACACATAGATTGTCTATTATAAATATATAATGCAGTCTCAACAGCATCTTTTCAGAAAAATCTAGATATATATGCATATTGGCAAATGATTTCAGCTTTTTCAAGCAAAGTTTGATTGAACCTCTCTGCACAACTGTTCTATTGAAGAGTGTGGGAAACAAAGGTCTGATATGTAATATCTCTGGACTGAAAGAATACTTGTAACATTCCAGCCATAAATTCTCCCCCTTGGTCTGAACATATAGAGGTGGGCAAGTGACCAGTAAAGATTTCAGCTCAAGAAACCATTGATTGGAAATATTATGAGACAACATTCTTGGTGCACAAAAACACAACAACTGCAAAACTTGAATAAACATCAATGAATGTAAAAACATAATGTGTGCAATATCAGGATTCCATCAGCATAGGCCCAACAAGATCAGAATGAGCAAGTCTAAAAAGATGAGTAGCATGTTTTCCTGAAGCAGGATAGGGAAATCATGCATCTTTCTTAAAGTACAGCCTTTACAGAGAGAATTGGTATCTGAGAATTTGACAATGAACATACCAGAGACATAAAGAGAAGCATGATGAAGAGCATTCTTGAAGGAATGTCCAAGGTGGTGGTGCCACAAATTGTAGGAGTCTTCCTTAACAAGTGATGTGATATGACCTTTGGAGTAATCAGAGATGACTGAAACCAATGAAGGTTATTTTCTAGAGATGAGATAGATGCCCAGATCACCATACAATCACTTGTGTCCCAGATTCTGGATTTTGAATTACTAATGGTATATTTACTGTATAGCCTTGGCTAGTAAACATAGGAACCAACAAAAGTCAGTGACCTGCATGTGAAGCATACCAAACTTCATTAAAAACAAGAGATTCTTGGCCAGAAGCTTTTTGTTGAATAATAATCTTACCAGGACCATACATAGGAATCCATTGTCCATTGGCAACAACAGCCAAATGGATCTTGGAACCTAAATGTACAAAGTCATCCTTGAAAGGTGAAAGATGATTAGCACAACCACTATCAATCATCCAGTGATGTCTGGTGAACATTTTCTCAGTATCTCCCCCTAGTGCAAAAGTGCTGTGATAATCGTAAAAGGTATCATATCTATTGCTAGAATACAAATAGTACTTACCATCATGGTCATATTCATCCAATATTTGGAGGAAGTAAGAAGATAACTGTTTTCCTAGATCTTGTGGTGGTAAAGCCATGATCAATGCCTCAGGCATAATAGAGAGAATAGTTTGAATATGACTCTCATTCAACAAATCAATGTTGTCAAAATGAGACAATGAACTGGTAAGTCCACCAAAAGTGAAAGAAACTTTCTTCCTCTTTTTCTTCTTCTTTATCTGTCCCAATGTAGTATTAGTCCCTTTAGAAGAAGCATTCTCTAAAGGAACCATATTGAAAGGGCATTTGAAACAGCCCAGCTACATTCATCCCATTTTTTTCATCCCAACCAGTATTGGCTATAGTGAAAGTGGAGTCATCCATTTCAACTTCCTGAATCTCCCCAATCTCATGGTCTTCAAGGTGACCTATAAACCTATAGGCAAGATTATCATCATTCATCACTAACTCATTTGCAAAGGATATTTTGTTAGCAGCTTTGCCTTTTCCCTTGACATTATGGTGTACATTGAACCAGACTTTTTTCTGGTTGTGGCCAAGCTGCTTAGATTTAGCAGGATCTTTTCCTCTTCCTCTCTGATTCTGGTTCTGGTGGGAACTGGAAGATCTTGGCATAGAGCCAGCAAAAGGTTGTTGGACATTGGACTATTGTTCAAATGTCTGGTGTAGTCTCTGATAAAAGGGAATCTGATTCCTCCAGGCATTTTGCTGTGGAGGATCATACTTAATGAGGTTGGTCCTGTTAACCTGTGCATCTCTGAAGAATTCAGCATGAGAAATCCCAGCATGAAGTGGTCGGTACATAGCATGAAGATTCATCTCCATGAATATCCATATAGTAACAGTCTCCATATTAAAATGGGCAATCTCGACAGTTTGGGTAATTGTCAAGGCAAGTTGGTGATATTCATTAGGAAAGGATGATAAGAGCAATATAGCTCTAAAATTCTGAGGGAGATTCAAGCCAGCTTGTATAAGCTGCTCAAAGAGGGATGAGAGGCAGCTGATGTCCTCATTGGCATGTTGAGATTGAATATGCATTTGAGATACTTGATTAAAGAGCAGGAATTGTCTGGTGAGATCAACAGTCCCAAAAAGAGCTCAGAGGTGATCTCATAAAGCTCTAGTGATGAATGAAAAGGTAGTGGGATCTGTCCAGTAATAGGTAATGTGGATGAGTAGGGAATCATTAATGGTGGAGGCCATGAGGCCCAAAATATATTTATCTAGTAGCTTCCACTTTGCTTGGCATTTCATCAGGTCAGTACCAGCAGGTAGACTAGCATAAGTGAAAGTGCCGTCAATGAATTCCCATACTGAATAGGCAAATAGAGTGGATCAGATCTATACACTCCAGATGTCATAGTTCAACTGTCCAATGAGGGTAGGGATTTTTGTGATGAAAAAAACATCAAACTTGACTTTGGTGGTAGGGAGTACTATATATATCTGTTTAGAGGAGATCTAAAAAAACATCATCAACAAAACAAGATTTAACAATATGTGAAAACAGGCAAAAGGTGGTAGAAGAATAGATAAGTCCAATAATTCCTAGTAAGGGATATCCTGGAATGACCATAGAAGATCTGGTAATCCTCTTGTTCTGTGGATGCCAGTACTCTGTTTGTTGCTTCTTAGTGTGTTTCTCAATAATCAATATATTGTCTTGATATGGTTTAGACATTGACAAGAAGGCATGTGATTCGAACAAGTCAAAACATATCTCTACAAAATAATGTGGGTTACCAATGTATATATTTGTTGGTAAAGGTGTCTTCCTGTACACAGATCTGAGATACATCACAAGAAAAATAAGGAACTTGCAATAAAGAAAAGGATAAACTGTTAAGCATCAAGAAGTTAACAAAACAAGGATCAAAATCAAAGTTATGCACAGAATCTTCATATGAAAGTGGTCAAGGAGGAGGTACAGTAGAGGGGACTGTCCAAGGAATTCAATGATGTCCAAGAAGTCATCTATGGTTTTCTCCTTCCTGAGCAGCTCTTCGATGCCTTCTTTGTCCAGGGCCTGTTTTGAGGCCTTCATATATCACCTCACACTCATCACTAGATGTAGCAGATTTGATAAGTCTCTGTATGTAACGTTGGACTTTATAAGTGGGGTCATGGTGGTAGAAAAAACAATAATGATCATCAAAGGAGTCATTCCATGAGGATTGGTATGGTGGTTCTGTTTGCTGAACAAAACCCCATTCATCTACCATAACAACTGCAGGTGGTAGCCAATTTGGCTCAAGAGAGCATTCAAGCTTGAGATAAAGAGTGTGATTAGGAGGAAAGTGAGCATGATGAATAGTTTCAAATCCTTGAAAATAGACTCAAGAAGTAGGCATATTATAATATTTCTCAACTGGGAAAGCCCAGCTGACACCTTCATATGCAGAGTCAATTGTTTCACATTTATATATGAAACTATTGATCAAGATCAAAGATCTCAATTGAGTCTCACATGGTCTGATTTGAAAAGGTAAGACCACATGGTCAGCAGTGTACAACTCAGCTTCAGGATGAGTTTGTTCATCTGAAACATATATGTAAGGGTCTTGAGGATAACCTCACCAGTTTTGTCATCAGCTATGTATGTGTTCCACAGTCTCTTCTTAGTGATCCCTAGAACCTGAGGCTTCTGAAACTGTATAAAGTGCAGTTCTATGATCTCTCATGAAAAGAGATCTTTCTCTTGATCCAGATCAGTGGGTAGTTTGAAAAGCTCCATGTCTATGGGATTCACAAACTTGACATAAGCAAAGTTCTCCCTATTGGAGATCAAAGGGTTGTGGGGTATCTCAAGTGTCAAAGTAGGCATTGGAGGAGGATGAGGTAAAGGAGTTGTTATATGAAAGAGAAGGTAATTCCAGAGTGGACAGAGGAGTAGGAGGTATAGAACTTTTAGTAACCAGTTCGAAGAAGGAAGTTCCTTCTGGTTCTGCAATTTCTATTATAGATAGAGTCAACAGAGATTGGAGAGGATAAGAAGTTAACTGTCAGTTTGAGAAGGATTGGGATTGTCCATCCAGGGATGTAATCTCAACCTGATCAGAATGGAGTATACTGTGTCCTCATATAATTTGAAAAGTGCAAAAGGGGTGTTCCAGATGTTCTTCTAAGGATACATCTGGTTCTTGTTACAAGACTCGTCTATCAGACTCATAGTGATTACAGTATTGTCCTCACTCAAAGGCTCAAAAGCAGAGCAGACAAGGCAGGTTGAATGGGACACCAGGATATACCAGGGTATTGGATTGTGCAGAAGCACAATGGGGTGTGGAAGCAGGTGAAGAAGGAAGAGGGGGGTCTTGCTCTTCTGGAGCAGATTCTGATTCATGTGGTTCAAGATGAAGAACAATGTTTAGAGTCACATAGTGTAATGAAATCCAAGTTTCAAGATGAAGTCCAAACTCATCATATTCACAACAAAGGATCAACCTTCCAGAAGTAGCAGCAAACTCAATGAATCCATCTTTCTCTCTCAGCAGAGGTGTCATAGCATAGTTAAATGCTGTGGCAATCATAGTGATTACCATAACAAATCTAGAAACCATCCATGAACCATAACACAAGAAATCAAGAGGCATTGGTACTAATATGATGATATCCTCTATTCAAGCAGGGCTCATAACCTATTGGGATGATAGATATCTTGATTACACAGGGACAAGAAGGAATTATGGTATCAATGGGAGTTACTCACTGATTGGTTATGGATAGTAACAAAGAGTCTTCAGATAAGAGCAATAGTTGGGAAGGCTAATGCTCAAGTGGTTCTGAGTGAGAGGAGGGAGCAAAGAACTTGATTAACAAGATTAAGAAGACAGGCTTACAGCCTGGTCTTATATAATGTTCTACACTACCCATGAAATGTGTTTCAAATATGAAACATGTAAGAGAATGTGAAACGTGTATCACATCTTATGACATCATGAAACACCAGATAAGGATGATGTCATAGTCTAGACATGAGATAAGAAAGAACTTATCTATATGTGATGAGTAATATGGAATAGCATAAGAATAAGGTCAAAGACTGATCTAGAATCTGGTATCAGGAAATGAAAGATAAAATAAGAAATACCAGAATTCTCAACAAAGTCAAGTTCATCTCTGCATGACCTCCTTTCCTCCTGAAGGCACAATCAAGAGCATCATGAGGTGACCTGAGATACTCATTATCCTTCACTTTCACTAAAGGTTCTCTGCTATTCCAACAGTCTTGCCAGCCTCCCAGCATGACTGGGCAATCAATACAAAATCCAACAACAGCTTCTCAAAAACTGCAAACAATATGTTCTGAATTATCCTCCTACCCACCTTCTTTGGACCAGCAACATGGTGCCTGTTCGAGTTTTGGAAAGCAGAGAAACCCAGAGTAACACAGGAGCTGAGAGAATATGATGTGCACAAATTCACTGAAACCAGGCAGTGCAGCAGTCGAGGCAACCCTCCATGCAACAACTGGCATCTGCACACACGCGATGATGAAATTATGGACATAAACTGAGATGCAGTGAGACATTGTCCCACGGTGCTCCCGTCCGATGACTTTCTTACTCATGTTTAAGTACATCCGCAGCCTGTTCAAGTCCGTCATATTCTCTCACATCCGATTTAGGCCCACTTGAGGACGTCGTCTTCGGTTGGTCCTGCGGGGACATCGGACGCTGCGAGGTTGCATTGGTGGAAGACGCGGACTTGGTCAGGCTTAAGGGCACCAACAACAGAATGTAAGAGCCCTCGATTATGGAAGAGGACGAGATCTTTCTCTCGCCAATCGTGTGGGTACACGAGCTTTTGTGGCATGGAACGACAAAAGAGACGTCACCGACCATTACCGGACATGTGAGCTTACCCCACTCACCTGTGGTGCAATGCCTGGTCGCTGCATCTTGTAGAGCAGTGCGCGAACCTCTGCAAGATCCTTGATGTGTGCACCTGCTGGGTATAGGACGCCATCACATTTCGCGCCTGCCGGGAGGGGTTTGACAATGAGTTCCTGAGCGGCCCACGAGTGAACTTGGAAGTGGAGGCCTCCTGTAATTGGGTTCTTCCACAACTGCAAAAATGATGTTTTTCGGTGACCTCTCGCTTTCCAACGTGCATCGGCTTACCAAAGGGAACGTCTTGACCTTGGACTCTTCCCAATCGGGGAGTTCTCCCGTGGGGACCTCGAGACCTTCACTCTCGATTCCCAAACCGTTTGGCAGAGCACGAGCTGGTGCCATCCAGATGTATGGGTGAGGCGCATACCGCACCGAGGCCCTTACCGCCAGACTCTTGAACGCTGGCGGCAGAATCTCAAACATGGTCTTGCCTGAGACGAACGCCGTGGAAGCGAGGGGCACCGACAACTCATCCCCGGTGCCATCGTCATACCTGACGATCTGGCGGTCACCTTTTGGCACTGTTATCGCATAAAGCGTGGTCAAGGGAGGTGGGTTATAATCGTATAAAGCTGCATCGATATGCCATCTACAGAAACGAGTATAGCCCTTGGCTTCGTCGTCCTCGGAGATGCGGGTTTTGTGAAAAGTGGTGTGGGAGGGGTGTTTGAGCGCAGTAGTCGTGAAACCCTCGTGATCAGTCACAGTACCGTTGCCAATGAGTTGAACCTGGGGAACTCGGGGGATGGTCTTGATGTACAGATGAAGAACGGACTTCTTTGTGGAATCAACCTTATTGTTGCCATGTCCATAGTTCTCGGATTGCGGATCGAAAGCCTTAAAGTAGTGGTAAAGTGACGAAGAGCAAGAAGGCCATGCAGGCAGGGATTACCTTGACGAGTGCGTGCTGTTCTTCGGGCGAAAGAACAACGTTTCGGAACAAGAGAACACTATGCTGGTGAGGCGGCAGGGTGAAACGAACTTAAAACGTGGGTTGTCACAGCAAGATGAGCGCGAGGCTAACCTTGTAGAGTGCATCATGGATCTCAGCAAACTGGGCTTGCGTGAGATCACCTGGGTTGATGCCCTTGACTTCGCGACCAAAGTCGACAAAGTAGGATGGATCTGCGGAGGCAGGCAGTGGCAAAGGGGTCAATTCGATAGTCATGGTTGGACTGAGCGATGACTCCGAGTCACTGGCACAGCAGGTGGCAATTAGTTCGTTTCTCTGGATAATGAACGAGAAGGAAGTTCAAGATATCGTGATTCGACAGATAAGACTTACTAGTACAACAAGTCAGGGACGGAAGTGCTCCACGGGCAGTCCGCGCATGTCCATTTTTACATAAATTCCGCTGCCCAATGATCGGTACTTGGGCGTACCGACACCAGACGGTCACGCTGCCTGATCAAACGCATCCTATGGCAGTACTGGTAATATGTATGTTACGATGAAGATAATTCGGTGTAGCTCTTGATTACCCTCTGCCCTGCTAAGAAGACTCCAAGTTTACGACTTGCAGTCCCTCCTAAATGTTTTGCGTTGTACTGTACATGCTTGGTTACACCGCCTCATCCTGTGCAGCAATACAGCAACGACACCAGTGCGCAGCTGAGGAACCCCTCAGCGCCATCATCCACTGACCCGAATACTCTTCCCCCATCAACTCCATCCATCTTTATCGCACAACTGGCCTGGCCTGCCGCCATTAACACACCCACTCCATCTGCACTCACGAGCATTGGGACTGAAGCTGTGATTAGGTCCACCGTGACGATTCCATGGACTCTGCGATCTATAGACAGATGATGTCTTCGCGAACTGAGTGAGTGTTATTACCCGCTGCCCGGTTCATTATCAAAGTTGACCTACAGCTATACTAGTAGGGAGGCTCTCATGCAACGCCATGCACAGTCTCGATCCACCGCAGCAAATGAAAGCGTGATAGAGAATCAAAAGAAGGAAATTGCTGGTATGTCCAGCATTTCTTGGTACTACAAGCTGGTCTCACCAACGGTATCGCGTGCCCAGTTCAGAAGCTGAAAAAGTTATTGAAACTACTCGACCCATTGGATTGCTCAGGGAACCATCGAGAAACCTCATCGATACGTCAGTCCAACACATGCATGTGGTTGCCTGCCACGGAGGCGTATAGGTCATGGAGGGAGGGGAAAGGCTCGTTTTTGTGGCTGCAAGGGAAAGGTATTCCTTTTCGAATCGATGCTCTTTGAAAGTTTTTGTCGCTGACATAACTCTGGTACAGCTGGTGCTGGAAAATCGGTTTTAGCGTGCGTTTACACATCGCATCGATGACGCAGGGATGCTGAGTATGCTTGTAGTTCTTTCGTGATCAACGATCTCAATAACACGATCAACGACTCTGGAGAATCCCTCGTCTACTTCTATTGTGATTTTCGAATGAAGCGGTCCACGAGTGCTGTTGAAGTCATGCGTTCTATTCTTGCGCAGTTAATGGCGCGCCTCTCCATTGCTACGCTGGATTCGGGAGACCTGCTGGACGACCTATTGAAGGAAAGCGACAGCTACCCTGAGCGCTTCTACAGTATCAAGGGACTCTCGCATTATCTGTCCAAGGTCGCAAGATTATGCCCTCGAACACCCGTCGTCGTCATCGACGCACTCGACGAGTGCAAAGAGATCGAGAGCCTCCTTGATGGGCTCATCATGAGCACTGGTGACCTCCGGATATTTGCCACTTCTCGACCACTACAGAACATCACCAGTATTCTTTCTCCTTTCCCGTGCATATCGATGGGTAAAATGGCCAATGAATTGTCGGCTGATATCAAGCTGCACGTCACAAGAGAGCTTGGCTCACGCCGCCGATTAAGAACGTTCAACGAGAAACTCAAGGAGGAAATCCGATCTAAACTTTGTGCAAAGGCCGATGGCATGTACGAGTTAATGATCTTTCCACTTGGTGATTGGACTGACGGTTGGGCGTTCAAGGTTTCGTTGGGTACAGTGCCAGATCGACACCCTCGAAAAATGTAGTTCGGTATCAGAAATCCAGATGGTGCTCGAGAGCCTTCCAGAAGGACTGGAAGAGACGTACAGAAGGATTCTTGTTGCTATCGACAGGCGGTTGTCTGATGCGCGCCTAGTGCAACGTGCACTGGTGTGGCTAGTCACCGCCCTGCGACCCATGTGTATGCGCGAACTTCTTGAAGGGCTTACGATTGACCCGATGCGGCGGGCGTCAGACTTCAGATTCCCATTGATAAAGGGCGCGGATTTGTTGGACATCTGCAGGTGTCTTGTGGTCCATCACGAAGAAACGGACATCATCATGCTCTCCCATATGAGTGTCAAAGTAAGCTCAGTCTACCTCCTCCCCTGCTTGAATTCGACTTACCGGTTCATTGTACAGGAGTACCTTGTCGGAGAATTTGTTCACGCCAAACTATCCTGGTGTCATATCGTCTTGGAAGATGCGCACGAACAGGTGGCTAGGCTTTGCATGGCATATATCGCGTTCTGCCTCCAGCAGATGAAGAAATCCAAGGATCGATCGTCTATCCTAACACGAGAGCGAGACCTTACGCCGACTACATCCTACGCGTCTCTCCCGCTTCTGAAATATGTACTCTCCGATGGTCTCAACCATCTTGCTCATCTCGGGCCGGGCAATTCTGAGATTTTCAAGGACATTGGAACCCTTCGAGCGATTGCTCGCGAGTTCACCTGGGAGTGGGATCGAATGTGCAAACTCGTTCCTTCAACCCGCACTGGTGTTTCGTGGCCAACTTCGGAGCATGATTTCACATTTTATATTCTCGTCGCGTTTGCTTCCGACACTCTATTCGAGACATTTGTCCGTTGCACTGGTCTAACACCCCAGGAGGGGACCAACCCGCTCGTATATGCTGTGCATTTTGGCAAGACCGGGCACGCTAGGGTGCTGATTTCGCAAGGTGCCGATGTGAACCATCCGGGTTTGATTGTCAACTACTTGGAGACAGGTGGCTTGGACGTCGGCAACATGGCAACGTCGTTGGAGGTTGCGGTTGATGGCTGGAATACAGAAATGATCGATCTACTATTAGCGGAAGGAAGCATTGTCCCGGACAAACTACTTGCGCGTGTTCTCGGAGAGCATCCGCACGACTATCCCCTGCCTGTCATCAGGCGATTGCTTCAAACAGGTGAATTTCCTGTATGGGCGAACAATCCTTGGGAGAACCGACGACTTCTGGAAGCTCTCTTGGACCACGCAGAAGACTGCGAGCAAGTGGGTGGTGAAGATGAGCTCATGTTTGGCATAAAGAGACTTGTTCAAGTCGGCTGCGCAGAGGCACTGCTCCTCGTTGCAGTGGAAAAAGGATGTGTTTCCGTTATTGGGACTCTCCTTTCGATGGGTGATGGAGATGAGCTTATGTTTGGCATAAAAAGACTTGTTCAAGTCGGCTGCGCAGAGGCACTTCTCCTCGTTGCAGTGGAAAAAGGATGTGTTTCCGTTATTGGGACTCTCCTTTCGATGAATTCGGATGTATCATCAGCGTCGCACAATCATAGTAGGTCTTTGATCTAGACGCATGGGATCGACTCGCTGATTTACAGGACAGCTATCGTTAATGCCGTTGCAGCTAATGGAGACACCCCGTTACACGTAGCTCTGAGGCTGTCCGATGAGATCCAGTGCTTCATCATTACGAAGCTCCTTGTTGAGGCTGGCTGCAGCCCTTGCGGACTCGACGCTGACGACAAACCACCTGTCCACGTCGCCGTGGTGCGAGGTTTTATCTCCGTAGTGGAGTATCTCCTTTCACGAGATGTGTCGCTTCCGTCGAGAATCTTGTTTGCAGCACTCCGAGTTACTCCCCTGAAGCGAGTCGAGATGGTCCGCTTGCTTATCAGGAGAGGAGCTCCCGTAGATGTTCTCAATCCCCATCGAGATACCTTGCTGCACGTTGCTATGCGGTCTTTCGATAGATCCGTTTGCTCGGAGATCGCAAAAATATTCCTTGACGCTGGGTGCGACCCCTCGGTCCTCAACCTATATGGCGAAACTCCCTTCTGTATTGCGGTGAGACAAGAGTACCGCGAAATAGGCAACTATTTGTTGTTGCTAGGCACATCCTCAGATATCTGGCCCTTATTGCAACCTCAGACTAGTCCCTTATCTCAAGCAGCAGCATTGCATTCACTCTTCGGCAACGTAGATGGTTCACGTTTCCTGCCAGAGGAAGAAGAAAGGCTGTTACAAGCCATCAGACAATTCCTGGATGATGAAGACAAGTATCTAGCCGTTGCAAAAAAACTTATCGCTGCTCCGGGTGACCACACACACTTATCTATACGCTTATTTGATGACGTCGTAAGGCGAAGATTTCTCCGTGTCGCGGAATATCTCTTATCCGTACACATACCATTACCGTGCTGGATCTTGTTCACTGCGTTGCGATTCCAAGTCTCGATGGTTCCATGGCTCATTCACAAAGGAGCTGATCTGCACGCTAGGGGACAAGACGAGGATACTCTCTTACACTGTGCTATACGGACACTCGAAGAAGTTCAATGCCACATGACGGTGCAAGCCCTCGTCGGCGCTGGTTGCCACTCTTCTGCGTCCAACCATACTGGCCAGGTGCCCATCGACATTGCAGTATCTCGAGGGTTTTTCTCCGTAGTGGAATATCTTCTGTCCAAGGGCACACCATTACCTCGAGGGACCTTGCTTACTGCGCTGCGGCACCAAAAGTCGATGGTCCCATTCCTCATTCACAACGGAGCTGATTTGCGTGCTGACGAAGAGATTGGAAATACCATCCTACACATCGTCATGAGCACGACCGACGAAGCCCAATGCCTCACGACTACGCAAGTTCTCGTCAGCGCCGGTTGCCGTGCTTTTATACCCAATAGTACCGGCCAGTTGCCCATCGAAATTGCAGTATCTCGAGGGTTTGTCTCCGTGGTGGAATATCTTGTATTACAACGCATACCATTACCTCGGGGGATCCTGTTCACTGCGTTGCAGCACCAACCATCGATGGTTCCCTTCCTCTTGCGCAAAGGAGCTGCTGTGCATGTCCGAAAAGACGGAGATACTCCGCTACATGCCGCCATGTCGATATCCGAGGAGTCTCAACGTCACGCAACGGTACAAGTTCTCGTTCAGGCTGGTTGCCCGACTTCTGCGACCAATGCTGCTGGGCTGCGACCGATCCACATAGCCGTATCTCAAGGGTTCATCCCTGTCGTGAAATATCTTTTGTCACTCGCTCCTCCAGACAGTCTCCCCCCTGACTTGCTTTCCAGCGTGTCGCCGTGTAATAACTCCTCGTCGATGATTCGTCTTCTTGTGGACCATGGAGGCAACGTAGCATACATTGACCCTGCCGGAAATGGCTTGCTGCACCATGTGATGCAGTTCGAGGATGAGGAGGAATGTCTGAAAGCCACCCGAGTCCTCGTCCACGCTGGCTGTCACCATGTCGCGCCGAATGCCTCGCAAGAAACCCCTGTCCACATTGCTGCCAAAAAAGGATTTGCCTCTGTAGTGGAGTATTTGACTTCAGTTGGGGTTGCAGAAGCCATGCGGTATTCAAAGGTTGGGAGCTACCTATGTACCTTTGTTCCCGAACAAAAATTGTTCTTGGACACTCCGCCCCTTTCATGTTTATCTTTATCCAAATGTATCATCATATGAAACAACTTTGTTATCCATCTCCACAGATGATTGCCTGACTACGACTCCGGCGACTGTATCTGGAATTCAGTTCTTCACGAAAATTCCACCTGCGAGCTCCATTGCTAGGGAGTCGGAAACCCCCTTGGCTGCCGCGTACTGCGCCAGCCAGTTCGCGATCTCGAGAGGCCTTGCACAAACTGGTATTTTTCTCTAGTCCTTCAATTGGGATTCTGGATCAAATCAACACCGGGACTCGGCTAGTACATCATTACGGGGGATTCCTACGCTCTTGGCATCACTGAGACGCCCCTGAGCAAGGGTCGGAAGGTATAATTAGTCGACTTGTTTGCTAGTAGGTTCTCTTAGTTCATAGGATGGAGTCTGAGCAAATCTCGTGACCTACTTCAGCGTCTCGAAGTCGAGGCACACTTTGCTGGTGAGACATCCGGGACCAGACACAAGCAGCTCACATCTACAGCATCGACCCATGCGGTCGCCGCAGAAACGCCGACGTCGGCGAATAAACGTGGCAAAGCCTGGCGCGTCAAAGGAGTGACCAGGACTTACGGAGATGACGACCAGGACCTGAACAACGCGGAAGCAGACAACGACGCGTCTATGATCGTCGACTCATTCGTGACATCCACCGGCCGTGGCGGACCGAGACGAAGTGCCGCGAACAAGGCGACTACGCGGTTAAGGGAAGAGATCTCACAAAACGCTCGGTGATGTATCGTACAAAGACCGTCCCACAAAAAAATGACACCTCTTCACAGCCCACACGGCCTTAGCGAACCACCCGATCCCTACCACGCAGCACCTAAAACGTGCACCAAACCCAAGACCAACACCCGCGCTCGACGTAGGAGGAACGACTAGCAAAACCAGCTAGTCACAGGGCCCGACCGGCAAGGAAAACGGGGGTACAAGGTTTGACCAGAAGGGACTAGATTCTACTCGACGCGCACCCAACACAAACCACCGCTCACCCCCAAAAACACAACGCTCTACCCACCATCCAAACTCCCATCCATCCCAATCCCCTCCCCGTTACCCTTTAGTACCCTACATACTTTCTCGCCGCACCCTCATTCCGTCCATACCCGATCGCTCCCGAGCGAATCGAGTGCATGATACCCACAGCAAACGCCAGCGCTCAAAAACCCCCACGCCATGTATCAACACTGGACACCGCTGATTCGTATGTCCGTGCATCTAAAACTGTCGGCGGGAACGACAGGACCGGGAGGGGGCCTTACGCCCGCTTCTCGGGGCATTTGCAGGACAAGGGATGCGGCGGGGGCAAGGATGCCCCCTTATGTACCTAGACCGTATTGTCCTACATGGGGTAGCGTACCCTAATGGACAGAAATGGATTTAAAAAAAAAAAAAAAAAAAAAAAAAGGGAAGAGATCGTGCTGGGAGATCGTGCTGGATGTATTCAGTTTTAGAAAGGAGAAAAAACAGGCGAAGCGTGGCGGACGAGTCGGTCGCGTCTATGAGAGGGAAAGAGGGGAAAGAGAAGAAAAGCAACGGAAAACGAGGAGGAGGAGGAAGCAAAGGTAGAGGACGTTGCCTCGATTAAGGCGAAACCGAAACGGATCAAAGGCAAGGACAATACGAAAGAGGCGGCTGCTGTGGGCCCGACGAAGACATGGACGATCCGCCGGCGAAGAACAAACCAAGTGAAAAGAAGGACGCTCGTGGGCGGGGGAAAGAGTTGGCTGCCATCCGATTAATGACGACTGGCATGGTCCTGTCAGACGATGTTATCAGGATCTTGCATGGACAATACCCCCATAGGTGGCAAGCCAAGCAACATCCTCTGCTGTAATGCATAGTGTTTTTCGGGGCTGCGGAACCTAGCTTGAGGATAAAGGATGTATCCCCCAAAAAACATCACATTCTATGAGCCGTCGTCCATGTACGGTCGGAGCGCAATCAGGTATCTGTGTGCCAGTGGCCAGCTTTGGCACCCAAAACCTTGATTTACAGCACGTCAGTGTGAATGTGATTGAATTTCAAACCGGCTATTCTGACCTGCGTAAGTGCGACCAACTTCTTGAAGTTCCTACTTTACTTCTCCAACGATGGCCCCCATCGCTCGACGGCTGACCCGACATGGACGTGCACGAATCTCCGGTAGAACTCGTCTGCTCGGTGGACCATTCAGCTTGGTACGTGGCCGCTGCGCTCAGTCGAACGCAACGAACACTGGACTGCCGACGGTATTGCTAGGCTTGACGCGCGACGCGGTACCCTCAGCTCCGCTGAGGATCCAACCGAGGAGCACTGTTCGAGCATTTTTCTAGATGCACTACGCGGACACGCCGGCCTTTTTTCTGTGTCCGAGGTATGGTCTATGTATTTTTCCTCTCTCTCTCTCTCTCTCTCTCTCTCTCGCGCGCGCGCGTGCGCGCGGTTGCAACCACAGCTCAAGGCATCGGACGGGTCCAAAGCCACATTCAGTGACGCCTCGCCAATCGTGCCTCAACTCCCCGGCAGTCATACCAAGTAAGATCGGGTCACGCTGATCAGGGGCGTCGGTGGACATCTCCAAGCGGAAGCAAAACCAGAACCGGATTGGAGCCGGAGGCAAAATACCATGACGAGCTGCTTCATCACCCGACACCAACCAGAGGTCAATCCAATGGTCACACCCGGGGGCGGTCGTGAGCATGCTGGGACTACGTGCACATGGCGATGGTGAGGGATTAGCTCGTCTCGGGTGACATTTTACTAACCTTAGTTTTAGGGTTTGTCATTTGGAGCTCCGGCTTGACGTGGTGGTGTGGCTGGCACGCACCGCATCATACTCTGGGGTTCATACTCATTGTAGACGGTGGCAAATGCGATAAATAGTTTGAATGGAATCGATCGCGCAGAACAAATGTCTCTATGCAGCGCTCGACTCAAATCTCCGACTTCCATGCGAAAAGGGTATACAATGATGCACGTGATTCGATCGTGTTTGACAATGTTTGGCCATTGACATGGCTTGATATCCGAAACCAATTTGAAAATACTTTGGAACCACTTGAAATATTTTACACACGTATGTTTGAAGAGGTCCTCGCTATCAATCTCCGTTGCGCAGGACGATCCTGTGCTACGAGTACGCCACCCGACGGGCGGGTGTATCATCATTGCTTCTTCTGTCGTCGGTAGACAAGGTGCGTCAGTCAGCTGCCAGTGATTTTGTCGAATGGTGGGGCATCCCCAATGAACTCTGAATACGGGACAAACACGACGAATAATCAAGTTATCGCAGGATTGACCCAATCAACGGGCGAGCCGGGAGCGCCGCGGCTGCGTCCAGTGATGGTGATATCATGATGAAATGTAAATTGACCGCCCGGGCCCACCGCGGCCAGTGTTCCCCTCTCTTTTTTTCTCGCACGGGCGGCAGCGACCGAAGATGGGCGGCGTAGCATCACGATGAACTGTTGTGCCCTGGAACCTTGGCACGCCGTGGTTGTGTTCAGAATCAGTGATGGTGATATCACGATGCGGCCACTGACCGGGCCAAGCCTGGTGCGCCATGCCTCCTCTCTTCATTTTCGCGCACGGCAACGATCAAATGTGGGCGGTGTGGCCCATCAGATTCTGGGACCCATCGATACGGTTGTGCGTATACCCACCATTTTATTTTTCTCTCCATTGTCTTCCGTGGCTGCCGTGGTGACGAAGCTTCAATACCCGGACCGAATACTACTGATTCAGTGTGTCAAGCAATACATACATATAGTTTGAGAGCGCTTGACAAGCGTGGGCAGGGAAACGACGCACAGGGAGAGGCAACACTATTGTGTGAGGCTTTTTCCCACCAACGCCCTCGCTAACGCGTCGCCCGAGGAGCCGAATGTCAATGGGGTATGATGGCGCAGAAGATTCGCATATCGCAGACGAGCCGTGCCGTTTTCACCGGATTCTGACCGCTTGATCAGAATCTAGTAGAAACGACAAAGCTTGCGACGTCGCCGGTGTGTTCTGTCTCCACCCTTGACTCTCTCATGTCCAGGCCACCCGTACCGACCCACTTGCACACTCACAGGACAAAACCACGTCACCCGAGTAGCCCGACTGCCATCTGGGTTTAACTCGGGGACGCTTCCATATCTAATCCGGTTCCCTCGTTCCGCTCTAACCAAACTGGGATCGTTCGTTCTTCCACTGATAGAGGAATAGCAGGGTTGAACACGTTGAAACGCACTGGCTGTCTTTTCGTAAGCCGTCCTTCTTGTTTATTTACAGACTTGACACGTTAGAGTTGTGTTTGACTGTTGTCGCACTTGCAGAAGTTTTGGGGTGCTCCACTCTTCCTCGAGCCTGACGCTTCGATCACATCTTCGGTAACCTCCGGAGACCAAAGGGCTTCGCGCCCGACTGTCCTAAAACGCCGGGTCACGAGACTACCGGTACGGTCTGTTCGCCCGTATTTTGCTGGGCCTAGAACGCCAGGTTCGAGCCTAGATTCCGGAGTGAATCGATAGCCCGGTTGTGGGATACCGTGCTAACATTAAGTGCTCGCGTTAAGTTCAACGCTCTGGAATGCGCCCTCATGGGGAAAGAGAGGTTCAGAATCGTTTCTGGTGACCGGAGTGAAACGATAGCGGCCGGTTGTGGGATACCGTGCTAACATTAAGTGCTCGCATTAAGTTCAACGCTCCGGAATGCACCCTCATGGGGCAAGAGAGGTTCAGAATCAACTCGGCCGGTGCTCCCAGACCTTCGTAAAGGTGAATGTCATGATCTCAACGGATGGTGATATGTAGATAAGGTCTGATCGTGCTACACACCTCTTAAAAACCCTGTCTCGTTCCCATCCCATCCGTGTCCCTAACCCCAGCCATACTTGCTTGCCTCACTGTGGGTTTCCTGGGTATCGATGACAAGCGCCGCACAAGGCATTGACCGCGCCATCAGCCTCCGACTCTCCTCTGACGGATCCGACGTTGCCATCAACGATATCCAATCCAACAAAGTCAACCTTGATGCTGTCGGTGCGGAGATCACAACCAAAGGACGGGGAACGATGCAGATCTTGGCGGACGTTTCCGACGAGGTGCTAGCCAAGGGAACGATCGACCACCTCGTTGAGGTGCTGGGTGGATTGGACGTGGTGCGTGTCTTGTTGACAAGGGATGGGTGAGCCCTTGGAGAACACATACCTCCTTGCTCTGGCGAGGTACTGTGATCACGAATGCAGGGAACTGTCGTGTGGACACCTTGCTGGACAGTATGTGGGTCGACCTCAGGGCGTGGACCCGTACATAACTGGTGGTGCGCGACGATGGTGGGTGCACAGCCGATCTGGACAATCGAGACGCCAACGTTGTGGTTATCGCCAAGGGAACGTTTCTCTGCTTCAAATATGAATACGCCGTCAAGCAGATGATCGCGCAGGGACGCGGGGGTCGACTCATTGGTGCCTCCTCCCTCCCCGGAAAGATTGGTACGCATCGCGCGCCAACCGCCTCAGAAGAGGCTGATCGACAAGATCATACGGGGCCCCTCGACCAGATCGCGTACTATTCGGCCCACTCGACCAATGCGCAGGTAAGTCGCGGAAAAGGCACTGTCTTGTTCCTTTTCATTTCTTTATTCGCATCTTGCTGTGTCTTCACACGTTCCATTTAGAATATGATGGCCGACGAGATATCGTACACCCCCTGGTCCGCTTTGTTGCCGCTTTCCAATACCCCTCGAGTTTGGACGTCATGGAATCACTGTGAATTCATATGCGCCTGGTGCTATAGCGACGGTCATGTGTAAGCGGGTTCAACATAGATGTCCTCGATGGGGTTGGTTGGTAAGGTAAGCGCAGTGGAGAGCAGCCGCCTAGCGGATGAGCAACAGACTTGTTCGCCCGGGCGATTTTTACAATATTGCAAGTACGCCTCCGACGTGTTTCGGAGGGCCCCGCGTTGGTGGCGCACGTTAAGGTGGCGAATAGATGCTAGTCATGACGTGAAGAGCCTGATTTCGTACCTGGTCACGAAGAAGGCGGTGAGCGCAAATGACGATGCGTGTGGTGTAAGGAAAACGTTACTAAATGCCCATTGTGTTGCCCGATGACTTCACGTGATCGGCCAGGTGCGACGATGAGGGTCCTGTTGTCGTAACTGGGATGGTGCTAATCGTTGGAGTGCTTACGAAAACTGATTGTGTACGATGTGTCGTGGGCAATGGCACTGCCGAATGGTGACGATGCGTGGCGGGCCGACGAGAGGAGTGCGCGATGGATCGCGAAGGGGGATAGCTGAGCAATCAGGTAGGTTAATAGTGCGGGGTAGAGTGGAGATCTGCTCATGCGACTCCTATCTGTCATTCGATACGGGCTCGAGGGGATCGAAAAAGAGTTTGATCGCAGCAGTAGATCAGATTGTCGTTGAGTTAATCGTGTCAGATACTGGATGGGGACTTGCTTCAAGAATGGCATAATGCTACTGCGCAGTTGATGGGTTGGTGCTTAATGAGAAGAGAGCCGGCAAAGGTGAGGTAATGACAAAGGAAAGACTTGGTCGGCGTCGGGATGGGCCGGCCTTCAAGAGCAGACGCCGGCTGAGATGATCTTAGTATGGCGGAATCTGGGGTGAGTTGTTCGGATCTCAAGGCGAGAAAATAGAAAGACAAGTTCCCTGGTTGGAGTAGAGTGCTGATGCGAGCGGGAATAGTCCGGGGCAGGCAGTCGGCAACGTGCCGGGTGGGAATAAAATGGTGGTTCGTTCGCGTATATGGACAAGGTTGGCGAACATGTGCATATGGCACGTCACAAGTACGGAACGGTGGCCCAGGTGCTACAACGGCGTGTTCATTCTTGGCGGAAATGAGGAAACTCGTCCGCAGCAAAAAAAACATCCGAATCGACTCAATGGGTGGTGAATATGGCGGTTTCAGAGGTAGGTGACGACTGGGGATGTTTCGAGGAACAAGGGGGGTTTTTGACGTGGTGAGAGTATACCGTAAATGGAAGCTAATCGAAGATCACCGCGGGTAGATTACTGTATGTGCAGGGACAGATATCGGAATGGACTCATTATCCTCACTCCCAGCCCAGCGGGGACCTCGCATACGGACAACAGGATTGTTCGGCCCCTTCTTTTAATTCGGCCCTTTTCTCCTTTTCTCCTTCCCCTCCCCCAAAGTACTCCCCCTTCCCAAGTAGCTCGCAATGCCCGGTTTCTTGCGCAGGAAGGCTACTGTGTCTAGAACAGTCCCCGTCTGCGACACTCGACTTTCCATTTCTCCATCCGACAGGCTCTCCTCCGATGCACCTCCTTCCCTTCCCCCCCTCTCCCTCTCCTCCGCCTTCGCAGATCCTGACCCGAACCCACATACACTCCCGCCCGCCGCGTCCCCTCCAGTCCTCACGTCAGCTCCCCAGTCCCTCCTGGGCGACGCATGGGATCCGTGGAAGGCATACGCCGACGCCCCTACTAGTAGTAGTGCACCTCGCTTAGATAGCCAATCCTGCCCAAACGTAACCCGACCCGTTCAGAGTGCTCCTCCCTCAGCATTTCAGTCCACTCGAATATCGGGTCCGTCCGTTCGACCATACCCTAAGAATTTCATCTGACTTTCTATATGTCCGTTTAGCCAGGAGCAATTCTGTAGACATACCCAACACCTGTAACACTACAGCCCCTGGTCCGATCCCGGTTGCTACGACACAGGGTCCGCGAAAGATTTCAATTCGACAGGTCCAAACTCGTCCACAAGTTGCCCATCCGAAAAGCGACGCCCTTGACAACCAACCTCTCACACAACAACAACCAAGACGCCCCTCTTCGTCACTCAGTCGCCCCTCCAGCCCTCCCGCCGTGGTTCGCGGACAAGCCCCCCCTGCGTCCAGCTTCGACTTCGAAGAATCCTTATCTGCCGCCAACGTGACCTCAGTCGTTAATCAAGTTCGTTCATATCCCCCACCCATACGGCCTCAGACTTCTCCCGCACCTTCTTCGCAAGTGCCCCAAATGGCCATTCAACGTCCTCCCTCGTCCAACGCCCACCGCAATTACATGTCGCCACAGAAGCCTGGATCGAGTTCCAGTCCTTCTTCTAATAGTCACCACATCGATGCCACCCGGAGAACCAACGGATCGGACTGCAGCTCTACGTCAGCGAGCTCAGTGTCTCTTGCTGCTGAGGTGAGGCCTCCCCTCTCTTTGCAGATGGATTTGGTAGTTTTTCATAAAACCCTGGGGCAACCCATCTCCGGGTTCACTGCGCCCGGCGTGGGTAGTGCGAACAGTGGAGCTCGGTGATTATCGTGCCGGCGCTCTGCGCACTACCCGATGGTCGATAGTGGCGTCCCTGTACCCGGCTTTCGCGTAACAGGTTGACGTCCCGCTCTTATTTGTCCCTGTTTGCTTCAACTCCCACTCACTTGGCTGGTCTTAGGTAATTGAGATCAGGTCGCACGCAGACGGGCGCTTAGATCCCGTCGGCCCTTCGAGGAATTCAGATCCTGTGCGTAAAACGTGACATGATATTTCAAAGCTAACACGTTATAAAACCAACAGACTCGCGATGCTCCTTGCCGTTCATCCGTCGATTACAACCCGTCACCCGTCGCTTCGCTCGCTTCACGTCCATTCACGTCCTCCAACGTGACTGCCCGGACTCACCGTTCTCCCTCTACCTCCTCCGTCCCGCCCACCAGCTACCCCGAGCGTGTTCGAACCCTTGCGCGACCGACCTCTCAGTCTAGCCTGTCATCTTCCGCAGAACACGCGGATCCCCACGCACGACCTCCCACTACTCCCTCTGCCCCGCCCACTAGCTACCCCGAGCGTGTTCGAACCTTTGTGCGACAGCCCTCTCAGTCTAGCCTGTCATCCTCCGCAGGACGCGCAGATCCCCACGCACGACCTTCTACTGCTCCCTCTGCCCCGCCCACCAGCTACCCCGAGCGTGTTCAACCGCTTGCGCGACAGACCTCCCAGTCTAGCCTGTCATCTTCCGCAGGACACACAGATTTCCACGCACGACCTCCCACTACTCCCTCCGTCCCGCCCACCAGTTACCCCGAGCGTGTTCGAACTCTCACGCGACAGACCTCTCAGTCTAGCCTGTCATCCTCCGCAGGACACGCAGATCCCCACGCACGACCTCCAATGTTGTACGACGTGCTTCGCTCGGGAAACGCAGAGTTGGCGAGCCCACTGCGCAAAGGACCACTGATCTTTGCGGCTATGGCAGCTGCGTCGCAGCCCCCTGGTCCGGGCAGCAAGACCCCCGGGAAGATGAATGTACCGAATCCTTATCTTGCTCCCCCCCTCGGATCCGCGTCTCTCGAGCCTTCTCCCTCACGGCGGAATGGCTCCGTCTCCTCCGTGTTCCGCGGCGCTCCTCAGGTCAACATGGGTCCAGTTGCCAGTCCAACTTTCCATCCGACTGAGCTCCCGCCTCTGGCCCACGGCTCAAGCAAGAGTAGTTTGAGGCGCGGGGCGGTAGAGCGCTCACCCTCTGCCGGTAGCAGGGGCGACGCGAGTTCTGATTATGCTCGTCCTCGCGTCCTGACAAAGGCACGCCCTACCACCCCTCAGAAGCCAGTCACACACTCTTGCTATAAGGTCCCGTCTGAACCGGGTGAATCTTTATTCCTAGATGAAGACCCCTTTGCGAGAGCCGAAGGCGTGAAAATGTTGAAGCCGAGGCTATCATGCTCTTCTGTGAGTGAAGATGGACAAGTAAAAATACCGATCACCGCTGTTCCTCCTGCTCCAAAGACATCATTAACACCTCAATCTTCCGATGACGTTCCTCTGTCACCTGACACACCCCCTCCTCCCAACATGGAGAAGTCCCCACCGACACCAGTCACCCCTGACGATTACAAGCTCGCGCGTCAACAACGCCGTGGTCAATGGTTGGAGAAAGTTCCGCCGCCAGCTGTCGCAGAGGCTGTTGCAAAGCAACTATCTGTGGAGGAGGAACAGGTGGAAGAGCAACCTCGTGAACCCTCACCCCCTCCGATGTATTTCCCGATTATGGCAATGTTGTCGGACGCGAATCTCCTTCCGCTGCTTCTGTCGTACTTGTCCTACCCTGAATGGCTTGCACTCTACAGCGCGAACAAGCAAGTTGAGGGATTGTTCCAGAGCAGGGTTCTCCGTGAATTTGTCCTGGAACGTTATCTGAGTACGGTTGGGTATTCGAAATGGAACTATGAATGGGTAGAGCCGATTGCGTTATCGTTGAAGGCAAGTTCGATACATCTACGTCCTTGCACCTACTAACATTATCTTCAGGATCTCCACAACTATCTACGGGGCGTGGCGATGCCAGCATATCAATATGCCAGACTTTCGGTTGCATATTTGCAAGCTCATATGGCGAACGGGGTTGCTCCGACGACCTCTGATGCGCCGGATATACTTGCCCTGGCACTCACCACGCGAGCTTACACCCGAGTTGTCCTGCGGCTGCGCGCTCAGGCTGAGTCCGAGGCCAGGTACCTCCAGACGCTTGTGGCGACCGAAACAAGCCAGGTCAAGAATACTTCGCGCCCAGGCACTCGTCAGCAAAGTGTGTCAAGCCGGGCGCCATCTCCAACGTCTTCATATTCTCACTCGCGTAATCATTCTCACGGGAAGAGCGACCGAAGCCCAAGTACCTTATCACCAGGGGTCTCCAAATTTAAATCACCCCTCTATCGACCAGGGCGCGCACCGGTTCTGAGGGTGTTTGTGCCTTCGCCCGAGGGGGACTGGTTGTCTGATGCGAGTGTCGTGGAGTGCGAAGCTGAATTAAAACGTTCCGGCATTCAGAAGCTTCTCCGGGTGGGTGATATCGTTTGGGACGTTGCTGTCGGCGACGAAGGAAACCTCGGTCGGCTAATGTGGGACGGGAGCTATCTTGTGGTACGCTTCTCCTCGGATTCATGTTGAATACCAACCTCCGACACTCGGCTTTTGCAGGATCTTGATTATAGGTACTCCCGAATGGGTGAACTGTCGCCGTACTTCCACAGCTTGGCGTTCTCCCCTTCATACTTTCATCGGGTCATTCGCATTGGCGGTTCTGCGACGCATAATCCCCACTGCAACCCTATCGTCTACATTGACGTAAGTCCATGGGGGCGCGAGATCGCGACCAATCTGCAATTGTTGCAGGACCGAGCTCGAACGGAGACGTGCGTATTGCTTCAAATCTTGTTGGATCCATACTTATGCTTTACCACAGTCCGCACGGGGCGTTGCATGACGTCGTTCGTTGGGTACACCGCTCTGCGTTTTCCATTCGCCCATCTGTACCACCTCCCCAAGGACAGGTCCACTCCCGTTCGCGCGCTGTCCGCATTCCCATTCCCAAGGTCGACGGATTCTATATCGATCCCGGCTGGTACGGTACGGTGGTCCTCGAGTCGGAAGGGACGCATGAAGGTCTTGCAGATCTTCAAGCGCGCTGCGGGCCTGGCGTGTTCCCGCCCAGAGCGGAGGCCTTTGCCACCAAGATTCGGAACCAAAAAGAAAAGGAAAATAGGCGGATGTGGCGGATCCTGCGGGAAAAGAGGTACGTGTTGCGTTTCGTGTGTGTGATGCCGGACTGATGGAGGACTTCCTAGTCGTCCCGGTGAAATATGGCTCCGAGCTGTGCACCTCAAGGAGAGAATGATGTGAACTTTGACAATGAATCGGTATCTTCATGTGGTCGGCCTCGCCTTCAATGGATTCAGGATCAAACGCGCTGTTGATGATTTGGAATTGGGACTCCACCCTTAATTTTTCTCACGAATGTTGCGACGTATCTTTTTTTCTGATGGTACTACTCTAGAAAAGAAAGGGTGTAGTTTACTTATCCACGTGTATTCCTTTCGTTTACTGTTTCATTCTTTACCTTAGCTACATCACGATTACCCCGACTACAATATCATGATTGATTTTCTACGCACGTGATCCATCGCGTCGCGGATTCCCTGAGTTTTGTTTGGATTAGCAACCTTTGTTCAGTAACGCTCTTTCTTCATAGAATTCGTCTCGCCCGCTGTTCATTTCGTTTCTATCCCTGCAGCGGGTCTGTATCATCTTCCCCTTGGCTCTCCGGACTCTTTCCATTCTACTTCAGAAAGAAACCAACGCGATCAAAAGAACGACCACGCCATGTTCCACACGTACATCTTCCTCGTCGGAGCCTGCCTCCCATTTGTCTCCGCCTCCGTTTACCCAACACAACCGATCCAAGCGACAGTTTGGTCGGCGGATCAACCGATGCTCGTGAGCTGGATCGAGGATTGGAAATACCCGATGCTGACCGAGATGGGCCCATTGGACATCTCGTTGTGGAGCAACACGGACGTAAGCTCACCGTCCTCCGTGTGTGTGCACGATGAAGCTGATCATGGCGAATCGCGATGCATTGATAGACGTACCTCACTCAACTCGCTTCTGGCGTGGATCCCAAGACGAAGACGTGTCAGGTGACGGTGCCAGGGTGGGTGTTGAAGCAGGGGTCCAAATAGTGGGTGTCTCTTCTTGGTTCTCCTTCTTGCTTTTCGGGGTGATTTGGGGGTTCTTGGCGGCTTGTCTCCTCGGTGCCTACGGTGTTGTGATTGCGGGTCGGCGTGCCTGTTTATCTCACCCTTTCACATTTTGCCTTTGCCTTGGCTGTGGCCTTCGGACTGATGTCCGAGTTTATCGTGGGTGTGGTGGTGGTACCTCCTCGGAGCAATCGAGATTCAGACGGGCACAAGACGAGTGTGACCGTGACCGAGGAAGACGAAGCAGGCGGGATGGCAGTGTCGAGCAGTACTGCGCATTACACATCCAAACCGAGGTGGCATCTCGATGTCGAGATGGGAGATCCGCTTTCCAAGTCTCGTGTTTAACGTGACGCTGACGATACATGTGCTGCTCGCTCTCTCTCGCTCCCTCGGCTGTGTCGTGACGGTGGACGTACGCGCAGCACGCTCCGGTTTACGATGAGCAAGCCGATCGACGCGATGGTTTATTCGGCTGATTTTGCGATTATACCTGCGAATACGACGACAGGTACGGGTACGGGGAGCGGCGCTGTGGCGTTGGCAACGCAGAGTGGGACCGCCGGAACCGGGAACGGATCTGGATCTGGGTTTGGGACGGTGCCTACGACCACGGGATCTTTGACCTCTTTAACCGCGACCACGACCACGACGAGCGCGAGCGACCGACTCGGATCGACGGCATCTTCGGGGGTCCCGCCACCGTCGGGGACGATAACGGGGGGTGGGGTACCGAGCCAGGGGCAGCGCGCGGCGAGTGCGGGGCGGAAGAGCGTGGATGTGGAGAAGCTCAAGTTTCGGTTCGTGTTCGTTATTTGGCCAGTCTTGATGGGGATCACGATGGCGTTGTGAGAATATTTGAGAGGGACTTTTGGGATTGATTTGTAGCGTATGATGGGTCTGTATTGGAATTGGGTTGAAGATAATGATCTGGTGTGTTCCTACCCATCGTCCATGGACACGAGTGACTTTTTGGCCAAAGGCAAAGGGTCAATTGAGTGGTTCCGAAATATTGTACCGGCGCGACGCGGTTCTCTTTAACCACGCCCGGAGGCCCGGCTTACATCGCCGACATTGGATGGCGGCGTGAATGCACTACGGATCGAAGGTGTGGACATTGGTGGCAGGAAGTGGGTATCATCCGGGGTACATTGTAGTTGTTAGCACGGCGCGACATTTCACGGGTGACTCTACAGGGGTATCTGTTTGCATCCAACGTAATGCCATCCACATGCCAGTTCATCTGGGGTTGGGAATAACTACAGGACCATACAAAGCTGCACTATTCCACGTGATGCCCCTTCGTTGCTAATTCCCAGGCCGAGAGTCACTTTGACGGTGAAAGGAGACCGACACAATTCTCGGCGTACACATCATTGGCGAGTTCTTCTTTCATGTCTTCACGCAGAAGAGTATTTAATCAGAGTAAGGGCCCTAATAGTGCCGGTGAGATGATCTCGGAAGCCGTCCTTGCTTTGGAGTATGGCGCCAGCTTGGAAGATATCGCTCGTACAACACACGCACACGTATATGTCCATGTCGTTCGTCACATGCGATGCGTTGACTCTGTGAGGCACTCAGGGAGGCTGGAAAGCCAACCCACTTTTTAAGATGAGGTATATTTTACCATTGTTGTTTTCCTTCGCATGCACTGGAACACATTCGCGACGCTGTTGTTGCGCTTTGCTTTTGTGTGTTTTTCGGCCAGACGCTCCCCTTACTGGCTCATCCAGTCGTCGCTTGTAAGCATGGAGGTTGTTCATAGCGGCTGCAAACGTCCTCGGAACCATTCAAAGGCCGATTTATGTCACATGTGTGCTCAGTGTGGTTTCTTTTAGGTCTACGTCATCTAGGATCACAGAGGAGCAAGTACCACGAAAGTATGTGTATGCCACTTTGAGCGGGATCCGACGAGTTTCCCCTATCATCGGGTTTGGGCCGCGAATCACCAGTCCCGAGCTGACCCCATTGGCATAACTGAGGTCACTGCTGCGACGTAGCCCAAGCTGCGTGTTCCTGGGACTGTATATTCCCCATCCTGATGAAAGTTTTTTACCCGTGAGTTATAATGCATTTAGATTATACCCTTCCATTTATAGCCCTGACCTGCATAGTCTCCGCCAGATTTCCCAACTGGATTGCTCCCTGGGAGCACGAACTAGGCGCTCTTCAAGGGGTGCTTTCAAGGGCATCGGAGGAGCTCGATAGGGTCGTGGTCAACCACCGCAGGCCGACCTTTTGGGACAAACCGAGTTTTCCCTCGTGTCGAGGCGTTTGTGAAGCAGATCTGTCGATGGCGGTGAGCAGCCATCATAGGACTACACCTGCGCACCGCGGTGGTAAGGACGTCTGTGTACGGGGCAACGTCTGGGCGATTCACCATACCGCGCGCAGATTCCCCGATCCACACCTATCAGGGACAGACCCAATGACCGGGCTGGGGCCTACGCGTGTCTAGTAGTGGCCTGGGGTTAGCCTGATTTGCCCAGTTGCCTTCTGCTTGGAAAGTTGAAAATGGCCGTAGATGCCAAAGGCAACGTAATTTATTCTGAACAGTTTTACTTAATCACACGCGAGTTCATCGCTCAACGCTGTTGTGGGGTGAACGTTTGAACCGCATGTTCATACGTTGCAGTAGCGGACCGAACGTGCGCCGCACCCCATTTCAATTCCAAATCTCGCTATGTACAACCATTCAGAGAGACGAAGTAGCAGCCAAGTCGGAAAAGGCTAACAAATACAGGACAAAAACCAATTTATAAGTCGAATGGCGCGAAGACACAAGCATATCTATCGTCTCACAAAGTTCCAGAACCAAAACGGGGTAAAATACCCACACAGTAGGACAACTTGAAATGGAAGCGGAGAAAGTTAAAACACGGGAGACAATGCCGCGAATATACACGATGGATTAACGTGTTCGCTCTAGTGGAACTCCTGCGGGATGATCTTACCGCGAATAGCACGGTCAACCAACCCCAGGTGCTCATCCATGAAGTCGTGTCCATGGTCCTCTTGAGCACTGTCCGTGAGGGAAGATTTGCTTCCCCACTCGCTATTCTCGCCCCACAGCATCTTGAACTTCTTTATCTTCCCATGCTGCCCCGTGACCTTGAGATATTCATATACAGCTCTCCAAGAACTGTCGAGTGCACCAACGACCCAGCTACGTGACGGGGTCAGTACGACTGTCCGCAACGGTCTCCGTCGGATATCACTCACGAGTGGTGCGTGCTTACTGCCTCGCCTGCAAAGTGCAAACGTTTACTTGCCGCAGGGTAAGTGAGCGACGCATACAAATCTTGAAAGTCGCCAGGCCCAAAGGCGGCAAATGCCCCTGAGAAAACGATCAGCGCATCATCTCGAGCAAAACTGCCGACTTACCCATAGTATACTCCGCACAATTCCAATCCTTCACGTGCATATCGACGAATTGGTCCTTTAAGTAGGCGTATGTCACATCAGGATGAAGTCCATGGTGTGCCTCTGCAAGATTGCGAAGCACGAGGTCCAAAAGTACCTCTCGGCTTTTCATTGTGGAAAGAAGACCAATGCGACGCGCGTCTTCACTCAAGGCGTAACTGGCAATGAGCACTTTAGATGGTGTACTAGAGTCGACACCGTAAGACGGGTAGACGATCGTGAAGATCGGGAGGTCCGTGAACGTTTGACCACCTATAATGCCCAGTTTCGTAGTCCACCAATTCGATTTAAAGAGTATCGCGATCTTGGTGGAGGAATTGTATTTCAACGTACGCAATGCGTTCTTCTGCATGATATTCAAGCCCGCACTGCTCAGATCGATGGTACGGAGAATAGGAAGAGGCAATGTGGATATGACGTGGGAATAGTTGTACGTCTCATTACCGTTCACTGTCACTGTAACAGATGGGATTACGATTCTTCTCCGGGGTCCAGCAAGGTCATCTATAACCTTGTCCTCGTAGACAGTAAGATGGACCCAATCATCAAGCGATTCTTCTGTGCCGGCAGGAGGTTCATGATCCAGCAAGCTAATCGGAATGTCGACGGTCATATGACCTTGACTTATAGCTGTAACTCGCTTGTCAAAACGGATGAAACGCCCCTTCTTATTTAAATGCTCTTCGATCTTCTTCGGCAACATCTGTGTTCCACCCCTACACGAGCAAGATGAATTAGGCCAGGTCTGGAATTAGTAGTGGAACCTACTCGAAACACTTCCATTGTACGTCTCCACGGTTGATCAGGAAGCGGAACACAGCCTCTACCAACGCATAGTCACTACGACCTCCAAGAAGTCCGCACCAGTTGACAACGTTGTTGGGAAGGTGCTGTGGAGGAAGCTCAAGGTGGGCACTAGGTAGGTGCTTGGTCGCTATGTATGACCGGATAGTGTGCGAGTCGTTGGCCATGAGCACCTCCCATCCTCTCCTCTTTCCAGTTTCAACATCCTGCAGGAGCATCCGGGCGAATGGTTGAGTGACATCAGCCATAATTGCATTCGCGCCTGCGCGAATATAATCAGCGTCCACGCCCATATCTTGTGCACCGAAATGTCCCTTGGGTGCACCGGACACTGGTTCACGGATCCCGTTGTAATAGTAGGAACCCGGCTTCGAACCATTCCGAGCCTCAAAATAAAAGGGTATCAGGCTGTCCCTGAGGCGATCTCGGCCTTCATTCAACGGTCCATATTCGGTCAACTTTGCCAATCTTTTCATTGCCCCATTCTTGTACCGTCCTTGGTCGTCCTTCTTCGGCAGTGGGAAGCGCATGGCGCCGGCATCCTAGGTTGAGAAGAGAAGTCAGCGACAGAAAAGTAGGTTGGACAGTTGAGACAGCACATAATAGTCGTATTTTCCCCCGTTCGGGAATCTATAAGTGAAAATCCGACCGCCGATACGGTCTGAAGCCTCGAGGATTTCATACTCGATGTCGAGGGAGTCAAGTATCAGGGCCGTATAGAGACCGCCGATGCCAGCGCCCAATATCCCAACTTTTTTTTCAGGGAGAAGGCGCAATTGATCGTCAGAATCGTCAAAGGTATCTGATCGACCAGTTTCAAGGGGTAGTCTTGCCTTCAGGGCAGTATGATAGTCTTGAATGATGTTTCTGCCGTAGAAAGCGAGCGGATCACTCTCAAAAGCCATGATGAATATGGGTCAAGGTGGGGGTATCTGTGGTGGATTTCTTGCCAAGAAGGGCCGCAGACGGTCGCAGGCTTGTTAAATATACTGAAGCCCCTGGAGAGGTCTGATTAAGACCGGTTGCGTTCAGCGCAAGGACGCCTGTGAAATTTTTACCCAGGTGCTCCAGACCCGAAAGTCGCCCGGGCCAATCAATAACGTCGCATGCTGATAACACCCAAGTGCGACCAAGCAGAAACACCATAAATTCTCCCGTTCCGTTATGCTGACCTCTCATGATCTTGTTGAAGTACGTAAAGATTCGGCCCAAAACAATCCCAACAACTTGAAGTTCAAGTTGTTTCTTGGACTAAAAAGTCGAATCAAACATTCCGGGAAATGAGGAGATGAAACTTACGATACATAGACACCCATCATCCCACTAGACGCCAGTAAATAAAGAGCAAATTGACAATGTGTCGGAAAGTCTAGTACCGTCTACTTGCTCGCGCGCTCACTGGACATGACATACCAGTGTCACGAATTGTCACAGATTGTCACCGTGGTGTTTTCGGCCCCCAAAGCCCACACTCCTGTATTGGACGGTCGGGCTAACGCGCAACGGTTCGGGCCGGTAAGATTGGCCGCCGGGGGCATGCTGTGCCACAACGACACCCGACCACGCTCAGTTTCGAATTTACAGCTCGCACGGGATCCCACCGCGATAGACGCGGTTCTCTTTAACCACGCCCGGATCGCATCCGACGTGGCCTGGTTTGCATCGCCAACATTGGATGGCGGCGTGAATGCGTTACGGATCGAAGACGTCAGGCTCTGGCTGTGACATTGGCATGAGGTGGGTATCATCCCAGGTCCATTGTAGTGTACTTCTAGTGCTTGTAGGGGCCATAACCTATGCGGAGGAGTTGTGGTCACATAGAGATGAAAATACAATCCTTTGGCACCCTCCAGCATCGCATTCGTTTTGTTCGCTCTGAACCGGACGAGATAATAAGGTCACCCCTTGGTCAAGGTGCATCAACGGCAGCCCGCCCGACGTGTGTGAATAACCGTAGGCGGCGTTTCAGTGGCGCCTCGCTTGAGTTTTCGTGGTTGCACAAACCACTGGCATTCTAGCTGTCATATCATTCAAGCTGTCTCTCCTGGCACAACTTCGAGGGCGGTTCTTCGCTGTTACTCCACAGCTTCCCGTGTTCCGAACAAGTCAGTGCTGTGGAGCCAAGCTGGTCAGCAGCGGAGAACAAGACATTTTACAATCATCCAACGTCATAAGGAAGCCAAGCAATGCTGGTGATCGGAGATACCGCGTCAGTGAGGTCATGAGGCTGGGCCGGGGTTCAGAACTCTGGACAGAAAGGGATTCGATTTGACCCTGATTTGGGTTCGTGCGACCAGAAACGACCATAGTACTAGCCTAACCTCTCTCTGCCGTGTTACCTCACAAGACAGTCTTGCAGATAGCGGCTCGTACAGTGACAGCCACGAGTCCTTTACCTGTCCCCGTAGAGCGCTTACTAGGAGTTGCTGATCAGTGGCGTCCGCCGGCGTCAGTACCCAATACCCATCAAAGTTGCTATCGTAAGTGTCATTTCCCTTTCCCTGGAAGGCTTAACTCCATTCCTTAGTACATACACGGAACAAGGGAACGTTAGGATTTTTTTGGTCCAGCCTTCCAGTATACCCCGAACAAGATAACGAAAGGTCGTTACTCAACATGATGGAATGGAACAATCAAACGTCATTGCTGCCTCATTTTACCGAGGGTTCTCCAATACTGCCCACACCCTAAACTGGATGTTTGTTTGCTTGGTCCACGAAGGTGTGGTATAAAGAAGGTTGAAAACCAGCATGGGTTTAATAGTTCCCAGATAGCACCATCTATCTCTTGCAATACTCGCATACAATGACTCGGGTATGTATCTCCTAACACGGAAGGTCCACTTTTTCATAAGACTTTCAGACGTGGGTTCCTCTTGCTGGTGATATCTGGGCCTTTTCCGCCTCTGAAATTCTCAACGAGCAAGCGTCGGAGGAGCATGCCCATCCGTTGATGACTTCTGACATGCCGCTAGTGCATACAATGACTCGGGTATGTATCTCCTGACACGGAAGGTCCACTTTTTCATAAGACTTTCAGACGTGGGTTCCTCTTGCTGGTGATATCTGGGCCTTTTCCGCCTCTGAAATTCTCAACGAGCAAGCGTCGGAGGAGCACGCCCATCCGTTGATGACTTCTGACATACTGCTAGTATATCTTTGCTACTGCTGAATATTTACCCTGTTGACACCTGTCTTAGGCTTGGACTCCTTTTCCCGGCACCTGGATCGAGGGTGCTTCCACGACCCTCGAGGAGCAAGCCTTTTGAGTATGTAGTCCAGAAATGATTGCTCGTAGCGAAGTTCTTTGCTACTGAGCACAGTATAGGATGTTCGATGTTGCTGTTAGGCTTTGCAGTCGTGTAACCGTGTCGTTTCTGTGATCGTAGTTCCTGTTGTTGTTGACGTTGCCTGTTGCTCCGTGGTCATGTATGATGTAACCGTGTCCGAGTTGCTTCCGTGAATAGCAGTGAGTTTTTGCACATGATGAGCGTGAAGCAGGAGTCTGTTTTCATGGACCCGATCTCAGGGCATAACCATCCTCCAACGACATACGTACTAGTCTACAAGACCCGGAGTTGCAATAATGTTTTCTGGGTTCCACTTTGACATCACTTGTTCCTAGCGCGACGCTGGCGAACATTCAGAGGACTCGTCGGGGGATATGAATGGCTAGAAAAGCACGGAGCACAAGATAGATTACTAGTACTAGCAGTAATACTCAATATCATGATGCGTCCTCGATCGCTTATGCACATTGAACGGATGCAAGCTGAGGCCGAGGAGTCGCGCTGCATAATAGAACAGACTGATTCCCCGGCAGGCGAGGTTGGGGGATAAAACATAATTGCGGGAACAGGCGGGTACATTGTCATCGTCCCCTTGGGCCGAATAGTGTCACATCCGACAGGGGTCACTGGCACCGGATTAGTCATCGGCACCATGCGAGCATCAGCAACTTGGAACGCCACAAAACAGCATATTTTGTGGAAGGTACGCGGTTGGCATGACCTAAATGCACTTTTTTGGGTCGCTTAGAGCTCACCAGCCAATGAGAGGGCTTCAAAATCACCACATAGGCTGTCGGAGAGACTTCAAGCGATAACGTTACTCGTCTGCTTTGCAGATGGAGGGAACAGCATGATCATGTAAACCTCGCACGATGGCAGAGCGATCGTCAACAACGAGGCGGAGGAGAGCGATCCATTTACGACCTACCACGACATCCACAGGGACGTCGGCTGTGAAGCTCGTCCCGTTGAAATTGGCCTGGATAACAGCCCTTGTCAACACTGCAGAACCCTTGAGCGAGGCGATGGTGGTCGAAACGAGGCAACGATCGACGGTCTCATCGAAGCGCCCATCAACGGACCGTCCATTGAAACGCGTGAGGGCGGAGGGAGGGGGGAATAAGAGTGGCTAATATTATGCGAACGTTCACTTTCAGGCCAACGAGAACAAGGCTGGAAATGCCTCCGGACGGTGCCGATTATAGTACACGATGTAGATATAAATAAATATAAAGGTCAAAACGAACAATTCCCTGCCAAACGGAACGCGTAACTGGTTAGACTGGTCACCAGACTACTGTCGGACGTGACACGGTAGCCTATTCTCTCAAGAGGGACCATAGTGAGCCATGCCATGCCACGACGACACCCGACTACGCTCAGTCTCGAGTTTAATAACCCTTTCCCCACTGGTGTACCTATTACATCTACGAGGCCTCCAAGTCCCACTAGTACTAGTAAAGTCCGGCATAGATATAGCGATGACATTGTATGTGAAGGTGAGCAATCCAGGCAGTCATGTGGTCACTACGTGAATAACGAGTCCAACGTCAGCTACCTGTCGTGCGATAGCGATCTACAGTAATAATACAGATGCGGGTAGCAAAAAGCATGGTGTAAGATTATGCAAACATGTCATTGGATCAGCAAGTCACGAAAATGTTCTTGCAAATGTCTTTCGAGATCCTACATGCCATCATGAGCGACCTATTGAGGTAATTCACAAACGTTTGGCAGGACGCACCTCTTTGGCATCGAAGGTCTGCTGGCATTGGTCCCTCCACTGTGGACGCCACATGCACGGAAACAATGCAGGCTCATCAAAAGTAACATCCGACGACCCAGGGGTCGGATCCGGTAAAATCTCCATATCATTCGGGTCCATACTTTCAGGGCCATCGGGAACGGGAGGAACGGATGGAGCGGGCAAAGAGCGTGAAGTTTCCTGGGTACTACTGTCCGTCCTCTTCACCCGCTTTGATAATTTGGACCTGAGGGACGCCCTCTCTTTCTTGAGCAGAAGAATCTCGTAGAATAATTTATTGCGCTGAATAACACTACGTTGTTGGGCTCGGCCGACCTTCCGGACGTCAGCTTCAAGGGATTTGTTTTCTGCGACGAGGCTGTCACACAGCTCCCCGAGCTCGGGCACCTGTGCAGCTCGCAGGCGAAGTTCATCGTTTGTCCGTCTGTCCTTTTCTTGCAGGAGCTGCGTCAACCCTTTCCAACGGTCGACGTCAGCTCGCAAAGCTTTGACGCGGCCCTTGAAGATGCCGATGAGTATACATTGATGCAAGCTATCCAGTCGAGAGAAAATACCTCGAAAAGTGCCTTAATCGCTGCGACACCCTCTCGCGCCTGTCCCTCGGCTATTTCCACCCTTTTCTCAAGTTCCACGTTCTCGTCGCGAACGGAATCGACGAATCCAGATGCCTGCACGTATTGTTCACGGAAAAAGTCTCTATCCTTCTCAGCAGAAACCTTGGCAACGCTCATTGACCCGACTGAGGCAGTTAGTTCGTCGACAGAACGTAAGAGAGCTTCTTGTTTTTCCTGCAGCGCCGCACGCTCGGTCTCCCATCTGGCCTTATCCTCGACCCATAGAGTTCTTTCTACTTCCCACTTTGCCTGGTCCTGGGCAAACTCTCCGCGGAGTTTGGTGAGTACGGCCAGCTCTTCGGATCGCTGCGCTATGTCGGTAAGCATAACGTCACGCTCCTTTGTCCAAGCGACACGTTCGGCCTCCAATTCCGACAACTTGACCCTGGTTTCTTCAGCTCGTACTGCTGCGACTGAGAACTCGGCCACCCGCGCCGAGAGATCTGAGTTTTTCTCGGACATCTCCTTCCGCTGCGTCTCCCACATAGAGAGATCGTTCTCCCACTTGGATCGTTCTTGATTCCATTGAGCGCGTTCCGCTTCCCAAGCAGCGCGGACAGGGCCAGTTGGTTCCGAAGATTGTTGGAGTCCAGCGAATTCTACCCTCAATCCTTGTAGGCTTTTACGCTCGTCGGCCAACTCGCGCTCGAGGCGGTGAATCTCTTCCGACTTGACGTTGAGCAAGGACAGAACTTCGCCAAGTCTCCGGCTCGGTGAGTCAGTCTAGACCAGTATAGCGGCGTGAGTGTTGACCGAAATACGGCAAAAGCTAACGCACCAAATTTTCGGGGATTGAACGAGGGGGGGAGCTAGCTGGTTGATTGGCTGGCAAAGGCTCGATGTCCGTGTCTTCGTGCCGTTGTTCTTGGCTGGCCTGAACAATAACACTAGCTTGTTGGAGGTCTGTGGAGGGCTGTTCGATGTCCTCGTTTTGTCCGCTAAACGGAGAGTTCTGAACAACACATCAATGACACTGAACGATGGTCTCACTGGACGTGAATCACCTTGGGGGGCCTGGGGGGTGACATTTGTGCATCCCTGCTACTTATAACTTCGGATTCCTTCGTGGGCGGCGGTGGGTAAATGCCCGTCGCTTCTTGCGTGTTCTCCTCTTCTTCCTGGCGGAGCTCGATCCGCAAACGTTCTCTCTCTTCTACGCTCAGCGGCTTCTCGCTGTGCTCCAGTGTGTCCAAGGTCGTACTATTCGCGCCTCCACTCAAATCCACTACATCCTCCAATCGCAGCTCCGGAGGGCTCTCCGCTCCACTGGTGAATGGGAAGGGCGATACCTTTGACGGCGAAGGAATCTTCCCGTTGACAATATCATTGACGGCTTTCAGTCGTATTATCTTCTTGTTCCTCTGCCGCTCTGCCTCCCGCGCAAGCTGAACTTGATCGAAGAGTTCCTTCCCCCTCTTTTTCAGTCCTGAATCGGTCATCTTCTTCTGCTTTCGTCTTTTCTGGCGTTCGCCACCTCCATCCCGTTCGGACAGACTGCTCTGCAGTTGGTCGTCTTCAACCGCTCTCTGCTTCCCCTTGTCTACACGCTTCGGAGATGTGAAACTTTCGATGGAGCTCGGAGGTGCTTCGTAATCGGCAACGCGCGGGTGTGCGCTGGTCGTCGAACGGGATGTGCCGGAGGGTATCTTGAATATCGGCCCTTTTGATAAACGATTCATGGAAGGCGGGAATTTCTTGGGTGGGAAGAGATCCTGGGGTGATACAGAAGATGGTGCAGAGGCGGCGATGACAGCGATAGTAGGGAGGTCGATTGGCTTACGCGGGGATTGGTCGCGTGCTGGTGGCTGAGGCGAAGGAGGAGGCTTGAGCAACGACTGTGATTGACTCTGGGAATTTCCTGAAGATTCAGTCTCGGGGACGATGAGTCCGTTGGGCGTGCCCGGTTTTGATTGTTTCGGTTTAGGCTTTGAAGGGGGTGGACGAAGCAGGTCGAAGGTGTCGAAGGTGTCAAAAGTGTCAAAGGTGTCATGGGTGTCGTCAAAGTTGAAGTGAGTATCATCCAGCACACGTTCGGGTACATCAGGAGGAGGAGGAGCCGCATTGTCTTGCGATAGAGTCGCCACTATTCGATCAGGATGTTCGGGTGCATCAGGTTGTGAAGCTGCTGCGTCAGGCTGCGATTGATCGGCCATCATTCGATCAAACAGCTCGAGTCGCGCTCTAGTTCCAGGAGAAATGTCAGGACTGCGTGGAGGTGTGCCCGGCAGGACCAGGGGTATGGATATATGGAGGGGAGGGGAGGCGCGGTCACCAACTGTATCCTGTTGTTGTAACAGAGGACTGCCAAAGGATAAGTCCTCATGGTCAAGGTATTCTGTAGATTCTTCTTCGGGAACACGTTCATTAGCAGGACCATCCTCCCGGAGTTTGGTACGTGAAGGTCCGGGCTTGCTGAGAGGCCTAGACTCACTCGACCTCTGCCGGTGCTTTACACCTCGCGGAGGTCCGATTTTAATAGGGGCAACTGTTGATTTCACCACTTTTTCGGTTGGGTCATCGTCTTGCTCCGGGGGTGGTTTCCGTTTGGACGTCAACTTTTTCTTAGGCGGTCGACGTTCCTCGTCCTGAGATCCAGTCGATACGGCATCGGTATTGGTGACACGCTCCCCACGTTGAGGAACGACCGCGATCCCTGCCTTGGAGTGAGATAATCTGGAATCCTCGCGCACGCCCGACGTTCTCGAACTGCCCCCAGTGCCTTTTGAACGTACGTCCGAGCGACGGTCAGACTTGCCCTTGGCTTTGGGTGGCGAGCTGTCCTCTTCCTCGGAGCCATCCAACGAAACCCCATTACTTTTCGGAGGCACCTTTTTCGGCAGAACGACCTTGGCCCGTGCTTCGGGTACAAGCAGTGCGCCGTCGTCGTCGTCATCCGAAGAAATTGGGGGCAGCAGGACCTCCACCACCGTTCTCTGCTTCTTGGTTGGTCTAGACGACTCCTTCTGCTCATCTGCCTGCACTGCGCCACTCGACGCCGTCACAGGGGTCTCAGACTGTCGCTTGCGTTTGGCAGTGGCCGGCTTCGGTGGTGGAGAGAGGTCCCGTTCGACCGTGTCCAAACGCGAAGAGGTTGCTTCCGACGTCAAAGGACGCGTCTTCACCGCCGACGTGGAAGAACCCGCTTGCCTGGACACGCGAGAAGTTCGCGACGCCGTGCTCGTCTGCCTACCTACATCCCCCCACCCCGCGCACGTGTAAGAGGCACGCGTCAGCATTCTGTGCTCGATGGACAACTCCAAAACCGCGCTAAACGGTCCAGACGTTGAGAGAATGACGCCACTCACCGCGGTTCTTTCCCGCTGCACGTCTCTTCTTCTTCGCCTTCCACTCGACCACCAAGTCATTCGTGCAGTCACGTTTCGCGACCCAAGACTGTGCCCATGGCTTTCCGGTGGCCGGGTCAACCCCAGCCCATTTGACTTTGTATTTGTTGCCTCGCTCGGCAGTGATTTCCTTGACCTCCCATAGCACGTCTTCATCACCCGACCGGTCCACGAATTGAGTTTCGTCGATGTCGTTAGCATTGGATTCGTCGGACGAGGACATATTTCCGCGGTCGCCCCACAGTGATCAGGAAGATCGTGGATAGTAGGAATGCTCCGTTATGTGTTGCTGCTCCTTGCAGTCAGTGGCAGTGAGAACTGTGTTTTCTTACATAATCCACGAGGCATAACCGCGAAATCCTGTTTACTGGCAAGAGACTAGGTGTAGTAACATCACGATATGGATGGGGAACTGCAAATGTAGGTAGTCGACTAGGAATCTGAATGAATGTAGAGTAGTAAACGAGTGAATGAAATTCGATATTACGTATACTCTATTGGCTGGGAGAATGCAAATCCACTGGCAATTGCATGGGTGCAAGAGTCATTGTCCTTGTGCTGATTTTCAGAATACACTACCTCATGAATACACTACCTCATGCGAAGGCATGGATCTTGGGTTGGGGTGCAACCCCCCGGGTTTTCCGATGAGGCAAAGTTGTCGAGCCCATGAGAACCTCAGCTCATGCACCAGGGTCATCCGTGGAGTCAGCCGCCTCTTCGTCCTGGGCGTCTCCCGATCGAAGGGATCTCTCCTTCTGATACTCATGGCCGACGAATTTCATGACGCTACAATGTCATCATGAATCAGTATCTTGCTCCAAGTTTACCTTACCATGGTGCACTTACTAGATAGTGCCGTCCGCACAGCCCACGACCACCTCTTCATGGCTCAATTGCATCGACATTGGGTTCTTCTCAGGAGTCGCGAGACCTGTGAACTTGCTGGGTAGCGCACCCAACAGTCCCTTCATCGAGGCCGTGTCCACAGAATTTTTACTGACGTTAGCGAGCGCTGCCCATGTTCCGGAAAGGGGTATGATGTTCGTATCCATGTCCACGCCTGTCTCGGAGCATGAAAGCACATGATTGAGGGGATCATCGCCCTCCCCGTTGTAATTTTCGGGAAGTTCGAACTCGGGAATGTTTTCCTTGTTTTTGTGGGTTGACATCAGAACCTATTCAAAAGTTAGAAAATCAATTGATCCCCCCAATAAAATTCCACCACTTACTCTTCGATCAGCTCCTGATCTTGAACTGAACCTGGTTGCAGTGACTACTCTTCTCTTCCTTGGATCGACCGCGCCGACAGCAACGTCCGGTGTCTCGACCACCGCGACCAGTTTCGGCGGAGCTGTCAAGATAGCAGCACGTCCAAATCTAATAGCAAATCCCTCTGCACCGATGGCTCCATTACCCATCGGGGACAATGGAGTCCCTGAGCGGGGTGAGGGAGAGAGCAGCGAAGATAGAGGCGTGCTAGGCGTGGCAAGAGAAAGACGAGCCCTCGGAGCAGTCGTGGAATTGATAGAAATTCCAAGACTCGACTGTCGACGCTGAGGGGTGACGAGTGATGAAGTCGACCTCGAAAGTGACGGAAGTGCACGGGGGCGAGGGTCAGTGGTACTACGTGCGAGATTGGATGGCGGTGTTGGGGAAGCCAGACGCGCACAACTGCTGGTAGGGGACGCTATGCTGCATTCAGCTGGAGAATGCTTCTCCTCGTCTTCGGTCCACTGCAAGTGGAGAATAACCGATTTCGTGGCGCACTGGGCAAAATATTTGAGAGAGAAAAGGTAAAGAGCCAAATGACGACCTACCGTCATTTGTGTACCTTTAGCTGCGAACCATTGGAGCATATTGTTCGGCGCTGCACCGACGTTATGCAACCGAGCATTCAGAACGGGATCGCCCCCTCCCAACTCAGAGAGTTTGAACTGCGAAATCATCTCTCTTCGTTCTACAACATACAGATCAGCTGCATTCGGTGAGAGATGCCAAAAGAAAGCTCAACTGATCGAGAACACCCTGACAATACCATCAATAGTCACGCTGACGACTCTCTCGCCTTCATCCGTGGCACCAGCAGATCCAACGATCTGTACACCGATGTTGACAGTCGTCTGTTGTCCAAACCGCACAATCTTTGTTCCTGCCCGCCAATCCCAGCAAACCAAGGCCTTATCCGCTCCGGCGCTGACAAGGTTACGAGAAGAGAGCGCGACGGCACGGATACCGTTCAGATGACCCGCCAGCTGTTGTAGAGGTGTAAAGGTGACCGAGGAGAACAAATGTACGCGTCTTTGATGGCGCTCTCAGCGCCTGCTCGTCATACAAGCATATACAACATACCCAACGTCATGGAATCCAACGACGAACACCTCTGTGTGCAAGGATAAGCAAAGGCGCTGAGAACACCACAAGTGTAACCCGTACCTTCCTCTGCCAAGAAATCTACACAACTGACTGGTTTCTTCACTGGTAGGCATTTCTTCATCTCGCCAGTTTCTATGTCCCAGAAGCGGATGGTTTCGTCGTAAGATCCCGAGATGAGTCGCTTGCCTGAAAACATGACACTGCGATGAAACGAATATCACACTCTTGACAAAGACGATACACACCTCTCAAGAGCAGTGTCGTGCAAAAGTTGGTATGTCCATTCAAAAACCTGATGCTCTGCGGTAATGCGTTCGCGAAATTGGATTCGCGATGGTGTAAAGAACGATACAAAGGGAACCTGATGATGCAGTTAGAGAGGTTGACAAATTGACCTTACTTTCAACAAGAGAATGAAGGTTAGAGTATACATACCATCCTTCAGGTGTATCAGGTGCTCTGATGGGTACTGGGTCGTTTGCCGTCAACCGGAGACAATGCCAACGCCACAACGCAGGATGTCTAGTCGTTGCAAACCATTTCTTCGACACCTAGGCACGGCACTCAGGTCAGTTCCCCCATAGGTCTCCACCAAAGAACAGTTCGGCGGGAGTTGGATTCGTCCGCCAAAATGGAACGTCCGAAATTACCACTCACCAAGCCGACCTTGACGACCTCCTTGACGCTCAATTCCCTAAGGACCCGTAGTGCCAACTCCGGCGCCAGCGTGCCCACGATGTCAAATGTTGACTTGAGGTATTTCTGCAAGAGGAGGATTTGCAGAGGGATATCTCCCGGTAATAGGGCTACACGAAGTAAGGATAGTTTGTCAGTACGGCACACTGGGAAATCTGCTTGAACGAAATCCACTCACAATCTAAAATTAAACCAATTCTGTTGGCGCGCCGAGTGCACTGGTCAGCACGTTGATAAACAAAGAGGAATAGAAATAAAACGTCCAGAGTAATTGGCTCATAAACATAGCCCAGAGACGGACATGTATCCCAATGCGGAACGCAAGACATACTGTGAGATACTCACAGTTTCATCCTCGCCTCCCTCTTCAACCCCCTAATAACCCTTTTTACTTCCTTCTCATGAAACCCACCCCTTCCGTCACCCCTCAAGGCGCTCGCCAGCCCCATTCCTTCGTCGTCCTCATCCAGATGATCTGCGTACCCACTCCAGTATCCCTTTGCTTTCCGACCTCCACATACGCAAATCTCACCGCCACCGACTGGCACCTGAGATTGATTGTTCGATCGCATTTGTCCCTTTAGGATAGATAATTCAGCTTGAAGCGCGTACGCCTGGGCTGCACTGCTCGCTTGTGCACGCTCGAGAAGGCGTTTGTAGGACGTGAGACGGGTGAGATGGATCTTCCGAAGATTGTCCAAGGTCCCTTCGAACTGTTTCGGGTGTTATGAGTGAATTACAAGACAGTGCATGTTACACATTGGTGGAAGAAATAAACAAATGCTGGAAGTATAGGGGACGACGATCCCACCTTCACGGTCAAGCAAAGGGAACGGCAGAACGAAGAACAAGTATCTCCATCGAAACCATCGAAGCGTCACATGACACGGAGAATCATGATGCCGATGGAGGGGAACGAACTGGAACTCACCTCTTCATCCCCGATGTCCTCGCCAACATCGGTTATCATTTCAAGCGTAACATCATCCACGTCCCGGTCATCCCATGGATAGCTTCCATCCGCATTTACTAAAGTCGAAGCACCATTCACCTGACTGAGCGGACCGGATCCATTAGTGACACTGGCAGAATCGTTCAGACTCATGGTCCGCGCTAGCAACGATTCAGATAGAAGAGCCGCCGTTTCATGTCTACCTCCACCGACGACAGAAGCGACGGAACCCTTACGTCGTCCTTTCTCCACAGAAAGCAAATGGGACTTTGAAGGTGTCAGCTGCGTTTGAGGCGACCTCTCCGGGGTTTTCGTGATCTTCGGCGACTTGGCAGGGGTCCCGATGGCTTGCCCTGGCGATTTTCCCGGCGTTCCATGAGCAGGAGACTTCCCTGGTGTCGTCTGTGCAGGGGACCTGGCTGGTGTCCCTTGAGGGATATTCCGCGCGGGCGTAGCCTGCTTGGCATTGAAGGGAACACTGCTGGTAACGCCGGTACTCATGGCGCGGCTGCGGGTAGGAGTATTCTCCCCGCCCATCGAGATGGACTTGTGCATTCTCTTGGCAGAATTTGAAGGAGCAAGGTTGCTGGGAGGAGAGTGCGCGGAGGGACCGGTTGAAAGAGAATTTGAGTAGGAATGAGAATTCGAGGGCACGTGCGTTGGTGCATTCCGTGAGGGAGTGGGGGCTTCCGACATGACCCGCGCACGCGAAGGCGTGGCCTGCACGCCCCCCGGTCTCTGACTCGTTGACACAGAGGTCAATGAGCGCGGGAACGCGCTTGGGGGTCCAATCAAGGAGGTGCGGCGACCTTTGACTGGCGAAGGTGAAGTGGGGTCAACCCGCTTTGTCACAGGGACTGGAAGCCGGTGGCTTGACTGTGAAACCGCGCTTGACGTGGACCGCTTCGAAACGGCGGTGGGCGGCGGGACGGGCGTCGCGTTTGGAGAGCGAACATTGCCCGTGGCGGAAACCGTAGAGGTGGTGCGTGTCGTTGAGGTGGGCGACGACGACGGCTTCACGGTCGTGCATCCGCTGATGTTACTCGCGTTGGACATTGCCCGCGGTTTCGCGACGCTCAGCGAAGAGCGCGTGGACGTCGATCGCGGGATTGAGAACCGAGACCGCGTGGAAGCTTCAGAGGGCACAGGCATGGATGGCGCCGGTCAACAGCAGGTTCAAAGATGGGTGTGGGTGATGGCAACGGGTATCCTGGGGGTATCTGGCAACGCAGTTCGTCGCTATCACGAACAGCGGCGAGCGTGTGGTCCCGGGCCTACCCTGCACTGCGTTCCCACACCGCGCACTACCCTTTGCGGAAAACATTCCATTCTGGCAATACACTACTAGTAGTACTCGGAAGAAAGAGCAACCTCCGTCAACCTCTTTGAGTTGCTTCATTTCACGTATTAGTGAATTGACAATCAAATCGCAAGTCCTCGGGTTCCTTCCAGGTTTGAAACATTTATCCCTCAATGCTTGGCCCCGCAATCCCCGCATCCCGGACTCCCGGTTGTCCTGGCCCCGTCAGGCACTCGGCCGCTGGAGTAATTAAATCTCAACCGTTGGTTGCTCCGGTGAGCAAGGCCACCGGTCGTCGGTTCACCCCTCTAACGCCCCTCGCGGCGGTACGGACTAGTCGGATTTACCGTAGCACGTCATTCAGGGTACCAGTTTCATCATTCGGCTCGCGTACTCGAGAGGAAAATCGATCACAAAAATTCAGTGGATCAAGTGTTACACTGTCGCAAATGAGGGTATGAGGGTATCCAGTGTCCAAGTCACAAGACTACACGTCCAAAGTTAAACGTTCACGTACTGTCCATTCGTATGAGCCCGGAAAAGTCCCTCCAGGGGCCACAGGCGAGTCAAGCATATCCAAAACATTTTACATGCAACGTCACGCTAGGCCCACCGTTCAGTGGGCTAGACGGGCTCGACCAAGGAAGTCGAAGTGCCTTGCGGACGATCTTTGCCACGGCACTGGGCCCGCAAACTTAAAACGAGTCAGCCCTTGAAGCAGAACAAACACCAGGGCACCTACCGCTGACAGATACCCTGCCACTAGCCGCGTTTATTTCTTCACCGAGTATATGCTCCAAGTTAGGTCGACCGCTGGTGACCTTCAGCCAAGGCTGCGAGAGGATAGCTCCCTCCGGCTTATCGAATGGATTCGCGAGATCCACGAAAGGGTTTGGATCTTCAAATGGGTTCGAATGTGTTGTCTCAAAGCTGGTTTGGCGCTTCGGGGGAGTAGACGGTAAATAGGGGCGGCCCCTCGTTAAGAAAACCTGAATGTCCACCTTTAGCCATGCAGGTGCGAATCTAATTGCTTTAGTGAGCGATTCCGAAACACCGTTCAAGAACTCTGATTAAACAGTAAACCAGTATTCGTCGTTCCACATGATCGAAAGCAGTCACCATTATCACGAACGGACCAGATGAGTACAACTCGGCGGCAGCGACTTGATCCATTTCTCACAGATCTGATGTTTCCCTGCAATTAACGGCACATTCAACGCATCAGGAAAACCACGCACTCGATAATACTCAGTAACGCTGGCAATGCAAACGTGATTCCTGTCCCTCCTGGAATGGTGATCAAGCAGTGAAAGTGAGGATCAAGTCAAGAACATACCGGCAATAAGCAATGAAGTGTTATAACAATCCAGATTCACACCCTCTCCGTAGGGCCCGTCGATATATACCTTCACACTCTCCCTGCGTGCTGCGACATCCTTCAGGCGCCGTGTAAACCCGTTCTTAACTCCGATCAAAAAGACTAGTTCCTTTCCATAGGGGTCTTCCGCTGCTTTTGTATCCGGAGCAAAGAGGGCAGAATCAACACTTGCAATACTGAACGGGTGTGCCTCGAAAGGGAGTCGTGAGACAGATGGCATAATAAGGTAGGCGAACTGTCCCGGTGACCAGTGGAAATTATTCGGTCGACGAAATCTCACCCGAACGAGGCTATCGGACAGCAGCTCTGTGGTCGCAACCAGCATACCTAGTCTCTGCCTAGAACCAAAACATGCGAGGTTGAAGTACACCAACCGGCCGGTACGTATCAAGCGGTCGGCAGCCCAGATGATGAAGGAGGGCCAGATATAATATGTGAAACTCGCTCCGCTAGATCAATCAGGTTAGCAAAGTGCGGTAGAAGATTGAGTTATGTAGAAACGCAACATACCTGTAAGAATTGATGTGCATGATAGTGGCGAGCATGATGACTCTATGCAAGATCAGTTGTTTGTTTTATCAATGCAATCAAGTGTCCCGCTTACATGACAGCAACAAAATGAAGACAAAAGAACAGCTCGTAGGCCCTCTGTCGCACAGGACGGAAGGAGACGACCGCGAGGCCTACAAATACCAATGCGGCAGCAATACCAAACAGTTCGGATTCGCTTGAAGCACGCTCGTAGCTTGGGTGGTTATAAACAGCATCCATGCCAGCCACGAAATGTCACTTACAACGAGAAATTGTCACCTCCTCCTAGTGCGTGGATTCCGATAAATATTAAACAAGCTCTAGCCGCGAGTCTGTGTACAAAGTTTAGCTATGCTGACGTCAGTCTGAGTAAAATGAAGAGCGTGATCTAGATTACCTTGTCAGCGCTTATGCGAGTGACCACTGGAACATCGTCAGATCAAGATGGGGCTTCAAAGGGTAATGGGTTCAGATGACTCACGGGATATAATGTTGTTCTTGGTGCCAAGGACCGTAATAAAGGGAAATTGACTGGCAGCTAGCAAGGCCGCACGACTGCACCAGTTTAGCGGCTCACCATCTGGGTCAGAATCTACAAAGGCGCCATTAGCATTCGCCCAACGAACCCAAGCGACTAGCGAAATTACGAATTATAAAAGTCCAAACGGTTAGAAGGGCAACATATGCCACCGTAGCGAATAGCTCGGCCAGATTAAACACATAGGAGCCAAAGCCAACCGTTGTCCGAAATGCGAGTACGCGATAAGAATTAACGATGGCAAGTGGTAGGCTGAAAACAGAAGTTCCTCGTGGGGAAGACTGTATCGGTTCTTCGTCCCGGACAGAACGTTGGCGGCTGTTGAATTTGGTATGGAAAAACGCGCCCCATTGGAAACACCCCACGATGAGCAAGGCGAGGACGATAAAGAGGTATGGCTCGATAGGGTAGCGGACAATTCCTTGGATGCTGGTGCCGGTTCCTGTGCTGGTATCGTTTTGGGCCATGTTTGAGTTAGGATCGCGTCGCGCAGCCAGGCCCTCCGAGACGGTCTTATGCCAGGATGGATTCCTGTTGCACGGTGCAGTGCATACAGTCTCTAGCTCGGGTGTGATTATCAAAAGTTACAACGCAGGGCGACGACTGCAAAACCAATTGATGTGCGACTATTTGGCCTTGCTACCATGTTAGGACACTGCTCCCACCTGATTGCGCACGACGCCCTCAGCACTTGACTCTGTGCAGCATTGCTCCAACTACAAGTCATCGAGTAGCGTTGGGCATTGGGTGCGTGGCGGAAAACCGTGTCATGGATGCTGATCAGTCACACACGTAAGTACCTCGGACTCATGCGGTGAAGCCACACTGCAGAACTTCTGCCGTCACCGCTTCCTCTCCAATTGAACGGTAGAAGCCCCCGCTTGGGATGTTCGCTTGCAAATGCACTGGCACCTGACTGACAGCTCCTAGATTTTTGCTCTATTGAATCGGTCCGATCGACCGCTTTTCAATTGGATTCCAACTTGAAGCCCATCAGGATCAAAATTTGATTACTTTCAAGTTTTCTCTCATCCACCATCTTGGTGGTACTTATTGATGCGCCGACGCCACACGAGCCCACATGCGCCTACGTACTCGCCGCCGCCGGCCGGCCGGGCATCAGCAGACTAAGCGACAGTGCACTGAACGTAAATTCATGCTTTCTCAGATGGGCTTACCCCAGAACAACTGCCAAGTGTCCGACGTGATCGCCTCCAAGAGCATGCATAGATAAGATCGCATGGCCCACTTTCTGAGCGCTGGAATATCTCTGTTTGGAGAAACGCGGCTCTTGCGTCACTTTGGTAAGATCCTCCATAACGACCACCCACGAACGTTGACTTACTACTACTGGTCGTTTTGTTGCGCCGGGGTGGTCATTCGTCCGTCCAACGGCTCATGAAAAACACTCAAGTTGGCAGGGGTTTCAGGGTTGGGCAAGATCACATTCGGTGAATTATAGCAATCTCATTGGTGGAGACGCAAATAAATTGTACCTACAGACAACATGGGAAGGACCGGAGTCCATCATATCAGCGGAAACGCCACTGAAGAGTCGCTAAGAAATCATTCGACGATACAGGGATGGTCGTGATGGTTATAATCGCTTAACCCAAGCCGGTGAACGAACTGATCTATGTACTCCACATGGTCTGAGAAATATGCGCAAGTGGGCAATTCGCATCGCAAATGAGGAATTACCTGATGGCGGCTCTAACCATAAAACCGAACGACAACACTTTTTTCGCCTGACGTTAGTAGCAACTTGCTCTTCCTACGGGAAAAGAACGGCCACCGGTAAGAAACCTCGGTAAACAAAGAACATTGTGTAAGTGATTATAGCAAAAGTAGCCCACTCAAATCCCACCATATGTCGCAGACGGCCATACATTCGACTGAAATCGGACGAGTGTGTACATACCTAAACCCAATCATTCATCAACGAGCGTTAACGAATAGTTGTCCCATTTTTCAGCATGTTACCAGAGTCTCTCGAACGTTTTGGGTTTAATACTAAGGCACCACTCCATGCGGTCTCTTGATCCAATGATAGTAAGTTCTGACCTGTACAGGCACCGAAATCCGCGATGCCACGTATGCTTCAAGTTCCGTCACATGTGCCCTGTTTAAACACGACAGCGGATCAAGCGGACGGTGAGCCTAGCGGTTTTGGTAATGTCCGTTGCACCAATGTCTCAGGGATGATGATCCTTATCACGAGGGCTGCGGCTCAGAACCATTTGGAAGTTGTTCTCTTGGGCGTGCACATGTACTCGCAGATCCCCCGGGCCGTGGCCCACACAATTGGTACGGCGACCTCTGACAGCTCTTGCGTATCGTCTTCCAGGATGAAAGAACCTCGAGTATGCAGCCGATCAGTGAAAGAAAATTGCCTCATGCACGATTTCATATACCATGAACTGACACGTGTCGTCTCCGTCAGAGCAGCGAACTTGCGGCCGCCGGTTGTCATGTAATTCACGCTGACAAACTTGAAAATGAGAGCCCATTCAATGAGACTACTGAGGTCACCGAGAAAATCCACATGACAGCCTCATGGCCGAGGGCATGTCTCGTCCAAGCGATGATGTCAGGCACCGCCGGGAGTTCGCTTGTTGAAGCGCTGAAACCCCGCATGTACATAATTCCATGATAAACGGCAAAATTGCTGGTGTCAGTTGAGGAGGTTGAGGGATCCGCAGATCAAATGACTGATCACACATACCAGCAATCGCAATCCTGATGCCTTTGACTTCCGCTGACCGTACCAAAACCATAAATTCAAACTAGGGGCAGTTACAATCGACTTCGTGGTGATGACTGGTCGTGACTACTTCGACACACTATCCCAAGCTCTCGAACTAGTAGTACAACAGAAGAGGATCAAGTTTCGCATAGATGATTGTTGGAATGTGCCTGTCCTGCAAGCCCGAGCTAGTGGTACAACATTCCTGAAAACTAAAAGGAAGCCAAACAAGTTCCAGTGCCATGGAAGAACCGCCAGTATCCTGGCAACAGGTGAGCAAAAGAGAACCACAGCTGTGAACCATATAAGCAAGCCTGTACGAAGAACAGTCTGGGCTCAGAAGACTTACGCTGTAGAGCTGGCATGATTTCCGGTCCGCCTGCGTGCCTTGGAGCATCACAAATCTCATGCCCACCAAACTAGCATATGCGACAAACGCCGCACTGCATATCACATCGATCTTCCATAAACACGTCAAACAAACAGACCAAAGGGGCAACCCAACCATAACCGAGATCCGGGCCAGAGAGGGAAACAAGATGGGGAGCGTTTTTCTCCCTATCATCCGATCGCCTTCTGCATCTTTGAAGTCCTGGCAATGCAGAGTCGTAGCAAACATCACCGTACTCATAAGCACAGCAATCAGCGCAACTGGCTCTATAGTGGATCTGTCACAACCTGTGGACCAATGGTGAATGGTGGGTAAACGAACAACCGGTAGACCTACCAGCGACGAGAGTTCCACCTAGTTCGAACAATGATAAGCCTATCGCAGTCAAAACGTTCTTGGAGAGCCAGTATTCATGACCATGCAGTTCGTTGTACCAAATGAACAACGATGCGAGTATCACGCTGATGGTGAACAAGTAGGTGCTATATGAAGCAGAAAGCCACAAGCAGGCCGGAGTCAGGAGCCAACGAAAGACGGTAGCATCGCGGATGCTAATGAGACCAGCGGGAATTGGACGGTAAGACTTGTTCTTGCCGTCTTCCTCTGGGTCTACCAACTGATTCGCGACATTGAATTGTAAGAGATGCAACCAAATCCAAAATATTACACCGGGGAGGCGCCTGACGTCGCAAAGTGGGGCGGCGGCGGCGGCGAAGAACGTCTAAAGCATTGTCAAAATACGAGCATGGCGGGCGGGTTGGTGCTTACCGTAGGAATGATGGTCGTGATGATATCGGACTTGATATACCGGTAAAGAACACGAACGCAGTGCTTGGTGCTTTGCCAGCAAGCGAGTCCGATCATAGCAGGGTCGTGAAATTCGTGTCGGGGGATTCTTGCTAAACCATGAGTTTGAAACCCAGGCTGATTAAATAGATGGTGCGGTCACTTGACTGCTAATTATGCCCAAGCGATCGAAGCGCTCGGAAACAAATGTTGAAAACATGGTGGGCGTGAATATGTAATTCACAACCGAAAGCCGCTGCGTCGTCCGGGAAAGGACGGATGCAGTCGGAAACACATTCGATATACCTCTGGTACTCCGCGACGTATCTAGGCCATCGTCGATACTGCTGTGCCGGTAATTCGGACCAACGTGGGGGAAGCTTCGTCCATGTTTGTCTAAATTAGTTGCGGCATGACATACGCAGTCTGAGTCTATCTGTTGCGTCTGGCGCGGCGAAGAAGCGAGAAGCCGATGAGGGGTGAAGGGACTTGAGCGATGCGAGTAAAATTAGCACCTGTTACATGTCTTGATGAAGTTTAAGTTCCGAGTCCTCGTTGAGATGCACTCAGCTGGGTCGGACCGGCAACATTTTCCCAGAAGTGTTCGGACGGGACCCGATGGAACAGCAGGATTACAAACAGTGTCCTTGTTTGGTATGGAGCAGGGTTGAACCGCATCATGTTTTTTGCAAGTCTCGCCGTCGGCTGGAACCCGCTTCTCAGCAGCGAGGTTATCGTATGCTTCTCTTACTCACGTGTGGGCGTGGTCCTGGAAAGAATACATTGAGTGGGCGGAAAAGCTGCGCAAAGCCACGTTCCTGTTTCACTCAGACCGCGACACTCGCCCACATCCACGAAAAAGAGCAACCCCTATGGCTCAACAAGTTCCCTAAGACGATCTATCTGGGCCTCCATGCTGTACAACCGTGAAACCAATACCGCGTGTCTGTTTTCCAGCCGAGATAAGGCCTCATCATCCCGATCCCGATATTCCCGATCCCGAAATACCCCAGAGAGCGAGGGCAATGGTAAACCTAAAAAGCGGGTAGAATGAGAGGCGGTGGGTGTCGGTGTAGTGCTTCTACGACTCAGTATCGACATTGCTGAACCGGGACGCGGGCTTGGGCTTGGGCTCGGGGGCCCCTCCGATTCTGACTCTGTTGCCTCGGACTCCGGCGCGACAGGGACAGGTGGGAACTCGTCAGACGTTCCATCGGTGTTGGCTATAATAGGCGGCGGCTCAAATCTGAGCTCTTTCTTGACGGTGGTCGTTCGGTTGTGGTTGATCGAATCAAGGATTCGCGGCTTTCGGCCACTGGCAAGCACTTTTTTTCGCGCACTCATGCCGATACAGTCCACAAGCTGCCTCATTGCCTCGCGATCGGAAACCGCGCGACGCATCGGTGTGCGACTGGTTGTGCTTGTCTGTGGGAGTGTGTGATACAGAGTCCCATTATATGGACGAACAGGTGTTGTGAAAGTGTTCAAGTAGCCAGACGGCATCTCAACTCCATGTGACGGAGATGAGTTCGGCTGAACAGGGAGCAGAAGCCGAGGAGTTTTCAGGATCTCTAGCACCCCCTGAGTCGTGTTTCTATCCGATGACAGAAATGCGTCTCTTGGCGGTCCCCAAGAAAACCCAATGAAAGAAGCCTCCGGTTTGGGAGATTCAGATTCAGGTGTGATGCGAGGGGTTGAATGTAGGATAGACCAGCTTGGAGACGTGCTCACGGATGACTGGAACAGTGCAGAAAAATGGAAGGGGTGTGAAACGGTTTCATCTCGGGGCTCATGCGGTGCACAAGAAGATCCACCGATAGCAGACGTTGTGTAAGTGAAGTGTGGCACATGAAGTTCCGATGGGGCGTCATCTAGAAATTCAAATTCGCTGTTAAAAAAGGGAACTAAACATTGAACGATCCTATATTACCCGTTTCGACGCTTGCCCAATGTGTGGACTTGAAGAACGAATGCCCAGTGATTTCTAGTACATTACGACGACCGAGCCTGCGTTCACGGGAAGTCAAGAGTCTTCGACATGTCAGACATGTCACTGAGATATCCACGAGAGGGGCTTACCGCTGTAACAGATCTCGACAGGATTCCGATACGGAGACGGACTTGTCGAACCGCAAGCTGGTCTAGTTGTGAATGAGAACACAGCAATAGTAACGAATAGCGATGAGCGTACCTCGTGGTTCATAATCCTGAGATATGTTGTTCTGATATCGTTAGCAAAGAATGGTGTTACACCATATACTAGCTCGTAAAGCATGACTCCAAGGCTCCACCAATCTGTCTCCAAACCACATGTGTTAGCCGGCTGCCCAGAGCCAGGAGATGCTGGAGACTGATCGGAGAGTTCGAGCGCAAGTAAAGCATCCTCGTATGCTTGCAGAATTTCGGGGGAAATATAATCACACGTGCCACAAGGAACCAGTGAATGACGTTGCGGAATGTTCTGACTTCCGTCAGGTTCTGGGGGGAACAGGGGTGCCGCAGAACCAAAATCGATCAAACGTAGATGAAATCTTGAAGTCAGAACAAAGTTATGAGGTTTGATATCGCTGTGTGGTATGTGGTTCAAGTCGTATCCAGCGCATTCAAAGAGAAGCGTACCGGTGTGCAAATCCTTGAGAGTGACACCAATGAATCGCGCACACAGTTTGGGGAGCCCACCATTCCAGATCAGCTTCCAACACTCTGCCACCATGAGGACTCGACTCGAGCACGTCCCATAACGTGCCCCCCTCCGCATAATCCATGACAAGGTTGAGGTGTGTAGAAGTCTGGAACGAACACAAAAGATGAGGCGCCCACACGGTGTTACTGCGCCTGGCATGCAATAAAGCATCACGTTCAATTTGCGGGGAGCATTGCTGTCCAACCTTGAATCAACCGCAGTAAAGATGTTTATTGATGACTTACCTCGCGGGATCTGAGAGCGAACGCCCTTTCGATTGACTTGCGAACATAAACGCGTCCGTCAAGAACACAACTGACCACGTCAATCTGGAGTCGGAAGTCAGTGGGAAACCACGAGCATAGGTAATGGGACAGACGACACCGAACTGGCCGCGATCTAAGGTGCCGAGTGCGACGAGATCTTTGTCGGTGAATCGCAGTGAATCGATCTTGATGGTTTTTGCTGCGACTGATTAAGAACGAACGCTCGATTTCCACAGCTAGAGAAAAGAACTTGCAAGTTTTTCCAATTGTATTCTGACCATGCAGAACACCGTCGAGGGCAATACCCTCGTCATCGTCACCGCGGGCCTGTAGCAGCGAGCTGAGAAGGTCCTTCCGCTCTGCCCACGACAACTTAGACATGCCATCAATCCGTTGACTTTGGTGTGAATGTACTTCGTTTGGCGTTGTTTGGCTGTCATTTCATTTTTACTGGCGATCGCTTCTCTTTCCTGTGCTACTTCCTGCGCCCACTTCCCTGGTCGTCCGCTTTCGTTCGGTCTCCTTTCCTCCTCGCTTTCGCATGGGTTCCATTGAGCCTCTGGCTGGTCGCGCGAATCGGGTTCCCACAGCTCACCCACAACTCCAGGACGGTTCGTGGAGCTGGACAGCGCTTCGTGCTGCCACCTCCTGCCTCGTCTCCTGTGCCATGATCCATCTCTCTTCCGTAGTACATTCGTTTGTCGCGTCTTTCCTGTACTTCCTTATCGTTGATTTCGATGCCATTCTCCCATCACGGTTTGTGCACACTCCCGAGTGACGCCCAAAGCTTTAATCCTGGCCAATTCAGTCACATACTGATTCCACTACGATCATAGCGGCGACACGGCTAATATGTACATACATGATTACAAAACAACAGGCAACATCAAAGACAACAGCGACATAGTACATCTTTCACTGTGCTCAGTAGCAAAAGGCTTGGCTACCAGCAGTGTTCTGGATTTCATCCTCAAGAGCTTGCTCTTTGAGAATTGCGCAGGCCTCCTCATCCCAGCAGGGTAAAGGATCCCACCACTGAGGTGGCTATCAGGACAGGAAATATTCAATATATCAGAGACATACCAATGTCTCGGAAATCGCCAATGGACGAGCAACCGCTTCTAAAGCATGCTTGTCGACAGTTTCAGAGACCTGCAAGTCCCATGAGAGAGTGGATCTCCCACGTCAGGGGACACATACCGGGTTGGACATTGTATGTGAAGATTGCAAGAGTTAGACGATGGTGTTATCAGGTGTTATCTGACGACTCGTTGGATCCATGCTGATTTTCAGCTGGTTTTATACCCTTTGGTGGATCAAATAAACAGCCACACTCCAGTTTGGGGTGTGGCTGGCATTGGACCGACCCTTGATTTATTGGAGCAAGATGAGGGAGCGATGACGTTTGGTACTTCTGTTGAATAATGATCGTTCGTTATCTTGTTTGGGGTACCCAAGACTTGACCCAAAAAATTCCCAGCGTTCCACTGTTTCGTGTATTAAGAAATGCAATCAAGCCTTTCCGGGGAATGAAGAAACGACACTTATGACAGATCTGGGAATCGATCGGACGCCAGGATAAAGAATAATGTGCTGGAAATAACTGTGGAGCATGGTTTGACAACGGGTCACATGCCGCCCGAATCGGTGTCGATTTTGTCAGTCAGGCTCTATTATTGAAGGGTGCTGCATCGGTTTCCAGAAGCCCGGTTCAATTCACATGGTTCTAAAATCGCTTCGAGTTATCGCCGTCTTCCCGCCCAGACACGACTGGAACAGGGTCTTTTTGCCAAGACGGGCAACTGCCTTGAGGGGAACCGAATAGTTAGGTTTTGGAGCTCATCTCGACTCGCAGTCGTGACTCGTGAGCCAGACAATGTAACCAGATATATAAAGGGATCAGCTTGAAATCTGATCGATAGTGTTCCGGGTTCCCAGAACAGGGTTAAGAAACAACACTGGGCACAATATTAAAGGGACGTACGAGACTCGAGGGGGACAACGTGTCAACGGAATCATTCTAATTCATTGAACGGAGTTACCTCGATGAATCTCGTAGTTGCACGCACCAAAAGCCTGATAGTTATTCTCAGCGACAGAGTTCTGAGCCAAAGCTTTTCACGGGGGGATTGATCGCCTTATCGCCCATTCACAGGAGCTACGTTGCCGGCGAAAGGCTGCAAAAAGTGAATGAATGAATGAAAGCGGTATGTATATTGATAGCTCGAGTCCGGTAAAGGTTGTCAATAGACACAACGCTTGAAATTTTTGTACACTGGTGGGGTGTTCCACTAGTACATGATGACATGGCCAAAGAGCAGACAGGCGGGAGATGACACGTGACCTACCAGCTCATCTGGCGAGAACTTGAGCGCTTGAACAATGGTCAACAGATATGACCTCCCCGCTTCGTTCGACACCGGGCGTCAATTTTTTTTTCCTTTGAAGGGGAAGGGGAATACAAAGGGGCTGGCTCGGAGGAATGCAACAAGATGCAAAAAGGGAAATGGAGTTGTGCGCGGAATGAGAGAACCTAATGCCTACCTCTCTTTCAAGTCTGCCCCTGCCCATTCCGTACCAACGGGTACCTCCAAATGATAAATACTTACTGCCCTCGCAGTTTCCTGAAAAATGGTTCCGCGTGACCCCTTAAAGCCATATGTGACAAGGCCACTGACACGTTACAACCGATCATCAGTAATGCCACTCCTTTATACGCGGGTTAACCTGAGGCTGAGGTCGGATGATTTTAAAACGTTTTGTTCTGTATCGGTCAGCTGCTGCCAGTTTGGCTCAACAGTAACGTGTTCACGTCACAGACGAACGCGGGAAGCTGTGGAGTAACATTGAAGAACCACCCGTCGTGTCGGCAGAGACAATGTTGCTGGATTCTGCAATTACCCAAATAGATGAATAAATGATATCTATCTGGACGGAGGATAGTGGCAATTGTACCTTGAGCGAGACAAGACCACATTACAAACGCAACTCCGCACCGGTCGAGGCGCCAATCATAAGTACCCACCCCCTGCCGATGTCGCAGCCAGAGCTTGACGTCTTCGATCCCTAGCGCACTTACGCCGCCATGCAACGTCGGCGATGCCGATCAGGCTACATTGGATGCGATCCGGACATGTCGCAGCAGCATCAACGCACGCGGGGTGCTCGAGTTTCGAGGACGACATGCACTTCGAGTTTCAAGTTAGCGGTCCACTGAGAGAGGGGGATGAGGGAAATGTGGGGTTTATCGCTGATGCAACGGAGGAGGGAGGAGACGGGGGAGGGGATGTGTGATGAGGAGAAATGTCACTGCCTGGGCTGCAGTATCCAATGCATGACCTGAGTGACGGTACACGTCACCAGCCGATGACTGACACGGCGGCGTGTGCGAAAACGACCTACCTCGTCGATTTTTGGAGGTGTCCCTAATGTGGCGCTGACTCGGAGGTGCACCGTGATCACCGTGACTAGTCTGGTGACCAGCCGCGTCTATGAGGCTCCCGTCGATCCCGATCTGAGGCAGTCCGTCGCCGAAAGGACACAAACCAAGCAGTATCCTCTTCGCACTTCAACCATTGATGAAAACTCGGTGTCGGGGAATATCGCGGTAACCAAAGGTGTACTGTATATTAACCAGCTCCAGATAACTCATGATCAGCTATCCGACATGGCGATTCCAAGCATCGACGATCAATCCACGAACGCTCGACTATGGCATCTTTGCATGCAGGATAGCGAGTGAACTTTCGAGTTGGAAAGTGCGTGGAACGATCGTGTACGAGTTGAGGTGAACGATTAGAGACGCTCGGAGAGCTCATCTACGGTGTCAATTCCGGATAGCGTTGGGATGAATTCAATCGGGAGCCGAGTACCGATATCTTCCAGCGCACGGCGCTGCAGTTCGAGTGGATGACTGGGTATGGCTCGTGTTGCGCGTGCTCACAGAGGTTCGAGTCGAAGAACAACCGCCGCTATGACCAATCGTAATTATTTTTCTATTCGATTTCAAATTCAGTAATCTCGCATGTTTTGTTACAAAAGCGCGGTATTGAAAAAAGGGTTCGCAACTGGCTACCACGACCCAAACTAACCAGGTACAGTCTTTCAATCAAGAAGACCCCATCGGACCACTTTGCCCGACGAATCCCCAACCCACAGCGTCTCGCTGGACGGGACGAGGGACACATCTCAGCTAACCGGAGTAGGAAGAGAACAGGTACAACTCACCCAATGAAGTCGAGGGACGTGATGGACACCGAGGAACCCTTCTCAGCCTCCAAGTCACGGACCTTCAGGAAGCCCCATTGGGCCCGCGCACCCTTGGGCGTGTCTTCCGCATTCCAGGTATAGAGCATAACGGTACCATCCGTATGACCGATTGCGAGGATGCCCAGAGGAGAGTAATCCCGCTCGTGAAAGGCAATAGACGTCACGCAAGGCGACCGTGTACGAGGCACGCTCGATATGGATATGAGATCCAGTTTCGCAATCGGCCGCGCATTGATGGTATGCAACCATAAAGCGTTGGCAGAACATGTCGCGATGTAACCCTGGCCCCCGATCGTGAGATAGGTAAGCGATGATATAACTGTTCAAACACACCGTAGATTCGTTGATTGCAACGAGATGCACAGCTGCATCTTCGATCGAACTATCTCCACCAGCATGCCAAATCGATCGAACGTATAGGCCCCTGTTGAGATCCCAGAGAATAGCGCTCCCATCCAAGCTGCCACTGATCGCTACTGACCAAGCCCTGGATACGTGAAGAGAGATTATAGGAGCGCTATGCTTGCGCAGAAGATGGACGAGCGTTAGTGAGGGCTCTTGTCCCTTGCGAGCCTTGGTCGTCGAACCCACGAATGGCGTCGTTGACGGAGGAACGTGAGACAGGCGCCAAATGCGTACAAGAGAATCGTCCGAGCCAGTCACGAGGGTGTCTTGGTCTGCAAATGCAGCGCAAGTGGGGAAAGCAGCTTCGATCGTTTGCGCAACCTGAAACAAAATATCGTCCATCATCTTCGAATATAGGAGCTCGAGCAAAGTTTACCGTGCCGTGATGAAGCACCCGGAGAGTGCCGTCTTTTCCCCATTGTATTTGTTCGTCTGGTCGTGACGGGGGAGATAGCAGACCTTCGGGCATAGGGATCACTTTGCCACTGGCATCCATCACTACACATGCTACAGGTCCATCGAGTGCCACTGTGAAACCGTAAGCATATAATGATGCAACGAACCCATCCCTCGCCCTACCTTTCAGTGGTCGAGAGTCCCTAGTCAACGCTAGAGCATCCTCTGGAACTCCTCGGGGGGATCGCACCGGGAGGCTGAGGATACCTTGTAAATTCCTCGGCGGATGAGGCGAAGAAAAAAGCTTTCGTGGCGTCTGTCCAACTATTCGTGGCGTTAGCCCACATAGAAACACACAGAGTCGATATCATCACAGTTGTGGATAATTCCGATCGTCGCTTCCCGTTCGAGAGGGTCCGTGATCTGGTCCAGGTCTGTAATGTGGGTGAGGGGTAGCTATTGCTGGAGCTTTGGAACTGGCCCACCTATCGCCCCCTCGTAGCTGAGTGGGTGAAACACGTTTAAAGAATCAATGTCATGTTGTTCGTATCCCCATATAAGATCGATCCATGCCGGGAGATTCTCGCTCACGTAGCGACTCTCCAAGGCCTTCAGAGGGATAAATGGAAGCAAACGAGTAAAAATGCACAAACGGATACTCACTTGACGATGCATGTGTACGAACAAGAGCGCATCTTCCTTGGCCCACGGGGGCAACTTCACATTGTGAATCTTTTCACCACTCGTCGAAGAACCAAAATCGAGATTGGACAGGTTCTCGAGAAATCTACCCGGTGCATGAGACAGATACTAGCGACCCGCCGGGGCTAAGCTCACTCTGGGAACGTAAAAAACTCGGGAATGAGCTCTCGAACATCTCCCCTCACGTCTTGCGATGCAGACAAATATGCCCTTTCGATGCCACTACGCATGGTGATCAGTGACGCATACAAGGTGATATTATCCCACACACATGAACAATCTATCGGGAAGGTCCCAATCCCCACCCTATGAGAAGGAACGTATGAAATTCGCAGCTTAGTCGCAACGCAGGGACATACCTGTAGGACCTTGAACATGCTCGTATACGGCGCCATGCGAATCAAGAAGTGGCAAACGATCATGGATCTGCCGTCGAGAACACGTTACTCGCCAAAAATCGAGCCAGAATGAAAGACGGGCCGTACGAGCTGAAATGAGTACCGTAGTGAAACGGCTTCTCCCCGACGCTTTCCAAGTTTTCGTAACGATTCCGAGCGATCTCACAGCGCTCTGGGGTCAGTGCCCCCATCGGCTTTGACAGGCTACGCATACCAAAGCATGTTACCAGTAGGGATCGAGGAGCACGAGAGATGACTTACTCCCGGAATGAATCAGGCGACGACAAATCCAAAACGTCCGAGGTATAATCCTTCAAAACCCAGGCTTTCAAATCATGGTCAAACAAACGTTGACATACATCAACAACGAAACCCACGGAAGACTGGATATTGCGTCGCATCGCTCGGTGTGCGTCCCGAGAGCTGATTCAAAATGCTCAGATAGGTGTACTATCCAACCATCAAGTCAGGCATGAACCGAGGAGGCCACGACACGGTCCACCCACGTTGCTGATCTCTCTGTTCTGCCACTGTCGTTGAGCCATTGCCACTGCCTTGTCGCGAGCGGTCGGTGCCACTCTCCCCATACCCTTTGGCATTGCTATGCTCATCTCTCGTAATACCAGACCGAGCGTCGATACGTGCTCGTGCGTTAAATGTCGTGTTATGATGACTTGTAGCCTCTGTGAAACGTCATGACGATGGGCACCATCCAGAAAGACGGCCAGCAGCGTTCGACTGTCCTTGAAGAAAATCTCCAGACTAACCTCCGTTGAGCCGACGTCCGATAAAACCACAGGGATCATACACTTACGCGACATCTCTAAACAGAAACGACTTGTTCGAAAACCCTGCAATCTGTTCGAGCGACCTATGTTCCGATGGGTATGACGTGCACGCAACGACCCTGCAACTCCCAACTCACCATCGCCGTGCCCTCTGAGGACTTCGCAGATGAGACGTACTCCCAGCAACGAAAAACATCCCTTTCGGCGCGTCGACAGCATCAATCAATTCGCCTACATCGTTCTCGATCAGTCCATCCAACATGTAGAGGTGCGTATGTCCGAAAATGAGCAATCCCGCTGGGAAGCAAAGTCAGAGGCAAGTCTATGAAAGAAGGGATGTCCATACGATAGGAATCCACCCCCGATACTCGGCAAATGGTGCTGACGGCCTCGATAACGTCCCCCGGTTCTAGTTCATGTCTGACCCTACGATGCTTGTCTTCCGCAATCTCATCCGCTAGAGCACTGCCATTGTCGTCCGACAACGCTTCCGCGTCATCCTTGATTGAGCCATCCGTCTGCAAAGTGGAAGAGACTTCTGTATCTCTCCCATCATTCGTCGTACTATTGGTCTCTGCGTGATGCACTGGATCAGGCGACTCAGTGAATGGTTCCAACTTATTCCTGAGCACCATTAAGCAGACGCCAAGGGAAAATAAGGAGCACAGCTCACCGCGTCCGGTGTGGGCCTTCTGTTTCGTCCAGTCTCCAAACCCGTTCGGGTCCGAGGTGACACCATACATCGCGTTCCGAACATCCTCCCAGAACGCCTTCGCTGATTGCTGTGATACGCCGGCGGCGCTCTCGCCTGTGATCCACGATAAACAATCGCATAGCGCAATGGACAAACCATGTCTTACATGTCGATAACCGTTTTCCGATAACGTTCCCGCTCCGAGACAACGATCGTATTCCTCCATTCTTCCAAGCGGCTGGTGCTCTTGCGTAGTGCCTCTTCTTGAACAGATACAAGCCTGCTAGACGAAGACGTGACAACACGACTCGTTGGCTGAAATCCAGGTTTGGTGATCTCTAATATCTGAATCGCTACCGCGTCAGACATGTCTCGAACCGAACATCCTACTGTCGATTACCTGCTGCTTCTGGGCGGGTGATACGTGACTCTTCGTCGCTACCAATGACCCAAAGTGGGTCAGTTGTGTGGATACCTTTGAGTCGTCGTTCCCAGGAAAAGACGAGAGACATTCGATGAGGATCTCGGTCGAGCTCTGAGATTTGAACAGTTGACGAAATGACGAATGTGAATTATGAAGATCGATCAGGTCGTCGAGCATTCGCTCAACAAGTCCCGACGGTCCTGAATCAAGACGATGCCAACGACTCTCGCAGAAACGGAAGAAGAAAGGGGACTAACCCTGAACTGAGGTGTCTGAATGTGCCAGTAACCCTTGGCGGAGTGCAAGCAACACGACAGCGAGCATTTGGGGACACTTGGCAACTCTTGAGGCATTACCGCCATCTCGCGCTGGTTGCAACAGTAAATCGAGAGCAGCCTCATGGATAGCGTCATTCCAGATAGGTGGCAACATCTTCTTTAACGTAAGCCAACCAGTCGCAAGCTCAAATTTCTTCCCAAAGGAAGGGGAGGTACTAAAGCTGATATCAATAATCGCAAGGACATGACAAACGAGAGCGGGAGATGGTTCAGAACCGAGCCACAGCAACACAATACGTGCAACCGGTAGAGCCTCTGCGAATTTCATGTACATGGTCGGGATTCGAAGCAGCGATATAATGGCGTCCAAGACGAGTCGTGCTTTCTCGTTGTTGTTGTTGTTGTTGTTACTACCGGTAATGGACGCCCGCTGCGAAGACAGCGAAACAGGATCTGGAGAGTCGTCAAAACGATTGTCTCGGCCCACAGACGAAACCACAGCACATACTGGAAGTAACGTTTGCTGCTATATATGACACGACGGGTTTGATAGCATCATTGGCAGAAAAATGAGCTTGCATGACAACGCCCAGCGCGTTGACGATATGAGAGACCATCTCCAGAGGGTACCATGGAGATTGCATAGCAAACAACAGTCTGCGTACAAGGTTAAGTTTGGACAGGCGAACTTTGGCATTGAATTTCCGGTAACGGCTAGCACGCAAGAGAAACGCAAAGTGCTCGAGATGTGCTCGCTGAATATCGGGGGTTGTCATTGACCAAAGTTCAAAGTCGAGGGCTATGGCACCATATGCAATCGTGTTCGTGATAGTGGAGACGCTAAAAGAGTCAGCCATCAGCCATACCGCGGGCGCAAACACGAAGCGTTTCTTACTCCGGAGACCGAAAACTGAGCCCAAGGAACTCGAACAAGATCTCAAAGGTCGTCATATTGATGAGGCGACTTTTTTGATGAAGAATACTGGCAAGAACGTCGTAACCAGCTGTAACCATCAGCAACGAACATGAACATGAAACGTCGTCCGCACCGACCCGTTCCATATCCTCCGAAATTTGCCAACAATTACGAAGACTTTCACATAGGATGGCAATTGTCCGGGACAACTCGTGCGACGTCTTTCATTGTTCAGCGGGACGTGCAACAAACGACGTGCGGCAGTGCTCACCTCCACAAGAGATACCAAGCAAAGCACCAGCCGAGCACCGCCTATACTCCACAACGCAAGATCTAATGGTCGACACGGAACAGCGATCAGAGGTCCAGAAATGGCAATGCTGCTCGAGTCTTGTCTCCTTGAGCGGGGCTGAGTATCTAATGGTGGAAAGTTGGCGACATCCCCCGCGACAAGCTTGCACAGGATCGAAGCCTCGTTGATCAAAATGCCGTCTCTGATAGCTTTCTTGAGTGATGTTTCCCCAGATGTCGATCCAAGGCCAGCCATGTGCATGTTTAGTGAGGTGGACGCTTCGTACGTGAGAAACCGGACAAGCGCCCTGTCCTGGAAGTTTCCAACATATTTGGGACCCAGGTGGTGGATAAATCTGGGCAGTTCGTCATCTAACCCCGATTAGCGGCTAGAGGATACGAAGATAGGGAAAAGGTCACCTAACGGTATAGAAAGAAGGTATGCAGATACGATACACCAACTAGTGGCCCTGTCTGGTCTGTTGTCACCCAGGGAAAATTCTCCAACGCAGTGCTCGTGGATACTAGGATAGGCCCAGTCGAAAGTCTCACTAAGAACGCCATCTACAAAAACGCCTAGAAGAAACATTAAACTGAGGACAGACTGCAACACGCCGGAACGTACGAACGGCAGGTTGTGATGCTCGATGCGGGTGGTAAACGAGAGCGATATGTGTCCAGCGTGAGGTCTGTATTCGTGTCTTGGATAGAATTGCAAACTCCCGGTGAGAGCTGGTTCGTAGCGCAAGTGCACCATTGCTGCCCATGCTCAATTCTATGGCATAGCGCGAGCCAAAAGAAATGCTGAACACTTTATGCGCCACGGAGGGCATTCTTTCGAACCACACCCATAGCTATGGGGGCGAGTTGTAACCCACAACTCCGGGAAGACAAAATAGCCTGACACTTGCCATGAACGTCAAACCAGAAGTTGGAAGTGTAGTCCAGCCACCAAGTGGCATCGTCACGACAGACGTGTCCTGGAAGGAAATGTGAGGCGGCCATTTCGATCTCAAGCCGGAGCGAATTAGGTCGATCATTTCTGTATCCAACGATTTGTCCTCCTTCACTGCGCATTGAAATAATCGTTGCGCGTCCTGAGTGGAAGCACCCATCTCGAACAATCGCTTGATGATCTTGCATTGCAACCGACGTTCCGCAGCATGCGGACCTAACTGATCTACAGAAGTCGAAGAAATGAAACTGGAAAACATGGGCGTCAGTATACCTAGCATGCTCAAAATGGCAAGGTTGCGATGGGACGACTGGGTCAGGTGTTCCAAGATCTTGAACAATATAAGCCGGAGGCGAGCATTCGTCGCAAGATATCCCAGCACAGCCTCCCAAACGATCTTGAAGACACCAGGTAGATAGATGGTACCAAGAGATGTCGCAAATTCCAAGAAATGAATGTCTAGCTCGCCAAGGTCACGGCAAGACGCTTGCAACGTCACGAACAAGTCCACCGCAGCGAATTCATGGACGGAGAGGGAAAGAAGACACCCGAGGGTCTTCTCAAAGGTGACTGGATGTTTGATGAGCGCGTCACAGGCGTCAGACAAGGTCGCGTAGCCGACATACTCCTGAACTTGCGTTGTGAGAATATGGGCAGGGTAATAGAAGGCACAAACTTGGCGACTAACCTCGAAAAAGACCAAGTTGACCGGATGTCGATCCAAAGCCTTTGAGGTGAGCGTAAACGAAAGCTGCATACAATCGAATACTTGTTGAATTGACTGGGGGCTGGACAATGCAGATGGCGTCGCCGGTAGTGTCGACAGGACATGCATCAAGACAAGAAAACCGTCCGCTTCGCGAAATGCATCCAATGCCCAAGAGTGGTCCCCGATGATAGACTGAATAGAGTACAGAATCTGCCAAACATTGTCTGTGAACCCAACGGCACCTCATATTTACGCAACAGATTCAGATTCTTTACCGTGATTCTCGAGTGGGTATCTTCTGCCGACTTTAATTCCTCCACCAGAGATTTGACCTGGCTTGCGAGAGGACTTCCCTCAGTAGTCGCGGCCAGTTTGCAGGACTGAGCATCATTCGGGGTGGTCTCGTGTCCATGATCCTGAAGATTTCGAAGAGGTGCTAGAAACGACCTCAGCATTTTATAGAAATGAAGATCAGTCTCTCTGGCAGTACTAAACGTGCTGTTGGACGCGACGCACGAGGGGCACGGCAGGGCCGCATTCGGACGGCGACTTCCATATTTGGATATTTCCCGGTTTAAATCGTTGTTATTGAGCGAGTCTGGTGATTGTTTAAATCGCTGCTGCTGGTGTACTAGTCACTCAGGTCTCTACTGCGGAGAATTTCATTCACGTTGTTGGCCGTTTCTGTGGCATCCTTATGTATCTACCCCCCATACTGTCTGGTATTTCCACGATTCTATCACTGCTTCTTCAAGTTCACATTGATGATGTCCACAAACTCGGGCTTCAACGATGCACCGCCCACAAGGAACCCATCGACGTCCCGCTGCGTCGCTATCCAAACCCAGGAAAATTAAACACAAGAAGCGCAAGGATGGGAAAACACGCACCAAGTTCCTTGGAATTCGCCGCAGTGACCGAACCGCCGTAAATGATCCTCGTCGTTTCTGCAACGCCCTCAGACACCTTTTTCTTCAAAAATTGACGGATCTCGGCGTGGGCTTCCTGAGCCTGGGCCACAGTGGCAACCTTGCCCGTGCCGATCGCCCACACCGGTTCGTACGCAATCACGATGTTGCTGCAAAGCAGCACTTGGGTTCGGGTTGGGCCGAGGACGTTGGGAAGACGTACCTCCAGTAAGTGGCGTCCTTGAGGACGTCCACGACAGCCTGGAGCTGCACATTAACCACCTCTGTCGTCCTCCCGGCTTCTCTTTCCGCGAGGGTTTCCCCAACACAGAGGATGACTTTGAGAGAGGCATCCAGAGCTGCCTTGGTCTTGTTCCCGACCAACTCGGAGGTTTCGTGGAACAGTGTACGGCGTTCCGAGTGACCTGATAGTATTCAACCATGTAGATCGACGGGTAGAACTGGAGAAGGCAGGGACGTACCGATGATGACGTATGGAATGCCCGCGTCGACGAGCTGCGTTGGGCTGAGAAGACGTCGGTAAATACGTGAGGGAAACACGAATGATATCCGCTTGACCTGGTCTCGCCCGTGAAGGCGCCGGATGTCTTGAAGTAACAGTTCTGAGCAGAGAGTTGGATCTCCTTGCGGACGAGCTCCTTGAGAGGGACAAGGTATAGCGTAGGGGGTGCGATGACGACCTCTATCATGCTTGGCCCCTGAATCCTGCGAGATGGTCTCTAGACAGCCGGACACGCACCAGTCGAGGGATCTAGATCAGCATTATTGAGGATAGCGACGATGTTCTTCTTCTGCTCCACTGAGCCGGGATTCATCTTGAAATTACCTCCGACAAAAAATTGACGAGCCATCGTTTCTAAACCAATTGTGATCTAAGGATCGAAGCAGAAGGTGGTGTTAAGAAAAAGATTGATGACAGTGGGAGCAATTTGATCTGGTACTACTACGGCCCGGGATTCTTCGGACGAATCTAACAGGATTAGTCATCGATCGGTGTAACACCGCCAGTACTAGTACTACGTCGTTGAAGAATGGTGGCATATGTATGTATGCCCTGATATCGTTCAGGGAACGAGGAAATGAAACATACGATACACGTGCATCGATCCGGACGCTAGTAAATTGGTTCTAGTGACCTTGCCATTTATTACAGGCTTGCTGGTTGCAGTGCTCCCCCGTGGGAATCGAGAGCAGGTATGGCTTATCCACAGCAGATCGACGTCGTCAGCGGCGAGCAGTACCGCTACGCCCTCACCAACTTTGTGCGTCGTCCCCGGGCCCACCCAACCAGCTAACGAAACTCCCAGCGCATCGCCCACGAAAAAGTCGAAGAACAGCGCCGCCAGCTCGAGGAACAGGAAAAACAGGTCGCCCTCCTCCGCTCGCGCATCGCCCTCCTCGAGGGGACCGCACCCGACCCGCAGACGCATGCCAAGCAGGGCGGCACCTCGGTCGACGATTTCTCTATCAAGGTTCGTCTCGTCGTGTCGCGCGACGCGTCGTAGTGACCACACGCGCAGAACGCAGCGTCCCAGCTCGAGCGGCTCCTAAACCGCTGGGCAGCCGACGTCGTTCGCACACCGCCCGCGTCGCTGTCCGATATCTACCTCGCCGCCCTCGCCGACACCACAGGCGCCACGTCCTACGACGCACTGCCCCCCGACGGCGCTTCCGCGATCCAGGTCCAGAACATCCTCCGACACGCCCTCTGCGAGGTCATCAGCTCCGAGATCATCAACGTCCTCATGGTCACCAACTCGGCAGACGCCAACGTACAGCTCACGCGCATACACGAACACCTCTTTTCCAGTGCGTCGTGCCCTCACACGCGTGCTCGCCCGTGCTGACGTGTCATCGTTTAGGAAATCCTGTCGTCGCAGGCGTGTGGCGCCGCCAAACATTTTCTGCCGCCGTCGACACGTGTTCGCCTGAACTCACCGCGAGCGTCTTGGAGGACCAACTCCCCACGCTCCTCAAACGCCTCGGTGACCACACGCGCGGTATCCCCCCCATCCTCGCTGCCGCATACACCTTTTCGCGCATGCTCCACGGCTCACCGGCCACCGGTGGTGGAAGCGGCGCCGATGCTTTCTACCGCTCATTCGTCCCTGAGATCGGCAGTCAGCTCCTCCCACGACAGATCGAGCTCGTCCGGAGGTGTCTCAAGAGCGAACGTGGGGACGCCGATAGAGTGGGCTCGACGGTCTTTCCCGGTCTCGTCAAGGTGTCCAGAGGGGTCGGGAGCGATCAGGAAAACGTTCAGACAGTCGTGCGGCGCGCCCAGGTCATGTGTGAGTGTGCGCTGCATGCCATTTCTGGCATAGACACATCTCTGCAATGAGCTATCAACGGGCTACGGAACATCTGGATAAACCATCTAGATTGCATCATGTATCAGTACCACCCATGAATCTGAACAACGAACAAGGACACAAGGGTTGTTTGCGTGTTTGTATCACCTGAGCGGTATATGCATAGCATGCCATCTTGGTTTCGGTGATGAGATGTCCTCGGAGCGGCTTACCATGCGCAAAATTTCACTGCTATTCACGGAAACGACTCGGACACGGTTACATGATTGCGGAGCAACAGGCCATCAACAACATCCAACTACGATCACAGAAACGACACGGTTACACGACTGCAAAGCAACAGGTAACATCCAACACAACAGCGACACAGCAGATCCTTTTCTTAGGAGAGAACTTCGTTGCTAGCAGTCTTCTGGGCCTCGTCCTCGAGGGCTTGCTCTTTGAGAAGATCACGGTCTCGGGGCCAGAAGTGCTGAGATGGTGTCAATAGAGTAAATATTCAGCAGTAGCAAAGACATACTCCCTGGTCAGAAGTCGTCAACGGATGAGCATGCTCCTCTGACGCTTGCTCGTTCAGGATTTCAGAGGCATCACGTTGCCAGTCGAAACCCCCACCAATTTGCCACCACTGAAACTTGAAGTTTCGTGAGAGAGTGGATCCACCACGTCAGCGGGTACATACCATGTCGGACATTGTACGCGGGTATTGCAAGAGATAGATGGTGTTATCTGGGAACTGTTGAACTCATGCTGATTTTCAGCCCCTCTTATACCACCAAGTTCGTGACCAAACAAATACGCACAGGCGTGGTTGACGTTAAGATGACCCTCGGACCTCGATTTATTGGAGTAAAATGAGGGCGCGATAACGTTTGATTTCTTCCGTTCCATCACGCTGAATTCCGTGTAGATCGTAGTGGCGCAAGCGCCAGTCCCCAACTCCTACCGATAGTCTTAGATCAGACTTATCCTCATGATATCATTCGATTAATGGGTCAAGAAAAAATGACCTTGGTGGTTGAATAAAAACAACGAGATGACTGCAAATTGAGATGGACTCAGAATGTGAAGGCGACCTTTATGCCCACTTTTTGCAAGAAAGAAAAACACTCAACATCAGATGACATCAACTTCCATGTTCCCGTCACCTTCGACTGCACCCATGGGCTTCCTGGAGGGAGATTGGCCGGAGGGTGTGTCACATCAGCCTTCCGGGTCAGCGGTCAGAGGCTGAGGCGGTCCAAGTCGGACAATGTTGTTCTTGACATATTCGGCATATGACATAAGCTTCTCGAGGTACCGAAGTGGGAACCATGTTGAGAATGCCTGGGACCCAATACTTACTGTTTCATCGGACGTGCGAGATTGTCATATATATGATAAGCTGGATTGGATGAGTTTGTCTCACGAAGACCTCGTACGTCGGTTCAAAAAGGTGCCGTTCGAAGGCGTTGCTGCTTGCATTCGACAACTTCCACCCAAACATCGACCCAACGTCTACCCTCGTTCTCATCTGAAAACCTGTGCGGGTCTCGTAGAGCATGTCATTCGGCGTGCCCGTTTTCCCGCATTGATCGGATATGATCATCTGTGTGATATACTCCTGGCTTGTCTTCCATACAGTGAGATTAATGAGTTGCGTTCCGATACCGTGATCTATTTTGTTCTCGAGTTTGAATATGGAGATGAGTTGATGCGAGCTTTGACGAGCGTTGCAGAACCTGTTTCAGACCGTAAGAAGAAGAAGCCGCGCGAGGAGAAACAATGAGCGATCGGGCCGGATCACGCGTGACTGCGCGTGACTGGACGGTGGCATGGCAGAGAAACGAGGGCCGAAACACTCGCGCACAACCGCTAGGCAATTTGAGTTCCCAAAAGACATCGGCGATAAGATTCATTTCAAACAACTCGACGCGTTTCTGGATCAGACGATGAATGATAACTATTTTTATTGCGGGACTTCGAGCTGAGCATTCCGAAACCGGCAATCGACTGAATGAGAACATTGTTGGCCATGAGGGCAAGTTTTTCTTCATAGATATTATCGGAATAAAATAGCCATCGAGGATAGTCGTTCGCCCTTTCGTTGACGAGTGAAGCAAAGGGTACACTATTAGAAATTCGAGACTTCAATCGAGTTATGACACCAGTGTGTATAAGACGAACTTTCGAAGTACTGTAATGCAAGAATGATTATGACCCAAGCATTTAGAAAAAATACATGCCTTACATCACCAAAACGATATGTACAGCGATATTCACGGCGTATGTTGCGCGGACGATGTTCGGTTCAGTAGCGGGGAGCCGGGGATTGAGTCACGTGAAGCCATTACGTCAGTCAGGTTCTAGGTGAGGGCGCCGTATCGCTCCCCAACCTAGGCCACCGCCATAATGGCGGTCGGCATGCAGGCCCGAAAAGTAGGGCGTGCGCACTCTGAGCCCACCCTTCGCCCGGGAGGTTTGTGAGCGACAACGCGCACAAGACTGCGCAGACGCAACGGGCAAGTCGGATGGACATTGACTCGGACTCGGAGGGCCATCTAGAAATACCGGAAGGTGAAGACGGCGGCGGAAGAGGATTCTTTCAGGTCATTATTACCGATGTGTTGGTTGGGGATGCACTCGGCGTCCATGTCAATAGTCGTTATCGAGCCGACGTCGTTCGCACACCGCCCGGGCTCGACGGTCTTTCCCAGTCTCGTCAAGGTGTCCAGAGGGGTCGGGAGCGAACAGGACGACGTTCAGACAGTCGTGCGGCGCGCTCAGGTCATGTGTGAGTGTGCGCTGGATGCCATTTCCGGTATAGACACATCTCTGCAATGAGCTATCAACGGGCTACGGAACGTCTGGGTAAACCATCTAGATTACATCCATGTGTCGGTACCACCCATGAGTAACAACGAGCAGGGACACAAGGGTTGTTTGTGTCTTTGTATCACCTAAGCGGTATGTGCATAACATGCTATCTTGGTTTCGGTGATGAGATATCCTCGGAGCGGCTTACCGTGCGCAAAATTTCACTGCTATTCACGGAAACGACTCAGACACGGTTGCATGATTGCGAAGTAACGGGCCATCAACAACATCCAACTACGATTAGTACAGAAACGACACGGTTACACGACTGCAAAGCAACAGGTAATATCGAACACAACAGCAACACAGCAGATCCTTTACTTAGCAGAGAACTTCGCTGCTAGCAGTCTTCTGGGCCACATCCGCGTCAGAATTGCTGAGATGGTGTCAATAGAGTAAACATTCAGCAGTAGAAAAGACGTACTCCCTAATCAGAAGTCGCCTCTGACGCTTGCTCGTTCAGGATTTCAGCGGCATCACCACGCCAGTCATCACCCCCACTGAATGTCCACCACTGAAACTTGAAGTCTCGTGAGTGAGTGAATCCACCACGTCAGCGGGTACATACTGTGTCGGACACTCCCTGGTCAGAAGTCGTCTCTGACGCTTGCTCGTTCAGGATGTCAGCGGCATCACCACGCCAGTCCTCACCACTGAATCGCCACCACTGAAACTTGAAGTCTCGTGAGAAGAGTGGATCCACCACGTCAGCGGGTACATACCACGTCAGACATTGTACGCGGGTATTGCAAGAGATAGATGGTGTTATCTGGGAACTGTTGAACTCATGCTGATTTTCAGCCCCTCTTATACCACCAAGTTCGTGACCAAACAAACACGCACGGGCGTGGCTGACGTTAGGATGACCCTCGGTTTATTGGAGTAAAATGAGGGAGCGGTGACGTTTGATTCTTCCATCATTATGCTATTAGCAATAATTCTCAATGTTCAAGTTCCCTTGTTTTGCGTACTAAAAAACCGAATTAAGCCTTCCAGGGAAAGAGGAAATGACACGCCGTCACGGGGGCCGATCAGACATAAATAAAATAAAAAATGTGCTGGAAATTGGAGTGGATAACACTAGAACCATCTACACGCACCGAACGCGACGAAAGAGGGCCCATCAGCGCAACCGGGCATGATTTAAGGAGCCACAGTGGGGTCCACCGACCTTTGGGGGAATTGCGTCATTCGATGTTTGAAGGTCCTATCAAGGGCGCTCCCCGGTTGCTCCTCATTTTCTAGAAACTGCGGAGATCAGTTTACTTAATCCACATAGTTCCAAACGCGTTTCCAGTTATGTGTCCTTGCGCCCAGACAGGAATTACGTAGAATAGCATCGTTGTCAAAATGTGCAGCAGCCTCGAGGGGAGTCGAATAGTCCAATTTTGCACAGGCTCGTAATAATGCAGTGATTCAGTTCACATGGCTTGCGATCGTGAGCCAGTCAATGTCGGCATCAACTTGAACTTTGATCGATGGTGTGTTCCGGGTTTCTAAAACAGGCGTTGAAAAACAACAATGATTCATCTGCAAAGCAGACGAGTAACGTTATCGCTTGGAGTCTCTCCGACAGCCTATGTGGTGATTTCGAAGCCCTCTCATTGGCTGGTAAGCTCTAAGCGACCCAAAAAAGTGCATTTAGGTCATGCCAGCCGCGTACCTTCCACAAAATGTCCTTTTTTGTGGCGTTCCAAGTTGCTGATGGATGTTTAAAGCACTAGACCTAAGGGAGACAAAGAGCCAGTGCTTTCTCACACGAGTCGAACCGAGTTACCTGAATAAATAGCTTGCTCCACTAGAAGCCTGATGGTTACTCTCAGTGCGTCGCGCTGAATAACGATCTTTCGTTATCCTGTTTGGGGTGCACTGAAAAGCTCGAGCAAAACAAATTCCCAACGTTCATTTCGTGTACTAAAAGTGGAATTAAGGAATGAGGACTCACGATACGTGCGCACCGATCGGACGCCAAAATAAAAAACAGATGATGTGGTGGACATTAGTGCCGATAACACCAGAGTCTACACGTACCCTAGCTGCCGAACATGTATGCATCACGGGGATCCAGGGCTTCGGACATGGCCTGGTAATGCCTTGTTAAGTCTTGTAATTAGAATATTCGAAGGAACAATAAACTATCGTGACAAGCACGGATACTCCACTACCGCGGTAGGTCGTGCAGCCAATAAACATCAGGCCGTTAGTAGTGTCACACATCACACGGCATGGTGAACGCGGCCAAGGCACGTCGGTCCGTTCCAAGTTCGAGAGCGACTATAATAGTAGGTCTGCTGGATAATAAATATCGGCGCGTCAGTAATGTCGCGCATCACACGGCACGGCGAACGTGGCCAAGACACGTTGGCTCGTTCCAAGATGGCAAGTTACAAAAGCCATTGTCGGGGTAGGTTCACTGGCGAAGCTGTGTAAGGGTAATGTATTTGAACTATTGGTGACTTTCTGGTAGATATGGGACATTATAGTAATAATGATACCTGTCGAAACTAAACAACAAAGACATGGTGAGGATTAGTATTCGGCTGAGGGCCGGTCCATCTGTTAGAGTCAGGCGAAATGCCACATTTGTTACGATTCTTTTCTTTGTCTTACTAAAACCCCCTTTGTCCCGAACATTCTCTCATGTTTTGCAAATGTTCCTTCATGTTCTCCCACATTCCACTGCATTCCATGCTTACCTTGCTTCCCTTGTCTCATTATCCACTTCTTCTTATCTTTGTCTCACACTTGCACTTCTTAAACATTCTGAAACCTTCTATGAGTTTCTCTTTTGCTTAGTCATCCTGGTTTTCTTGACTTATATAAACCCAACGTCTTTATGATGTATCCCTAAGTTAGACCTCCTCAGGAATACATCTATCTTCACCTCCTTGAACTGCTTGCTAAAGTCTTCGTCCTACTTTTGAGTGGACGCTCCCTTCAAACCCTCGAACTATCAGTTCCTTAATGAAGGACTGAACCTTGAACCTACGAACTATCAGTTCCTTAATGAAGGACTGAACCTCTGAACCCTTGAACAACTGAGGCTACGATTGGCTCCACCCAAACCAACCATAACAACATTAGATATCATGATATCAATTATTTGCTGAAGGATATTAATTGGCAATGCCCAATATGGTTGCTTGCACTCACATCAAATATCATTGCATCAAATATCATCCAGGTCCATTGGGCATGCTTTTACAGATAATGCATTCACCTGTGTTCAGCAATTAGCATTGTCATCACCTAAGTGTCTGTGTTGAATGAGTGCCAGGATAGGGAAGAAAGGACCAGACATGTACATACAACAAGAGTTGGCAGGCTTGCAAATTATGGCATTCATGTGAACAGATGTATGTATATTATGACAACAGTGAGCAACTTCTACAAGCGAATTTGAGTGGGCATTCATCAATTGGGCTGGGGGTTTGTCAGACTGAAGGTAAACTTAATGACAGAATCTAGCAGAAGGGCAGAGTTGCCCAGATCTCAGCTGCTGCCTAGATGAACGAAAACGACTTGTTTATTTACCTAGCAGAAGGGCAGAGTTGCCCAGATCTATAGTACATTAGCTAGGAATGAAACTAAGCAAAAGTAAACTCACCTCAGCCGCTGCCTAGATGGACGAAAATGACTGAGGTGCCAATAACCATAGAAAAGTATATATACTATGGGTGGAGGTATACTCGCATTAGGTTACCTGGAATGTTATAGAAATGAACCTGAAGAAAGGCCCTAAAGTGTAGTAATAAATGAGCAAATGAAAGTTAAAGGTTAAGCGAATCTAAGGGTCATATAGACAGTGTACTTTCAAGGGTTCCAGTGCTTCCGCTTTCGGAAGGGGCGTGGGAATTTCGGAAGGGGGTCCGGAACTGAGTGGTTCCAAGGCTGGAATGACTGGAATCATTTCAACTTGTTAGTCAAGCATTACCAAATGGTTCCAAGGCCGGAAGGCTGGAACCATTTAGCACTAGAATTGAATACAGACAGTTCTGGCTGGAACCGTTTGAACTTAGGGTTGATCTTTGACACTTAATGATTATTCTTGATTGACAGCTACTACATATTCTCGAAATGCTAATGGATGATCAGGCCATTAGTGAAGATCTGGCATTTCTTCATCGATATCATGACAGACTTGTTGGCTGTGGAATTGGGCTTGAGCATGAACATGAAAGTGGGGCCAAATATTGTTCTACAAGCTTTGGTGAACATTGATTATCACATGAGTAGGGTCTGTGACTTGCCTGTTCCATCACAGTAAGAGCTCGGTAACAAACTTACACTCATCCTCAGCAAGGGTCTCTTTGAACCAGTCCACGATGGAATTGTAAAAATCATGGCAATTGAACATGCTGTCAACAAGAGCCCATGATTCACATGATGACAGGGCAAAGTGAAGCTAGAATGCCAGTTACATGGTGAGAGCACTCCACAGTCAGAACAGATAGTAGATCAATAATGCACCTGGCAAGCCACATAGGCTATGGCATGCAGCTCGATGGTCTGCATGCCTATCAGGCTAGTGATATTAGCATGCATTTGTCTATCACCATGATAATGTTTTCTTGAAGGTCTTAGCTCTTGAGTATCATTTCCCAAGTCGTCTGTGGATGATGGCAATATGAAAATGGCTTTGAAGGTTTGAAATGCGGAGTGAGTGACAGCTGCATGTGTTGGAGTGCTAAACCTACCCTGACCAGCCATATGCCCTTGAACAGACCCTTGGCTGGATCCTCGGAGTTGAACTGACCATCAGCATATAAAAAGGTTGGCCATGAAAGTGCATTCACAGGAAAGTTGGGATGAAAATCTCAAATGTTCTGTCGATGGCTACATCATGAAGATAGTCAAATCTGGTAAACAAAAGAGATATGCATACTTACGAGAGATTATTCCAGTTGTAGTCGACCAGACACAAAAGCTTGCCTGTCATGTCATTATAAAATCCTCTCCCACTCTTGTCACTGATAGAAAGAGGGGGGTCTGGCTTCGGGGTGCCTTCCATGAGCCAGTGGACCACCAAGATTTTGAGCCTATGGGTATTCTCATTGTGTCCACTGTTTGCTCCTTTTCCAAGCTAAAATTGTGTGAGCAAAGCGTTATGGGGCCAAAAGAGAGGCCTACCTGTTGGAGAATGTCCTTGAGGTCCGTTTGGAAAACCTGACAAATGGAAAGAATCCATCAGAGAAGTGCTTGGTAGTTCTTGTACAAATGATTCTCCCTAGGGTATGGTGTCAGGGATGTGCATGAAAAGGATGGAAACCAGTGCACTGGCTAGTGTGGTCGACCATGATGCCCGCATTAGCAGCATGGGCTTGACAATCTGCCTCTGCTAACATGTCATTGACTGTGTCATCAAATGATATGAGGCGTTCGATGAGACACCCTTTATACCGAAAAAAAATATTCAGATCCACTGCAGGAGAATGTATTAGATAGCACATATTTACAACCAATAATGGATACTCAATGTTTTACTCGAGCAGCAGTTTCTCCCATCCTGATGCAGGATATAAATGTGGTCCTTCAAGAAGGTGATTTGGATCATCATTGAAGCAGGATCAGGGTTTTGGGTGTTCATGTCTGCAGCGCACAGCAATGAGAGGGTCAAGAATAAGGACTGTTGAATAGGGTACACGCACTCAATGCTCTCAAAATTTAAATATTTTGGAAAGCAAGCACAAGCCCCGGTTTGTCAGCAGGTGACGAATTGGCAAACTTCAGACTGTGATCACCTTCAATTTGCAGTCTATCAAAATTCTGTGGAATGTAACCTTAAAAGATCATGACTCGATTTCAGTTCTGCAATTGTTTAGCCCTACAGTGACAAACTGTAGTCGACTATGGTAGTCATGGATCGTCAGCCAAGTCACTGGTCAACAAATGTAAGTCAATGGTATGATTGCAAATCGGATACTACACTGGGTCATGCCAAGATCACGTCCACCAGCCTCCCCTCTCCTTGGATCATTACCACACTGGTTCATGCTGAGATCATGTCTGCCAGCCCCTCCCCCTCCCTGGACCCTTACCACACTAGGTTATGCTGAGATCATGTTCACCAGCACCCTCTCCCCTCTTCCTTGGACCCTTACTACACTGGGTCATGCTGGGATGTGTTAGCAAGGTGTCACGTGCTTACAAAAAAAAATAAAGCCACTCATTGACATAACAAGCTGAGATGTATAAACATGCTGGAAGAGGGGGGGCATGACTGGCAAGGTGTATCAGTAGGATATGTGAGATGCAAGATATTAAATGCCTACTCTGTTCCTTCAAGGAGAGAGCCCACCATCTACTGCTCATCTCATAGTTTATTGTTACTGTCAATGGCTGTTATATCCAAGCCTTGTTGGTCCGTTCTGCCAGACGAGCTCGAGTGGATGATTTTTTTGCTGGCCAGCAGGGAGTCACATAAACTGGCCAAATATCTGCATGTGGCTCGTTGTGTCAAAAGGTGGTGAGTGTAGTTTGAATGGCCAACTCGCATGATACTAAAATTCTGTGCAAAGGCTCCAGCCTATCCTTTATAGAAAGATTTCCATTTATTGCAATGTCATTGCTGTCTTCTTTCTAGATAAGGTCAGCAGAAACACTAAGAAATGCTTACCAGACAACCAATCTTATCTCCATGGATAGTAAACCTGAAGCGAGGTGAAGAGAGTACTCTTCCCTGGTCGAGTTGGTACTAGAAACAAGTATCAATCTCGTAGAAAGGGGTTGGCTATCAGGCACGTGGTTTGTTCATCAATCTTCAATGAGGTTGAGGGGATTGGGGTTCAGCAACATATTGAGGGTCTGATTTTCTGTTGGGATGGTGTATGAAATGTACTATAGTTAGTTGGGGAATGGTCTAGACAACTCTTGGGTTGCTAGAAGGATACTTTGTAGTGACTAGGGTTACTTCCCTAAGATGCGCTCTCAATGACTTCCAATTAGCTCCAGTCGATTAGGAATGCTCAATTGGGTAGGTTGCATTAACACGCTTCACTCTCGCTACTGATTCTCACACATCACTTAGACACACAGAATAGTCTTTCCTAAACTGATTCTATTATGCACTAAGGAGTTGGCAATCAGCTTCAATGCTTGACTCGACCCTTTCCCAAGGTACTAATGAATTATTAGGTCTTCCTACTAGCTGGGGATCTATTCCCTTTAGTTGTCCGCTCTGGAGTTTTCTCCCTAAAGGTGTCCTAACTGATCCTATTCTAAGGAATTCAGTATACTCCTAACTATGGGTCTAAGTAGTTCTATTTATAGCGTGGGAACTTCTCTACACAGCCTCACTATCTGTTGGTAGAGGGGTGCACTTGTGAGCACTTGTTGGTTGAGTTCAATTCAAGTAGAAACTTTTTTCCTAAAAGAGGGAACTGTCCAAATGGGGCTGAATTGTGCTCCTTATATAGTAATTTACATGTGGCTGTGCCAAAATATGACTCATATTGACTCATACTGACTCACTTTGACTCACCCTGTTAGAAAATGACTTGCAATGAGCTAAAAATAGCCTTTGGCTTGGCAATTACTCATCATGACTCTTGCCGACTCATTATGACTCATTATGACTCATGCTGTGCAGGTCACATGATCATTTTGCTAGTCTAGGGGCAGTACTTTGATTAGTCCTCATTTGACTCACTTTGACTTATTATGACTCATGCTGTGCAAGGTCATATGATCTGAGTCAGGTGATTTACAACTGAGGTCACATGCTCCATTTGCTTCTCTGACACTTGGCTAAGTACTTAAGGGTAAAAGAGATATTAAGAAAATGGTTTGCTATGTACTTGTAGGTAGTAATAAAAGTATATTGGGAGAAATTATTTTGTTTCTCCACAACCTGTGAACGAACAAATAAGGAAAAATAGAGGTATATTCTAGACACTATGGTCTATATGTTCCTTAATTAGCTAAGCATTTGGACCGTGGGAATATAGTAAAAACTCAAATCTCGGGTCAAATGTCAAGCATCACATATACAATAACTATGTATCTGCATCCAAACATTTTGGTCCAGGTCACCACCAAAAATCTCATAGAGTTACTCACCATATGGCCCAAGTAGATCCTGTGCCTGTTTGTTGGCATGTCCGTCCATCCTAACACCATGGCCAAACTCCTTTGACTCTGTCCTCCACTGATGAACCTTGTTCTGCGTGCAGGAGGCAACATTTTGCATAAATATCACATAGTTATCGATGCTGTCAATAGTCTCCCCTACCTGAAATTCCTCTCCATCGATCCCATTGTGGTGTTCCAAACTCGCTTCATCCATCTCCCTAACACACCCATGTTCCACCGTATCTCACACTTGGATTTGGTAACCCAATGGTCCTGGAAAGCAGTCATGAGGGGATTTCAATACCTATGCTGTTTGACCCACCTCTCAATTACCTGGAAGCAGTCTCACTATGTCACAGATGCTTTGCAAGATTTGCTGCATCATCCTGACTTCGCAGTGTTAGTGCTCTGGATGGATGAGCCAGCAACATATCCACTCGTCATCAATAGTCTCGTGAGACACAAGCTTGACAATCCATGAATTGTGGTCCTGTGCAGACTTTCATGTTGGTATCTTCAGATCGATGAGGAGCTCTGGTTACATGCAGCACATATAATCACTTGGTACAAGGAGAACAATAGTGAGTTTCTTCATGTTTGCAGGCTGTATCATGCTTACCTTGCCCTGCAGTTACCACTGTGGAACATCCTTTGTTCCTCAAGGATACTAGTGCATATCCCGAAATCAATCTTGTGACATTTCCTTGGAAGCATGATTGATGTGCAGGAGAAGGTGGCAGACAAAAGTTGATGGTGAGAAAGGGAGCAGGAAGGGGAGCTAGTGGTCGACAGCTAAATTGTTGGGGTTAGTACAGATATATGAACATATTGTATGTACTGCCATGGAATTGAGTGAGTGGATATAAGCCATGGATGTCAAGGAAAAGTCAGGAGCAGCGAGGAAGTTTTGAAATATAGATACTATCGAGGGTGGCAGGGGAGACACTTTAAAGCACCTTCAACCCCACTGTTGCTCAATGCAAGGTGGTGATGGGGTGATCCAATGGACACAAAGTCCAAAAGTGATCTCTGCACGACACAAAGTCTGACTGCAGAGGAAGGTTGAGTGGCACAAAGCTAACTCAGAATGGAAGATTCTGGAGTTTTAAAAGGGGAAAGTTGGTGTGTTGTTGGCAGGAGATCTTGGATGGTGGTGATGTTGAGTGCATCATCAGTAGGGGGTCTTGGATGGTGATGGTAGTAGTAGTGTTGACCTTGGTGCGTCATTACCAACTGACCTTGTAACTCAGGGAGATCACATGCCATTCAATTGGTCATCAGAACTGAGCCTGTGTGCCATGAGAACTGGGTATAATGAATCTCTTTGCTGGCACTACCACCAGTCATCTGTACATACCCACCCCAGTCTTTTGGAATTAACATGAACAACATTGCTTTCATGCAACTCCCTCCCTCCTTAACTTCCTTAGGCACTTCAGCGAACTTGTCCTCCTTGCCTAGTCCAAGAGACTATCCAAGTTTGCCCATGGAGGCAAATGTCAAATTCCCACTTGGCAACACCTCAAGAATTGACCTTTCTAACAGCATCCCTTCAATTGCAAACATTCTTGCAGTTCATGTTGATACTCCCACACCCTATTCCTTACAACAGACCAAACATTGTTTCCATCCATATACCTCCCCAATGAAGACTTCTATTCGTGACCTTTGCATCATATCCCACTCACTCAGATTGTCAACTTGATTTGACATAAGTCTAGAGGACTTATAATGGGTACATACTATAAACTATTTGCTGATTGATGATGGACTTTGGTACTCAGAGCAAAGCCTACTTTCTTGGCACTCTCCCTGACATTTCTCACTGTGTCTTGAAGAGTGCCTATGAATGCAAACTCACAGACTGTGAGTGTTACATGTACCATATTGCCCTTAGCATGGCAGAGATCCAGTCCTCCAAATAATGTCAAAACCTCTTCAAATCTATTCGAGAGTGTCGCCAACAGGACGTTGCAATGAATGAGGAGCAGATTACAATATTGGAAGGTTTACTTGGCATGAAGCACGTTACCACTGATGACATTGTCTTCCTTCTAGACAAGACAACGAAGAACCAACCAAAAAAAAACGGTGGTCCCCAGACAATGTGTCTTGTCTCCACAGGCTAGAACACTTTGCTCAAGGGAAGTACAAGAAGTCTACCCTTGGCAGAGTTAGAGGTAATGGAAATAGTTCCAGGTAAAAGGAGAGATATAGTGTACCAGGAGCCGTGGTTTGTTTGCCAATCCTCCACGTAAGTTTACAGATTGGTTGTTAAAGATGGTTTCAGCCTAAAGTCTGGTTAGTAAAGGTGATCCTAGGTGAATCACACACCTAATGGGGTCAAGTTAATGGCAATAGGTTGGCTAGCAACCATGAAAGCTTGTACTTGGATAGTATGAGAGGTGGGCAATTTAGGAACTTGGCCTATGTCTTGCCTAACGCTAATGATTTGTGTATAGGAAACTCGCAAAACCCCTTAGGGTAGTAACTGTAACAAATGTGTAGTAGAATGCCTATAGAGAGGTAGTCCTAATGTGCCCTAGCAAGGGTTTGCTTAGGGATGCTAATCAAACGGATAACAGCTTGCCCTAGGAATATGGTGTCTAGATAGCAAGAAGTTTAGATGTCAAGATGGTGGAGTAATCCGGCAATATGCTGGGATGTTGAGATGTCAAGATGCTTAGTTCTTGGTTGGTAGTTAACTTGATGGTACACTTAGTAAACTCAGAAAGGTTATGTAATTCAATCTTATTGTCTTATCTAAGGAGCAGGCAAGTTTAGCTTAGAAAGGCGAAGTGTAGCCCTTATTTGGTACTACAGGATGCTTAGGTTGCTTACTAATAGGGACCAGATGCCTTTTGTTGCCCAAAAAGGGGTTTCTCCCAAAAGGATAGTTTTAGGTACTTGTCTTTTATTTAGGTACAAGTCTTAATAGCCTAGTAGTAGTTCTAAACTCCTATTTTCTTCGCTCTGGGGTACCCTGCCTTATTAGGTCTTATTAGGTTTCCCAGGGGATCTCTTATCAGATGAGATTATCTGAGGTAGAAGATGAGATTCCCTCTGCAGGTCAAAATGCTCCTTTTTATATACATAAATATAGGAGGCTGTGCTAGCCAATCAGAGGGCTTGGTGGCTTATAAATTAAGGCACAATCGCTTACTAATGCCAGGCACAAGCTGTCAAACCCAGGCACACTAAGGGAAAGCACTTTGAGCAAAGGAGTCCAAATCTGAAATGCTCTGCCAAAAAGGCTGGCTATGCTGTGCAGGGCTGTACAGACTAATGGGGACAAGGTCACATGGTAGCTAAGGGTCACATGATCACTTCGTCTCACTGGCACTTAGCTAAGTAATCAGATAAATAAAGAGAAATCAAAGAAATAGTTTGCTATGTACAAATATGCAAGTGTAAGGGTTTGACTAGAGAGATTAATCAATATCTCAATAACCAGTAGGTGGAAAAATCTGGAAAAATAGGGGTATGTAGCTCATGATAGGGGCTATCCTTTCCTATGGTATCAAAGGGTGTGGTCCACAGGGGGCTGTGGAAATTCCACTTCTTGGGTGACTGCTTTGCTATGTGCATGCATAAAACAAGTTTCGTGCAGGTCAACATGATGGGGAATGAAGACTTACAGAAGGCCAACCAGGAAGATGGCCTTGTGGAGCTAGCAGTGGTAGATGAGGAGGTAAGCTATCTCAAGGAGGCTGTCCAGATCCAAGATGGAGCATGGAGCATGGATCTCCAGTCTCATGAAAATGACGAATCAAGTGATAGTGATAATGGCAATAACCCTGCTGATAATGTGTCTTCTCCTTCTGATAATGAGGATCTTCTGGACAAATAAATCCAAATTGTCGATGTACTCTTATGTATCATCCTAGGATTATGTTATATGCCTTTATCAATTACAATGTGATCTTTCTTGAGTTCCCCTAGTTCCCCTTGTCCCCTGTTTGCTTACACCCTATCCAAGCATGTCTGCTCATTGCATCGGTCCCATTACTTTAATGTTTTCATTTTCTGTGCTAACAAAGCAACAGAGCAACTACCCAATACCTGATGAGCAACCTAGGGGATCGTAGTCTTATCAACCTCATCGGTTCACACCATACTCCCTTCCTCAGCAGCCTCTATATAGTGAAGCAGCCACTGAGCATAGTCAGCAAGTCTTTAATCGCATGTGGCCTGCTGTCCTATACAGCCACTCACCGTCAGCTCACTTCATCACTGCTGTCCAGCCAGTACTGTCCAATAATGTCAATATCAATACATTCGGCAATCTTGAATCAAGTATTATGGCTGTAGAATATATACAATGCCACCAAGTGCAGGCAGATTTACCACAAATCCCTCCTCCTTGGCCTGCTTCTGCACCAGCTCCTCCCCCTACCCCCATGTTATCCATGCCTGCACTAGTTCCCCCTTATCAAATTCCCACCCCAATTGGACCTACCTCCAATAACCCCACACTCCCTGCACTTGCACCTGCACCCATACTCACACCTGCACCTGCACCTGCACCTGCACCCACCCTCACACCTGCACCTGCTCTAGTTGCCATTTCCCACAGGGTCAAAGCTGATGGTGATGAAGGGAAAAAGAACATTATTGTGCATGTGACACATGGTGGTTGAGTGTGTAGTACCCAACAAAGTCAACCGCAAAAACATGATCACACACACCATAGCACCCATGATCCAATCAGCCATGGATAACGCAGTTGCCAAGCCTCCAAAAGAGATTGAACATGAAATGCACGAAACAATGTGCAAGGTACAGTGGGTGTTCAAAACCTATGCCCTGTACCATTTGCATAGGGAATTCAGCCTTTGCACAGCTCATGGGCAGCCCCAGAATGGTTACTGGGTGGGCAGAATTCGAGAGTTGTTGAGAAGCTATGAATTCCTTTGAGAAGCTATGAATTCCTTTGAGAAGACCCTTCACTCCCCCTTTTTTCTTCTTTGTTCTTTGAAAACTTCATCCTGGATGCACTCACATTATTCCCCTTTCAGTTGGGTTTGTTCATCAAATCTACATACCTTGACAACATCTTCTGTCTTGCTGACACAACTATTATAGCTGCCCTGCATGATTTTGAGAAAGATGTTTATAATCCACATAGCCTGGACAGGGAGACTTGGCAAGGATACTATAAGGAGATCATGCTCAAAGTGAAGAGCATGTGGGAAGACTTGACCCTGGCCCTATGGCTACACAGTTTCTAGAGCCAGATGTTGACCTGCACACAGGAAACATAGGATTAGAATACTGCTGGTGGTTGATGACTGAATTGTTAGGATTAGTATTATATGTATCATCATAGGATTGAATAGGGCTAACACACACAATGGATTTTACATCTAAGCTGGTGAAAGAAACTTATTCGAGAAGTGAGACTGTTGCCAAGAGGAAAGGATGTTAAAATTTACAATCGTTGGGGCGGAACTGGGGCATATATCTCGACATGGCTGGGGCCATCTTGGAGAGGTGTCTGGGCTAGCAGAGCTTGAAGTCAGAGGTGGTGAGGATGGTGGGGAGACACTTTGAAGGACCTTTAACCCTACTGTCACTCAATGCGAGGTGGTGATAGGACAATCCAATGGACACAAAGTCCAAAAGTGGTCTCTGCGCAACACAAAGTCTGACCACAGAGGAAGGTTGAGCGGCACAAAGCCAACTTGGGAAACGGGAGATCCTAGGGTCTTGAAAGGGGGGAGTCAGTGCGTCATTGGCAGGAGATTTTGAACAGTGGTGATATTGAGCATGTTGTGTCACTGGGGTGTACTCATGGTGGAGGTGGTGAGGCACGGTGTGTAGGTGGTTATGAGGGTGTACCCATGACAGAGTCCTGTGTGGGTCATGATGGGATGTGCGGGTGGTGGTGGGTGGAAGGTGAGCAAAGGGAGATGGTGGAGTGGGGGAGGGTGGGCAGGCAAGCACACGTGCTGGTGAGTTACAGGCACATAATACAGAGTCATGTGAATCAAGGCACCAAGTCAAGCAAGGTTTGTACCAATGCCAAGCACTTCCTGAGTGGAAAATGTTCACAAACAACTTATAAGTACCTGCAAGGTCCTGTATGCCACACTACCAATCTGGTACCACCAAGAACCTCCCTGATGTGCTCACCTTCCCCACCTAGGATTGCTCCAGTGCCACGATGCACTCAACGTCACCACCATTCAAAATCTCCTGCCAACGATGCACCAACTCCCCCCTTTCAAGACCTCAGGATCTCCTGTTCCCCAAGTTGGCTTTGTGCTGCTCAACCTCTCTCTGCAGTCAGACTTTGTGTCGCACAGAGACCACTTTTGGACCTTGTGTCCATTGGATCACCCCATCATCACCTCATATTGAGTGACAGTGGGGTTAAAGGTCCTTCAAAGTATCTCCCTGCTGTCCTCGCCACCCCCGACTTCAAGTTCTGCTAGCCCAGACACCTCTCCAAGATGGCCCCAGCCACATTGAGATATGTGCCCCAGTTCTGCCCCAATGATTGTAAGTTTTAATGTCCTTTCCTCTTGGCAACAGTCTCACTTCTCAAATAAGTTTCTTTCATCAGCTTGGACACGAAATCCATCGCATGTAATTGCAAGGGATTCACTATCTATACATCACCAAACATGGTGTTCATCCCTGAGCCTCACAACATCAATGAAGAACTGCACATCTGCACCGATGGACGATTTGGTACAGCTGACTGCTTCCAATGGCTGTAGCTGTACACCGAGGAGTTTTGCTATACTGTATGCATTTGTCGCAAGGAATATCATCCCTCCTCTGACCCTCTCTTGTGAGCTTGGTATTGGCCCACCCCCAATGATTTCAAGTCCCTCCCTCACGCTGCCTTTTTCATTGGCAAATTAAAGGAAGAGGAAGCTGTAGAGGTTGCCACCTTGCTCAAGATCACATCTGATCGATACAATGAATGGAAGAAGCCTCGTGGTGAGAAAGTGGACATTGCTAGCTGCATGCTAAAGTCCCTCAAATATAATGTCCTGCTCCTTTTCAACCATCCTCTGACCTTCCATGATCTTGTCATTTTCATTGTGCAAGCACAATGCTATTTTCTTGACCTCATGGCCTTTCTGAACTACTTGTTATACGTTCAATCTTGTATTGCTTACCCAACCGCTGCCCATCCCTTCATCCAGTCTGACTGGATGGGTTGCTTCACCCACAACACCAAAATCTGTGATGATCTTTTCCATGCAGGTGTGCCAGTCTGATTAATCCACAACAATTACACTGTTACTGCACAGATGAATATCGTGTAGGTGGTCAGGTTCACTTTTCCTAATGAAATCATTTGCAACATGTACTCCAAAAATGGGCAGTCCCCTTACCCCTTCCCTTGCCTCTTTCATGGTCCATGTGGTTTCTCACATCACTTTCATACCCAACAGTACTATGTGGCTACAAAAAATCCAACTCCCATTGCATTTCAAGCATCCTCATTGCAAGCTGTTTTCCAAGTGGGTCCAAACCCAACTTGAGCCCAGACAAGGAGAGCACAGCATAAGGTGCTGACCCAAACTCAGTCTGCCAGTGGTAAGTCTTACCTACTGTAACATTGAGACAAGATCAACTAAGTTGCTGTGAAGTCAGACAAAATGGAGGTCATGACAAATGGCTTGAGGTACATGAGCCTGAAATGCCACTCCCCTTGAGCATCTGGGCAAATGCATTGCAGCAGGTGGACAAGGATCCCCAGAGAGTGAAGAGAAACTTGGTTGATCGAGGTTATCATGTTCCCGAACTGGCTCTCCTCATGACTTGTCAGTCCCCTGAGTGTTGCAAGCTTTTCATGATGAATTGGTTGGCCATTCGCCCCCTCTGGTACAGTTGACTGGATCACAATCACCCCGTCCAATTTCCTTCTCCCCAGGAATGGAGGGAGATTCTCCACTGTATGTATTCCATCCAAGGATGAGCTCAAGGCTGCATTGTCGAGCAGCCTTGGCAACAGAACTGCTAAGGGTTGGAAGTTAGCAGCTCTGGAGATTCTCAGCAAGGTTGTGGCATCCATGACTCAAGATTCTTTGACCCCAAAGGAAACAGTGGAATGGCGAGGAAAGTATATTCTCATCACCTTCCTATCTAATCCACCTCCTCACATCATCCAAGCCATTCTCTGGGAGATATTCAAAGTTGGCTGGCACTCTGAATTGTGTGCCCTTGACCAAGCATTCAACCCTCAAATATGGACAAATCATCAGATAGCGCGAGTCTCCCTGATCCAAGGAATATTCCACGGAAGTTCTGGATTGGTCTTGTGGTCAGAGCCTTTACCTAAGGCTGGTGGTGATCTTGGGTTCACAAATGTGTGGGCTGACAACAAATCTATCCTTCACCCCTTTTGTTTCATTCTTGCCAGCTGGCTGGATGCCCATCCATCGTTTTCTTACATATCATCCCTCTCCAAGCAGTCACAAGCATATGAGGTCATGTCTCGGTGTCTTCCTTCTAGACAAGACGACGAAGAACCAACCAAAAATCGGTGATCCCCAGACAACGTGTCTTATCTCCACGGGCTAGAACACTTTGCTCAAGGGAGGTATGAGTAGTCTACCCTTGGCGGGGTTAGGAGTAATGGATATAGTCCAAATAGAAAAGGGGGAAATTTAGTGTACCAGGAGCCGTGGTTTGTTCGCCAATCCTCCACGTAAGTTTACAGATTGGTTGTTAAAGATCGTTTCAGCCTAAAGTCTGGTTAGTAAAGGGGATTCTAGGTGAATTACACACCTAATGGGCTCAAGTTAATGGCAATAGGTTGCCTAGTAACCTGTGGAAAGTTGTACTTTGATAGTACGAGAGGTGGGCGATTTAGCAACTTGGCCTAGGTCTCGCCTAATGCTAATGGATCCAGTGTAGGAAACTCCTGGGAATATTGCGTCCAGAAGTGGTGCTTAGGTAAGCAGATGGTCGTGTCAGGTCGCTTAGTCACTCAGCCGGTTATAGCAAACTCGGTCTTCTTGTGTACTAAGGAGCTAAACTAAAGGTTGGAGGTGTAGACTTAGGCTGATCCCTTAGGATAGTAAGTCTAGACAAGATAGTGGTAGGAGTCCTATAGGTAGGTTGTCCTAGTGATGGCAAGATGCTCAGTCGCTGGTTGGTAGCTAACTTGACGATACACTTAGTGGACTTAGAAGGGTTACTATAACTCAATCTTATTGTCTCAACTAAGGGGTAGCAAGTTTGGCTTAGAGAGGTGAAGTGTAGCCCTTATTTGGTACTACAGGACGCTTAGGTTGCTTACTAATAGGGACCAGATGCCTTTTGTTGCCCAAAAAGGGGTTTCTCCCAAAAGAATAGTCTTAGATACTTGTCCTTTATTTAGGTACAAGTTCTAATAGCCTAGTAGTAGTTCTAAAGCCCTATTTACTTCACTCTGGGGTACCTTGCCTTATTAGGTCTTATTAGGCTTCCCAGGGGATCTCTTATCAGATGATATTATCTGAGGTAGAAGATGAGATGCTCTCTGCAGGCCAGAATGCTCCCCTTTATATACATAAATACAGGAGGCTATGCTAGCCAATCAGAGGGCTTGGTGGCTTATAAATTAAGGCACATTGACTTACTAATGCCAGGCACAAGCTGTCAAACCCAGGCACACTAAGGGGAAGCACTTTGAGCAAAGGAGTCCAAATTTGGAATGCTCTGCCAAAGAGGCTGGCTATGCTGTGCAGGGCTGTACAGACTAATGGGGACAAGGTCACATGGTAGCTAATGGTCACATGATCACTTCGTCTCACTGGCACTTAGCTAAGTAATCAGATAAATAAAGAGAAATCAAGGAAATAGTTCGCTATGTACAAATGTGTAAGTGTAAGGATTTGACTAGAGAGATTAATGAATATCTCAATAACCAGTAGGTGGAAAAATCTGGAAAAATAGGAGTATGTAGCTCATGATAGGGGCTATCGTTCCCTATGGTATCAAGGGGTATTGTCCACAGGAAGCTGTGTGGATTCCACTTCTCGGGTCACTGCTTTGCTATGTGCATGCATGAAACTGGTTTCGTGCAGGTCATCCGCAGGGAACGGAAAACAATCGTCCCCGATTGCCTATGTGTTTAGAGGCTGGGAGGATCAACAAAGTTGGTGATGTCAGCGAGGGTAGTCCCATTAACTTCCCTCTGTGTTTCAGTAAGGGGTGATGGTACTCTCTCAACCAATTCAGGAGATGCTTGTCTCTGACTCAATTCACGAAGGACTCCTGTCAGGGTTGCTGATTCAACTCGTGGGAATGGGTCCTCTAACATGTTGATTAGCTGGGTGCGGTCCTCCCTTGGAGGGAACATCACAGGGTCAAGCTGGTGCATTAAGGCATATGTTCGATTGTAGTTGTGATTGAATCCTTGGGCATATTGGAATACAAGTCGGCAATGTTCACAGTGCCATTCAGCCCATGGGGTCCCTTGCTCTCGTCCTGCTTCAGTGTGTATATGCACTGTTGCGTGGTAATTTAAATCTGGGTGATTCACATGATTGAGTGTGTGATCAACCAATCGAGTATGTAGCAATTCTATCATTGCATCGCAAAGGTTGTGGTGCTCCATTAGATTCTGGATGCTTCGTTCTTCTGCCTCAAGTTCAGCCATTCTACTTTGAGGGGAGGCCATTTCTATACTGCAATACTACCTAAGTGTAAGGTAGTAATGGTATCGATGTGTCCGGAAGGGGGTGTTTATACGGGGACAGAGTATTTGTGTTCTCCTTCCAAAGGGGAACTATAGCAACGTACGAAAAATAACGCGGGGAGTCACCAGTGTCAAGCTTTTTGACACAGCGTGTGGGGTGGCTATAAAGATATAACTGATGTACGAAGGATTGAAGAGGGGAAAGTCCTAACCACCCGATTGGGATACGCAGGTGGTATGGCTTGGGATGGAATTCCTTGCTATAGTATGTGAGAGATGGCAGAATCTCGATGTTTACGCAATCCTTCCAACGCTGCAGGATGCGTCTTATGTGCCCAACTATCTCAGGGCGCTCACCGGGGTGCGAGTACAAGGATACGTTGGTGTGTAGGCGAGGAGGGTGATTGTATTGGTAGCCAAGTGCGTAACCATTGTTTTGATCGACGCGGCGTACGTAAAGGAAGGTGCCGTTTGCAGTGTCGTGCCGAACTGCAAGCTGGGTGTTAATAGACATGGCGATGGCTGGATTGATGGTGGAATACAGGATGGGGCGGAATGCTGAAAGGTGTGGTAAGATGGTATATTAAAGGACTCGCTTAAATATCCAGTGTCAACATCAGATCGGTGGGAGATTCAAATAGGTCTAATATGGCGGGATCAAATGGACTCCGATCATCTTCATTATATGATGGAGAAGATCGCATGTCGGGCAAATTGCTGGAATATATTGTTCGCCCTGATACTCCCCAGCTAGCTGGAGGAGAGAGGCTTGATAGAGATGGCCTTCCACATGTTGATATCGGCAGTGGATTCTGAATAACTCCTGCCATTTGTGGTGGTTCTCGAATTGTCTCAGGCGAAGCTGCTGTACACGTGGAGACATATTGCGGTGCCGGTAAGATGGAGGGGGATCCATTTCCATTTCTTGTAATGGTACCTCCATTTCGGCAGGTACCGAAGGTGGCTGTTCTTGTGAACTCAGCTCCGGATTCATGTTGCCCTGAGTTGAGTTCTGTCCCTGCAGTTGTGTCATAATTGTCAGGGGTAGTTAAGGTACTGTCAAGCGCCTTCAGGGTAAGTTCCTCTAGTGCTTGGGATTCTAGGCGTTCTTGATTCACACGTTGTACCTGGTTGCAAGCAGCAATGCACTCAGTATAGTTAGTGTTAGAAGGGATTATAATTGTTTCCTCCAGATTGGTTCGAGGTAATGCGATGGTAGTTGCAATGTTATCAGAGTCGGTAGTAATTGGTGTGAGACCAAAGGTGGGGTGGTAAACTCGTGTGGGGTGTTCTGTGAATAGGTGTGCCACCCAGTGATATGTAACAGTTCTAAGTTTGTTACGAATGCTTAGTTGTTGCTTGCGGAAATACTGCTTCCACTGTTCTTTTGTTGACTCAGAGCGGTTTCTTGGTAGGGTATTATCTGTCTGACTCGCCCTGATCGGAGGTATCAATATTGGCTGCTGCAGACCTGGTCTGCTTAAGGGGTTGGTTGCGTAAAGGGGGTAGTTTATTGAGTTCTCGCTCAGATAGTTCTGCATCTGTAGATGACTCGGAATATTTTGTATCAGAATTGGGGTCTGTTTCAGGGTCAGGGTGAGACAGATATCTCAAGGTATCTCGTTGGATATAAGGGATGACTCAGAAGGCAGCTACTGGCCGGTGAAGCTCTGCTCCGTCCAACTCAGTTAATACGTAACTGCTTCCTAAGGTTTGTCGTAGTACTATGTAAGGTCCAAGGTATCTTGACTTAGTCTTCCGGTTTAGTTCCTTCTCAATGGCAGTATTTCGGACTAGAACTAAGTCTCCAGAAGAGTAACTTCCTTTGACTAATCTTGTTTCGAAGCGTTTTTCAAATTGCTTCTTGGAGCTAAGGCGGGCTTCTCGTAATATTTGTATAGCCTTAGCTATGTCTTCGTCACGTCTTTCTATTTGTTGTATACGTAAGGCTAATAGTTCCTTATGGGACATGCCTTGGTGAAATCCTTCTACTTGGAATGTAGATTCCCACAGGTCAAAGGGTAGCACAGGGTCAACTCCATGTAGTAGGAAATATGCTGAGTATCCTGTGGATCTTCATATGGTGATATTGTCTGCAAATAAGACAGCTCTTAGCTTGTTTGGCCATAATTGGATTTGGCCTTCGCAAGCTTTGATTAGGGCTTCTCTTATTGCAAAGTGTTCTTGCTCCACCACTCCATTGGCTTGGGAGTTGTAAGGTGAAATGAATACTTGGGGAATGTTGTGCTGACGGAGTAATTCTGACAATGCTCCCTTGAATTCAGGGCCATTGTCAGTTACTATTCGCCCTATGCATCCATAGCGGAGGATCAGATCTTCCAACACAAACTTTGCTACTGCACTTGCAGTGGCCTTTCACAAAGCCTTGCCTTCTACATACTTGGAAAGGTCATCTCTTGCAAGAACTATGTAGTGAAAGCCTTGGGCAGTAGGCATGTGCATTATGTCTATGTGGACTTTGGTGAAGATAGTGGAAGGGGGTGGTGTAACAATAGGAATGTGGACTTTGGCAGTGTTCCGTATTTGACACTCGTGACAGGACTTTCATAGTAGTCCAAGGGGGCTGTGAAATGCTGTCATGTCACGGCTGGCTTCATCCATCTTCCTGGCGTCAAATCCCCAATATAGATCCAATACTGTAAAGCATTTTCCTCCCAGGAATTGATCTATGAATTGGTCCAAGTTTGGCGGAAGGGATGTCTCTTTAATGGTGATAGCATTCAAGGGTTGTAGGTCATGGACAATTCGTAGTTTGTCTTTGACAGGGTCCCATGTGGTGAACCACTTGGATCGGTAAGGTGATTGGCAAGGTTCATAGACACCAGCTCTCATCTTAAGTTGGAGTAGTTCTATGACTCTTTCTCGAAAGGCAGGTACAATAGGTATGCCTCTTTCTTGCCATGGTTGGTGTGGAACAAATGGTATCTTGTAAGGGCTAAAGTACGATTCCTTTAAAGTTCCTCGCTCCTCATCAATGAAAGCGATAGCTGCTTCATTTTGGATGAGAACGTGGATAAATAGTTGCTGTTCCTCAGGCAACAAGAATTCATGGGTTTCGAACTGCTTGACAAGCTTGTCAATGCGTTCCTGAGTAAACTTAACTGTCGACGTGGGATTGGGAAAGTGAACATCAAGGGGTTTCAGAGTGGATAGGGGATCACAAGGTATAGTACGTGTGACTTTGAACTCAGGTGGAATGGGTTGTGACACAGGCTTGATTCGCTTATCAACTCGCTTGTAAGCACCATAGATTTCGGCCTTACAATGCTCAGCTGATTGGGTTAAGTGTCCTATTGTTCTGGAATTTAGATTACGGGGGAGTGTATAGTAGGGCCTAATTGGATAATCACATATGATCACCATGGCTTCTAGTAGTGGCTATCCTGCTGCGTCCGGTTGCAGACTTACGGGATGGGTAGGCTTATCGGTTGCCTTGATACGTGAGTGGCGTGGCGTGTGTGTGATCTTTACGTCAGATGACACTTCGGTAGGAACTGTAGCTATGCCTATATTGGTCTTACAGTCACACGGGAATGCCAAGGCAATTAGCTGGTCAGGTGCTGCTGTTCGGTAGCAGGCTTATTCGTCGTAGGGTTGCAGCAAGCTTTTCGTGAGCTCTAGGACTGCACTAATCGTAGTACGTAGTAGCGTAGTTGGCAATCAGCAATTGGTCTTACAACAGCCTCGCGCTGATGCCAAGCTGAGGCACAGAATCATATATGGTATAGGTACTGGCCTAGTTTAATCGAGGTTTCGCTCACGCTGTAGTAGCCTAGGGACCGGTCTAGTCTTGCATTCGTAGCAAGAGAATACTTGACCTTCTTCTAGTTAAAGAGAGGTCGGATCGTTGTAGTTGTCAGGTCGTGGTTACCTAGGTATTTCCGCAGGGAACGGAAAATTCCTTAGTGGTGTTGAGTCGTTTGCGTCACACCATGTTGGTCTCTGATATCTCCATCATTCGTCAAGTAACAAAGAAAAACAAGGGGGGGGGGGCTCTATGGATACACGTGGGGTATGGTAGAGTATAGGTATGCGGAATCAAGGGGGGGGGGTGCTTCATAGCCAATTTGTATAGTAGGAGATGGGGGGGGGGTGGACTCCGGAAGACTACCATCGTGAGGTATTGGGTAGTCTCAGTAACGCAAGGGCTGTCTGGGGTCATACTCTGGTAGGTCGCTCACCAAGGCTTGCTCATGGCCTTGGGAAACGTCAGTGCCAGTGTATTCACGATGGTAGGGGTGGGGTCCACCCGAAGAGCCATCGTGTATGGGCACGGTTTATATACTTTGTTAGTCATGGGTTCTAAGCTTTGCACATGACCTGCCTCATGTGCGTAGCGAACTAGGGCGCAAGCATTAAGTGAGTGCTAAGCGAAATGAAGTCATGCATGGTATTGGCAAGTTTTTCCTGATTTGGAACCGCTGATCCGCAGCTTTGACAAGGGCGCAATGTCATTGCTGGATTTGGACACGGGATCTTCTCATGGTCGCATTTAGTAACCAGGGGATAAGAAAATTATGTTACATTGAGATCGGGTTAGATCTGACAGGTAGGCACGCTCTTGGACACTTGTTAGTCCTCTGGGAGCGATGGGTTTCTAGTTAAAACACCGGGTTAGTATTTAGTAGGCCATCATTGGTAGTATCCTCTAGCTTGCTCTAATTTTCCCTCTAGGTACTTATTTCGAGCCGTAAGGAAGAGGATAACCGGCACTACATTCATTTGGAACAACACATATAAGTACGTGGGTATTGGTATAGTTGCGCTCAACAGCGCGGTAAGTATTTCGTACGGAGAAGTAAGGAAGAAGTAAGAACGGAGGTAATAAATAAAAAGGGTAGCGGCACATTGGTAAGTATAAATATCACGACGGGGTAGTTCGTATGTAACTACGTTGTATCGTACAGGTACGAGGCGGGAAGATATTTGTCAGCGAACAAAAGGTTTGATGCACGAAGCATCGGGTTTTTCCAAAAATTGGGATGGGGATAGAAAACAAAAGGTTAGTTCGAGACGGTAGTTAGTAAGTCAAGTCAAATAGATAACGAATAAGTGAATCAGGTCCGAGGAAGTAAACTTAAATGGCGATCTGCGGGATTGAAGCGCATGGGACGAAAGGCGGAGTGATGGTGATATGATTACCATACTTCCCGAAAAAGGATTCCTGCTTGAGGCAGAGGTGTTCGGCCTTGTGGTAAATAGTGCGGCGCTCAGACGAGGCGGGGGCTCTCCAGCACTTCGGGTCCTCGAGGTGCAAGCCAGCGAGTAGCTGCGTGACGAGATCCTCGTCAGGAAGTGGGATCTGTAAAATGCCGTCGATCAGAGCGGCAAGACGGGGTTCGCCGTGGTAGCGAATAAGACCGCTGGCGCTGCGTAAAAATCCCGTCTCCTCGATTGTGAGGAGGGGATTGGCAGAGGGAGCGCGGTGCTGGAAAAAACTACCCCGCGTCACATATGCGGGGGTCACTGTCGTCCCGTCGAGTAGAAAAACTAATACCTCAGGCGAATTGCACTCCGCGGCGAGTTGGGGAGGTAATACTGCGTGGATGGCGTGGAGGAGACTTTGGAGGTCGTGGCGGAGCCGCCTGAGCTCGGGCAGGCGCTGGCGATAATCTCCCTCGGCACGGTAAACGTGCAGCTCGTAAGCTGCGAGCCTGCCGAAATATATACTAGGTGGGAAGCGAGACAAGTTTTCGCTCCAAATTACTCCTCCTGTGTCGCACAGCTTGCGCTGGAGGGCCGTGAGATCTCCGTAGACCGCAGAGGCGAGAAATAGAGTGGCGTTGAGATATAAATTTCGGAATGTCCTATTAAAGGGAGAGGGGACATAGTCGATTAACGGCTCGAGAGGAGCGGGGAGTCGGGTGGTAAACACGTGGGGCAGCTGGTAGCAGCTCGTCCCATCGAAATAATTCTTCTCGCTGAGGAAGGGGAGGGAGAGGAACCGGGAGGCGGCGCAGCCTCGCATCTCGCTAGGATTAAAGTCGTGAACATACCCTAGATTAAAGGTGCGCTGCCTCTGGGTGGTTCGCTCGATCTCCTCGGGATTTGTGTGCGCGGGAGGATATTCAGAATCGGACGAGTAGCACGAAGCGTACTCGTCCTCGGAGCTGGTCCAGCCGTCGCTGGAGTCGTCGTCGCCTGCCGATTTCTTGGCAGCGATCAGATCGGAAGGGGGGAGCGGGGGTACATACGTTTTTCGCCCAAACTGGGGCAGAGTGACAGCGCCGGGCTGTACTTTGCGCCGTTCTCCGTCGATCACGAGGGTTGGCGAGGGAGGTGCTGTGAGGGGATATTCGTAGGTCGCCAGGGTAAGAGAGGGAGCGGGTATCTTACCATCGCTCTCTTCTTGTTTCACCCGATTTGCTTCCCTGAGTAGGGCGGTGTGTTGTTGGAGTTCACCCAGGCTTTGGGCAGGGGCTGTGGTTATGCCATTGGCAGTGGGAGGAGGAGTGGGGAAGGGGATTGTATCCTTCGAGGAGCGAAGTAACTCCTCGAGGTTTTGGTAGTAATACGGGAGGAATGGTTTCTTTACTTCACGTCTCGCGAATACCATAAAAGGTAAGGGCGATCGAATCTTACGCCCGTCATCCGGTAATTGTGACGTCAGCAAAATTAGGCGAGGGACGTCAACTTGACGGTTGACAGGTGGCAGTAACGCGGGAATTATGTAGGCCACATCGATAGCGGCCTCAACGTAGTCGATTACTGGTAGAATGGTAGCATACTGCGCCGAATTAAGCGCAATGAGATCGGCGTGGCAATTGCCTATCGCAGCATGAACGAGTGAAGAGATAGGGGCAAGGCGAGTGTTATCATATGAAGGAGTGGCGGTGCCGTACTTAGTAATAGCAGGATCGGGTTGGAATAATTGGAAGTAGGCGTCCTCGAGAGGACTCTTTGTCGAGGTCATTGTTTTCTGCACTAGAATGACCATGTTCCCTCCTAATTTATACTGCTCGTACTCTATGTCATCCTCCATATCATTCTTTCTGTGGCCCGCACTCTTAGATGTGGCGCGACTCATTATTTGTGACAGGTGACACTCGGTTACCTCTTTGGGTAAATCTCGTGGCACTTCCGTTACGACCGTTCCTAGGTACGTTGCATTAGTGGCATGCTGTGTGACTAAGCCACCCATTGGCTTAGTAACGTCGGCATCGCCCGGAAGTGCTAATATCACCATTTCGCCCGTTTCGCCGTCCTTTTCGTAGACAAAACGTAGATAGGTTCCCTTAGGTTTCTCTTCAATAGACACTAGGTTTTCTCGTTGCCAGGGACGGCCAAGTAGAATAGCCGGCGGGCAATCGTCTGACACCCAGAAGTTACTCATTGTTGTCAAAGCTCCGATCGTTATTTCCATTTTGGGAATTAGTCCCCTTAAGGTGCTAGTTCCGCCGCTTGCGTCCCGAAGTGTCATACTCGCGTTCGTGTCCATAGGTACTCGTAGTCGTTCCCATATGTCTCTTCGTACTATGTTTATTTCGCTTCCAGAATCTACTATTGCTAACACGCTCTCCTGTCCAATATTGACAGGCACTTTGACAAGCGGCCCGTGGTTTCGGGTTGCTGTCACATGGTGTGATGCCACGTGTGTTACTTGTGGCACGTTCCTAATCCTTATTTGGTCTGACAGCGCTGAACACAGCTCTCGGGATGTGCCGAAAATCTCACCAGCTGTCAGGTTGACAGTTGTTCCCAGGATCTTAGTAAGCACGTCTTTCGTATTTGTCAGCGTTGACAGCTCGGTTCACCGCGTGCCTAGTGGCTTGGTGCCTTCTCGCGGACTTTCAATGTCACCTCGGCTGTCCCCTTTAAGCTTCTGGTGCGTCGTGTCATTCCCTTTACTTCCGCTGGCGTTCTGCCTTCTCGTATCGTCTCCCATAGGTACATCCCTGTCCCGATCGTTCATGGGACAGTTGCTGCGTATCGTGCGCGACTGTTGGCCAGTCCCTCCCGTCGTTGGGGGACTTTGTCGTGAGGTAAGTGTTTCTTTATTGCTCTGCACGTTCTGATTACTTAGTCGCCATGTATTGGCATTATTGGGTGCACGTTCAAATCGTGCACCCAACGGGTTGGGTACTTCGTCAGGTAAGTTATTCCTTTGTTGATTGTGATTGGGAGGTGGTCCCGATCGCATCCGATCATTACTAACGTTGTTATTTCCCGTCTTAGAGTCATTTCTCCAAGTTTGTCGACTCTTGTGCGGGACTGTCGGTGCACTTTTGCACGGGGGATTATCCTTAGTAAGTGCTTCGTTTATTACAACCTCATTTCGTCCTTTCCCCACAGGTTGCGCTCCCGTTGGGCGCGTTCGGGGTATAACTTCTCCGTCCATGGTCTGCTTGCGCACGGCAGTCGTCCCTTTCGGCGTCCGTTCGGCGGCGTAAATCTCACGATCATTTTGATCGTCGAGAACCTCTTCAGGTATGTACCAAGTTTCTTCTTCGTCATACTCTTCTTCTCGATCGCTCATCATCGGTACCACATAGTTGGCCGATCCGCGCTGGTACTCTGCCGGCTCAACCATAACCAGGTGGGAAGTTCTGACTTGGGTATTAGATGTTTGCTGACTAGCCATTCTGTAATAGCTGTCTAATAGAGAGTCTCCTCTCTCTCTTCTCAGAGGTCCATCAGGTAAGGATAGTCTTCCACCATTGTCATATATTAACTTCCTTTGTTCCAGGAGTTCTATTATAGGAGGGCAATCCCTTAGACTATGGTTGTGACTTCCACATCCATAGCAGATGTAGGATGGCATGGCAGGGGGCCTTGCTTGTCTTGAGGTAGGATTGTCATTACTTCTCTGTAGTATAGGCCTAGGTGTAGTACTGGTAATATTATTTTCCCTTGAGTCCCTTGGAGGAGTAGGAGTGTTCCTAGACAATCCATAAGTCCTAGAGGGCTTGTCAAACACCTGTGCGACTAGGGGGTCTAGTGCTAAGGCTTTGAAGTAGATTCTAGCATATGCTGGATCACTGATACTTAGTCTACTCAAGTCATTGACAAGTGCATCCAAGTCTTGCTGGGGCTTCTTAGGGATGAGTACCTTCTTCTGATCCTTGGTCTTGCTTGTAAATAGGTCACTACCTGACCTTTCCTTCTCTTTGCTAGGTTTACTACGAGAGGAGATCTTCTCTCTCTTGGGTTTGTAGTCATAGTCAGAGTCTTCGCTTGAGCTGCTACTGTCAGTTTCGCTTTCACTCTCACTCTCTGAGCTTGAGCTAACAATCCTAGATCTATGTTTTGCTCCACGTAATGGCTTATCGAAGCGGTTACGGTGCAGCAACTGATCTACTACAGTGTTGACTTCTTTCACTGTATAGGGTTTGGATAGGTCCTTGTTTGGGGTCCTGGCTAAGAGGTATGTCTCTAGCTTGGTCTGGAAGGGTTCTGGAATGCCTAACCAGAAGTATGTATTGTAGTCATTGTCAGTAATGACTCTCTTGGCTTTCAACCATTGTGCCATGACAGTATAGTGACGAATGTAAGACTTCCAATGTTCTAGGGTCTTGAGTTCCTTATGGGCAGACTTTCTGACCAATCTTCGTAGATCCTCAAGGCAATAGCGAGCTTCGTCTCGCTCTGCATCGTATAGAGTAAGTATCTGCTTTCTAAGTGCACTCCAATCATTGGCCTTGTATTCATCAAGGGACTCAATTAGGCGAGTGACAGAGGTAGAGCAATAGTTAGTGATTCCTTCACATTTCTCTTGGTCTGAGGTAATTTGACATTGGGTGAGTACCCGGTCGTATTGGCGGAGGAAGTCTTTGACATGGGTATAGTGACCTTTAAAGGTCTCAGGTGCATCTCTGCTACGTCTGCTAGGTAACATATGTGGTCCAGGATGTGAAGGTCCTCCTGTAACCATGGTAGGGAAATGGTAGATGTTGGATGTGTTGGTAATGTGATGTGATTCTGACTGTGTGAGTTAGAGTAGGGGAGCTGAGATTGTCTTCAACACCCCCTCGCGGTGGGCTCCAGTTGTCTTCCTTCTAGACAAGACGACGAAGAACCAACCAAAAATCGGTGGTCCCCAGACAACGTGTCTTATCTCCACGGGCTAGAACACTTTGCTCAAGGGAGGTATGAGTAGTCTACCCTTGGCGGGGTTAGGAGTAATGGATATAGTCCAAATAGAAAAGGGGGAAATTTAGTGTACCAGGAGCCGTGGTTTGTTCGCCAATCCTCCACGTAAGTTTACAGATTGGTTGTTAAAGATCGTTTCAGCCTAAAGTCTGGTTAGTAAAGGGGATTCTAGGTGAATTACACACCTAATGGGCTCAAGTTAATGGCAATAGGTTGCCTAGTAACCTGTGGAAAGTTGTACTTTGATAGTACGAGAGGTGGGCGATTTAGCAACTTGGCCTAGGTCTCGCCTAATGCTAATGGATCCAGTGTAGGAAACTCCTGGGAATATTGCGTCCAGAAGTGGTGCTTAGGTAAGCAGATGGTCGTGTCAGGTCGCTTAGTCACTCAGCCGGTTATAGCAAACTCGGTCTTCTTGTGTACTAAGGAGCTAAACTAAAGGTTGGAGGTGTAGACTTAGGCTGATCCCTTAGGATAGTAAGTCTAGACAAGATAGTGGTAGGAGTCCTATAGGTAGGTTGTCCTAGTGATGGCAAGATGCTCAGTCGCTGGTTGGTAGCTAACTTGACGATACACTTAGTGGACTTAGAAGGGTTACTATAACTCAATCTTATTGTCTCAACTAAGGGGTAGCAAGTTTGGCTTAGAGAGGTGAAGTGTAGCCCTTATTTGGTACTACAGGACGCTTAGGTTGCTTACTAATAGGGACCAGATGCCTTTTGTTGCCCAAAAAGGGGTTTCTCCCAAAAGAATAGTCTTAGATACTTGTCCTTTATTTAGGTACAAGTTCTAATAGCCTAGTAGTAGTTCTAAAGCCCTATTTACTTCACTCTGGGGTACCTTGCCTTATTAGGTCTTATTAGGCTTCCCAGGGGATCTCTTATCAGATGATATTATCTGAGGTAGAAGATGAGATGCTCTCTGCAGGCCAGAATGCTCCCCTTTATATACATAAATACAGGAGGCTATGCTAGCCAATCAGAGGGCTTGGTGGCTTATAAATTAAGGCACATTGACTTACTAATGCCAGGCACAAGCTGTCAAACCCAGGCACACTAAGGGGAAGCACTTTGAGCAAAGGAGTCCAAATTTGGAATGCTCTGCCAAAGAGGCTGGCTATGCTGTGCAGGGCTGTACAGACTAATGGGGACAAGGTCACATGGTAGCTAATGGTCACATGATCACTTCGTCTCACTGGCACTTAGCTAAGTAATCAGATAAATAAAGAGAAATCAAGGAAATAGTTCGCTATGTACAAATGTGTAAGTGTAAGGATTTGACTAGAGAGATTAATGAATATCTCAATAACCAGTAGGTGGAAAAATCTGGAAAAATAGGAGTATGTAGCTCATGATAGGGGCTATCGTTCCCTATGGTATCAAGGGGTATTGTCCACAGGAAGCTGTGTGGATTCCACTTCTCGGGTCACTGCTTTGCTATGTGCATGCATGAAACTGGTTTCGTGCAGGTCATCGGGCGTGCACATTCTACGTACAAACCTTTTTTGATCATTTTGGCTGACCCACTCTCCTCCCCCACTGATTTCCTTTGGACTACCACATTAACCTGCACCAAAATGTTTGGATGCAAATACATAGTTATTATATATGTGATGCTAGACATTTAACCCGATGACCTGCATCAAAATGATTGGATGCGGATACATAGTTAATGTATGTTTGATGTTAGACATTTGACCCGAGATTTGAGTTTTTACTATATTCCCACGGTCCAAATGCTTAGCTAATTGAGGGACATATGGACCATAGTGTCTAGTATGTATCCCTATTTTTCCTTATTTGTTCATTCACAGGTTGTGGAGAAACAAAATGTTTTCTCCCAACATACTTTTATTACTACCTACAACTACTTAGCAAACCATTTTCTTAATATCTCTTTTATCCTTGAGTACTTAGCCAAGTGTCAGAGAAGGAAATGGAGCATGTGACCTCAGATGCGAATCACCTGACTCAGATCATGTGACCTTGCATAGCATGAGTCATAATGAGTCAATATGAGTCAAAGTGAGTCAGATGAGGATTAGCCAAAGCACTGCCCCTAGACTAGCAGAATGATCATGTGACCTGCACAGCATGAGTCATAATGAGTCATAATGAGTCATAATGAGTCGGCATGAGTCAGCATGAGTCATTGCCAAGCCAAAGGCTATTTTTAGCTCATTGCAAGTCATTTTCTGACAGGTTGAGTCAAAGTGAGTCAATATGAGTCAGTATGAGTCATATCTTGGCACAGCCACCTCGGAACCGAAGGTAGCACAGCCACATGTAAACTACTATATAAGGAGCGCGATTCAGCCCCATTTGGCAGGTTCCCTCTTTTAGGAAAAAGGTTCCTACTTGAGTAAATCTCAACCAACGAGTGCTCACAAGAGTACCCCTCTACAAACAAACAGTGAGGCTGTGTAGAGAAGTTTCCCACGCTATAAATAGAACTACTTAGACCCAAGTTAGGAGTATACTGTATCCCTTAGGATAGGGACAGTTAGGACACCTTTAGGGAGAAAACCCCAGAGCGGGCAACTAAAGGGAATAGATCCCCAGCTAGTAGGGAGACCTAATAGTTCATTAGTACCCTGGGAAAGGGTCAAGTCGAGCACATTTAAGCTGATTGCCAACTCCTTAGTGCATAATAGAATCAGTTTAGGAAAAGCTGTTCTGTATGACTAAGTGACGTGTGTGAATCGGTAAGCGAAAGTGAAGCGTATTTACGCTACCTACCCAATTGAGCATTCCTAATCGACTGGAGCCAATTGGCATCTTAGGGAAGTACCCCTAGTCACTACCAAGTACCCCCCCTAGCAACCTGAGAGTTGTCTAGACCATTTCCCCAACCATCCAGTGTACAATTCGTACACCACCCCAACTGAAAGCCAGACCCTCAACAGTTTTGCTGAACCCCCAATCACCCTCAACCTCGTTGACGATTGACGAACAAACCACGTACCTGATAGTCAACCCCTTTCTACGAGATTGATACTTATTTCTAGTACCAACTCGACCAGGGAAGAGTACTCTCTTCACCTCGCTAAAGGTTTTACTACCCGTGGGAGATAAGATTAGTGTCTGGTAAGCGTTTTCTTAGCGTTTCTACTGATCTTATCTAGAAGAAGACAGCGGGGAAATCTCAACGCGCTGCCACCGTTCAAAAAGAGCGCAAACTTAGTATGTAACGATGCGATGCTTTTGTGGGTCTAGAACCTGCGGTGCGGATATGCGTAGGAAGGAAGAATCATCCGCCTTCTCCAACGAAATACTTAGAAGATCGTTGCACACTCAGCTACTTTGAAGGAATTTGAGCCCGACCACATGATAGGAGATAGGAATCTGACACGCGGCCCGATTCCATGAGGACGTAACGCAATTATACGCATGGATGATACCGAGGCGCACAGGGTCACGGGTTGCGAATAAGAAGACAATTTACTGTAGTTTTCGGCTAGCTTGGCGGCGTGAGAATTTTAGTAAAAATTCGACACCCATCTTCCTACCGTCATAGTGCCCCAACGCTTCACCGAAATTCGACGAAAAGGATACCAATCGACTCGGAACACTCCAGAGAATGCATCCCTCTTGGACCGGTGAAGAGATAACGATATTTCGGTATTTCGATTTTGGGGGATCGCCGGGATCTTGTGGTATGTGTTATCGAGCTCGTACGAAGGATCCAGCTATAGATAACACCTCCTGCAGGATCAGAACACTGGGTTCTTCTTCCCGACATAACCCCTTCTCTCGCAGTCCATCATCTGGCCGCAATATTTGAAACTTCGGTTGACCTACCACCGCCTGCAGATTCCGGTACCGTTGCCGTGCTCCGCTCGCAAATCGCTCAGGCAGAGCATATTGCAAAAGGAAAGGCTCTCGTGTTGCAGGAGCTCGAGGAGTAACTTTATGCTGCAGGGCAGTGTCGAATCAGAGAGACGGACGAGCTTGCCAGGCAAATCTCTGTTCTTGAGCAGCAACTGTGTATCAGCATAGAGACGAGGGAGTGGGTGGACGAGGAACAGGCTGTGTCTACAGTATCGCTCAGGATGAGCTGAAGCAGGTGCAAGCGCAGTATGACGAAGCCGCACCCAGAGGCACAGAGGAAAGTCATGGATAGCACGCAATGTCATGGCCCGATTCAGATACACCACCAATATTTGTCACGGTCATGTTCTCGGATCCACCAATTTGTTGTAGGAACATGCGTGAACACGAATGCTTTTGTGCGTTCAAGTTCATGAGGTTGAGTACTCAGAGGCTGCTTCGCGACAAATCATATGATGTATTGAACGAGACGCAATGATCAAAAACAAACAATCTACTCGTCATCAAAAGTCCCAAAACTAGGGAGTACCAAAGTACCTGCCCTTGCCGCCTCAAGATCATCCTCAGCATACTCAAAGATATTGATCGCTGTGCCAATTTCGATGTCAAGCCAATCCTGGAGTTCTGATAATTGTATATACTTGCGGCTGAGGTGATTCAGGCGATAAAAGCCTTTCGCCCTCAGAACAGGTCCGAATCGTGAGTAAACAACTCTATCTTTATTCCTCCCACCGTGAGTGTCAAGATATGAGAACCATTCGATGAGATCGGGAACAGGCTTGAGTAGACCCGGAGCAGGTGAAACCGAGCGCACGTTCTGGGATGTTGGCGCACTAAGCCCTGATTGAGCGGACGGCTGACCTGGCAATCCAGTGCCCTGTGGACCTGCTCCCCATTGTGGTAAAACAAAGATGGGGGGGGACAGCCAGGGTATCCGTATCCAACTGGGAAGCTAGGCTGTCCCATTGGTGCATCGTTCTGCTGGTTGGACGAGGACCTGGCATGTGGCGCGTTCTCAAGAGCAAGGCGAACTGGTTTTTCGTCGATCGTCGCTAGACCTTCCATCTGATCAATACACCCAGGCCATATCAGTAAAGTAAGCTTGAATCGTAGTAGAAGGAGAATACGTACGATTTGTATAGCCCAGAAAGATAAGTTGCTGATTGTCAGCGTTTGACATACATTACCGCCACTCGGACTGTAGCACCACCTGTCAGTGCCCTTCGAGTGAATATCGCACTTCCATCGTTCTTGGAGCTTCTTTATCAGCTTGAGACGGCGACCAGCTCCATCCAGCTCTGGGTCAACAGACTCAGACGCTGTCTTCTGCTTGCTAGCAACGCCAGATGTCGTGTTAGAACCTTTTGCACCCTGAAAATAAAAATGTCATTGGAGTCATGAGAACAGAAAATGAAGCCTACTTACACCTTTGCCAGGGCGGGAGAAGCCACTGTTTCCAAGGGAGGCTGCATCTTCAAATTGGACGACTGGATTCTTGGGTGTGCGAGTCGACTTACGCCCACTAGGTAGACGTCCGGGTACGATGAGATCCTGTAAGCGTCCTATGAATATATCCAGTTCATCGCTTGAATGGATCGAGGTTGATGCCTGCTTTGCTTTGTCAGAGTCCAGACGATACTGGAGGCGGACCACCTTGGGGTGTCGTTCCATCTTCTCAGCGACGATGTCACGGAGCGCAGTAAGTGTGATGGTGGACAGTATCTTGAATGGAGCGTGTGTACCGTCTGGACGAGGGGCTGAGCACTGAATGGTAAAGGCTAAAAAGGCTAAAAGTGAATAAAATGATGAGGGGAAACCTTTCGACAGAACAAGTGCCACTTACCGTCATCATCATTGGAGGTGGCGGCTGTCTTAGCAGTTTGCTGCTTGTGTTTTCGGCGTGCCTGGGGTGCTGCAGCTGCCACAGGTTTAGAAGGGCGGCGTTGATGAAGAAGATTGTCGAGTGCAATGTCAGAGTCCTCATCGTTAGATGAGCCCTGTACGTCATCGAATTGAAGTTCTCGCTTGACATCTCGCTCTGGCCCTTCGTCGTCGAGATCCATACACTCGGGTTCACTCGTCCCTGTGGTCATGACACTCAAGAGTTGGTCTGCACTCCTGATCGCCTCCGCAGGGAACATGGGAATGTCCATGTCTT